>CM077909.1:31205138-32405138 GCA_039720435.1 Amazona ochrocephala
TACTCTACAGCCCCAAGGTCCAAAAAAGACCTCAAAGTGCAAATCACTGTGGGATTCCTGCTGCAAATAACCTCTGTCTGAAGAGCCGTTGGGGTATGGCCCCGCTCCTGTAACCTGGAGCTGATTGCTTTGTCTATGGGTAGGTTACAGACCTTGTGCTTCAAGCACAGGGTGAAGAAAGGGGGGTGTTTCATTTTCCTGCCTGTATGAGAAGGGAATCCCAGGGATTAAATTCCTTGCCTCAGCTCATGCAGAAAATCTGTGGCAGACCCTGAAGTGAAGCCAGATCTCCTGCGTGGCCCTGTCAGCCCCTGATCCATCCATTCTTCCTCCATGGTGTCATGTTGGCCTCCAGCGCAGAAACTTCTACCAGAGGAATTTTCCATTGAGTTCTGCTGATGATGAGTTTCTCTCTCACCAATAGGTGGAAACTGACAGCCCGGTTTCTCAGGTGACACAAGGAACGGTTCTGCCATCCCAAATGAGGCAGGAAAAACATCACACAGAACAAGGAATTTTCCATAAGAAACTGTACCATAGCAACTGAAAAAGACGTTGAAGCATATTACACTTTCTCAGCTTATTGCAACCTGTGCTTTGATGCAACAGGACATCAGAAAAGTGAAGACTTGGGTTTTCTGTTTTTCTTTTCCTCGCTTATTTCTTTGGCCAGGAAAGTGATTGCTTTAACTGGTGGTGCTTGACATAATGAGTTTATTGCAAAATTGTGTAACCCTTTTCACATCCGTCTCCGAAGTCTGTGCCAGAGCCTGTGTTCTGGCATGCATTGTCATGCTATAGCTTGGGAGGGTGAGGGAACTACATCCGCAAACTTCCATGAGAGATCACATGCTCTTGAAATTGTAGGACAACTAACCCAGTGGGATGCAGAAATACTTCCAACAGGCTGGCGACTGTGCAGCCTGTGGCATTAAAATGGAGTTGAGTCACTGAGAAGTAGTGATAAATAAGCTAGGAGAAGTTTCTGTCTTTCTTTCGAGCACTCCCCAAATATAGTTGTCTAGTGTTACAGAAAAAAAACATCACTGTGTAGAAACAAGCGGCTGTGATGCTGGTTTGGATACGAGAAAATTCTTGCTGTACTAGGAATAGTATTTAATTAGGGTGTTATAAAAAATCTTTAAGGGAAGCCTTTGCAGGGCAGATGCCTAGCTTGTACCTGAGCAATGTTTAGCTTGTACCTGAGCAGCTGTAACAGGCTGTTCAGGATGAAGAACTCTAAATTAATAGGACCTAAAATGCTTAAATAAGGAAACAGGAGAAAATCTGATTGCCACTACTAATCTACTGAGGTCTGGAGATTAGCTTTCTTTTGAACTTGTGCAGGTTAGTCATCTTTCTTGTCTCTTTTTTTTGGGGGTTCATACTACACCCTGCCCATATTTAATCTCTCCCTTGTGTCCAAGCCCATCAGCAGTTCAGTCATGCGCTTCTCACTGAAGACAATAAACTCTATGGGGTGGATCATCCTCCTATATATCTGCAGATATGAATTACTGGGTGCAAAGCTGCAGTGCATAGCACATTTGCTATGTATGTTCTGTCTTTTCATTTCAAACTCACAACCTGTCCGATTTCTGAGGTATTTCTGAGGCAAGATGTGCCGCTTTTCTGTGAAACTGTATGTTTTAGGTTTCCCTTGATGTAAGTGATAAGCCTGTCACTGATTTGGGAAAGTCGTATCAGATTCCTGCAATGTTGAGCTTGAACTAAAAACACTGTAGTGGAGCAGGAGTCATCATGGCTGTCCTTAACTGGGGCTTTCAGCAAGGTCCGTGTGTTAAAGCACAGTACTTCTTGGGCAGTAACAGGGATAATGCAGATTCTCTGCCACTTGCGCCTAGCTATTGTAGCTAGCTTTCAACTTGGTTAATTATGAGCAACAATGCCTTTTGAAATAGTCTTGAGAAGAGATTTTTCCCAATGGTGTTGTTTGGATACTTAGCTGAAATAGGCCTCATTAGGATGCTATTTACAATTTCCACCATTTCCACAACAACTGGCATTTCTAATGCCTGCTTGGCACAATATGAAGGAAAATTATTCCAGTGGCTTCTGTTCAGAAATCTGTATTTGTTTACATTTATGAAGGTGTGGAAAGAGAGCTACAGAAAGTAGTTCTGAAGTGCTGATTGTGGTATGTAAATCCCTGGGGGCCTGTTTATTTTTATGCAGGATGGTACATAAAAGGCTATAAACTAATAACATACAGGCTGGAGTAAGAAAAGAATTAGGATACTTAGCTAAGCAGTAGACCTCGCATTATCTTTTGTTCACAGCAAGTCTTTTTTCTCTTTTATTTTTTTTCCTTAAATTAAGGGATGCTGTGACTTTCTTAATTGCTTTCTTCAGCAGCTTCTCTTTGTGACTGTTAATCTAGGACTCCACTGATCTTCTCAGTTTACATTTTGTGAGTGAGAGCAGGGCTAGTCTCATGGCATATAAGATAACATTGAAGGAAAGGCGAAAGAAGCAGTAATGTTGTAAAATCGTTTTTCAAAATGTATTTTTTTCTTCCCAGCTGCATTCAGTTTTGACTGTGTTATAATGCACTTAAATTTTAAGGAGGCCAGTATCCATAAAAATGAAAGAAAGTATTCATTGCAGCCAAATCCTTATCTAAAATCACTTGAGATTTTGAAACTAAGGAAGTGGTGGCAGCAAGGAGCTTGGGATGTTGTTTTCAAAATATCACAATTAAAAACTTTGATTGACATAAAACTTACAACTTACAGCTTTGTGGCAGTGTCCAAATAGAAAGTAATGAGAATTTTTAAAATCCCAACTATTATGAAACAGCTAGATAAGCATTTCTGGCCCTATTTTCTAGGTGGGGGAAAGAACGTTAAAGTCATTAACTCAGCAGAAGCCTTCTAAGTGTTGTTTGCCAAAACGCTGATGACAAATACCTTTTCACCTCTATGTATATGTCTAGGGTTCAGAAGCAAGCAGTGTTGCCTCCTTATCTGTAAGGAAAAATGCAAATCAGTAATGGTTATTTTTTGCAGTTGGAGCTTCTTATATTCTTGGAATGTGGCTGGGCTACCATTCTCCCATCAAAGAAAATGTTACAACAAGGGAAGAATAAATGTGACAGAAGCAATGGTGAAAGCAACACACTAGCCTGTAAACTAGTTGGGAGTTGTACATGGAAAACCATTGGGAAAACTACCCAATAAATCTTGAAATTAGTTTATAAATAATTATGCTAGCTTCCGACCCTTTCTCTTCTTGAGCTGCTGACCAGAAGGACAGGCTAGAAACACAGTGGAAATTGTTTGAGAACCATTCTGTGGATGTTGGACTACCAAAAGGCAAATTAGCCCTCCAGCTCTGTAGCAGGCTTTGGACTAGTTCCTCCTGAAAGCTGGTCTGCACTTGCCCTTGTGCTTGTACTTTCTGGTGGTGGTCTTGCAGGAGGCAGCAGTTAATCAGCACTGTTTGTAAAGTGGTGTGTTAATGTAGTGTGGTGACATCTTGTCTGTAGGGCTAACAATAATGCTTAATAATAATGCAACAAAACTTCGGTGTTTTATTCAAGTGCAGACGGTGTATCAACAGACAGCACCCATTTCCTTAGCTGCAAGTACCAGTTCCAAGCAACTTGAGTAAAAAATCCAGCTGTTTCACTGGTAAAAATAAAAATTATGCTAATTTTTCGTATTTCCTTTACTGTTAAGCATGTGGGGTATTGCAGTTCACCAAGTGTAGCAGCCCTTTATGTTGGTTACTGCTGCTCAAAATGTTTTTTGAGTACATGAGTATATTGGGCAGCTGGTATTTATTGCTCTGGGAGAGAACTTGAACTTAAGATGGAAGGGGAGAAAAACCCTACATTTTGCCTGGTTTTGTGCAGACTGCAGTTGCTGTAAATATCATGGTGTACAGTAGTTGGAACAAAACGCTTATGCTTTTTAAAAGCAACAGTCATACAGACACTAGGTGGGAAGCGAACTTCTCTGGTCCGTGCATTTTTGGTTTCTTGCAGAGACTGCCAGAATTACATTTGCATTCATTTCAGTCTGCAACAAGTATTACAGAAGATTCAACTGTAAGTACTTTCCAAATATGAAGAGTGCAGGGGAGAAAGGTGACATCTATTAAGCTTTTACAGAATATCACATGTGTGTAGTAGCTATCACCATAAAATTAACTGATAATAATTGGTCAGAGCTGCCAACTCAGTCTGCCTATGAGTGTAACCCTCTTCTTTAGGTCATGTTCACTATACTGACATCGTATGCCAGATCCTGAATAAAGTTCATTCAGCCATTTCTGCTGTTATTCTTCTTGTTTGCCCTGCTATGTGTGTGTACTGCCATCCCTGAAAGTTCACATCTTGCCAAAGACTGGCTCTGTATGCTTTGGGAAATATGTGTCTCGGGTATCTGCCCAGTGGCCAATTCTCCAGCAACAGCAGGGCTGTGGGAGGGCATCCTTTGATTGAATCACAGCTCGTGTTTTCCTCTTTCTTGGAAGCTGACTGGAACAAAATGTTTAAACCTCTTTCTTCCTCCCTTTCCTCTTTTTTTCCCCTCCTTCTTTCTGTCTTTCACTTCCATGCCTCAAAAGGCTGTAACTGGGTTCGCTATTGTGTGGTAAGTCAGCAGTAAACTTCTATGTATTTTGCTTCATTTGGGCAGCTTCTGTTCCTAAGTGACAGCTGCTTGGCTCAGCACACTGTAATTATCAACTCAAAACCAAGATGCTTTTAGGTGGTGAAAGCATATTGGCAGAGACCGAACGTGTCCTCAACCTTGTCATGGGCTACAGCTTTAAAAGATCCTGTTTAGTGGTTGGTTGATTGTGTTGTCGCTTTTGGTACTGGGGCTCTGACACTTCATTATTACAGTGGGTGCTGTGAGAAGCTCTTGAACTCCTAAAGGAGTACAGGTCTTTGTTTTTTATTAGCTGCTGACATATCATATAGTTAACTTGGTTAATGTATCTGTGTTCATTCTTCTTCTCTAAAATAAAGTTTAATTGGTATGTGGGAGGGGATTTATACATGCTAGTGAATATTTATGAAACCGTTCTTTAAACAGATGTCTGAAGGGGACATTGCTGAGAAACCGACCTGTTGGTTTGTTGTCTGTACTGGAACCTAGGCACTCTCTGCTCATACTTTAAGCCTAACTCCTCTTGGCTTGATGTCTGGACAGAGGGACTACAAACTGACTGGTTCCTAGCCGGTCTACAGCCACAGGGGCATGCAGATCATGGAATTGCCTCTCATCCACAGGCAAGTGGGCCTGGACTGTATGTTGTGCACCCTGATTGCAAGGGGATGTATGTAGCTGAGACTTTTGCTTCCTCACCAAACTTCTTTTGGCAAAGAAGGAGGTCTCCTTATTTATATTAAAAGTAGAGAAACATTAATTTCAACTGACAGAAGCACAGTCCAGAGTGAGTGGAAGGAGATTTCTCATATTCTCTGCTAGATATTTTAGCTGGATGTGTTATACGTGAAAATAACATGCAGACACAAGAGGGGAGAAGAGAATATACCCTTTTTTTTCCCCAGGAGAAATTATTTGGAAAAGCCCTGCTGTTCCCATTGTCAAGCTGCAGATTTGCTTTTCTCACTGTATCCATAGACCAGGTTGGGTTTTCTGTTAGGACAATTAGAATAGGTACCTATCCTGCTGCTATTAAAAAAGGTTTGAAGTGTTCTTAAACCCTGCTGAACTATAGTTTAGTGGAATTTACAGAGCAGTTCCAAGTAGGAGCATCACTGTTTGCTTAAGTAAAGCTCAATGCAGGGGGAATGTCAGTCTTATTGCTCTGTAGGAATTGGGGAGGTTGTCAGACTCTCGAGAATGATGAGAACCCAAGCTACAGAAACCTCATGACCACACATGGAATAATTTGTGTTGTATAAGCATATACTTTATGGTCTTGGTCCTTCAGAGGGTGCAGGATAGAAGAGCCAGATCAGCAAAAGTAGTGATGTGTGGTCTACGATAAGCAGATCTTTTTAAGCCTGAAAAATGAGGCATGTGCAATGTTCATGTGGAGCCAGGAAGAATTTTTTCCAATGCACGTGCAACAAGACAACAGAAAAGTCACCTTTTCTTTTCAGTTGTTGAGGACCTGATCCTGAAAAACCCACAGCATGTTCAGTCTTGTGAAACCTTTTGTGACCAATCATTTGGGTGACCTATAAGTGAGAACTTGTGGGGCTTTTGTGTGAAGCTATTACAATGTAATAATCTTTTGACTGCGTTGTGGCCACATTAGGAGTGTCTGGCATGGCCCCTCAGTAACAAGGAGCTTTCTGGGTGTATCTTGCATGCTGTATGTTGCCAGTTACAGCAGCACTGGGATTCTGAAACTGTAACAGGGGCCAAGGGGAAAATGCCTTATGGGGACATAAGTCTCTGTAGACGGCATGCCATAGCAAGGAGATGTGCCAGCCTGTCACAGAAACAAAAGCAGAACAGCAAATGCTTCACCATGGAAGAACGCAGCAATGCTGAAGGACAGCACGTCTGTGAAAGTGAAGAGCCTCTTTTCCAGGTCTGTTTACCTTTTATGCTGGTTTTGCTCATCTCTCCTGTTGCATGGGGCTTTGGGGCAGTATATGGTTAGTGGTCACCCCTTCTATGTGCCCAGAGGATAGAGGGCAAACTGAGGTTCATTCCTTTTCACTGCATAGGAAGACTTAAGATTTGTTTTCTTTCCTTCCTGCTGATTTTGTTTCTCAGTGAAACAGGGATCTGATCAAAGGGTGATAAAGGTTTCTTCCTTTCTTTGCAGTGCCCAATATCTTCATATGTCTTTTGTGGGTCCTCCTCAGAGGTAATCAAACCTGTAACTTTTCTCTGTGTTTAAGGGACACTTATGGCCGACACCAGGAAAGAGGGAAGTACACACAGAATCATAAGGCCAACTAACCAAATAGTGGCAAAGCCTTAACTGTGCAGTTTAGGAAACAGACAGAGATGGAACCTTCCTCTGGGGGGTAGTTTACCTCAGTTTTCCCAAACAAAGTAAAAAATGGGCGTGCATAAGATTCAGCTTTTTCTCATGGAAATCCAAGCAGGGTGTTGCAGCCTGATAGAACTGTAAAAGTTGCTCTGAAACACAACAAGAATTATTAGGAAAAGGGTAAATAATATGCTTAAAGGTAATGTATAAAAGACTGGGTTCTGTCATGCTCCTACGATGTTTCCTCTATTGTTCCCTATTCCTTCCATGCACAATTATCTGCAACAGAACAGACCTACCCATCTAGCATAACAGATCAGATGCTATGCCATCTTTTAGTAAAATATTTCTGCAAAAGGTAAAGATTAAGTATGTGCTTAACTTTTATATAAGGCAATAGAATTTGGGGCTGTGATCTAAGCATGTGGTTTATTCCTTCACAGGCTTGAAAGCTCCATTTACTTTTCATAATTCCTTTTGAAAGGCCACCAGCAAAACCCTTCTGTCCTCCTTGATATTGAGGTACAAAATTATTCCTTTTTTTTTTTTTCTTTTAAATAAGAAGAGAAAAAAGCAAAGCAGAGAAACCTACATCAAAAATAGCGCAACCTCCTTTGAATTTCACCTTCATACCCACTTAGGCCAAGCTTGGTCTTTGAATGTAAGATGCTTCTTTCAGATCCTGCTTCTCAAACTGGCATGCTGGGATGCATTTCAGATTATGCCTGTATCTCTGAAAACAGAGATAGAAAAGAGTTAACACTTTGAACACAGTATGTTTATTAGTCCTTCTCTCCTTCAAGAGTCTATTATATGAGATATGCTTCATGGTACTTCCCCATCATTTGTCAAGCACTTCTCTTTCTGCAGCACAGAAGATCCCTGAAGATTAGTATCATGCTCAGGGAAAGGGTTTCCTGGCCTAAGAAAAGGGCGGTGGTGGTGAGATCATTGTCTCAACTTAAACATGGAAGCTGGACCAGATTTGCCATGACAAAATAGTACTAGCAGGGGTTTTATACAGCAACTCGTGCACAATACCCTTTAAGTTTTACAATCGTTAATCTTTTGGAAGAAAGGCATTGAGATTGGCATTTAAAAATTAATTGTATTCACATCTGCAAAGATAATCTTTGGTCAAAATTCCAGCAGTTTTTTGCTTAAAGCCGATTACCATGCTGAAAAGCTATTAGCAGGTGGAAAGCAGCATAGAAAGAGAAATGCAGAGCAATTAATATGTGGTATTTATTCTGAACATCGAGCACCAAATTTAGCTTTCATTCTGATTTATCACAATTGTTTTAGCACGTAACAGATCAAATCCATATTTAATACATATTTGTAAATTAAATAAAAAAACAGTTTCAGGTTGCTAAGGCTTGAAGGGCTTGTGTACCTTAGTTTTTGTATGCAAGGGCAAATTAATGCCTGGAAAAACTGTCAACTTCATTATTCTTATTTTCCTGAAGGGTGAATTTAGCTCATAAGGCTCATGCATTTAAAACAATGATAGCATTATTATTGTAATTCATTATTAAGTAGTTCTTATTCGACTATAAGTATCTAATCAAGTATGCCAATATGCCTATCTGTAGACAAACTAAGAGGATCTTGGCTAAGTAAAACAAATCAATTACTGTAACAAAATAGTAAGATAAAATGCCTCACCAGAAATCAAGTATCAACCCCAAAAGAGAGTAAACACTTGAATTTGAGCCAGAGAAGCGCCATGCCAGCTACAGCAAAATGAGTTTATAGTGAGCAAGAGCGGTCGGGCCCCTTCTGGTGTGCAGGCAAATAGGGAAGGACTGTCACCCACCAGGACCTGCAGCTGTATGTCAAAAAGGGAAATCTCATTCTCAGCCAAGACAATAGAAACTCTGGGGTTTAGAGTACAGATCCTGTGAAGATTTAAGTTGTAAATGAAGCAACTGAAAAGTTAAGCTGCAGCAATCACAGATTTATTTGATTTATCATCAGATGTAGCTCTTGACAGCTGGGAAGTCCCTGAGAATTGTGCTGTTCCTGTGAGTGTTCAAAGGTTTGCCTTTCATACATGGCTCCAGTTCTTCCAGGAAGACCACTGGCTGTTCAGCTTGCCCATTAAATGTCTCCCCAAGGTTCACTTGGGGTCTGATGCGTGTGAAAAATCTGGCAAATCACTGGTGGCCACACAGGGATAACTTTTTTACAACTGTTAAATTAAACTGTTGTTTTTCAAAGAAACAAAACAAAAAGTGATTCAGAAGCCATATTTGTACAGGTAATGTGACAAGACCCAAGTGTCTTTCTGACCTACTTCTTCTGTGTAGGTCTTTCTGACCTAGTTCTGTGAGTCTTCCATACTCAGTTTTCTATAGCTTGTATCAGCACCTTTCATTTAGAACTCAGTACCTGCAGAACCAGGTTTTCTGTCAGCCTATTTTCCTTCTGTTAAAGAGGTGTGCTTTGACTATCTGCTGTGGACTGTATGTATGAGACCATGCTGCTTGTTTGTTTGTGCTTACGACAGCTGGGCACTAGTCTTGCGTGAGAATTTGTTACTGCTTTGTTGTAAAAAGTAAACAACAACAACACTACACAAAAATGAATAGAAAATAACAAGCAATGAATGTTGTGTGGGGTAAATACATCAAATAATCAGAAATATACTCTCAGAACTCAGCTGGCCTATTTCCGCATCCAGGCAATGCTGACAGGTAAAAAGTAAAAAAAAGGTGGTTATTGTTGCTTTTCATTGCCTTGTTAGAGAGTAGATGTTTCCATGTGCCAAAATTTCTACTCTGGCAATAGAATGCAGAAATGTAGAGATGCTGCTCCTGCAGAATCTTATGGCCATTGGGCTAGACTTGCTGTCTGCTGTTAGTAGTGATTCTGTACCCTCTTTCTATGGCATTCTCTCTGAAATTTCACCCCTCTTTTTCTGTGAATGACCAGTGCTATTCACATTTGCTATTCTATCTGATCACTCAGCCATTTACACCTGTTTTTTTTTTTTTTTCTAGCAAGATCTTAGAATAGTTGAGTCTTCACAACTGCAAGAGAAATGGAGGTAGAAGAAATGAGAAAACTTGCAATATATCTTTCTGTGGCACCTCATGTCACATCACATGTCTTTTCTGCAGATGCTTTTTCCTTATGCAACTGCAACTATGTCTGTAATACTACCTTGTCTGGTTACCTGCCGTCTTGAAGATCTTCATTCTCTTCTCAGAGCCATGGCACAACACATTTCGTCAGGACTGTTCCTAATGTGTATTGCTAGCAAAATTTTCAACAGTATCCTAGAAAGCAGACTCAGCAGATGATTTAATCAGATGTGCTGTGGGTATGCAGCACAACAGGATCTTCTAGTGTTAGTAGTTCAGTGATCAGTGATTATGGAGCCCGTCTGCTGTTCGTCAGGCAGTGAGTCAATGTTGCAGCCCCTAAGTAAGGACAGATCTCTCTTCTGCTTTCCTGTTCTCATAAGCCATATGAGAACACATCTGAAACTTAATGGCACTTGTGATATTGTAATTGGGTGAGGCGTTCAAGATGAGACAAACACGTGCGTGCCGCATAACTATGTAACTTTTGTGCTCTTTAGGAAACCCAGCCTCAAAAGGACTAGTGCGATCTTTGGATGTGCAGAGATAGAGAGCTGATTTCATGGTTTTGTCACAACCTTGTGGAGTGTGATACAAGAATGTGGCTTCCAGCTGGGAAAAACAACTGGAAACCACTTCTGTTAAAAGGTTGTTGAAAATTTTTCTAAGGAAGAGCTGTGCAGATTGGTGAACTGAAAATGTTTTCCTGGGAGGAGCTTGCATCTCTTTGCCTTATCAAAAAAGAGAAAGAAGCTTGTTGATATGTATATTTAATACTAGACCTTAAATGGCCACTCAAGGTATTATAGAAAGTCTCCTAAAACCAAGGGAGGAAAATGCAAGCCAAACAAGCTAAAAATTAAGAGACAATAAGGCAGGCATTTTTATTAGCAATGAAAGTGATTACACGTTAGCACAAGTGAATGGTTCAGACTTTCGTATCAAGACTGGCACAGCCACTTTCAGGAGGCAGTCTCCTGCCAAGCACAAGTCTATGATTTAACTCAATAATATGCTCAAGTCTATGATTTAAATCAGTAATATACGTAGAAGGCCAGTTTAGGTGGTATCATGGTCACATGTGGTGGTAAATTGTTCAGACCTATTGTTTGTGACAAAGAGGAAAACACTTTCACTCTGTCAGAGCATTTACTTTTTATTTATGTACAGAAACATTTTAATAATCTGTACTGAGAGTCCTGCTGTTAGTGGCTTGAATCAATCACATCCAATTCAGTGAATTCAATGTGGTGAGGTGATCCTGAGTTGCCTGTTTTGCTGGGACCCATTCCAAAAAGTGGTGTGACCCTCTCTTTTCGGCCTCACTGTCAAAGGTAGGTTACCTGTGGAGTGAAATCCCATGCCTGCAGATAGTGTTTGCAGAGTAAGGCTTTGATGTTTCACGTCCAGTACAATGTGCTGTTGTCAGTAAGTGAATAACCCACAAGTCCAGCTCTGTTGGTGGGATGTCTCTGAGATCTCGAGATGAGAAGAGAGCCCTCTTCTGCAGTTGTGTTCCTTGCTGCCAGCCAATTCTCTGCAGTCATCTGTGGGAGTCCTATCTTTTATGGGCACAGCTGTGTGGTTATTATTTAACACCACGGCCTCTTTTCAGCATTTACCCTTGTTTCATTTGCTCAGTCTCACTTCATATTTTATGTTTCATTTTTCTCCTAAGTACTTGAACTGGATTTAGCTTTTAGCTGATTATAAAGTATTTTTTACGGTAATCAGACAAGATCTTTTAAACCAGGAAATGTATGCTCTTAAAAATACAAATGCAGCTCAAACGCAATCACCATTTGAGTGAAAAGGAGGAAAATACATAGCTGCCCTCAGAATGTGTGTGTATCATCTTTGCCTGTGAGACAATGTTATGAGACCACTTCTTTAGTAATTCAGTTATGCCACCTCTCTGTCCAAATTCTATTTTGTTTCTTCAATGTAAATCCAGGATATTCTCCTGGACTTCAACAGAGATAATTGGTTTTATCCTTGTGTTTGTTGAAAGCAGATTTTGACCTGAATTTTTCAGCATCTCTTCTGCTGAAATCTCCTTTCACTGAAGATTGTATCATTATGGCTGGGTCCCTGAATGTGCTGAACAGATATTTTTCCTCAGTTTTTATTTCCATCACAATGTATGTGTTTGATTTACTTGCATTGTTCTTGTATTTAATCTCTGCCCATTTAGCCACATTTACTGTCATTTTTCATCTGTTTAGAAACCCGGTGCAGCTCAGAAAGGTAACAGGGATAGACAGAACGTGACAAGTTGCAAATATATTCTGCGCAGATCTCTTCTGTGGCTTTCTGTGTTTTGGTTTTGACAGTTTGGTTTATCAAATGGGTTGTTTATTCAAATGCTTATTTTATATAAGAGCATTTAGCAGCAACTGTAACTGTACTACGGAGAAGTATTTGATATGTTTCTTATTTACCTTTACCATATTGTTTGTGAAATCCAGGAACTTCATAAAAAACCTTCATACTGTAAGGCCAACACCAGGGTTCAAAATGGAGAGGACCCACACAAAATTCAGAATCAACTGTGTTCATCACCAGGTCTTTGGCAGCTGCGGAGAGGACCAAGTGAAGAACTGCCTCTGCTGTAGTTTTGCTGCTGATGCCAGTAGGACAGGGTCTCAGCCCTAATCCCTGTCTATGGGTTTCATGGGAATTTTTTAAGATAGTGGCAATGGCAATGTCGAGCTGAACTTCAATCTCTAGGAGATGAAGAGAAGAATCCTCCTGGTGATGCTGGTCAAGCAGAGAGAAAGGGAAGAGTTCCCCAAGAGGCAGGGTTGAATGGCAAGTGTGGCAGGGGATAGGGGTTGTACTAATTTCTTAGTAAGCATTTTTTAAAGGACAGGTCATGAGCTGTGACATGCTTGTGCTGAAGTGACCTGCCAGGGTAGCAGTCCTCCTCACATGTCTGCCTTATGACCAGTATTAGCTGAAGCAAGGGATGCCAGTTAACTTGCATCCATAAGGAAAATGTGTGTTTTGGTTCAGGCTTGTCGTGTGCTGACTGCATTTTGTGCTTTACTTGAAAAGCCAGCGCTGAGGAGGAGATGAAAATACTGACTGCAGGGGAGCTTCTTGGGTAGGTGGCCAAAACAAAGCATGTCCATATAAATGTGTCACCATGATAAAACTGAATCTTATGCTAGACCAGACTTTGACAAGAGTAAAAATCATTGGTACCTTGCAGACTCATTTCATGAGTACTTGACATGTGGCAATGCCCCCCTGCCTGCAGCTGCCAGCTGCGGGAACAGGAGCAGACCCTGAAGGGTCTGGTATGGCATGGGGAAAAGCCAGCTTTCCTTACTCTTCCCCCAGAATGTGGTGGGCCTGCTTGCATTTCTGGCTTGTGTGGGCTTGGGTTTCTGACAGGTGCCAGCTGCATCTGATGGAGGTCTGCTCCTCAGGTGCACTGGAAGCCAGGGAGACTCATGATGGATGTGCATGGGGACATCTCTTACTCTCCTGGCTTGCTCCAGCACTGGGCTCTCCTCACATGCACGCACACAGATGCGAAGAGCATTTATACATAGTGCTCATGGGTTATGTTGCCATAAGCTCAGGGTGTGGGACACACCTATTTTTCTCTCATAGACTGTGGGCCCTTTCTCCAAATGCTGGTGACAGCAATGGGGACAGGCTGTGCCATTCCTTCCCACTGCTGTTACCAGCAGTAGTCTGTTTTCCATCTTTTAGAAATAGAGGCAAGGTGGTTTCTGTGTAAGTGAACAGCCAGTTAGGAACAGGAATATGGCCAATCATGAAGGCAGGACACAGTCTGCATCTGAATAGATCCTGAATTGTGGTAGGGTTCAGCCCTGATTCCTGCAGTTAAGCAGCCAAGGTGAGATTAATGCCTCTGCAGAAGCCAGCTTGATGCCTGTGCACCACTGCTTACTTCACTGCATTCAGTATTTAAGTTGCAAATAGAATTTGTTGAGGCAGGGTTAATTTTCAGTGTTTATAAAAGCAGCTGAATGCACTGAGGTTAAATTCATCAGGAGATGCTATCTGTTTTGTACAATTTCAGCAACACAAGCTGTCAGCCCTCTTGAGCTGACCAGTTAAGCTGCCCTTGAAACTGCTTTATTTAGCTTGAACATTGTAAATTGATAGTGTATTCTAAAAATCTGGTACAGTCTTTTAAATATTAAATCTTTTCATGGAACCTTGTGCTGAAAAGAAAATGTACAAACAGTTGAACAATAATGCTCAAGGACTTTAATGTCTGAATTGATTCTGGGCAGCAACTCAACTATAGCTATGTCCGCTATGCTGACTAAAACCTTTGTCCATCTTTTATTTCTTTTACTTCAAAGCAATACTGTAAATCATGTGTGTGAGAACAAAATTTTACCTTACTGTAACTAACTGTAGTATAGCACAGAAAGTAGTTGAACAAGTGGTAAGAGTACCAGAGAGTAAGATGGATTTAGTTGAAGGAGGGCACATTTTATCTTCTTGGATTAGGTTAATTTTAAAACTTTTTGGCTTTGGAAGAGAGAGTTCAGCTGTTATTGGAGCTGGAAAAATAGAGGTGATGTGAAAAAGGTTTGGTTTGCTTTCTGATTCTTCATCCTGATGTTTTAAAAAGGCAGCAGTGGCTGTTGCATGTGCTCTGTAGTGGTCATCCTAACACAATGATAAATAGCCTTTTCCCAGGTGATTCTTAATTGCATGTCTTTTTTTCCAGCAAATACTTTTGCAGCAAATTCTTTCACAGCTCTACTCTCCAAATATAAATATCTTAACTTGGTCTTTTTGAACAAGGCTCTAATGAATGACACGTGATTTCTTCCCTGACACATGCAACATTCTTCATGTGGCTGTAAGCATGGACCTTGTCCCATTCTGGCTTTGCAGCTCACTTACGACCTCTGTTTTGTCTTCTCTTCACAGTTGTGCAACATATCAAGCGCCATAATATTGTTCTCAAAAGAGAACTGGGAGAAGGAGCATTTGGGAAAGTATTTCTGGCAGAATGCTATAACCTCAGTCCCGAGCAGGACAAGATCTTGGTGGCAGTGAAGGTAAAAGAATTTAGGGTTTCCATCATTAATTCATGGTTGCACCTAAAGCTATTTTATTTGTAAATAATCATGCTTGCCTATTCTGTAGCCCAATGTAACTGCTCTGATATATGTAGAAAGACTCACAAGGCTAATGGAGCGTTAAGAGAATGCGGTATTTAATCTTGCAGTAGATTATAAAATGAGAGCTGGATTTCATAAGGGAAACAGGGGAAGCAGACTGTGTCACAGAGGGACAAAATTTTTGATGCTTTATCTGAAATATAATTAGTGAAAACTAATATATAGGTCATTAAAAATGCTTGTGACATATGCGTGTCCAGAAAAATGATTAACTACTAGCTAAGGGAATAGGTTATGTGTATAATTGCTAGTCAAAGAAAGCCTTTCTTTTTCAGGCTTGTGCCGTTATTTTAGTCAGCCACTGAAACTATCTGTGAGTAATTGTCATTAATATATCTGCCGGGAATGCTATAACAAACTTGTGGATGATATTAGAATCATAGAATCATAGAATAGTGAGGGTTGGAAAGGACTTTAAGATCATCTAGTTCCAACCCCCCTGCCAGGGGCAGGGACACCTCACACTAAACCATGCCATCCAAGGCTATGTCCAGCCTGGCCTTGAACACCACCAGCAATGGAGCATTCACAACTTCCTGGGCAACCCATTCCAGGGCCTCACCACCCTTACACTAAAGAATTTCTTCCTCATATCCAATCTGAACTTCCCTTGTTTAAGTTTGAACCCATTACCCCTTGTCCTCTCACTACAGTCCCTAATGAAGGGTTCCTCCCCAGCATCCCTATAGGCCCCCTTCAGATATTGGAAGGCTGCTATGAGGTCTCCACACAGCCTTCTCTTCCCCAGGCTGAACAGCCCCAACTTTCTCAGCCTGTCTTCATACGGGAGGTGCTCCAGTCCCCTGATCATCCTCGTGGCCCTCGTCTGCACTTGTTCTAACAGTTCCATGTCCTTTTTATGTTGAGGACACCAGAACTGCACACAATACTCCAAGTGAGGTCTCACAAGAGCAGAGTAGAGGGGCAGCATCACCTCCCTCGACCTGCTGGTCACGCTCCTTTTGATGCAGCCCAGGATACGGTTGGCTTTCTGGGCTGCAAGTGCACACTGCCAGCTCATGTTCATTTTCTCATTGACCAACACCCGCAAGTCCTTCTTCGCAGGGCTGCTCTGAATCTCTTCTCTGCCCAACCTGTAGCTGTGCCTGGGATTGCTCCGACCCAGGTGGAGGACCTTGCACTTGGCATGGTATTGTCATCTGCTGTTAAACACTGGCTGTATGAAAATCCAAAAATTGTGGAATGTCAAACCTGGAGAAGTGGTTCTTGATTATACAGCTCCAGTCAATTCTCCTTAAATACAGTCCAGAGGAGGAAGAAACTACATGAAAATGGCTGTAACCTTGAAGTTTCAAGTATACAGAATACTTTTTTTTGGGGGGTGGGGGAACAACCAACCAAACAACAGCAAAAAAAAAAACAAACCTCCTGATTTTGTTTTTTCTAAAAAGCACAGGCTACATGGTGTGCTGGGAATCTAGCAAGGAGTAAGATTTCCAGTTTGGTCTCGGAGCTTGGAAGCTAAGCCTGCTTCACCATACCAAACCTCTTTGTCCCTGAAAATGGAACTCAAAATGGAAGGGCTGAGATTAGGTGTTGTCTTCAGCTATGGATGTATGCTAGAAAACAGTATCAGTGAAACTGCACTCTTTGAAGTCTCCCTGGCAACAATTTCATCTCCATCTGCAGCATTCTGCCAAAAGCTGAATAAGGTGTCCAGTGTTTGAAATATCTCATTAAATGCAGGGAAATACACATTTAGAATTTGGGCCATGCCTAGAGATTGAAAAATAATTTTGTCTGACCAGTCACAATTAGGCAACCGTGCATACATTTTTAATCAAACCATACAGTAAGAGAAATCAAGTAGATCATCTTTCGAATTTGGAAACAAGAAATAGAGTTTTGGATTTGGCAATGAAAAAACACAAAAGTAGGATGGACTTGTAGACTGCTTTCCTAGTTGTCATGGTTTAAGCCCAGCTGTAACTCAGAACCATACAGCCACTATCTTGCTCCCCACCCTTCCTCCCCCCAGCTCCTGGAGGGATGGGGAGGAGAATCGAAAGAATGTAACTCCCACGGGCTGAGATAAGAACAGTTTAGTAACTAAGGTATAACACAAACCACTGCTGCTGCCACCAATAATAATGATGATAGGGGAAATAGCAAGGGAAGAGAATACAACTGCTCACCACCCACTGACCAATACCCAGCCCGATCCGAGCAGTAACCTAGCCCTTTTGGGTAACTCCCCCCAGTTTATATAGTGGGCATGATGTGCTGTGGTATGGAATACCTCTTTGGTTAGTTTGGGTCAGGGGTCCTGTCTCTGCTTTCTCTCGGCTTCCTGTCCTCCCTGGCAGAGCATGAGACTCCGAAAGTACGTGGTTAGAGTAAACATTACTGGGCAGCAACTGAAGCCATTGATGTTATCAGTGCTGTTCCCAGGCTGAAAGTCAAAAACACAGCACCGCACCAGCTACTAAGAAGGAGAAAAGTGACTGCTACCGCTAAACCCAAGACACTACTCCATCAAAAATAACAGGTTTTGACGGTTTGCGAAGGTTGCAAGATTTTGCTATTTGGGAGTTGTTTGGTCAAGTTGACTGGTGACAAAAAATAAGGTCCTGAAGAGTTATATCATAAACTGCAGAAAGCAAAAGGTAGGAGATGACAAAATTAGATCTGAATGAAGTTTCCGCTGTATTTTGATGAAGCTAGAGTGGAAATTGCTTTTCCTCTGTCACTTCAGAGAACTGCTTGAAAGCAGAATAAAAGTCTTCCCATTCACTTTCTCCCTTTGAAAGTCCTGACCAAATGGAGCCTAGCACTTCTGCTGTTAAATGCTGTGCCACGCTTACTCTCTGCTGCTCTTTCTCAGCATAGTTCACAAGGAAGAGCATTCAGCCTTTAAAGGGAGACATGTCTCCATGGATACGTATGACAAATTTATCAGTTTTCTGGACGAGTTGTCATACTATTTTTATTTTTTTTTTTTTTTTTTTTACCCAAATCCACTCTTCATAGTGTCTTTAATAAGGATCTTGCAGGCAGCTGTGGGAAGAATGACCTCTGGGGACAGATAATGCCCATTTAATGTTTCTCACATTGACTCTTGAAGATGTGACTCTGGCTGCCTTCAAAGAGTGAATCTTTTGATGAACTGTACCATTGGATTGATCCTCATATAAATAAGGAGTTATTTGCCTGGCACTTCTCTTTTTCACTGTGGTACCAACAGTAGCTCACAAGTGTCCTCCAGTCACAGTGTAGGTCAAAGGATGGCACCTCACCAGTGCCTAGCCAGAGAACTGTGTCCAGACCTCAATGCTGAGCGCAGGGTTTGGCAGTGAAAATGTGGTTTTGGTTTTTTTTCATCTTAGAGGAGCAGACCTGGATACCAACAGCAGAGGATAGCTCCTCCTGGCACACAGCAAAGGCTTTAGAGAGCTTCACCCTTATGGGAAATGCCACAGAACACCCGTCTCCATGAAACAGATTTGGTGAGCCCAGTAGGAATATGTACTTGGTGAGGAGTATGGCAGTGCCAGAGGGATTTTGGCGGCAAGGAGATATGGTCTCACCTGCATGGGGTACATCTGGGTAGCTGATGGTCCCCGACAGCTGCCTGTGCCTGCTGGTTACTGGGCTACTGCATGGTTCATGCCTATCCCTGAGCATCACATCATATGACCCTACATGCATCCTTCTTTTTGACCAGCTGGTATCCAAAATGCTGATGTTGCTGCAGCAAATTATTTAGGAGCTAAGAAGCCAAGAAAAATCTGTGAAAAATATAAAATCAGACTTGGCATGAACAACTGAAAGTGCTTGAGCTTTTGCTCCTTGGAAAAGGAGAAAGAAAATCTGTTTCAATCTGTTTCAATCATGAGGCTTTTTTGGGGAAACACTGAGTGGAAGTGCTTTCTGTGAGTCAAACCCTGTGAGCAGAGCTTAACCACAGGTTAATCTGGTTGCATGGGCACTGTACTAGCCTTCCCCTTGGGTGAGTTAGCAGACATCAGAACAGAATTTGCTGCAGGCATTTTTAGAGAACAGAGGGTGGAAGAAGGGAAAGTTACAATTTCTTTCCAAGCCATTTTGGCATGCCGCTGTGGTTCTTCAGGCCTGGATCGGTGCTGTCTCCTCAGAGGGTGGATCCCCAGGCATAGTCTTGCACTAGTTTAACCTGTCCAGAGCTGGAGGTTGGGATGACTGTCAGGACACAGGTTAGCAGCTGCCTCTGGCTCCCCTGGGAGGCTGGAGTGGGATTCACCCTGTGCTGTTCTGGGGATGTTGTGCTCTGCTTGCAGGCTGCTATGTGCATGAGGTGAAAAACATTTCCACAGTACCTGCAGAGTAAAAACAAAGGTTTCCAAATCTTTGGGTCTTCAGTTCAGAGAATGTTCAAAACCACCCCTTCATTTCTTGAGGAAATATATCACTTAGCTCTTGTATGGTGATGAGGAGCAGTAGTAAGGATTTCCTGGTGGGCTGAAACAGCATAAAGGACAGCTGTTGTGAGAGTTTCATTACCAAGCCATACAGATGTGTTGATGAGAGCCAGATCCCCCTGCTATTCTTCTGACTTGCCCATGTGATGTCAGGGTAGACTAAGGAGCTGGTGGTTTGCACTCAATAGAGAGCATAGGTCTGCAGACACCAGATGGTACACTGGCATGTGGGCAAGGAGTCTGAAGGAGAAATAAGCATGGGATGGTGGTTTAACTGTCACAGGGATGAACTCAGTAGACGTGGAGCTCCTGTAACAGCCAGAGTGTCCCTCTGTTGCCCAAGGGAGCTTGTCTCTTCTCCTTAGCTTTTGGGTTGAGTGGTTGGAAAGTACATGCGGTTGTATCTCTTCGGAAAAACTTCTTTTGACTGATGAGAGTGCTTTGTATGCAGAGCATGGGTGTACTTGTCAGTAATGATACGAATAATGAATATGTCTTTTTCTCTCTTTGTGCTCTTATGGGTTTATTTTTGTTTTATTTTTTCACTTGCACTGAGAACAAGCTAAATGCATTAGTCAATGTCATTTCTGTGTAAATTCTATGTACTTTTTTTTTTTTCACTTTCCAGTCCCCTCCTTGCCTGTGTCAGATATCTCTCATGAATTGTGTCTATTCTGTGCACTGCATGAAATAGTGAAAAAGGGGTTCTGCAATGGTGGGTGACAGAAATTCAAGTCACCCCTTTATAGTAGAATCCATGGCCGAGTTTTACCTGGGTTTTAGACCCTTCTGCATTTTGGTGTTTGACAGAAAATGTGTAATTGCCATGGCAACTGCTCTGTCATATGATAATTTTGCCGTTTCTCTAAGATAAAAAGTGTCTTCTGAAATATACAATATGCCATCTTCACAGGGAAGAGAATTTTTACTGTCTTTCCGGGGAAAGAGCCTCCTGGAAAAAGGATCAGCACATGCTTCTCCCTGTCATTTTTTTTCCAGGTTGCTATCATTTAAAAATGTTTTTTATATCAATTTTCTAATTCTGCTGCTGTTGAGAAGAATTACAGTCCAATTGCTTTACACATTAAGTTGCTAGAGGAAACTCTAGTGACAACAGAATTATTCAGGGTGATTTCATTCTATACTATAGGTTGGACTATGGGCTGGTGTCTGTATTATGTTAAAGCATCATCCCAGAGCCCAGAAGTGTTGGAAGATGTTTTTGTTCCAGTCCCCACTCAGTTCAGATGTGAATTTGTGAGGGCCGTAGTGGGGAGTTAATTTAATATCCACCTTAGATGATACAGCTGTGTGCTTGTTAAGCTTTGATGATGTAATATCCTTGTTGCATCGTTATTGGTAAAAGTTGCGGAAGAAGGGTTCTGGGCCTTCTTAACCTGTGAGATGCGTGAGTCCCTCAGGAAAGGGACATCTGTGGCATGAGTGATTTCTGTTGCCTCTAGGATCCATAGAGGCCAAAATCCACAGAGAAGAGCCCCTAAACTTGGTAGGTGTCTATCCAATCTGCCCTGCTCCTTGTTTCCCCATCTGAACCCTTTTATGGTAGCTGTTCGTTTTTCAAGACCTGTGGTTGCAGTTTCACAGGTAAAGTGTTTTCCGACAGTCGTCTTTTAGTCCCTTCTTCACACATGCAAAAATACAATACTAGAAAAGTGGACAGTGTCCCTGTTAGAGAAAGAGCTTGAACAAACCATGACTAGTGCAGCTAAAATCAAAGTATGTTGGCAGAATGATTGCACAGTATCAATGTGTTCTGTGTCTGTTCTGATGAATAAGCTTGGTCCCATACTCTGTATATGAATTCATGGTGGAAAATAAAGTGACTAGATGGTCAGGAAAAAGCATATTTAGGTAAAACAATACCACTACTTTTGTGTCTTCTCTTTGTATTAAGTATAGGTGTAGATCAAATCCAGAGGTACAGAGCCCAGGCATCAGTTTCTGTGAATATTAAATTGTGAACATTAGTAACCTGCTATCTTTCTCTCAGTGTTTCAAAAATATTGTTTGAATTAGCATAATGTAACCACCTTGCCTTTTGAAGGTAGAGCCTAGCAGTAGTTTACTGTCAGTTATAATTATTCCTCATATAATTGGTGTCAGAACTTGGTTTTTTGGTTTGGTTTGGTTTGTTTTTTTGTGCATGAAAGTGTTCTCTTGCTCAGGAAGTACAGCTCTTAAGAAGAGATCTGAAACTATCTATGCATGGCAGTTATATTAGCATTATTTCATTATACAACATTTAAGCCTCCTGTTTAATCCAGTGTTGATGTATTTCCTTCAAAATGTAAATATACAAGAGTTTAGAGCTGTACAAATAAAAGGGGGTGAGAAAAATTCACCCACCAGAATTCTGATCTGCATGTACTTCCTCTCTGTCTATCAATTTAGGATCGATCCTTCACTTATGCATATGTGTAGTCTTAGGCATGTGACTAGATTTACCGAATTTCAAAGGAGTTTCTGGCTGAAGTCTCAGGTTGTAAGTTCTGGTCCAGGGACATACCGTTGTTTAAATCTCCTTACTGTATAGCACACCACAGGGGCAAACATCATCAACAGCAACATTAGTAGTACGTGATGCATCTATGTTCCCACTAAGTATTTCAAGCAATGAGAGTTCTATTTTAAATTACTTACAAGAAGAGTAAATATCAGAAAGATGCTAGGGTTTGACTGAGTTAAATGCTAAAGGATGTGAACCAGCTGTTTAATAATATATTTTTTGGATAAGATCAGTTTATTTGTTCTGTGTTTGGAAAACACTTGGCACAGAAAGATCATGAGTATTCCTCATCCTCTCATAAGGAAAATTCTTGTTTGGGATGATGTGTGGCAGAATTTAAAGTGTACTGCCATAATTTTTATTGCATTTAAAGATCACATCTGCATTTCTAAAAGAGTTATTAGGTAAGTACTTTTTCCATTCTTCATGCAGTAGAGTGTCCTTATCTTACCCTTACAGCACCATCCCCCATGTTCGCTACGTTCTGCAAATACCTCACCTTCCTTAAATTTCATCTTCTCTGACAGACACTGAAGGATGCCAGCGACAATGCCCGCAAGGACTTCCACCGTGAGGCAGAGCTACTAACTAACCTGCAACATGAGCACATTGTCAAGTTCTATGGTGTTTGTGTCGAGGGTGATCCACTCATCATGGTCTTTGAGTATATGAAGCACGGAGATCTTAACAAATTTCTCAGGTAAATGCATGAACAGATACTGTGCTGCTGAGCTAGAACAGGGTAGAGAAGATAGGTGTTACTGGTATTTAATGTCTTATTAACCTCCACCACTGGAAAATGCTGTCAACAATCTATTCAGCTCTTGTGTACTGGGATGTGGGGCTCATTGTTAATTGCTTATTTGAAGGTACCATGAAGTCAAGCCTTATGCTTTGCACCAAACAAATGGGAACCAGAGAAATATTGTTTTAAATATATTTTGTGTATTCTGAAATGTTTGCTTATAAATCTTACAGTAGGAATCATTTTCTTGCAGGCTTTCTGATAGCGCTTGGGAAGAACCCACTCAACACCTATTGCTATGTGTAGGCATCTAAAAGCTTTTGAAATCTAACCTTTTCTCTTCCCTCATCTCAGTATTTTGGAAAGACTTCCATTAATCTGAAGCAGAAAAGCTGAGCCATGGAAACTTCAGTGCAATGGAAAATGCTGCATCTTGGGGTCTGGATTAGGACTTTATTTCAAAAAGCTGTTCAGGAATGTGTATTGGAAATTGAAACTTTGCAGCAAAGCAGTCATAAATAAATAGATGATATCTAAGGTTGACAATATTAGGTAACTTAGGAACCAAGAAGTTTTGAACAGTGGCTGTTTATGTGCCATTTCCACTAGCCTGCACTCACTGACATAAAAACAAGCAGCTAAGAAACAGCTTTTGTTCCTATGTAAAAAAACAAAAAACACATTTCACAAGGGACTGTTCTGTCAAGGTCTTCTGTGCCATTTTCATCAAAGGATATCACAAAGGCCTTTCAGTGTACTGAGATTTTGCCTGCTGAAGATAACTAGGGGTACTACCATTTTGGAAAGGTATCCCTGACAAAGCTCTAAAACAATCAGAACTGATGTCCCTTTAAATGGGTTCAGATTTAATATCTGATTGAAATAGCTAGTGACTGTTAGTGTCAACATTTATGCATTTTTAATCACCTATGTGAAAATGAGTTTGCTGTCTTTCTAATGTCTGCTTAACAAATAGCCACACCAAAGCAAATGACATCAGCTAGCACCCTCCCCTATTGGCAGGGCTGCCAGGTTTGGCAGGGAGACCAGGGCCTGAACTGGGGATGCAGAGCGAATGCTACTACTTTTCCCAAATTGATTATCTCTTTGGCAGAGGATATATTGTCAGAGCCATGTTGAGGCATTTACATTTGCCCGCTTGGACCTCTGCCATGGATCAGAAGAGAACTGCAGTCTTCTAAGATGTCATCCCAGTACTTCTTCAGGGCACTGAATTTCCATTAAAAGAAGGTAGATTTGCAGCTGATAAGAAATAATTTCTGATTTTGTCATAAATACTTACTCTTTGATTCTTTTTGCTTGGTGCTTTCTTACCTCGTAACTCTTATTTTGAATTATTGTACAGAAAGATAGTTTAGCAGACAGTATATTTCCTACCTTAGGTCTTCTCTTTTATTTATTTTTTTTTTAATTATTAATCAGCCCTTGTCTTTAGAATATAAAATGATTGTGCTGGGACAAGCTGTTTAACTGAAGCTCCAATTTGTCATTCCTCTGGCATTTGCTGCAGCTTGTGCTGCACATCAGAGGTTACTTCTACAAGGCTGTAAGAGCCTGTATTTCTTACCCTGCAGCGCCATCAAAGGCTGTTGGGGAAAAATGAATCCAAAATTTAACCCAAATGAGCCTTGCTGTCTGCATGCAGCCAACGGCTGTTTGAGATCTAGGGCTAAAGCTTCAAAGTCTTGCCTGTACTGTGCTTTTTCTGACTAGTAGAGGCTGATGCGGATCCAAAGCAATTTCTGTCAATGTTCCTTGCTGTTGCAGACACCGAGGAGTCCCTCATTTACAGCCACCACCAAGAGGACAAGTGAAGTGGGTGGAGTGTTAAGAATAATCCAAAAGTTTCATTAGATACAGACCATGTCCTCAAGGAAGCTAGAGAAAGTTGAAGAGTTCTCTAATTTGGTGACTCAGAGCTTTATGTGCAAAAGCAGTCATTAAAAAATTCAGGCAATGAAAAGGCACAATGTTTTTTCAACAGAAATTTGCCTGTGAGTCTTGGTTGGAGATTTCATATCCTCCTGTTTATTCCCCCCAGCCTACTTCAGCCGAATAGCTGCCTGTATGTACCTGGTAGCAGGGCTTCTTTGCCTGGTACCAGATGCAGTCCCAGCAATGCTACACACCCCCCTTCATTTCTTTCTCACATCTGTCATTTTGCTCATGAGGTTCTTCCCTTAGGGCAATTTTAATATCATATTTCTAATAGGTAGTGTCAGATTTGATCTCACAGGTTCTGGTTAATTTGCAACTCTTTCCCCAACTCCTGTGCCCTTCCCCTAGGATAAATCAAGGCCTCAGCTCTACTGATTAGAAAGGTGATTCTTTGACACTTCTCTCTATAGGAAGGAAGGACTTCTGAGAAAAAATTAAAATAAGTTCTATTTAAAAAAGAAAAAAAATAAAGAGGGAAGAGGAGAAGTAGTCTCTTAGAAGGAATAGTCTTCAGGAATGGAATAAAAAAGGCTTCTGAAAATGCAGAATAATAGAATGGATGGAAAAGAATATTCAGAATATTCTAAGGTGTATCAAATAAGGAATGTTTGCAGATGACCTCAAGAATTGGATAAGTGTTAGCTAAGAATGCTTGCTAAAAAAATGTTGTGTGTGGGAATGTTTATATCTATATCTTCCGGATCTTAGGATGTTACCTATGTATACCAAAGCTAACATAGTTAGGATGGGTGAAGCACATGTGTTCCAGTACCTTGCTGGGCTTTCCAAATGCAAAACATCTCTCCTTCTGCTGGAGTGTATAGAACTTCCTTATTAATCAGTTCATAATTGCATCTTAAGGACTTGCTATCTTGAGAAGCTTGAATTTCTGAAGCTGTTTAGTTGTTCCAACTAGTGTGTGTTCTGTGTCCTCTTCCCATTGTGAAGAACTGCCATCTCAGGCAGGACTTGGGGATAAAATAAGCAAAATGGTTTCCTGCTGGGCATTTAGATAGGAAGGGTATTAGAAGCATAAATCTAAAATTGCTGTCCTTGTTTCTTAGATGGTGTCTCAGGAGGAAGCTAGCTTTCTTCTTTAAGAAAAGATGGAAGGGTCAGTGGCCTCTCTCCCTTGAGAAATCAAGGAATGCTAGTCACAGGAAAAGTGATGCTGTGCATGCCACTTCATTGCCTTTCACTCTTACAGAGTGATAAGGTTTTCCTCAGTTACCAAACAGCTATATTTTGCCAGCCTGTCTCCAGAAAAGATTCCTAAAATGGAACAGGAGAAAACTGGTAGTTTTGGACAAAGTGTTAGTATTATGAACACATGTACCTTATTTCTGTGAGTAATATATCACCTGTTGTGTAATGCTCTTCACACCACTTGTCTTTCACACAGCAAAGGAAAACAGTAAATGAAAAAGACAGGATATAAGTTTTCCTCTATTTCACCAATGAATTCATAGCTCTTTTAGTTGCTAGACTTGAGCGAGTCAGTTGTGTGGGTTTAGGCTCACTAATACGCTTCACCTCTCCAGCTTACAAGTGACCTATCACTTAATCAGTTTGCATTTTGGTGCAGGGCACACGGACCAGATGCAGTACTGATGGCAGAAGGCAACCGTCCTGCTGAGCTGACCCAATCCCAGATGCTTCACATTGCCCAGCAGATTGCAGCTGGTATGGTTTACTTGGCATCACAGCACTTTGTGCATCGGGATCTTGCTACCCGCAATTGTCTGGTTGGTGAGAACCTGCTGGTGAAGATTGGGGATTTTGGGATGTCTAGAGATGTGTACAGCACAGACTACTATAGGGTAAGTGAACTGCAGTAATGGATAGTAACCTAAACCTTGTTCAGTCACCGTACCACATTCATATGACTGATTCTGCTATTATGCGTGACCATCTGCCTGTCGGGTAATTTACACGCTGGTATATGGAGAATGTCATTATGAGTTACGAAGTTTTGGTGAATGTCAAGAAACCTAACCAGAGTAAGATTGGCATGTCTTGTGTATATATGTTGGCTTTACATACTAATAATAAATCACAGAAAGGTCTTTTTCTCTTTGTAGAAATTTTGCATGTTTGCTTAGCTTTAGTTAAGAAGCAGCAGCAGCAGATAAAAAGGAAGAGCGGACAATCAAATTTGACATCTTTATGCATATTTTATGTGTCTGCCTCTCATGTGACCTGTTGCCAGTGAATTCCTTATTGCTAAAATGAAGGTCTCTTCCTTAGCCCCCCAGTTTCGGCTGCTGTGTGCATAAAGGAGAGTGTCACTTTGGTGTCAGTACTTGCAGGATGCCTGGAGAGAGATGGTCCAGCTGAGGCTGGACAAGCCAGAGTAAGCTGTACACAAGAGTTATTTTTGAATGTTATTTCACTTAACAGCTGAGAAGTAACTGTTTCCGCTGTTCTTTGTCTTTTCTTTCAAAAGGCAAACCTAGTATTTAGGAAGCACATGAGCCAGGTTCCTCTGACATTTTGTTATTTTGGAAACTTGGCACTTCAAGCTATTTGGTCAATGTAAAACAAACATGACTGCACTTCAGAACTTGGAAAAATACACAGAATAGTAATCACTGCCTCCCTCTGTTTGTGTTTGCAAGGACATCAGTGAGCATCAATGGCCAGGGTTTCTTGACTTTGCAACCGAAGTATGAGCAATACTTACTGGGACAAGTGATGTGTCTCTGTTCTGTACTTTGTTGAGGATGGATTTGTTTATGATGTTTGTCATTACACTAAAGAATGAATGTCTGTGAATAACAGTAAGTGTTTGCAAAGGCCTTGCAGTCAGTAGCAGCATTTTTGAACAATAAATGCTCTGCTTATTTTGGCAAAAATTAATAACTCCCTGCTGCAGGAAAAACTACCTGCAAAACGGGATGAAGCTAAGTAATCGTATGGTCTTCCTGGGGATGAGAGAGGCATGGCACAAGCATATCACAATATACTGACTTTGTCATCATCTTACCTGCTCATGTGTCCCTGAGTTTAATCACTGAGTCTTAACACATGAGCATTGAAGCAAAGCTTCTATCCAGTGAAGCACAAATCTAGAATAAGACCCATAACCTGGAGAAAGCAGGGGTTCACCTTAGAAAATTTTGCGTAACTTGGGTAGTCTTGGGTACCTCTCAAAGGACCTAATTCAAAGGGTACACTGCATTTCTCACTGCCTCTTGCACAGAATCACTCTCTTCTTTCTTTCTTCTCTCTTTTTTCCTTTTTTTGAGGCTAGGGTAGTATCTGTGGGTGTAACAAAGGAGAAGAAAGAGGAAGTAGTGTGAAAAGGGAGATGTGGGAACAAATCAGGCAGGAAAGGTAAATTTGGAAAGGTGTTAGTAAAAGACAAGTGTGAATGAAGGTAGAAAGAGGTTGAGAAGAGTAAGAAGGGATGAATGAACATGTAAAGTAGCATGGGTCCATCCAAAATGAGGTGTAAGCTTGCAGCTTGATAGGTATAAAGTTGGGTAGTCACTTACTCTGCACAGTAAGAAAAAGATGAAGGACCGTTTCTCTGGCCCCTTATGTTCAGGCTGGCTTCTAGCCAGTGCAGAGGAGGTAAAGGGCAACAGCCTACTGTGATACCGTATTTCACAGTGATAGAAGTTGGAAGTTAACAGTTGAGCCTGTGAGGTTTTGGCCTGCCTTGCTTGGGCCATATGTGGGCTGATCAGAAGCTGGTCATGAAACAGACAAGGCTATGATGACTTTCCAGGCAGTTGCCGGGAGAATTGTATTCATGGCAGGCCTAAGTAATGAAACTGTCAACAATGACACTGGGATGGCACTGACCTACCATATCTAATTGTTTATCGCAGGCTAAGTCTTTTTAACTGCTCAGGCTTAATCACATACATAGCAGCAATTCTTCTCCATCCTTGACAGCTTTATCTGATGCTTCTTGGAAAGATTTCCAGCACACAGTTCCAAAAAGCTCTGCAAGAAATGGTTCAGCATCTGTGTTTATTAATACTCTGGAATCAGCTTTTTGGGATCCTACCACCCTATCAGGATGTTAGATTTGCCCAATATGATTATTTATAGCTAGCTTCTGTAACATAACGATGATCCCCAGTACTTGTTCACTGTTAGATTGTTAATGACATTCTGCATTGAATCAGCTCAGTTGTTAAGTGATGCCTCAGGGAAGAGGGGGAGAGAAATAACCCTTAAGCTGGGAATACATGTGTTGTGTGGCCTTGATTGCACAAGCTTTCCTTTTACTCCTCCGTTCTTTTTTCCTTTCCTTTTAATCAGGCAGGAATCTTGTGGATGGAGGGAGCTCTGTTGTACTTGCTAGTATTCAGTGTAACAGCAATAATTTTTTCTAGTCGGACTAGATAAGCATAGAGACATGAAGAATCTGCATGGCTTTTCTTACCCAGCACTTCTGTCCACCGGAGGCGAAAGTAAAACAATTGTTGAGTAATTTGTTTGGTCTGTGTGCCAAACAGCTTCAGCAGCACTGCGGTTCTTGTAGCACAGTGGCTCATTTCACAAAGTTATTTACTTGCAGAGCTTAGGTCTCAGGTTCATTAAGGGCTTTTATTTGTTTTGTTGATGTCTGTTTTGTGCTGTTTGTAATCCCAACCCGCACAGGTCAGGGTTTCCCATCTTTCCCTCTCATACTCAAGTAATGTGACTCAGCAGCAGCTTTTAATGGATTAAAGTATTGACACTGAAGAAGGGGAACCACTGCTTTGCTAACGTTTGTTCTTGCACTCAGAGATAGTATATTAATCCCTTTTTAGGGTTCCAGTTCAGGTTTGCAAGTAGTTGCTCAGTGCATGGGCTTAACATACTTTTCTGCACTACTTTATCACAAGCAAAAAGCAAAAGCAAAAAAGGAAAAGGAAAGGAAAAGGAAAAGGAAAAGGAAAAGGAAAAGAAAAGAAAAGAAAAGAAAAGAAAAGAAAAGAAAAGAAAAGAAAAGAAAAGAAAAGAAAAGAAAAGAAAAGAAAAGAAAAGAAAAGAAAAGAAAAGAAAAGAAAAGAAAAGAAAAGAAAAGAAAAGAAAAGAAAAGAAAAAGGAAAAGAAAAGAGAAAAGGAAAGAAAAGAAAAGAAAAGAAAAGAAAAGAAAAGAAAAGAAAAGAAAAGAAAAGAAAAGAAAAGAAAAGAAAAGAAAAGAAAAGAAAAGAAAAGAAAAGAAAAGAGAAAAGAAAAGAAAAGAAAAGAGAAGAGAAGAGAAGAGAAGAGAAAAGAAAAGAAGAAAAGAAAAGAAAAGAAAAGAAAAGAAAAGAAAAGAAAAGAAAAGAAAAGAAAAGAAAAGAAAAGAAAAGAAAAGAAAAGAAAAGAAAAGAAAAGAAAAGAAAAGAAAAGAAAAGAAAAGAAAAGAAAAGAAAAGAAAAGAAAAGAAAAGAAAAGAAAAGAAAAGAAAAGAAAAGAAAAGGAAAAGGAAAGGAAAGGAAAGAAAAGGAAAAGGAAAAGGAAAAGGAAAAGGAAAAGGAAAAGGAAAAGGAAAAGGAAAAGGAAAAGGAAAAGGAAAAGGAAAAGGAAAAGGAAAAGGAAAAGGAAAAAAAGGAAAAGGAAAAGGAAAAAAAGGAAAAGGAAAAGGAAAAAGAGAAAAAGGAACAGAAAAAAGAAAACAAAACACACAAAAAAAGAAGGTCATCTTATCCAAGTACTTGAAAAAACTTTACAGGGATCTGCTTAAAATATCCAGCCTGGTCAGCCACCCACAGGCTTGGGCCAAGATTTTGGATGAAACTCTGATCTCACTGGAGTAAGCAAGAGCTTTGCCATTAACTTCATTAGGACCAGAATTTCACCCTTCGTGTTTATCCAGTGCAGGATAGAGACTCTGTTTCTGGTTTAGATTTATGGAGCTCAGTTGTGTAATCCCTATTTAGCTATTGTATAACTTACTTGCCTTTATGCAGCAGTACAAGGAACAGTGGAGAGAATAAGGACTCCTTTCCTCCTCTTGTACAAAAAGTGCAAGAAGCTGTCAAAAGATTAGGGCTGTTCATCAGGTTTCTGTCTTCCTTTAGGCCCAACTCACCACAAAGAGACAAGATTCATGTCACAAATCACTTCCCTCCACTTCTGGCACGGGTGGAGCAGCAGACCAAGAGGATGTGTTTCATTATAAAGTCCAGTGACACAGCTTCTTTATAAAATTTTGTACCATGTACATTTTGTACCATGTTTTGCTATTGCAATGAAGCATAGCATATAGGATTGGAAGAAGCAACATAGGTTACTAAGCCCAAGACTTGCAGGATGCCGCGCAATAGGTTGAGAGTGGGAGGAGCTACAAGAACCTCAGACCTCCTCAATCTACCTGAAAACCCCCAACACTCTTAATACTTTGGCACCTTCTATATAAGGCACCAAAGCCCATAAAAATTCCAGTCTGCCAGGAAAAAGATATGTCAAGGGTATCAACAGTGTCCTAAGCCTCTAGAGAGAAATCGTGTTTGACAAAAATTCCTGAGAGATCTTAGGAATTTGGTCACACCTGACACACAACAGGAGGTAACAGAAATCCCCATCAGTCCGTCTTGGTGCAAATTACCTTCTGAGCTGGCAAACTTTATAATGGTTTGAGTGAATGAGCCAGCCTGTGGCATTACTGGCGTTTGGTGATGCCCCTCAGAGCACCTTTGGCCCTGTCACCTGTCCTCAGTGCCTCAGAGCAGTGTGGAAACTGAAGCTGACCAGAGCCAAATCATACAGCAAGGAAAGAAACAAAAACACAGATGACCAATGCAAGTTCTGAAGAAAGACTTTAGTTAAATAAATTAATACAGAGCAGCCTGCAAAATGCTGACAGGCTTCTTCTCAGATGTCTCTCAGGTATACCACCAAATTGGATAGCAGTCTTATGCTCTGAAGCTTGAATTTCTAATTCCTTGATCACTCCTATCCTACCACACAGCCCCTTTCATCAGAGTGAGTGTTGAAAACAAGTAGGAGGCTGCTGCCAGAGCTCTCCCCAGAAGGCTGCTCCACAACCTTTCAGTCCTAATGGCGGCAAATTTTCTCTTTAATCTGCAACCTGAGTTAACTCACTGGCCAATGCACACCTACCTGATCACATTATTATTCTCCCTTCCCAGCTTCTACCTCTCAAGTGTATTTAGAAAAAGTACTCCTGTCCCCTTCCAACTGTTTTGGAGGGTTAAAAGGCACATTGTCAGAAGGAAAGGTTCTTAATTTCTTTTCTCCTCATGATAGCCTTCTCCCAGGACTTTAAGTGCGTGAAACAGCAGTTTCAGTGTCTTTCTGGTACAGACATCAGTAGGACTGTGAGCAGTATTTTCCAAATGAGATTTTGCCCACTGTTGGATCAGAGGTACCTCCCAGCCTCTAATGAAACATGCTGCATGGTACATCCTAGACTCGTACAGCGTGTCACTGGCACACAGTCACTGTATTGTCCAACAGTGCCCTGGGCCACTCTCATCTTCTACTTCTTCCAAACGAAGAACATCCCCTTTTTTCTTGAAGTTTTTGGTTTCAATCCCTAAGTGAATTATTTTGCAGTTCATACTGGCACATTTTGTACCTCTAGTGGTTAAAAAACACTGTTGTTTCTCTTATTTTTAGCTTCTTTGGGGGCTGCTTTTTTTTTTTTAATTAAAATTCAGGTCTTGTCTAGTTTGATGATGAGTAAAGAACTGAAGAAACAAAATCATGGTTCCAAAAAGTAAACAACTGAGGGGGTGAGAAAGATTTGCGAGGAAGTTTCCTAGATTTTTGTGGCTTTGTTTCTTAATGTTTTGTTTCTTGATCACTTCTTTAATGTTACCTTTAAGTGAGTGTTTTGGGAAAAAAAATTCTTTTTAAAACATAGAATTCCCATGCGCTTTCAGTTGAGATGTGTGAAGTTATTACACTTCTTAGCCTCCCAGGAAGGCTTCCAAAAAAACTGAGGATTACACAATTTGCTATTCCAGGCCAATTTTAAAAATACCCAGCTTTCAGACCTTCTTGCTACATGAAAAGGTCACGATACTGTTTGAGGAGCCGTTTTTACCCTTGGGAGTATTATAGTCCTCAGCAAACAGTCCCAACTCTCATCTCCATTGTTGCTTAACAAAGTCAGAGTAGCAGTTTGAACACAGTGAAATAACATTGGTATTAGAGTACTGGAATGGCATAGCAGCTTGCCCACTAGGCATAGTCCTTCCTTCATGTGTGAGCGTAATACTGGAGAAAGCTGTATTTCTAGCAACTGCACAATACACTTTTCTGGTGACTTTAATTTGCTAAAAGACAGTGCTTGTAAAATAATCAACAGAGAGTGATCTTGCTTGAGCTATTTCCAGTACTGAATGCCTATTTGCAAAGGAAATTAATGCATGACAGCAAGGAGCTAAAAAAAGAAAAGGCTGGTTTATTATTATTTGGGCTGTAACTAGCCAGGCAAGCATAGCGAAACAAATGTTTACAGTGCTGGAACAAGTGTCTGTCTATTCTATTCTAAAAGGGCAATAGCAGCAAACACCTGCAGGTCTCAGCTGTCACTACAGAGATGAATACCTGTGTGTGGGAGTTTGGAGGAGGTTGCACTAAAGAAAACAAGAAAGAGTTACTGAGAAGTCAAGCAGCTTGTCAAGGCATCCTCGTAGGTGTGTATATTGAATTGTCACAGTTTGAAGGCACAGTTTGAAGGCTTTTTATTAGCAGCTATTTTTGCATCCATTGCTCAAAAGGAAGTTATCTGCTTCCCTACATGGACTTCTCGGCTTTCCTCCCTCGTCAGAGGCTCATTGCATCATGTGTAGTGCTGGGGAGGACAGAGGGTTCCAGCAGCCCTGGGGATGTGCACAGATGATTTCATGCAATTGGAAACAATATGGGAAATAATGGGCCAGCTAGAGAGATCTGAATTAGCTGCCTTGAAATCAGTGCACTAACTCTGAATTAAAAGTAAATAATCACATGCAGAATTAGGCCTAATGATTCTAGAGGGCTTTTAGGAGCTTCCTAAAGGTCAGCACAGTGTCAGCATTTAAAAACTTGTAAGACAGTGGGACATGGCATTATCCTGATGATGAAGGATTAGCAACATGGCTTGATGCCTGTTACTATTTGCCCTTGCCAGAGTATATTCTGTTGTGTGCAGGAAGCATGCTCTTTCCTGAGCTCTTATTTAACTCATCCCTGACTGCTGGTGTTTTGTCTGGGACTGCAGTTTTCTGACCTGCTCAGTTCTACGCAGAAACCAAATTCATCTTTGTCACAAGCTTCTACATCCCATCAGTTTTAGCATGGCTGTAGATGTAGTCACTTCCCAAGTGAAGTTTTCTTACCTTGGAATCATAGAATGGTTAGGGTTGGAAAGACCCTTAAAATAGAATAGAATCATAGAATAATTATGATTGAAAACGACCTTAAGATCACCTAGTTCTAGCCCCACTTCCATGGGCAAGGACACCAACGTCACTGGTCTTACAGTTCTGTTTCCACCTGTTTTCACTGACATTGATCCTGTGAATCCAGGGGGACTCCAGGGGAGTCCAAGAAGGTTTTCCATGCTGGTGCTAGGAGAAGGAACATCAGATGTCCAGCATATGTAGTGTGCTGCATTTAAAAGTGAGCTCTTACTAAACTCCATCTTGCAGGGTTAATGACAAGATAGTAATACAGAAAATGAGATTTTCAGCCCCAAGGTTGTGATATACTTTGTTTTGCCAGGCTTAATCCCCTTCTCACGTGAAATGTGCATACCTGAAGCTAGCTCCACTGCTTCTGGAGCGCATTCTCCTTCAGTTGGTGAGATCAAATAGTGTAGAGAGGGCAGAAACATAAAAACATACTGACTAGGTTGAAAAATAGAGCTGATTAAAAAGGCAAACTAAAGCAGCGTGACCTTGCTTCTGTGACCAGTTACTCAATTACCCATTGAATTTGGGTGTTTAATTATTCCTCCGTAAATCCACCCCACAAGTGTGATTCTCATGCAGGATGTCAAGAAGTAGGTTCATCTCGAGAAAATAAGTTCACCAGGAAGCAACACCCAGAAACATATGACAGGAAATGCAGAAATTTTGTTGAACCCCGTATAGCTAAGAGCTCAGAATGCCAATCAAAGACTTCATCAAAGTGTCTTTGGGAAATTTTAAATGGAAGTTTTCCCTCTGTTTGCTTTTATTGAAAGCTTTGAGAATTTACTCTTCGGTCCCATTTTGGTTATAAAACAGATTATTACAGTTTTCAAATGGATTAAAATTTTGAAAATTTTGGGTTTCCAACCCCATTTTTAAAGGACTTTAACAGAATTGTTTCAGAGGGGTTATTCCTGCTGTATGCAGTCAGTAAGATCCTTGGGATCCATTTTTGCGCCTATAGAATAGCAGGAAGTTTACACAGTCAGCATCACCGGTGGCTGACACAAGGTTTTCTGTTGAGGGGCTCTTAGCACAGATGTTCATTAACTTAAAAAGTCCTTTTAAAATTATATATACAAAACTGAATCATTCTCAAAAATAACCACACATATGGATATAAATTGCAGGAAAGCAATGATTCACACATTGTAATTAGCTTTACGAGCTGCAATTTGGAGCACTTTGCAGAACTCTGATAGAAAGCAGCTCATTCCATTGAGTAGCAGCACAGCCCTTCAAAACCATTTCTGCAGGTGGTGAAATGATTTGACCGTTGTCTAGATGCTTAGCACATAAGAGAGCCATGTCCTCAATCCCAGCACTTTTTTGCAATGTGCTGGATTGTAGTTGGTATATTGGTGGAGGCTTTTTCTGTTGATTTTACTAGAGCAAATGTTTTGTTTGGGGCTTTAGAAAATTGAAAGTGTACAGCCAACATTTTCTAGAGACCAGAAATAAAACAGTAAGAGAAATGATTAAGTGATTTCCGGAGTTTTTCTTCCTGGGCCAGGTCATTGTGTGGGCAGTTGATACCATTTAGTAATTGTGGGGAGGAACCACGTATAACTATCTGGAGCTCCCTCTCCACAGTGGTGCTACAGATTGTCACTTTCAGCAGGAAATCTGCAAAGAAAGTGACACAACTCCAAAGGTTAGCTGATGGTGGGGACAGGACGGAAAGGCCACCCAGAGGGAGCAGGACTAAACAGGAGTTCTCCTCTGGGGGCTGGTCACAAAATCAGCTTCCAGCAGAGTATTTTTGCAGGCTTCCAGCTGGAAGGTTTCTTATGCAAATGGCTTCTCTCCTTGCAATAAGGAAAGCAGTTGCTAGGCAGTTTTCCTAAATATGCATGTTCTTTTCCCTGGGCCCAAAGAACAATGGGCAGTCTTTTGGCCCACACAACTCAGGAAGCATGGAAAGGAAGAACTAGACAATTAGACTATGAAGTGCTATGAGCAACAGCATGGATCAAGGAGATGAGAGGTCAGCATCAGCTAGTATAGACCGCAGCCTAGAAAGCTGGCACAGTAGGTTGATGCGTGCATAGCAAAAAGCTAGTGATGGTGGGTGGAAATGGGAAACAAGGGAAGCATTGTGTGATACTGCAGGTCATTTAGATCTCCATTGCTTTTTGGGTCCTTCAGCTATCTTGTGTAGCACCTGGCCAGCCAGGCAGCTTGTATGTTTGCATTGCAATATGGAGGGGAAAGGAAGTCATTAGCAAAGACTCAGGTCAATCCAAGCCTGTTGGTATCACTGACATAGAGTATGGACATGCTTTAGGCTACCTTTGCAGTTGTAATGCAAATGCTTTTGTGAAGCCTTTTCAATATCAGACATCATGAACAGCACTGAACTTTTTGGCAAGTTGTCAGGAGCAGCTCTTCAAGCTTCCCAAAAAGCGAGGATCCCAGGACTGAGGTGATGTCGCATCTTGCAGACTCAGGATCTTTGTAATTAAACTTCAGAGATATCTTAGTTTTGCATCAATCTAGTCTTACAAAAATGGAGCCAAACACTTATGAAATGCTGTCATATTTCTATCCATGTACTGACTTTAGGAAGAAATGAAGGTCTGATTTCAGGTGCATGAGGGAATACGCATCTGATATCAAGGAGAGATTTAAAAAAAAAATAAATAAAAGATTGTAGTGACTCAAATGCTTCTGTATCCATCAGGAAGGTAAACAAATCTGCAGAAGAAAAGCCGCATGAGTGGGAAGTAACTTCAGTCTTCCCAGTGTTCTAAAATGCTTTCAAGAAACATAACTAGCTAATAACCTTGAATTTATTCTCAGAAATTACTATTTATTTGTCTCTTAATAGTATCCTTGTAAAGCTGCTGTCCTTCCCACAAGTGCCTGAATGCATTGCATTTGATGTACATTTGGTTCCTACCTCTCTTCTCCAGGTCACCTCATCCAGAGCTTGATATTGCAATACTGATGTCTCATGTCTTTGGTTTGGGAGCAGAATCAGACCCACTGAAATGCTTAGATAGAGGTACCAACCATAAGAGGTGATGCAAATGAAGTTTCAAAACTATTCCGTTATATCTTTGTGTTGTTCTCCATCAAAACATAAAAGTTATCTTGTCTCCTGTCAAGCTATTCTCCACACATAATGTTGGTTGAAAGTTTAGTACACTGGATAGATGAGCCTTAATTTAAAACCTATGGAAGCATAACTTGCTCAGGTTACATCTTCTCTTTTTGCTGATCAACATAGTTAGGTTTTAATTTGTATTTTAACTTTTGATTTGACTGGCATAATCATTCTTTTAATTTACTATGGCATTCTTTTCCTTTGTGACAATTATGAGTTCTGCTTTTGTTCTCAGAACTACATTCCTGTATGCATTTTGTGACCAGGAACTCTGCAAAACTGGCTGAAACCCATCCAGATTGGTAGCAAAACAAATGAAATCAGAATTCTTTTTGAGATTTTACTTCTGAGGTGTTTGTCTAAACCACTTTATTCAGAGTCGACTCATGAAGAACAGTGATGTCGTAGGCCCCAGGTTAGGGAGGCAACTAGTGAATGGTTAGTAAGGATTTTAAGGAATCTGTATCTTTGCCGACGTAGGTGAGACCAACATTTTCAACAACATTACAGAAAATACATGTGCTGCCATTTTTTTCCACACCAGGAATGCTACAACATTGCTAGCTCTAATTATTAAATCATTAGTTTAATCACTTCCCCATGCACCAACTCAGAACAGCTTTAATTCTTAAACAAACAGGTATTGGATTCTGTAAAGTAATATAATGGGGCAAGATGTGTATAATCAGGAGGCTGGAGAGCTATTCAAGCAAAAGGTCATTACTATTTAGGAAACAAACGTGTGTGCACTGGCATGATTGAGAGTGTAACTGACAATTTTGTCAGAAGTAAGTCTAGAAAAGTGGGAGCAGCGCAAATCACAAAGAAGCCCAGCTATTTTCAAGGTAGAGATGGATACACTTGGGAAGAAGATTAAAATGATAGTCACCTGTTGTACTTGGGGCCCATCAAATCCTACTTTACTCCTCTGCTCCATATAGCTGTGTTCAGGCTTTTCTCCACAGCTGTGAGTCCTGGAAGTGAACATTTTTAAATGAATTTCATTTCAATTATTCACATAATCACAAATTTAGAAGCCAGGACTTTAAGGAAGACCTGTAGCGCAAGACTTTTGATAGTAAAAGTCTACAAATCTACATTTACAAAAAATAACAAGTCTTTGTAATAAAAGAGTACTTAGTGAATATAAAATAGGTTAAAAGCCATTTAGAGATACAGGAACTTTGAGAATTGATACCTTAAAGCACAAAATACTGTGGATTTTTTTTTTTTTTTTCATGAATATGATCTAAGCAGTTAGTTTTGTGGCCTGTACATTTTTTATAGAAGACATGAAGACACTGGTACATATTCTTGTCTAGCCTCCAGAGCCATGGGCAAACTGGCATTGACACCACTGGGAATAGGATTTTTACCTTTATCCTTATTAATTTCAAATTTTTAATGGCTTTACATATGTTTTCACTTCCATGTTCCCCGCTATATCGAAAGGGCAAAAAAAAAACAAACACATCAGCTTGTGATCCAGTCCTTGCATGCCACACCATGAAGGAAACAAATATTTTGCTGGAAATGTAAGTTGTTTTCTTTTCAACTGATATAGAAAATGTAAGGCAGTCTAAGCCTCACTCAGAAGATTACTTTATAATGTGATTTAGTCCATTCCAAGGTGTGTGCATAACGGGAGTCCTTCAAATTATTTTATGACTTGCAAGATTATGTCTTTATAAATCTGAATTTAATGGTGTACACAGAAATTGAAAAATCTTATCAGGCCAAAGAAATCACTCATTTTCTTTTTCATTTTCTTTCTCTTTCTTTTTTTTTGGTAATAGAATTTTATGAAGATAAAGAACTCATTAAATATATTGTCAGATATTGTTTGATAACATATCAGCATTGGGATTATTTTACTGCCAGTATAAATAGGAGGGGGAAAAAAAAGAGGCAACATGAATGATAGACACGACAATTACAAATCATTTGTCCTAATGTTTTTGTCATCCACCTTCCCCATACAGCCTGAGCCCAGTCCTGCAAAATAAAAATGCAGTGTTATCTGGAGAATAAAGATTCTTTCCAGATTGATTTACCAGATGCCTGTCACCACCAAGTCACTTTGAAAGGCTAGCTGATAAGCTGGGCTCTTCGCAAGTTACTGCTCTGCATGCAGTCCTTTTGCCGCTGATTTTGCTGCCAATGTTATTTTCTGATGGGTGAGATTTACTGCAGCATAGCTGGCTGGCAGTATCCATGTAGGAGATTTTTCTTGCTTGTGAGCAAAGCAAAGGGCAGGGTCCTGCATTCTTGGCAACCTATCATGTGCATGAGCTGTTTGTTTTTTTGGATTCAGCAAGCAGAGTTTTAAATCATCTTCAGCAAAACAAGGCACAGAGAAAAAAGGAGAGATCAAAATAGAGCTGAATATTTCATGTCAGACTTTTGGCAGCATGTCTCGTCTTGTCTTCTACATTGAAAGCACCAAAGAAAAGAGGAATTTTGCAGTTTCAGTCCAGTGACTTTTCCATGCTCCTTGAGTATCCTCACATATTCAAGGACTGGTCTCTCATGCCATATCAGCCATTTTTTTTAGACAAAAGAATCTAGTGTTGAGTACTTGTGTGGGAAAAGCATAACAGCATTAAAATAAAGCTCAATGCCAATACACGGTGAGTGGAATGTACCCGTCCAGAGAAAGCCAATGGATACCATTTGGATCTGCAAAACAAAGCTTAGGTATTATTTAAAATATTAATACTACCATTTTTTGCAGAGGGGAGTTATGTTGAAAGTAACCAAAATATCTGTCTTACACAGCTCCTACCTGTTTGCACAGACACACACAGTTGTGATTTTTTACATCAAAAATCCTTGGAGAAACATACAATTTTGTCCAAGAAAGGTTTCCGTGACAGTTTGGAGAAGGACTAAATGCTGTGTTTGGAACTAAGCCAGCTTGTACCTGCCTACGTATGATGCAATATTAACCTTCTTGTTTTCTATCCTAACCAGCTTTAGTTAGACAAATAAAACACTAGATAGAAAAGGAGGAAACTGAAGTCTCTGCTCAACTGCAAGCAGTAAAAAGCCCTTCAAATACACTTTTAAGCACAGCTAAAATGACATAAACTAGGAAATACAAAGAAGTTTCATGGAGAGGTTTATACAGACCCACTGTACAATGTGAGACTGAAGGTCTATCTAGTTTACAGGCACTGCCAGCTTTAAAACTGTGACATGAACTTTATGCAGACTGCAAAGGTATTCGGAAGCAGGGTGAATGCTGCTTTTCTGGGGTGTACACTTCTCTCTCTGTGCTACTCACAAAGTCCAAGCCAGTTGCTTTAAAGGTAGCTTGTACTTACATGTTCTCTGTCAGTTATGGAAAACAGCAGTACATTAACACACTCAGAAAAAATGCTTCTTTCCTAGTTATTCCTTTTAGTCTTACAGAATTTTACAACATCTTGGTAGATTTCTGTAAGATAAAAGCCAGCAAAAACAGAAAACAAAAAAGGAGTAGATATGGATCTGCTTAGCCTTCAAGTTACATCAAGTAGGCAATTACTGTGCACCTGCAGTTGTGTGATTTTCTACTGTAAGTAAGGCTTACAGGGATAGTGATGGACTTTAAAACAGCCTGGGATTCTCAGAACTGCTGGGTTTAGAATAATTGTGACCTCAAAATTTTGGGGAGTACCTGTTTCCTTACTGTCCTTCTACAGCTGTTTCAGAGGGTCAACTCTGAGAAATGGAAGGAACTAGTTATTAGGATCAGTGGAAAGGTGGATTTTATTTAAATAAGGGTGTAGAAAGTAGTTGGAAATTATGCCCCTAAATCATGGGAGAAGATGAGGAGCAAAAGGTTGCAGAACTGTCTGTGATTTCACCTCATAAGTACTGGAAGTAAGCAAAAACACTCGAGAGAAAGGCTAATGGAGAAAGAGGGATATAGTGAAAAGTGAAAAACAGCCCCAACATATGAGATTGACTTCAAAAGAGTATTGAGATAAACAAGAGACAGTCCCTTGACTTTTTAAATGTAAAGAAAATGAGGAGGAAAGTGTTGCCGCTACAGACTTGATGGTGTGGGAAGGAGAGCTAGTTTGGCGTGGAAGCAAAATCAGTTTTTGACCTCAGATCTTAAAAGGACAGTGCTGCATATTAAGTTATAGGAAAATTGGTTAACGGGACCGGGAACATGAAGGCTAAACCAGGAACAGGGGTAGAGGAGAGATCCTTGAACAACATGGGATATGGACAGACTGTTTGATGATAGACAAAGAGTTCAATGAACTCTTCAAGCAGATTAAGACAGCCCTGCTGCCAAAAGAGAAGGTCCTGTTCTCTTGCTGTCTCAACAACTGATTCCCATGTCATTCACTTTTCTGCACTAGCACAGGTGTTTCCGCAGCCACTGAATAAACTGTATTGATGAAACAATCCGGCTGAAACCCAAGCATTTTTTTCCTGGTTACGGGGAGGACAAAATACTTCTCCGAACTGAAATACAGTACCAGGGCATTCCTGCTTAAAATCTTTTGTTGAAGGAGAGTCTGAAAGAACTATATATGAGTGTGAGAAAAAGCTCTATTTAAACTAAAGGACGATGCTTGCATAAGAACAAATAAGTATGAGTCGTCTGTGAAAGAATTTAAACAAGATACTAAAAAGGAGTTTCTAACCATCAGAGGAATGAGATTCTTTCACAGCCTGTGAATTGGGAAGAAAACTGTCTTATTGTGCAATTTATGAAGAGAATGATGTGATGCCGGCAAACTATGTGATAGGGTGCAAGAGTTACAGAGGACTCAGCATGCCCCTCACAATTCTCAGCTGATACCTTGAAGCGCATAAAAAAACAAAACTACTGATTGCAACAGAAGTGTTTGGTTCAGCAGATTGTCAACATGAGTAGCAGTTTTGAAGACAGATAATTCCATTTTGTCTGGATCTGTTCATCCCATCTTTAGTTGGCACATAATATTCCAAGAAGAGTTACTAGTATTTGTGAAAGAGAGCTAAAATTGGCTGATTTTTCATGGCAAGGAAAGATTTTTGAAGATAATAAGTTTCTTTTTTATGAAAATACTTGCCTGTAGCTCTGAAAATTTTGCTTGTAACTTTTTAGCTTCTCGCTTACCTTCTCATAACAGAAAATCAGGCCCGACTTTGTATCCTGTTTGTGACATTGGGGCAATCTGTTTTTCAATTCTATATGCAGTCTTTCCTCCCTTGACTTTGATTAGGTTTAATTAGGCTTTAACCCTCCACGTTCAAGGCAGGTTGAGTTTTAGTTTTACAGATGGTTCTGTTTGACCATAGGCAGAGCAAATATTGCTTTGACTTTGTTGTTTCCCAGTGTCCTCCCTATGTTGTTAGGTAAAGTCAGAAGATTTTAAAGGTTGAAAACATACAAGCAGTTTTTCTTCTGTTCCATCTATATTTACTTTCTATTTTCTACCAATTTTCATTTTTTTCAAGACAGGTGACTATTTGAAATTACCTTTTCAGCCCCTGCCTATCTAAAAAGCATGAATGGCTTTTATTTGACAAGGTTATTTCAATCCTTGCTGGTTACCCCTTCAGTTACCCCTGTCTGGAAGCTACCCCTTAGGTCAAAAAGCTACAGTGATAGCAAAGTGGTAAAACCACAGGGGATTCCATGATGGATTATGCCAGGTTCTCACTGGAGTTATAATGTGTAGCAGATTCTTTACATTAATTATTAGATATTATATGCCTAGCTCCAAAATTCATTCACAGGGAGTGTGAACCATTACCACCTTAGCCACTGTCTAGAGGTTTCAAGTTCTGAGGGCTGTTCAAGTGCCCTAATACGATGATGACGGGAGAAGCAGTCCAACATTGATCTGACAAACAGGACACCCATGTGGCACTGTTCCTGAGCCTTTCATGGTGGAAATGGGAAATGGACAAAGGCTAATTTTCCTGTTAGATATAATAACAGAAGATGTAGTAAAACGAACCTATGCCTGTTATTCTCAAAAAGATGAGCAGTTTTATCTCACTACACCTTTCCCTACAACACCTAGAAAAAAAAGAGTATTTTGTCAGAAAGGGACCAGTGAAAGTTGCCTTGAAGTTTACTTAATGATTCATCATTTCTTCAGTTGCAGGTATCTGGGACCATTGTGCTGGTCTTGCCCTTCACTGTAGGCACTGGGAGCCTTGAGTAGCAGGAAGCACAAGTTCCAGGGTGGCAGTGAAGCTTTTGCTTCGTATTGAAATCCCTGAGAGTATCTGTCTGCAGCTGTAATTTTAATTATATAGGATGATCCTCTGCTTTTTACAGAGCAACTACTCAGAATTTAAAAGGAGTCTGGAGACTTCAGGGGACAGGCAGGTTAAATTATAGTTATTAGCAGGCAGCTATTTCAAGATTACTACCCTCTGAATAGCAAATCCCCCACGCCCATGAAACAAAAACAAAACAAGAAGTTTATTTGTCCTTCCAGAATTGTTCTGTCATTCAGCTCACAACTTGAAATTTCCAGCCCTTCACCTCAATACTTTCTTTTGCTTTGGTGAAAGACTAATTATGGGGGTGGGTTACTAAACACTTCCTAACATTAAAGGTCCTCATAGCCTTCTCCACTGCACTGTGTAAGGTTGGACTTGCATGACTGTCCAAGCCGCACCTGCACACTGCTGAGAAGGGCTTGACTCCTGCATGAGTATCTGGAGAAACATGGGCTATGTTCCTTCCTGCCGCAGCTCTCCCATTGTACTCTACCAAGGCAGTGTATCCTTCTCTTGGGCATCCCACAACTGGGATGAGCATCTGTCCATATGGAAGTCAGCAAAGAGACAACAGGCTTGCTGTAACCACTGTGCTGGAGCTTCGTTCTGGTGCTGACCCATCTTAATATAGCAGTTCGGAGAGATTGTAGTTAGTCAGGTAGATCAGCAGGTGTGTCTGCTGCAGTTTGAATTTTCCATGGTCAAAGCCCATTGCTGACACATTTCAAGGGGCTGTTCCATTTGCATAAAGCTGGATGTGGAAGGAGTTAGGGGTCACTGACTGATGGGATTAAGAAGAAATATTTAACAGTTCCCTCGTTCGCTGAGCACAGTCTAGCAAATGTGCAGAATTAAACAGAAGTTTTGTGGAAAAACATTATTAGATCCTGTAATTAAAATGATTTCCATAACGCATATTTAGATTACTAGTGGAGCTGGAATCTTTCACTCCAGGACAACAACAACAACAACAAAAGCAAAAAAAAACAAACCAAAATGAACCAGATGCAAAGATGGGATCAGTTGTGTTGATGAAGTACATTCACAAATCCCTCTGTCTTTATCCACTACCCACAAGCATTGTTGCCTGCTCAGAAACCCAACCCTCCAGGACTTGTGAAATGCTAAAGATCTAACATTTCATTACATTTAAAGTCAACATGTGAGGGAGATTTTTCATTTCCTTCCAAAATGGAAGGCTTAGCCCAGCCCTCCAGCTGTCAAATGTATGTGATACATAACAATAAGCAGTAAAGTGAGGTGCAAACTGGTCCAGCCTTCAAAATTAGTCATCTCGTACATACATAGGACTCAGCATTCTGGCCTAACTCACTTTGACAAGGCAGATACTACCCTGTCTGTCCTGACCTGCCCAAGCAAGATCAACTATGCATGTGACTCTCCAGCCTTTCTAAGAAATGACTGAGCCTGTTCTTAAGTGTAAATCACTTTTGCTTGTAAGCTATCTGCCCTATCTCTGGCCATTTCTTGTGGGCGTTTTCTTACACTGTTCTGGAATCCAGAATCTATGGATGAAGTATGTTAAGGTGCATTCCTGCCAGTTCGCATTAGTATCTGTTTATGAACCAGTTACTCATGGATTTGTCTAATCCTTGTTTGTACAAACCACTACTGTGGTTTGTAACACAAATCACTCCTGCTACCACCAATAACAATAATGACAAGAGAAATACAAGGAAAGAGAATACAATCGCTCACCACCCGACGCCAAGCCTGACCACACAGTGCACCCCCACCCTTCCAGTCTCTGCCCTCCATTTTTACATACTGGGCATGATGTGCTGTGGTATGGAATACCTCTCTTTGGTCAGTTTGGGTTAGGTGTCCTGTCTCTCCTTCCTCCCAGCTTCCCCTCCTCCCTGTCAGAGCATGAGACTCAGAAAGTCCTTGGCCAGCCTAAACATCACCAAGCAGTAACTGAAAACACTGGTGTTATCAGCACTGTTCCCAGGCCCAAAATCAAAAACACAGCACTGCACCAGCTACCAAGAAGGAGAAAAATGACTGCTGCTGCTGAACCCATGACAGTACCTTCTGATACATATCTTCATGTCTATCTTCATTCTATCTTCGTAACTGGCTGCAAATTCTAGAAGTTTAATAATCATTATGTAAAAAAATACTTATTGAACTTTTCTCCTGCTAATTTCACTGAGTCTTCTCTTGTTACAGTATTTCAGACTTTGCTAATAACAGTTCTGCAGTTGTTTCTGGTTGACCTCACTTTATCCAGCACTTTAATGGTTTTCTAAGCCTCAGCTTTAGCATTTTAGTTCTCCTTTTCTGTGCCTCCCCAACTACATTATATCCTCTTTGAGCTGAGAAGACCAGAATTGCAGAAAACACTAAAGGCATGTAGGGGGCCCATGGCTGTGTGAAGTGGCAGAATTATGCCCTGTGATGTGTTGTTAGTACCTGCGCTAGTGATGCTCTGTGTCCTGAGTTTTTCTGACAGCTGCTGCTCACTGAGCTGTTCAGGTCGGAGGTGGCTTCAAAACCTCTTCCTGAATTGTAGCTGCCAGTGCTGGATATAATCATAGGTTAGTAGGCTATTACACCTGTTTGTCACACATGTAATTAATCACATTGAACCTTGTCTGCTGACAGCTCTGTTTTGTGAGATCCCACTCTCAAAAGTCTCTCCAAGAACTTAGTACCACTCCCGCACTTTGACTAATTGGCAATGACCTCCCACCTCTGAGTTCTTAATGAAGATGTTGAATGTAGCTGGTCCTGACACTGACCTTTGGGAACTCTGTTGCTGTCTCCTTTCTATCCTGAGAAGTGACCTTGATGTCCTGCTTGCTGCTTCTTGTCCTTTAACCAGCCCTCAGTCCATAAAAAGACTTTTCCTAAACCTTGCAGCCGCTTAGTGATTTTAATAACCTTTGATGTAGAGCCTTATCAAAGGTGTTTTGAAAATCCACATATGCTTTGCCTACTGGATCATCTTTGTTCACATTCATTCCAACTCCCCGTGGGACACCACTGAACTGGTAGAGTGGGATCACTTCCTACAGAAGCTTTTGTTTCACACTCTGCTCAGAAAGATTCAGACAGACTGGTTTTGTCCTCGCTTAATCAACTTTCTGGCGTAGTTGCTCTTTTTAATGATAGTGATACACCTGTATGCTTTCAGATTTAGGTGAATGCCATTCCTAGTAACATTAACAACCTACTTCTCTATGTGTTTGTGAAAAAAAGCTTTTTCCCTTCCTGTAATCCTCTAACATTTTCTGTTTCAAACTGTATTTCTTTAATAAAATCTCTCTCGATTGTGTAAGGGTGGAGGCATACACAAATGCTGCAAACACTGTAAACAAGATTTCTCTCTTAGGTTAGTCATTCTTGTAAGCGACTTGCAAACACTTCTTCTGTGCTTCATTTTTATGCACCAATTTGTGCTGTAGTAGCACCTCATATGTGACAGACCTAGAGCACTGATATTTATAATGGGGCACTCCTCTTCAAGTCAGTGGGAATTCTGCAAGAACACATAAAGTCCCCAATAGAAAAAATCCAAGCAGACTTCAGCTTGTTCTCCAAAGTTTCCCTTTTTAGCCAGAGGAATATCTCTCTCCTTAGTTGTCATGCCTAAGACCTGTCTCACTGCACTCCACAGCCTGTGCTGCAGTAGACTCACCTACCTCACAGCAGTACCAATCATGGCCTTTGTTGGGTGTCTTAGATGCTTCCACTCCAAAACCTTGCACCACTTCATGGCACAGAGCGCTCTGACTTGGATCTGAAATAAAATTTCCAGCTTTAAGCTGGTAGTTAAAGTAGCTGGGACAGGTATGAGAGTTGAAACATTTGGCACATCCGTTGCATGAGAGAGTCTGCCTGGGACATTATCAGCGCCATCTAGTCTTCAGAGAAGTGCTGATCCAGTGGATTTTTTTCATCCTTGTTTTGTTTATTTGTGTATTTTTTGTAAGCATGCCAGATAATGACTTTCTGAGGGCTCCCTGCATGAATAAATCATGTCATGGGGAACTTTGCTTAGAAAAAAGGCACCAAAGGAGATTCTCCATTACTGGCCTGAAAGCTTACAAGGAGGCTGGGTGTGAGTGATGGTGTCTGACAGTGAAATTTGGGTGCTAACTCAGATTTAAGTGCATACTCACCCCCATTATATGGCCAGAAATCCCCCGGAGGCAGAACTGAGGGCAAAAGTGGAGTTCTCATTTCTACACAGCCTAAAGCAGGGTCCAGAATATTTTTGGGCACAGAGCTGGAGTTGGATAAGGTACCTGCCCAGAAAAGGTTTCAGCGCACAGAGGCAGTGCCACAAAGGCTGCGTTTTCATGTGACTGCAGTCCTGTGGCTAGCCTGGGAAAGGGATCCAGGAATGAAAGGCTGGGCATGGGATCACAGCCTTATTGCCTAGGCAGGGGCTTGTCCTCTGCCAGCTTGTGCTGTGAAGGGCTTGGGGCCCCCTTGAACCTTTTGCTCACCATAATCAGCACTTTTTCTGGCTACAAATAGTCCTTCTGGCGTGTGAGTCATATTTGTGATTGTCAAAACCCCTTTGGTGAGATGGCCTGTGCATGCATTAGGGGTATTTGATCTAGACTGTAAGTGGGTGGGAGGGAGGGGGTTGAGAAGCATTTGAAACATTTGGGAGAAAAATGCAGGTAATAGAAGGTTAATCCGGTTTTCCCCTGAATGTCTGCTTTGTTATGCCTAGTATATGCTCTGCTTGTGCAGTGGCTTGGCAGAACAGCCCAGATCCACTCAACCACACTCAGCATTATCCCTTCCTACTCCTCCGCCTTTACATACCCTCCGGCATCCCTTTTTTTGAGCTTCACTACCGGAATCTTCTCCACAGGTTGGTAGGGCAGGTTCAGGGCGTTGGGAGACTTTGTTTCCATGGCAGCGGGGCTCCTCTGCTCCCAGACTGCAGCTCAGGAGGAGACAGGAAGGGATAGCAGGAGAAAGTCATTAAATGTGCCAATTAGTATGCAGGGCCATGGCTGCTCTGTCAGGCAGTGCTCGCAACGACAGGCAGCAGTAGGGGTGCCCCTGCTTCACAGCGCACCAGGGGAAGATGAAGTTGCAGACATTTGCCTGCAGCTGGCAGGAGCTGAAGGGCTGATGCTCCTGGCTGGGGCAGAAAGGAGGGTACCACACCTGCCATATACCTGCTGTCTTACAGATGAGCTCTCTGGCATCATTCACACCGTGCAAGCTAAATGCCACAGAAATAGGGAAGTCCCTTATTTCCTGCTGGGCATAAACAAGGACAAGAATTATGCATTCTGTGCATATGAAGCCATTCAGATGCCATTCATCAGGAGAACTGCAGAGAAGGGAAAGAGAATGGGAACTTAACTCAGATGAAGATATGGTATTTTCTCTGCTACGACTTAGCTTGTAGTGGGTGCCAGGACGTGACTTTTAGAAAAGATGCAGCTTGGAGACCAGGGTGCATTTTTATGGGAACAGATGAAGGGGCTCTGCTAGATTCCTATTGTGATGCCGAGAAAGATGCTGCCCCCTCCTGTAGAGCATCCAGTTTCTGTTGTACATAGTCTTTTTCTTCATTTCCAGGCCTAATCTTTTTTGGTGTTTGGTGGGGTTTTCTTTTGTGTTTCTGGATTTTTTGGTTGGTTGATTTTTTGGGGTTGGGTTTGTGGGGTACTTTTTGGTGTGTTTTTTTTATTTTTTGGTTGGTTTTTTCTTTGGTCGTGTTTATTTTTCTGTTCTGTTAAATCGTTGCAATACTTTATCTTGGGCTGACACGATTTCAGTGAAAGCTGCATGTATTTTATGCAGCTGTAGAGGAGCTATAAATGTTTTGCAGTATTTCTGAATAAACAATGCTGTGTGACGGAGATTGTTAGGGGGATTAATTCTGTTGTAATATAGATGTGCTAAAATATCTAATCTCTAAAAGGAACACATTCTAAGTATCTTAATTTGACACTGGCTGCAGCTGTTTCAGATTTTTATTTTCTTTGTAACAACTGCTGATCGCTTTCTTCCACCATTTCACTGTTCATGGGAAGAATTTGCCTAGAGAAATTTCAGGGGGATTTGCCTATTAATCATTTTGTTGTGGCTAGTTTCTGTTTAGGCTGTAAGATAATCCTTTTCCTTTCCAATATATCTTTGTTCCTTATAGCATGTTCTAATGCTTTTTCTGGGATCCAGTTGTTTTAAGACAGTTTATTGATCTTGTGTGAAGCTTTGTTTGTTTTCACCTGTGCCTTCTCTATAACATGTGCCTTCTGTCAGTGCAGATCTTGAGTATCTAAGCTATACATGGAGTAGTTTCGAGCAGGGGGAGAATTCCTCCAGGAATTACTCCTAGAAGTGATAATCGAAATAATTTAGAGAGTAGTGTATTGCATCATGGCCCTGCCAACCTGTCAGTGTGCCAAAGCACCCGGCGCCTGAAGTACACTGGGAATCCCCTGAATGTTAGGCTTCCTCATACTCAAGAAGGTCTGCAGCAAGTTGCCCTCTAAATGCATAATATTCCCTCCAGCGCTCCAGCAGCAGACACTGCTGAGATTTTTCTTAACAGACCTCTGAAGGTCTTTGTTTCGTTTCAGAACCAGCTTGGAGAATGTGTAATACCAAAAACCATGCTGTAGAATATATGGCCTAAATTGAGTATCATGCACATTTTATTTTTAATTATCTGAGTACATTTTGATTTAAGTTTCCATTCAAACTGAAATCTTCTGGGAGCATCTGGCTGTTTCGTTTTGCTGGAAAACACCAATATTTTTTGTTTCTCAATTTCTCTCTCAAAACTGTTCCAAATATTTCATTTTGTGAAAATGTTCAATACTTTTGCCTGATACAGAATCAAAAGCATTTCAAAATATCAGGAATTCTCACAAAGAGCAGAACTGCCTTTTGACCAGTGTGATTTCGTTGAATAGACTAAAAAGGCTACTGTAGGTAGCCTAGGGAGAAGTTCATGTAAATCAGTTTGGATTTCTTGGGTAAGAGAAGTTTAAAGGGAGATGTTCTCAGTCCAGAAGTAAAAAGTGAACTTTTCTCCTGCGTTGTTGAGTTTTATTCTGTTTGCTTCATCCTCACGCTCTTCTGCTTCTGATGCATCTGAATCACAATGTATTAACATGCTAAAAAAGTCAAAAGTTACTGTGATTCTTCTATCAGTCTTTAGACTAAATACAACCATCTCTTCCTTTACAGAGATAATTATTCTCTCTTCTTTATATTGGCAATACAGAACAAACAAATCTAGGGCTGAGTTCCACATGGACTACTTCTGGCTAGTATTGTGCAGTATAAAAATATTATCCATTTCTTTCAAATAGTACAAAAAGGTTGAATACTAGAACCTGAATTCCAACTTATGCTTACAGATGCAGCTTCAGCTGTAATTTAAGTTAGTGCATTTTTCACTTTCTTAGTTATAATTAACGTTAATAGTGATAGTATTTTATAGTATTATCATAGTTATAGTATATTATAGTATATATCAACTATTGCATTGTGATATCTTTAAATAGTAAAAATATGGATAATATTAATGATAACAAGATTTTCCCATTGTTATATCATGTTAAAATTAGTTATTCTGGAGATGAATTTGTGCAAATACGTTATAGTGATTGGCGTCCATTCCAGTGCTAATAATCCGCATAAAGTGTATAGAAGTTCTTCCCTTGCCCTCCAGCTGAAAGCATCATGAGCAACTTCTGCAGCATGGCCTTGGCATGGCCCCACAGAGATTAATTTCACCCTTATGCTAAAGCATGATCATGGAATATAAGCCTTGGACAGAAATAATAAAGATATTTACAGGTGCTGAACTTGCCAGTTGTGTATTTCAACTTCGGCTTCTCAGAGTATAAGGATGTGGATAGGAATGGTAAAGAATCATTGGCCCAGTGTTAGACATTGAAGAAGAAGTGTCTGGTGCAAATGCAGGATAACCAAAACCTGTACTCTCCTGCAAGACAGAACACAAATGCATTAATTGTTTTGGAGGGAACTGCCTGTGATGGCAGACATAAAGCCAAGACCCCTTGAAATCTGGGGTCAGTCTGCATGCTGTAGGTCTTTCTCCAGACCTCTGCCTGAGTTTTACCTAAGGAGAGTCCACAAGCTCGCCCTGAGAGACTGTGCTCCCTACCTCCAGGGAAAGCCCTATTTCTGGTGGTGACAGATGAAAATCACAGTTTCATCAAGGCTTTCTGACAGCTCCTCACAACCTGTGAAATCCCCCAGGAGTCAGTAGAAGTTGCCTTGTCTCCTACCAGTAAGGGCCTGTGGGGTCCTTCAGGGCAGCAGAAGCCTGTCTTTCTGTTTTCTTAGAGAAGGTTCCATTTCTGCCTTACTCTTTTATTCCCTACCCCTCTCTTATGGAGGAAAACCAAATGAGAAGGATGCTGCAGTTTTTGTGTCCTACATGCTGAAAAGGTGAAATAATATTTAGTATCTGAATACTGTGTTATTTTCAACAGTGTCATTTTGAATATTGCATTCTTTCCCTGAAGCAGAGAAGGGTTGAGACTTCTCCTAACTTGGCAGTGTTTTGGCCATAGGTCCCCTTATGCAGGAGATTGTTAATGGTACTAGATACTTACCAAAATAACTGAAAGGCACATGAAAGGCTGAGGCTGAAAGAGTCATCTCAGGCTTCAGCCCATCCATAAGGGACTGAGTGCAGTAAGTAAGACGGTTATGTAGGACGTGGTGCTCACATGGCTGCTTGTGTGCTTGCTTATTGGAGATGCAATAGATAGGGGGCTGATTGGTCATACGTTCCTGTACGCCCTGGTCTATGGTTGTGACTATTTTGATTTTTCCTCAGCTCCTGTTCACTTTCCATGCTCCTCCCAACCTCTCACCCTCTTTTCTGTTGGTATTTGTCTTGATTTCTTTCCCCATATCACTGGGCTAGGCTGTTGTGTTGTTTTGTTTAGTAGATGCTTCTTCATTAAAGTGCTGCTGCTGAGCCTAAAGAGGTCCTTATGTGAATAAGTGCCCATCAGGGAAAGTAACCCATATCCAGTTTGTTTAACAGGGAAAGTTTTCCCCTACTTTGTCTAGGGCCAAGACAGTCTTCGAGGCAATAACTTCCTTCTGCCATTATTGTGTCACACCTGTCACAGAGGGACATGAATGTTGGGTAGCTGTCTGACCTTAAAGAGTGAGAAGTTGGATTGAATTTTTTTCAGGAATTATCAGATTTAATTCCTATCTGATATAAGCACGGTCTCTATGAGCTCACATACGATACTCATAGTTACCTTTCCAAAACAGGCAGAGAAAGTAGACGTGGCATTATTTTTGAGTTTCAGATGACTAACTGTCATTTGACTATTTCCCTAGCTCAACAGTTCTCACAGAAAACTGACGGCACCTCTTGCTTTCCAGCAAAGGTATCATACTGGCCATAACAGTGAGATCTCAGTACAACTTAAATAGAATCATAGAATACTTAGGATTGGAAAGGACCTTAAGATCATCTAGTTCCAAACCCCTGCCATGGGAAGGGACATCACACACTAGGGCATTTACTATCATGCTATAAATATTATTCTATGGCTAGATGTAAGCAACATGTCAAAATTAAGTGGCACACATTTTGTGATGGAGTCTTCATGATCTTCCTTTAATCCTGTTTCTTCCTTACCTGGTTTATGGTTCTCAGCAGTAGAATACCAAATCATTCGTACAGGGATGACTATCAAAGCCTTCAAAAGAGCTGAAAAGCAAATTAAAGTGATCAAATGCACAGTTCAGCTAAGTAGAGAACATTAATTTAAAATGTCAGGATTCATATGGAATTGTCATGCTCGCAAGGCTGTCTCTTTTGACAGTGTTAGCTAGCCATTGATAAGCTGACTGGTAAAAGGAACATAAGACTTGTATAAACACTCACTTAAGATATCATGGAAGGCTGGGGCATTCATCGAGAATGGGTCTGTTGACCTGTGTTGACTCATTGAGAATGAAGTGGTTTCTAAACTCAAAATCATTATGGTAGGATGAAGTTCCTTTCAGGAGAGAACTTAGTCATGCATCTGGTTTTTGTTCACAAAAGCCTCTTAGCTAGGTCAATGACTGAAGTGTCTTGGAGGGGAACTCCTATCTAGTAGAGAGGAAAGGAAAACAAAATGGGGCTGCTGCATAAGTATGGGGTCAAAGCTAATGAGAAGGCCAGAACCACCTTCTTCCTGTGGGCGAAGATGAACCATAAAATGAAGCTATCCTAATGGATACAAGATCCAGAGGTGTTTTCAATGTAAATAACCACAAAGGCCAGGATACAGGCTTAGGTGAAAGTGGCAGCTTAATACACAGAAAGAATAATAGATTTGTCTGGCAAGAAAACAAAGATAACTGTATACTAAGGCCTGAAATGCATAATATTTTAATAACAACATCAAGTGCATCTGAGAATACTCTGTGTGGATCACCCTAAACATGTCCAAAAGGTTTTGTAAAGTAGCGTAACTTTAAAATGAAATGCAGACTATATGGAACAATATTTCAAAAGGTTTCATCTGAAGCAAATGGAAAACACTCTGAAGTACAGACTCATGAACAGTATTGGGGCTACAGAAACCCACTATCATATAACCAACTTGAAGTGCAGCTGTTACGATGAGCCCATTCATAATTTTTTTCAAGTGGCAAGGAAAAAAGTTATTATCATGTACATGTACTGCAAGGGTGTGTAGGAGCCTCATGTAGATCAGGACTTCATTCACCTAGGCATTATAGAAGCATAGGTCAAAAAACTACTGCCAGGATAATTTAAATATGACTTGGTTTAGTACCAGATTTTCACAGAAATTGATGTGGACTCCTAGTCTGAAGTATTCCTGAACTGTCCAAAACATCAGGCCTGTAAAAACCCTCAGAACACCTCCCCCTGCCCCCCCCCAAAATTGAAATATGTTGTCTTAACAATACGGGACATTCATTTCACTCTTGGCTTATTTTGAATGTCTCCAGGACCTCCTTGCATCTAGGCAACTTGGGAGTCTGGGAATGCTGCATGTAAGATTTATACTGAAGATCATACAGTTGACCTGCACTTTTAGCAATAAGAGATCTCAAAAACAAAAACTAAATTACTGCCCTAACTTCTTGATGCAAAATTTCAACCTGCTCAAAAAAAAAAAAAAAAAAAAAACAAAAAACTGAAAAAGGAGCATCTAACCTTTGAGTTCTCATTTTGCTGCTGATCCTACTTCCGTTTGAGCAGTGAAAATAGAATTACCTTCATGCACTGCTTTTGAATCAATTATAGTGTTACAGCAGTGCAGCAAGTAGAGGATAGGCATAGGCTGGAGAGTATGGAACTCTGTCTGGGGACAGGTGAGCAGTCAACAGAGAGTTTGTGGGTCAGGGTTACAGGGAGAACAGCGATGGGAGACATTATTGTGGGGATCTGTTACAGACCGCCTGACCAAGGGGACTCAGTGGATGAAGCGCACTATAGACAGATAGGAACAGCCTCACGCTCGCAGGCCCTTGTTCTCATAGGAGAATTCAACCACCCTGATATCTGTTGGAGGTATGGTACGGCCCAGCACAAGCAATCCAGAAGGGTCCTCGATTGTGTGGAAGACAGCTTCCTTCTGCAAGTAACAGAGGAGCCGACAAGGAGAGGTGCCATGCTTGACCTCGTCCTCACCAACAGGGAAGGGCTGGATGGAAATGTGACGCTCCAGGGCAGCCTTGATTGCAGCGATCATGAGATGGTCAAGTTCGAGATCCTCAGGACAGTGAGAAGAGCGTGCAGCAAGCTCACTGCCCTGGACTTCAAGAGAGCAGACTCTGGCCTCTTCAGGAACCTCTCAGTAGGGTTCCATGGGATACAGCCCTAGAGGGCAGGGGGGCCCAAGACTGTTGGTTGATATTCAAGGATCACCTGCTGCAAGCTCAGAGCGATGCATCTCTGCTAGAAGGAAGTTCAGCAGGAGGGCCAGGAGACCTCCTTGGATGGATAAGGAGCTGCTGAGTAAAACTCGAAGGAAAAAAGAGGCTTATAAAAGGTGGAACAAGGTCAGGCGACCTGGGAAGAATACAGGGATGTTGTCTGGGAAGCTAGGGACCAGGTTAGGAAAGCTGAGGCCCAGTTAGGATTAAACTTGGCTAGGGATGTTAAGGATAACAGGAAGGGATTCTATAGGTACGTAGCGAATAAAAGACAGGTTAGGGACAATGTGGGCCCTCTCCAGAAGCTATCAGGAGAACTGGATACCCTGGATTTAGAGAAGGCTGAGTTCTTAATGGCTTCTTTGCCTCAGTCGTCACCGGAAAATGCTCTGATCACACCCCCCAAGTCTTGGAAGGCAGACGTGGGGACGGTGAGAATGAAGACCCTGGGCCCACTGTAGGAGAGGATCTGGTTCAAGACCATCTTAGGAACCTGAACGTATACAAGTCCATGGGACCTGATGAAATCCATCCGCGGGTCCTGAAGGAGCTGGCAAATGGAGTTGCTAAGCCACTGTCCATCATATTTGAAAAATCATGGCAGTCAGATGAAGTTCCGGACAACTGCAAAAAGGGAAATATAACCCTAGTTTTCAAGAAGGGGAAAATGGATGAGCCTGGGAATTACAGACCAGTCAGTCTCACCTCTGTGCCTGGCAAAATCTTGGAGCAGATTCTTCTGGAAGGCATGCTGAGGCACATGAAAACCAACAAGGTGCTTGGTGACAGCCAGCATGGCTTCACTAAGGGGAAATCCTGCCTGACCAATTTGATGGCCTTCTATGAAGGGGCTACGGAACTGATGGACAGGAGTAGAGCAGTTGATGTCATCTACCTGGACTTGTGCAAAGCGTTTGACACTGTCTCACATGACATCCTTCTCTCTAAATTGGAGAGACATCAATTTGATAGATGGACCACACGGTACATAAAGAGCTGGCTGGATGGCCGCACGCAAAGAGTAGTGCTCAATGGCTCAATGTCCAGCTGGAGACCAGTAACGAGTGGTGTCCCCCAGGGATCGGTGTTGGGACTGGTCTTCTTTAACATCTTTGTTGGCGACATGGACAGGGGGATTGCGTGTGCCCTCAGCAAGTTTGCTGATGACACCAAGCTGTGTGGCTCGGTTGATACATGGGAGGGAAGAAGTGCCATCTAGAGGTACCTTGACACACTTGTGAGGTGGACTGATGCCAACCTGATGAAGTTTAACCATGCCAAGTGCAAGGTCGTCCACCTGGGTCGGAGCAATCCCAGGCACAACTACAGGTTGGGCAGAGAAGAGATTCAGAGCAGCCCTGCGAAGAAGGACTTGGGGGTGTTGGTTGATGAAAAAATGAACATGAGCCGGCAGTGTGCGCTTGCAGTCCAGAATGCCAACGGTATCCTGGGTTGCATCAAAAGGAGCATGACCAGCAGGTCAAGGGAGGTGATCCTGCCCCTTTACTCTGCTCTCGTGAGACCTCACTTGAAGTATTGTGTGCACTTCTGGTGTCCTCAACATAAAAAGGACATGGAACTGTTGGAACAAGTGCAGAGGAGGGCCATGAGGACGATCAGGGGACTGGAGCACCTCCCATATGAAGATAGGCTGAGAAAGTTGGGGCTGTTCAGCCTGAAGAAAAGGCTGCGTGGAGACCTCATAGCAGCCTTCCAGTGTCTGAAGGGGGCCTATAGGGATGCTGTAGAGGGACTCTTCATGAGGGACTATAGTCCCTCATGAATGTATGTAGTGATAGGACAAGGTGTAACGGGTTCAAATTTAAACCCAGACATTTAGGTTGGGTATGAGGAAGAACTTCTTTGCTGTAAGGGTGGTGAGGCACTGGAATGGCTTGCCCATGGAAATTGTGAATGCTCCATCGCTGGCGGTGTTCAAGGCAGGGCTGGACAGAGCCTTGAATGGCATGGCTTAGTGTGAGGTGTCCCTGCCAATGGCAGGGTGGCTGGAACTAGATGATCTTAAGGTCCTTTCCAACCCTAACTGTTCTATGATTCTATGATTCTGTGACTCAATGTTCCATAGGTGTTTTATTCATCCAGACAAGAAGGTGAGCACACAAGAGGAAGAAAGCACCTCAGAGTTGCATGGTTACAGTAAGGAGCAGCTTCATCCTAGGAGGAGGTAGAAGGTTTTCCAGAATGCTCCCTTGGGGCACTGGAAAATATGAGCTAGTAATACAGGGAGAGCAGGTGTAGTTGTGGGGGGTTTTTCCCACTCACATCTTTTCCTCTGTCCACAAACCTCTAGCATTTGGTGAAGGATGTGAGGAATATCTTGCACAATCCGTGGTGTGATAGGGGAATCTGTATCTATTAAGTCTTCGGAGGTCCTTTACCTGAAATGCAGCAGTGCTGATTCAGAATCCTAAATCCTTTCAAAGATTGCTGTGATCTTCCTCTGTTCCCCAGGATAATTCCTCGGTAATGAGCATGTTCAACAGGCTTTATGTCAGAAAGCCAAACCGCCACCCTGATGACATGCCATCAGGGAATAGACCCACCCAGGAAAATTTTAGGGGGGCATTTCTTGCTAGGCTGACACTTTCTCTAAATGCTTGCATGTCAAGAGGTTATCTGGCCTTGTTTTAGAGGCAGAAGGAAAGATGTAAATTATGCTGAGGCATAGAATCATAGAATCATAGAATAGTTAGGGTTGGAAAGGACCTCAAGATCATCGAGTTCCAACGCCCCTGCCATGGGCAGGGACACCTCCCACTAAACCATGCCATCCAAGGCTATGTCCAGCCCCACCTTGAGCGCCGCCGGGGATGAAGCATCCACAACCTCCCTGGGCAACCCATTCCAGGGCCTCACTACCCTCACAGTAAAGAATTTCTTCCTCATATCCAATCTAAACTTCCCCTGTTGAAGTTTGAACCCATTACCCCTTGTCCTCTCACCACAGTCCCTAATGAAGGGTCCCTCCCCAGCATGCCTATATGCCTCAGCATAATTTACAGCTCAGTGTTGGTATTAAACAAACGCAGTCATGAATCCCAGGAACTATTGCATACACAACTCAACTTAATGTTTCCAAATGGGAAATGACAGTGCTGAGGGGTAGAAACAGACACTGAAAAGAAAGAATTGAAAAAAAACACAATATAAAACCTAAAACCAAATTTGTGGTTCCAAGCCCTCTGCTGGTGTAAATTCTCCCTTCACAACAGTGATGAAATTCAGCCAAGTGCTACACAATGATTTCATCATGGCTTGGGCCACACTGTGACTCTTGTGTCCAAGAACAGTACGTTAATCATGGCTTCTTATCAAATTCAACATATGAATTTGATAAGAACAATATAGATTTTTGCAAGCTTCAGGAATGGGTAATTTTTTTTTATGTATTTATTTTTTTTGGCAATAGCAGTTACTGGCATTTTTAATGATCATATTGTGCGTTGCTTGATGGTGCCACATTTCAGAACAAATACCTGTTTCAACTCACAGAATGATGCTGCGGTACAAGAAAGGAGACAAAACTAGAATTTGTGGAAGTAAAACAGCATATTTTTTTTTCTGTTCTATTTTAGTGAAATTTTTATCATGTTTTCTAGTTTATGTAAACAAATTGTGGCCCAGAAAAAGTGAGAAGCAGAAAACATCATCAAGACTGCAGAAAAGAAGAAAAATAAGCAAAGGACCTTGCCATTGCCTTGTTTATTAGCATCTGGGGGAGAAAAGGAGAGGCTATCTAACAAAATTCAAAGAACTGGAATATCTGAGACATTTCAACTAAAAATTGCAATACTTACATGCAGTGTACATTATAGATAAACTTTTATGACTCAGAAGGGAGAAGTAAACCTACAAGCCTCTGTTGCTCCCCTCTTTTCCTGTGATGTCATTTGACGTGACCGATACAGCCAGACATGCTATGTTAACCTGCAGTAAATCTGAAAAAAAAAAATGTGTTTTTCAGTAAAATATGGGAAAAGGTTGTGATCTCTAGTATTTGAGAAACAGCTTCAGACTTGACATCAGGAGTAAAGATTTCCCAGTGAACACAAACTGGCTTATGTGGTATGATACTTGGTTTTCAGAGTCTGCACTGGAGTAACTCCTCCTTGTTCATACTGCGTATGCAGTTCAGCTACCATATCACCACACCACACATCAAACCCCCTATTTAAAAAAGCAATCAGAAGTTAGGATTTCAACTGTGATGTAGACTTGTAGAGGCCAGTTTGCCACTGCATATCACAGGGTTTTTTTAAAAGCCTCCTTGACCAGGCTACTTGGGATTACTACAAAAGTGGAATTTGATATTTGTAAACTGTTTGCTTTGAAAACCAGAAAGGAGGTAGCTATAGTTCCTTTAATATAGCTTTGCAAAATTGTTTTGCTGTTGACTTGGACACAGTAGATGATCATCCCAGAGCCTGTGGATATTTTAACATGAGTTATTCCAGCTGCTTGTCTGCTGGTATCTGATACCTCTTTTCATCCACTGGTACAGCCAGCAGACAGACGCTCAGATATGGAAATAGTGACAGGGTACAAGTGATACAGTGATAACCTTTTGTAAAGCAAAATCCAGAACTTCACATGAGCTCAATATTCTGAGTTGCAAGTTTTGCTGCTGGAGTGACCAGTAACTGTATGCTATGGCATAACTTGATATGGCACATTAGGAGAAAAAAAGGTGTTTTAGAAAGGAGAAGCCATCTGTTTCAATGTGCCAAGTCTGCTCTGGCTTACAGTAATCCCATCTCCCTGCTTTTTCACCAGCGTCCTGAATTCTCACCTTCAGAAACACATTTAGATGTCCCATGATTTAGTTGAAATACACTGTTGAAGTTGTCTTTCTTTTCAATTTACACAGTATGCCTCCCATTCTTTTCACTTAGATTATCGTTTATTGCTTAACATTAGAAATTGTTCTCACTTTGAAGTAAAACAAATGATATTTTAAAGGAACAGACTTCTTTTTATCATTCACACAAACTTCATCCTGGGACACTGAAGAGCTGTAATCTATTACTTTTCAGTGCTGCAGATTTCTACTCAGTTAACTTTCCTTCTGCCCCTGTGATAGGAGACATTTATTTTAATCAGAGATGTGAATCATATCGCCTTCTTTGTAGCGCTCATCTGATCTTACCTCCAGGGCACTTCATCTTCCTTTCATGGAAGAGTAAGCGCTCTGTAATGCAGTAACTACTACAGTTTATTAATTATCCTGTACATGTGGCTGACCCAGTATGATACTATGTTGTGTAAAAAACAATAGATGTAGTTTCTGTATCCTTTCAACTTAGCATTTGAAAAGACCTTTGGAAGATGCTGAATTGTAAGATACATTAGCTCCTTCACCTATTTTAATTTCACGTGGTATCTCTCCTTCATTCCACCCTTTTGGCAGAATTGCGTCTAGATCTCCATGAGCATTGCTGGGAAGTTTGGTAAGAGCTGCATATTGAAATGTGTGGCCCATCTACATAGGAACATAGAGATAACTTCTCCAAAGGCCCCTCCAGTCCAGGATCCTGTCACCAGTGAGAAACCAGCACCTACAGAATAGTACGAAAACAGGTTAAGCATATAAAGCATATATTAATATTTCCCTCATGTACTTTCTTAGCCTTCAGCGCCCTGGAGCTCAGTTGCTTCCTGGAGCAGAGATGGTATCTTTGTTTTTGATAGTCCTTGTCAGATTTTATCCTCCATGAGTGTGTTTAATCACTTTCTGATCTCAGGTAACCCTAAGGGGTTGGCAGTATCTTGTGGCAATGAGTTCCACAAGCAATTATATGTTATGTGACAGGGTTGCTCTGTTTGTTTGTTATGAACCTGTCATTTGCAAATTCCTTATGTTGTCTTCTGGTTCTTGCATTATATGAAACTGTACGTAATTGGTGTTTCTTGATCTCCACACTGTTCATGCTTTCATAGAAACCAATAAGAAGAATTTTATCTCCATTGACACAAAGCTGACACACAATATTGAACTGATGCTGCACAAGTGAAGAAAAAAATTAAAGTGTAATAGATGTTGTTCCAGATATTGTTTCAGTTTTCTGACAAGACCACTGATGGAATTAATGAAGAACTCTAGACATAAGCCCCTTTTGAATAGAGATGAACTAAAACAGGGTTAAAAGTGAAAATGAAAGAGCACATCTTTAGCTGTTGGCTAATAATCTGCCTTATTCATAATTCAGTAACCTCGTGCTAGAGTGGTATGGCTTGTTATGACTGTGAAAATGATGTATTGCTTTTCAGCAAGTGGACATGGCAGGACTGATGATATTTTAAGAAGAGACATTGACTTTGTCTGCAAGGCCAGGGCATTGAAGAAACGAAAATAACAATTATTGATTTTCTTCTTGTGCTGAGAAGAGTATTTGCCAGCATTTTATGAGGGGAAAAGAGCAGATGTTCACCAAGGGAGGAGAGGTTTTCAGTTTTAGCAATAAGACATGATAATTTTTGCACAGAACATTTCTTTGCAGTTATATCATCCTGAGATGGGAAAACAAGTCAGAAGACCAAAACATAAATAGCTAAAACTACCCCGAAATGCTGTAACCCTGCAAGTATACAGGATGCTCTTTTAGGAGAGGGTGAACAAATTAATCAAAAGGTATAGCTTCATTCCAGCTTGACAAACTAAGATCCAGTTGTGTTAAAGACACTGAGTATATGGTTGTCACAGAACAGTTAATTTAAGCATATGCTGAATTGTGTTGCTTCCAAGACTGCCACCCTGAACTGCAAAAGGTCTGAGATCAGTAGGGCTCTGGAGGGATGCAGCAGTCAAGCCAGCCATGGCGCTGGGCAAGATCAGGGCTGGAACTCATGGGTTAGTCATTCAGGTTCACTGGGCTTGCAAAACAAAAAGATTACTTTTATCCTGTTGGCAGAAAAAGCATCACTAGTCTTTAGAGAATATACAAAGCGCTGTGACACATTACTGCAAAGTCACTCGGTAGGAATCGTGGGAACCTGGGAATGGTGAACATAAATGAGGAAGTCTCTTTTCCAAGGATGTACAGTTGGTTGCTGTGCTTTTTACTGCATGAATTCAGAGCAATCAACTGCTTAAAGACAGAAATCTAACAACAACAAAAAAAAAAAAAAAAAAAAAAAAAAAAAAAAAAAAAAGAGGAGGGAAATGGTTATGTAATACAATGCCTGCAAAAGCTGGGGGTTGGATTTGACATCCTCTCCAGGAGTGCTGGAGCCTCTCCAAACATGGCCACCAGCATTTGGCAGGAACAGATTTGCTGTTCCACCTAGTCCCTGTGCCATCCATGCAGCATCCTATGGTGTGGCTCTGGAGCCCCAAAGCCCTGTTCATATTCTTGTGGTTTAGCACCCTGAGCAACTAAGCCCCACAGAGCCACTCCCTCCATCTCCAGTGGGATGGGGGAAAGAATCACAAGGGTAAAAGTGAGAAAACTCATGGGTTGAGATGAAGACAGCTGAAGAGGTAGAGCAAAAGCTGTGCACACAAGCAGAACAAAACAAGCGATTCATTTGCCACTTCCCATCAGCAGGCAGGTGTTCAGACATCTCCAGGACAGCAGGGCTCCATCTCACGTGATGGTGACTTGGGAAGACAAGCACCATCACTCCAACGTCCCACCTTTCTTCTTCTTCCCCTGCTTTTATTGCTGAGCATGACATTGTGTGGGATATTCCAGGGATCAGTTGGGGTCAGATGTCCTGGCTGTGTTCCCTCCCAATTCTCTGTGCATCCCCAGCCTACTCACTGCTGGTTTTGGGGTGAGGAGCAGAAAAGGCCTTGATGCTGTGCAAGCACTGCTCAGCAGTAACTAAAACATCCCTGAGTTATTAACATTGTTTCCAAAACAAATCCTAAGCATAGCCTCATACTAGGTACTATGAAGAACATTATCCCAGCCAAAACCAGTACATTTTCCACCCCCTATTATGTACTATTTACATTAAGCTCAGGTCCTGTACTGTCTAATACATTCTCATTGCCTACCACTCCCCTTACCATCCTTAGGTATATTACACAGGTATCATTCCCATTCCTGTGGACCAACCCTGTAAAATGTCTGTAAAGTGTCCACATGCATCCACAAAATGTCCACTGGGTATTTAGTCAATGACTTTGGACTCCGTCTGTTATGGTGGTATATCAAGACAGGAGAGATTTTGTTGTGTGGAGTTACTGGGCACCAAAGCCAGCTCTTGCCAGGTCACTATTGCATTTTCACTGCTTCTCGTATGGTTAATCTTCCATTGGTTCACATGGTTTCTGCTATAGTAATTCTTCTAGTATGCAATTCAAATCATGGGTTACAACAATTTAAAGGTATATCCATTACATTCTCCACCCTTGGCCGCTTTAGTCCAGATTATTGGGTTTAATGTTGCAATGACTTGTAGCAAGTGGTACTTGCCATAGGAATTCCTGTAACATGCAAGTCCAGTCCTGCATTACAACAGTTTAAAGGTATTTCCATTACAATCTACATCCCTGGTCCCTTTGGACCAGACCATTGTGTTTAACACTGTAATGAACTCCTCCCCTTGCCCGTGTTCTTATCCATAGACTGCAGTCCTTTGGGAGTGTGTCTGTTCCAAGTGGAGCCGTATCTGTGAGCCACAGTCTCTTCAGCAATATACAGGCTGCAGCATAGACTTGCCAGTAGCCACAGTTGCTTTGAGGTGCATCTGTTCCAGTGTGGCCTTTTCCATGGCCCACAATGCCTTTAGAGATACACCTGCTCCAGCATGGCCTCATGCACAGCCACTGATGCTTCAAGGTGTACCTGCTGCAACATGGGCTTATGCTTGGGTCATGACCCCTTCAGAGCTAGATGTGCTCTGGTAGAGACATAGCCATAACCACAGATGATTCAGGGTGTCATGCACCTGTATGGATTCATCCATGGGTCATAGTCCCTCTGACTGAAGTTCCAGCCTGTCCAGTACGGCAGCACAGAAATAGCAGCAATGTCCTGGCCATCTGCCAGCCCAGGCATACAACCATTGCTGTTAGCAAAAAAATGTTCCCAGGCTCAGCAGAGTAAGATGATGAGCAGTACAGCACTACAAAAAGGGGAAAAATTAAAACCAGCCACTAATAAGCATGAGACTTGTACAAAGTAAGGTAAGCAAGCCCCATGGCAAGCACAGGAGCCCACCAATTAATAGCTGAACAGCAATAACAGCTATAAATTTGATGTAGCACGTTGCTATCAAATCTGTTTTTAACTTGAACCCTTTGAGCCCCCTGTTGGGCACCAGAAAGGACTGTCATGGTTTAGCGCCTGCTAGCAGCTAAGCCACACACAGCCCTCCCTCTGCCAGTGGAATGGGGAAGAGAATTGCAAGGGTAAAAGTGAGAGAATTCAATTCATGGTTTGAGATAAAGACAGTTTAACAGGTAAAGCAAAATCTGCATATACAAGCAAAGCAAAACAAGGAATTTATTTGCCACTTCCCATCAGCAGGCTGATGTTCAGCCATCTCCAGGACAGCAGGGCTTCATCTTAAGTGGTGGTTGCTTGGGAAAATAAACACCATCACTCCAAATGTCCTGCCTTCCTTCTTCTTCCCACAGCTTTTATTGCTGAACATGACATCATGTGGTATGGGATATCCTTTGCGTCAGTTGGCGTCAGTGGTCCTGGGTGTGTCCCCTCTCAACTCCTCATGCACCCCCAGTCTGCTCACTGATGGGGTGAGAGGCAGAAAAGGCCTTGACTCTGCATAAGCATCTGCTCAGCAGTAATTAAAATATCCCTGAGTTATCAACACTGTTGTCAGGACAAATCCAAAGCATAGCCTCATACTAGGTACTATGAAGAATATTAACTCTATCTCAGTCAAAGTTAGCACACATACCCTCGGCACCACAGTGTTGCTATGGTGAGAGTGAGTTGCAGCTCATGAAAGTGTGGCCAATCAATTCAGCCCTCCCTTTTCAATCGTATGAAAAAGTAAGGCATAAACCTGGTGTGAATTGATTCAGCGGTCATCTAACAGCATTATTTCTTGTGCTCTTCCCAGACCTTGACTTGAGTCTTATCTGTGTAGCCCCACATGCAACCTGTTTCTTCATAATTCTGTAGGTTGGCTTCCCTCAGCTCCACCCACAGCCTCCTGTTCCTAGCTGGAGCACAAGGCTTCATAGAATCATAGAATCATAGAATAGTTAGAGCTGGAAAGGACCTTAAGATCATCTAGTTCCAACCCCCCTGCCACGGGCAGGGACACCTCACACTGAACCGTGCTATCCAAGGCTATGTCCAACCCCACCTTGAACGCCGCCAGGGATGAAGCATTCACAACTTCCCTGGGCAGCCCATTCCAGTACCTCACCACCCTTACAGTAAAGAATTTCTTCCTCATATCTAATCTAAACTTCCCCCATTTAAGTTTGAACCCGTTACCGCTTGTCCTCTCACTACAGTCCCTAATGAAGAGTCCCTCCCCAGCATCCCTATAGGCCCCCTTCAGGTACTGGAAGGCTGCTATGAGGTCTCCACGCAGCCTTCTCTTCTGCAGGCTGAACAGCCCAAATTTTCTCAGCCTATCTTCATATAGGATCTGATGAATATAAGAGAGATTTAAGAGAGCATAGCCATTTGATCACAAATATCAGGCAACAGGGCTTTGTGTTCACATGTCATCGGGGCAGTAGAAGTTGAAACAGTGATCAGGGCAGGGTACTGACGGATGCATTTTTAAGTGGCATGGGGAAATTGCAATGTTTGCCTACCTTTAGCTTGATGGCAATCAGCTGACGGCTCTTCTCTGTAGCAGTAATACTAGTGTGCAAGAAGGCTGGGTTTATATTGAGATGGATGGATGGATGGATGGATGGATGGATGGATGGATGGACGGAGTTTGCAGACTTGGCCAACAACCATCAACTTCTTACACCTGGGCCGGAGCAATCCCAGGCACACCTACAGGTTGGGCAGGGAAGAGATTCAGAGCAGCCCTGAGCAGAAGGACTTGAGGGTGTTGTCCATGAGAAACTGAACATGAGGCAGCTTCAGTGTGCACTTGCAGCCCAGAAAGCCAACTGTATCCTGGGCTGCATCAAAAGGAGTGTGACCAGCAGGTTGAGGGAGGTGCCCCTCTACTCTGCTCTCGTGAGACCTCACTTGGAGTATTGTGTGCAGTTCTGGTGTTCTCAACATAAAAAGGGCATGGAACTGTTGGAACAAGTCCAGAGGAGGGCCACGAGGATGATTAGGGGGCTGGAGCACTTCCCACGTGAAGACAGGCTGAGAAAGTTGGGGCTGTTCATCCTGGAGAAGAGAAGGCTGTGTGGAGACTTCATAGGCTCATACCTTCCAGTATCTGAAGAGGGCCTATAGGGATACTGAGGAGGAACTCTTCATTAGGGACTGTAGTAATAGGACAAGGGGTAACAGGTTCAAACTTAAACAGGGGAAGTTTAGATTGGATATAAGGAGGAAGTTATTTATGTGAGGGTGGTGAGGCACTGGAATGGGTTTCCCAGGAAAGTTGTGAATGCTCCATCCCTGGTGATGTTCAAGGCTGGGCTGGACAGAGCCTTGGGTGACATGGTTTAGTGTGAGGTGTCCCTGCCCAAGGCAGGGGCCTTGGAGCTAGATGATCTTAATCTCAACCCTAACTATTCTATGATGCTATGATTCTGCAGAATTTTGTACTACTGGCCTGGTTTCCTTCTTAAAGTGGAAATTTCTGCATTTGACAAACTTCAGCACTTTCTTGTGCCTGTGAAGCAGGGTATGGAACATATGAAGCCGGAAAGTGCACAAAGGCTAAGACATGGTGCTTCTACAGTCCTTGAAGCTTGATGTTTGCAAATAGATTAAAACAATGTTCAGGGTCAGCTTATCTGGCGCCTTTCAGAATGTTAAATTCATTTAAAGATGAGTGCTGAAACTAGCGACAAGTGGAATGACATTGTACTGTTGAAAGTGCAACATTTCATACATGAAACAGGAGTGGCGGCTTCCCCTTGGAAGTGCTTCTTTGGAGAACATCATAGTTGACTGATCTGGCATAGCAGCCTCCTCCCTGTGAATGGTCAGCACCATGCAGAAGCTAATTCACCAGGCTTTCTGATTTGGTTTCTAGCCCAATAATGATTGTAAAAGCAACCAGTGAACATAGTAAAAGGCTATGGCTGAGCTAGGGAGTGCTTGCTTTCATAAACTGTCGTTTGGAAGCACGTACTTAAGTCCCAGAAAGGTTTTATAGAACTGAAATTCTAAATAAAAATGAACCATTATAATGCAGCTGCTTTCAGGTAATATACCCTAATTTCATTTCATAAAATGGTCATTTTTGCAGCATTTTTACAACTACACTATGGATTTTGAAGTGACAGAATATTAAATGAAAACTGTAATGCTTTAAACCTGTCATAACCTTACCCAGATGAAATAGGAAAGTGTTATTTACCTGCAACTGTAGTCTGCTTAGCACACAACTGTTTTAAAATGATGTGTGTCAAGCAGCACTGCAATTACAGTGTGCATAGCGGGATCTTTATCCTGCAGAGTGCTAATGATATCTGAGAGCTGTGTAATACTTGCATTTATTAAAGCATACACAGAAGGCATTGCTTTGAAGCACTCAGCACCTTCAAAGTTTGCTCAGTGTAGTCCTGTTTTCCTTCTTGAAAAGCACCCCTTAGCCTTACAGAGAGTTTGGCAACACCAAAAAGGCAAAGAGCCACTGCACCTGTCTTAATTGCTATTGTGGCCCAACTTTGGGTGCTGGGACTCAACATTCCAATGAAGATTGAACAGAACTCACAATTGACATTCAATTTGTTTCAGGCATCTTGTGAACAGTGGTGTAAAGTCCTAAGCTTCAGTTTAAGTAAGCTCTGAAGCATGTGCTTCATTTTAAGCATACCTACACAGCCCTTAATGTTTTCTGAGTTGAGTGAGTGTTGATTTAGTAGCCACTGATCATTAATAGGGAAGGAAATGTGCATTTAGAAATGTGCTTTGGCCAGGTCCTGACTTGTGCTTTTGATGTAGTTGAACTGAAATCTTAATCGAAACTGAAGACGCTCTTGGACCACAGGTAGATGCTCAGCCTGACACAAGTGATGCTCAGTGTTGCACGTATATCGTCTCTTTGTTGCAATGCCATCCGGCAAGAAGAGTAGTCCTTAAAAGACTTTAATTGATACTTTTCAAGGCATTAAATACTGTCTTCACAAGGATGCTCAGCCACTGGAAGTAACTTCGATTGATGTTGCCAATGATAGGGATGGAGAGACCTCAGGACTTCTCAGTCCTGCATTAGTACTCTGCCCAGTGAAGTCTTCTGCCTTCAGGGACAGAAATGGACACTGCTCCAGGCAAGATGATGTGGGAAGAACATCAAAGAGCCCTGTGGCTTGTGCTTATCTGTACATCAAATTCTTGGTGTCAGTACTGATGAGTCAGTCTTGCTATTGGCTGCAAAGAGAGACAGCTAAGTCTGATGTTGTTAATCAGTTTGTTGCAGAGACATCATTTGATGGCAATTTATCATAACCACTCCAGAGGTGTGATCTTCGTATTTACTGAATGACATTGGAAACTCATCGCAGAGTCCTACCACAAATACTCGGTGGTTATGTAGCAAGGAACCATGGAAAAAGAAGCTCTGGAGAGTGTTTTGGGTTTTTTTAATTGCTTTTTCAAAATCTCTTAATGTGACAAATAACAAAAAACAGAGACACATGTTTTATTGTTTTCAGCTTTCATTAATTCTTAAGGAATGAGCCAAAGAAATCATCACATAGAACCAGTAGCTGAGGCTATATGATGAGCAGACCTTAGAGTTGGTTTAATATTTGATGAGACCAAAACTTCTCATCCCCAACCATCTTTTAATGGCACTTGCCTTTTGTCTGGGTGTATGTGGCTGCATGTTTCTAAAGGACTAACTTTTCTTACTTTCTAATGAAATATCTCTCATGATGCAGGTGTGGAGTTGTTTGGTGGCCATGTCCGTTTAGGTTATGGAAAGGGTTAAGTTATAAGGTGGGAAACTTTAACTTGTTTTGCATCTCAGTGTGTTTGTGTGTTACTTCAAACTCTTCATGTCATTGACTTCTCTGACAAAGATGGTTAAAAACCACAGAATCATAGAATGGTTTGGGTTGGAAGAGACCTTAAAGATCATTTAGTTCCAGCCCCCTGCCACCAGACCAGGTTGCTCAAAGCCCCTTCCAACCTGGCCTGAAACACTGCCAGGGATGGGGCAGCCACAGCTTGTGCCAGCGCCTCACCACCCTCATAGTACCTAATCTAAATCTCTGCTCTTTCAGTTTAAAGCCATTCCTCTTTGCCCTATCACTACTTACATTTATAAAAAGTACTTCTCCATATTTCTTGTAGGCCCCCTTTAGGTGTTGGAAGACTGTTACAAGGTCCCTCCCGAGCCTTCTGTTCTCTGGGCTTGAAGAAGTTCAATTCTCTCAGCCTGTCTCTGTAGCAGAGGTGTTCCAGCCCTCTGAGCATCTTCATGGCCTCCTCTGGACTCAGCCCAGCAGATCTGTGTCCCTCTTGTGTTGGGGACTCTAGAGTTGAACATAGTACTACAGGTGAGGTCTCACAAGAGTGGAGTAGAGGGGCAGGATCACCTCTCTCAACCTGCTCATCTGCTTTTAATGCAGGCCAGCGTACAGTTGGCTTTCTGGGCTGTGAGAGCACACTGCTGGCTCATATTGAGTTTCTTGTCAGTCAGCACGCCCAAGTCCTTCTCCGCAGGGCTGCTCTCAATCCATTCTCTGCCCAACCTGTAGCTGTGCCTGGAATTGACCTGATCCAGGTGCGGAACCTTGCACTTGGCCTTGTTGAACTTCATGAGGTTGGCACTGGCCCACCTCTCAAGCATGTCAAGGTCCCTCCAGGCTGTTCCCCGCACCGTACAGCTTGGTGTCATCATCAAACTTGCTGAGGGCACACTCCATCCCACTGTCCATGTTGCCAACAAAGATGTTCAACAGCACTTGTCCCAGTACCAATCCCTGGGGAACACCACTTGTCACTGCTCTCCACTTGGACATTGATCACAACTCTCTGAATGTTACCGTCCAGCCAATTCCTTACCCACAGAGTGGTCCATCTGTCAAATCCATGCCTTTCCAATTTAAAGACATAGCCTTCAGGTCTTTTTGTGTTGGGGGCCCCAGAGCTGAACTCTCACAGTACTCCAGATGGGATCTCACAAGGGCAATATATAAAATACTGACACACAGAGCCTTACAGCCTGCCAGAGGGTTACACTGTAACACAGAGAGGAAGGAGCCAAAGCATTTAAAAATGTGTATGAATTCTCTGTCAGTAGAGTGCTCACATGTATGTTTTTAGTTTAAGTGGAAAGCCACAGGAATTGGGTCCCTTGTTGAAAGGCTCTAAAACCTGTGCACAGCAACCTCCATTGAGTCAGAAACAAATCTGCATTGTAGCCTGGAACTGAAATTGGGGGCCCTGCCTTTCATTCAGCATCCTGACAAAAACATTCCTTCATCACCCACATGACATCTCATGCAGGGGGTGGAGAATAAAAGTCAAGTAACAGACCGAGTCTATGAAAGTTTTAGCAATGACTTTCTTATTTTTCTGGAGTTAGTAGCAAGCATTGGCTTGTGGCGATGCACAGAACAGGGTTGAGTTCTCACAGCTGCAGCTGTGGTTTTGTTGTGTTGAGCTAACGCTGAATTACCGACAAATAGCTGGAAATGGATGTTCTGTGTGATTTAGAAATAATGTGAACTGACTGAACTTCTGCTGTGTTTTTCTTCCATTTGCTTTTTCAACATGAGAACAAGGAGGGCATTGTTTATAACAACATATGTAAAGTCCCACAAGGAGAAATGATATTTTGAATTGACAGGGTCTTGAAAGTACAAATATGGTTTCATAGCTAAATACATTTTCAGACAGGAAAATGAGAGTTAATCAAAAGTTAGATGTCCTTGAAAGGTCTTTCCTTTTTTTTTCTTTTTTTTTTTTTTTTTTTCCCTTAACTTCCTTGGAAACATTTGCAGCTGTCTTGATGCAGAAGTAATCAGAATATCTAAATATCTGTATTACAGTAACTCATGATCGCACTATTTTAAAAGCACTTGGGTAGATTACTTTATTGATGTGATTCAGTCAGAATGGGATGTATCAGGAACAATAAATTGTTTAGAAAATGGGAATAAGATTTTTTTTTTAAATGTAAGTTAAGGTTAGGAAACCTAATTTTAAGGAAGTATAGCATTCTGGGGAAAATTAAAAACGTGCTAAGAGACTTTTAGAAAGGCATTAATTCAGTGAAAGATCCTATTCAACTTGAATTAATTTGGGATAGGAGCCCATGTCTTACAAGTTCATATATTATCAAGGGAATATATAGAAAGGACTGATTTTTTTTTTTTTTAAAGCTGTGAAGGACTGGGTAGTTAATACGGAACAAAATAATTTGATGCATGAACTTTGGAAATTATTAACAGAAAATAGCGTTGCTGTAACTCACTCAGAAATAGGATATGATACTATACAGATCCTGATCCTACGTCATCATGCAGTCAGACTACGGTATCTTCACGGATTTCAGCTGATATTGCTGAGTTTCCAGGAGAATCATAAGTGTAGAATAGATTACATTTCACTAATCTTTTTTATTTTCCTGAGCATTAAAATGGAGAGTAAAACTGGCCTAATTTAAAGTGGGTTGGTAAGCTACATTAGTTAATAATTTTGTAAAGCTTCCTGTTCCTAGGGTAGAGTATGCCAAGTAAATGTTAAAGATGAGGTTGTATTTCAGGAACAATGTCCTTGGAGATTCTGTTGAGAAACCTACAATGGTAGTGATTGTTGTTGAGGGAAGAGAAGTTTGGACCATGAATCTCTAGTTCTTAAAAGGCCCTTAAAGTGAATGGTTTCAAATGGGAAAAAGAAGGAAACCATGCGTTCTCCTTATTTACCATCTTGATACTCTTCCCTGTGAGGGTCTTGAGGAATTATTTCTCACTCTTTCATCTGTTTTTCTCAGGTCGGGGGTCACACCATGCTGCCAATTCGCTGGATGCCTCCAGAGAGTATCATGTACAGGAAGTTCACCACAGAGAGTGATGTCTGGAGCCTGGGGGTTGTATTATGGGAAATCTTTACGTATGGCAAACAGCCATGGTATCAGCTCTCAAACAATGAGGTGCGTGTAATACATTCTCAAACTGCAGTGAGAAGGCTGGCACATTAACTGTGTAACTTCTCTGGAGAAGTGACAGCAACAAATTTATTCAGTAAAGGCAAGATCCCTGGTATCAGGTATTCATGGTATTGTCACGAACCTTGGGGTTGGATTTCTTTGTTCTCAGCCTTTTCTTCCTGGAAATGGTGGAAATTGTCCAAGAAGAGCTATACCAGTTGGAATTTAGTTTTTTCCTTTGTGTCGGATAGAGTCTGCTCTGGCTATTGAGACAAACCATAAGGCAATGAAAAGGAGCTGAGCTATCTCCTGAATGGGTTTTGGGTGGTTTCAATTCCATACTATAAATTTCATTGTTGTGGGGTGGTTGTTCAAAACCATTCGACAATAGATTGAAGTAATCTGGTGATCTTTTGATTTCCAGGCAGTCATAAATCACCCCTTTTCAGGGATAAGCCACAGTGATACAGTTTAAAGAGGGAGGGAGGGAGAGTCATTGATGCTTTTTGTGAACAGGTTGAAAACTTAACTCCTTCTGAGTTAAGGTAAGGTTGACAGATGAGTAGAGAGAGGGATTACTTCCTGGCTATCATTCCCTCATCAGTAAAAAGGGCAACGTGGGCGAACTTAACATCATGAAAGTTATTGCTCCTTGACAACTTAAATTGCAGTGATTTTTCCAAATCACATCATGCTGCTCATGAGTCTACCTAGAAATGCAGCCCTTGGCAGAGTTGGCTAGGTGACTACCACTAGTGAAGCTGCTGTGGAGATTAGCTGTTAACTCTTCCATGGATGACCCTCATGTACTTGCCACAGCTGTATTGATCCTTTCCTTGTGATTTCTTGTAGGTGATTGAGTGCATCACTCAGGGCCGAGTCCTGCAGCGACCTCGCACGTGCCCCAAGGAAGTGTATGACTTGATGCTGGGCTGTTGGCAACGGGAGCCTCACATGAGGCTCAACATCAAAGAAATCCATTTACTCCTCCAGAATTTGGCCAAGGCATCTCCAGTCTACTTGGATATTTTAGGCTAAAGTCTTCTAGCATTTCTTTTTATGGGCTGCAGGAATTAATGTGTTCAACTGCCCCTGAACTCTATTAAAATGTGTTCTTAACTTCGACAGTATTAATGACAAAGTTGCGGAGAAGCTTTCAAAGGGCAAGCGATGTGCACTTCTCCATCTGTAGACACAGTATTGACTTTTTAGACATTACTGAGATGTATCTCCTCTCTCTCTCTCTCTCTCTTTCAGTTTCTATCATTTTTTCCTTTTCTCTTGTCTTTCTTATCAATTTGGCTTCTGCATTATTATAACTCTGCATAGACAAAGGCCTTAAAAACCTGATCTGTTATATCAGCAGACTCTTCAGTTTGCCCACCACAACTAACAATGCCTTGTTGTATTCATGCCTTTGATGTGGATGAAAAAAAGGGAAAAATTTATTTGACTCGAACTTTGTGATTTCTGCTGTACCGCTACTGGGAGTTTCTATGGATTCACCTCAGTTTTTTTTGCTTCGGCATGTGGGTGGAAAAAGAAGACTGGTTTTCTCTACATGAAGCATGTTCCTTGCAGAGATAAAGCCAGATGGAAAGAAGACAGTCTTGTGTGATACACTATCTGGAGGAACTAGGAGATCAGATGGCATCCAAACCCACAAAAAAACCACTGAAAAGATCTGATGAAAGGCAAGAGGGGGTTTAGCACTTTCCCTGAAAAGTCTTTCTGAGGACTAAAAGGATTGTTCAGGAAGGTGCTTTGCCAGCACCTTTCATTGCCAGATATTAGTAAAAGGGGAAAAGATGCTGCCTGCATTGAACACAATTACATTACAATGTGATAAACTAAACACACCCCCTTATTTTGTCTTCTGGTAGGATATTGTCATGCCACTGGTATAAAAATGTTCTCCAGATAGTATTTTTTAATAAAGGCTGAAGCTAGGCTTATTAATGTACAGTGTTAACTTCAGGATCACTTGTTGAAACTAAGGATTTTGATAAAATAGGACAAGCTGTAGATGCTGGGGCAGTTGTATCTTATACTCTGCTTGTCAAGCAGCGTATTCCTTCCTTCCTCAATAGTTTTTTCTTTTTTTTCTTTTTTTAGTTGAACCATGCAAGCAAACGTGTGCATGGTCTTTGTTGATTAATGACCTTTGTGCAGAAACTATCATTCATCTTGTAGTACACCCTAGTAGGCATAGCAAACTCATAACAATATAGCATATATTTCATTAGAAGAGGCTAATGGAGGACATTAGCCATGTTAAAATGCCTTTACAATGTTACAGATACAATAGGCTGATATAACATTAATAATCTAAAGCATGGAGATCACTGGTTATGTTTGACACATGACAGGGGATAGAGATCTCTAGAGAAAAAATACTACTCTGAATTTATGGCTTACTATTCAGAGTGTAAAGACTCTGAGCTCAGCACCGTGTTTGTATTGGTACTAGTGCTGTCATTACCAACATCCACTTTTTCTTAAATAACTTTTTTTTGGTTGGATTGGCATTGTATGTGTACAATATTTGCATGGCCACTGTGTTGATGACAGCTTCATGGGCATACCTGTTATTTTTCAAATCGAAAGTTTGAGGATTTCAAATTTAGAGTTAGGATTATTTTTAATATGAATTCTTACAAATGAAAACCTACCTTACTTATTCCTCAAGACTTTTGCCTCCCTCTGTGAGGGAGCATTACTGCAAAAAAAGTGATCTTTCAGTTTTTTCTTTTTATTATTTTTATTGATATGAGCCAGATCAAAATAGTCCATCTTTGTGTTGGGGATATTAATTTAATAAATTAAGCATTTTATTTTTGTAAGTGTTCCCATAGTGCATTTAATATATAATTTGCTTGCATATATTATTTATTAAGCACTTTAGGTTTTTTCTTCAGAAGCTTTGAGAGCTAGCTCATGAAGATTCTGAACATTTTCAAAAGAGAACAGTTCACTGGACACTGACGAAGTTTTACCCTTCTCAATGTCATTGAAAAGGCAGCGTTATAAATAAACATGACAGTGTAACTATAAAGCCATACTCAGTATTTCTTTAATAAGCTAGATGTTATTTCTTAACCGCTACTGAACTGGAAACACACAAAAAGCCAGAAGAAGATTCCTACAAAATGGGCCTTAAGATTTTATCTAGACTGTCTTGAAAGTTCACAGAAAGCTAGATAAAGACTGAGCATTCAGTGAAACCCATTCTCTTGAGAATCTGAATGTTGTGTTTTAAAGGGATTCGAAGTTGATTTTCAAAATAGCGTTGGAGAAGAAAGGTGTCAGAGTCTGCTCTTACTGTGCAGTGGGAGGAGGCTGCAGGTGGTGGAGGGGATGCTTAACTTCTACCTGCTGTATTTTGCATTAGTTTCTTATGAGCTGAAGAAAATGGCATCTGAGATGCTGCTTCTGTTGGAAAGCAGGCTCCAGCCTGAAAGCAAACAGGTGGGTTTTGCAAGCACTGAAAGAATGTGTACCAAAAATAACCACAAAACCCTGAAAACATACTTAGTGGCATCTTCTTTTTGATTTACTAGTGAGACTATTAGAGTCATTTCAGAGAATAAATAGTATTACAATGCATTGTGCAATAACATAGCAGTATGTTAAACTTCTAAAGGACCAAATGTTCTACAGAGCCACCAGTATGGATAACTTTGACCTATATCATTAATGTTCTTGATAGTGCATAAAATATATAATCACAGTAGAAAAGCTATAAACTGTAGCTATACATAGTTTATGTTTGTTCATGAAAAAGTGGGTAAGTGTAGCAGAATGAGCAGAGAAGAGGAAGAAACGTGTTCAAATCACAATGAAGGGTGAGTATATGTGCGTATTCATCACGCTTGCACTGTCAGCTAAACTGTCTACACTGAGTAAATATGACAATCAGGCTCATTTAAAAAGTCTTTCTAGACTGTGCTATGAACTGATCATATATATAATATATATTATATATGTGTGTTTGCATATGGCATATATATATACACACATGGCATATATATGTATGCCTATGTCTGTTATATTTTATTTATATATGTGCAGACATGCATGCACATTATGTATGGGCTGTGTGTATATGTATAAATTTACATACACCTGTGTTATGACAAATTATGATTAGTGCTAATAATAAATTGATAAAAGTCTGCTGAGTAACCAAAATACCTTTTTTTCTTTTGAAATTTGTTTTTCTATGTTTGTAAGATTCAATTTTTTAACTAACTGGTGTGCAGCAGAGGCAGTGCTAGAATGCCACAGATAAAACAACAAGCACTTTTCTTCCCCAGATGATTGCATAAACATTTCTTCCATTCCCATCTCACTTGCTGATTTCTCACAACAAAACGAACAGACAAGCTTCCAAGCTTGGAAGACAGAGATTGTTTTACTGCCATTTCTGGGTTTGTGCTATTGTTGTTTTATTGTCCTAGAATAACAGTGCAGCTTTATTAGCATTTGATACTCATCTGCAGTAACGAAATAAGAATGAGCTGGACTACTCAGATTGCAGCACGACTCGTAGGGCAATGAGAATGCCAAAATTCAGCAGTAATAATGTCAGCATTCACCACACTCTGTCTGTCACTTTCAATAGATCTGCAGAACTCAGAACTGGCCATGGAGAACAAATACTTGTAAAGCAGCAGCACCCCATGATGCATGATGGAGTGTACCCTTTTTTAAAAGGACTTCATTCATTTTGATTTGGAAAGCAGTATATCTATATATTGTCTACAGTTTAATACGTAACTGCCTATTTTTTTTCTTTTTCTTTCTTGCTCTTTCGTTAACGCTTTTGTTCTTCTTTCTCTTTTTCTTTCTTGCTCTTTCCTTATCGCTTTTGTTCCTTATTTCTCTTTTCCTTTCTTTCCTTTTCTCATTTCCTTTTCCTTTCTCTCTTCCTTCTCTTTCTTTCTCTCTCTGCAACCTCCCACCCCACCTTTCTGAGCATTTGTTTCTGTTGTGGTTGATGTAGACTTATACAAAACACTTTAAAAAAAATTAACCCAATAAAGTGATTAGGTCACTGGATGACTAAGGTGCAATGCATATGTGTTAGAACAAGTCTGTGTCTGGGTTGTTGCAGCCTGTGACTGCATTTCAAATACTGCTATAAAATGTGTGGGAGGGGGGTTGGGAGGGGCTGGGGAAGAGATTGGGATTTCTAATCAAAGGTGATGGTTTTGATAGCACAGGAAGTTGCAGTTTCTTGTGAGGGCTGGGATGAACCACTGCTGCTTTGTATCAGGAGGTCCTTTAGAGCCTTAGTTAAACACCTTTGTTTGGGGGGGCTGGGGGGGGATATGCTACATTCATCACAAATGTGAAGCAAAAAAATTATAAAAAAAAAAAGTCTACATGTTGCAGGGAAAACACTGTGAATTTCACAATAGCAACCAAGTGACTATTTTGCCATCTTTTAAACATACATCTCAGGAGAAGAAATGGGAAATGATGGATGTGTTATTTTTCCGTCTATGCATTCAAGACCAGGTCTGTAGGGTTTTTTTGTTTGCTTGTAGAAGGTTCTGAGTGATGATCAGCTGGTATTTTATAAACACTGAATACTTTGGGCAAGGATAATAGAAGCTGCTAGTAATGAGGCCATCACATTTGATTGAACATGTGAGAAAATAGAGATCAAATTGAGTTTTTCCAGAGGCCTATATCTTGCAGCTTATATGTATCTTTCTGTAACTTAAAAGAAAAGCAGCTAAGAATGTTTTATATACAAGTAATTTAATTCGACATTAATGTTTAACTGAATCACCAATAGAGAGAGAATCAATTAACTATGAAACATTTGTCCCAGCCCTGCTCTCCACCTATATTTTATGTATATATATTTCTAGATATCGCTCTCTTTGTCACTTTGGTAAAGAGGAAGATATCTACATATAAATATAAACCTCTATATTGTCACCAAACTGTGACCTAGTGTGTAGAGCTATCTTTCTCCTTTCTATTTTCTTTTTATATTCTTTTTAACCCCTAACGTGGTGTCTACGTGGAACTATTTAGTGGTTCTTGTTTTGCAGTTTGTTATAACAAGTCATTGCTTTAAAACTTTCATTGCATCTTGGCTGATTTCAAAGTGATGCCTAGGTACCAGTGTTAAAAGTTTTGTTTGTGAATCACGCGACCAGCTTCTCTCAACATGACATGGAAAGTCTCTTGTATTACAGTGTATTTAATAAAAATGATGTCTTACAATAAACAATGTCATCCAAAAGAAAGACAAAATTATTACTTTGAAAGCCCTAAAAATTTTATGAAGTCTTGTGTGCTATTTTCTTTTATTTGAATGTCCTTGTTTGCCTCCATTCTTTCAGAAAAGGATGAAAATAAGGAGCTGTTTGGTATGCATATACACATTACATATTTGCATTCGAAAGCTCTGAATAAAAAACAGGTCACTGAACTTATAGTTGATGAAAGAGGAGGCATGTAGTAACAGGCAAAGGAATACCCAATTTCAATGTGATGACAGAGTCTTTTTTTATTCTTCATTTTCCAAATTAGAGATCCCATTAGGATACTTTTTCATTTTGGGATATGGCTTAGCAAATACCTGGTTATCTTCTAGCAGAAACAGGCCTTTACATATTTTCTGCCTTTTCTAAAAGTGTCCCTCAAACCACAGCCCCAGTGAAACTGTAGTTGGTTCTTTGTAGCTCATGTGAGTCTACAATGCATATACTGTGAACAAACACAGCATTAAATTGAAATTCTTGAAGAACATAATTAAGATTCAGAATGCTGAGTGCTTAGACATCCAAAGGAAGGTTCAGCAACTTGATTGAGGATTTGTCCACAAACTATTGATCTAAACCAAGCCCTTCAAGGTTAGAACGAAACAATATGAGAGCCACTTTATGGCTCTGTCTGCTTCCCTCTGCCAGGAGACCCCTCTGAGATTAGATGAGCTGGCTACAGGCATTCTGAAGGTCAAAGGGAAATAATCCACTGAGAAGGAGCCTCAGGAGAAAGTCTGGCCAAAGCTGCAAAAATATCCTTGCACCACACTAAAAAGATTTGTTGGCAGTTGGCATTCATCCAGTAACTTGGAACTGCTGTACTGCTTTTATGGTAAAATCGGATTCCTGCAAGACTTGGTGTTGCGATCCCAAAATGAAATGCCTCACTGCAGACAACTGGTTGCAATGAAGCCTATTTAGCAGCAGTGAGAGCTGCAGAAACTGCCAGTGCTGAGCCTGTGTAAGCATCACCCTGCAGTGCCTGCATCATGGGCACGACAGGACACACACATGCCCCACTGTTCCCTTTCATCAGGGATTCTTAAGGCTGAGTGTATGTAGCAGCAGCAGGGACTGGATATTACCTCTCCTCATAACTGCTCTGCATCATGAGGCCAGATGAGCCAGCTAAGCCTATGGACAGGCTAGCAGTACACAATTTTTTCAGCATGGTAGGTTAGTTGTTGCTCTCCTGTATAGCGCAGCCCTGCCAAGACTACAGTGTGAGCTTTCTTTTCCCATCAGCCCCCCTTCCTATCCACAGTATTCCATAGCTGCTTTCCAGCTCATCCCAGCCTTCCCAGATGATCCCTTAGGCAGGCAGGAGGTGTTGATATGGTGATACCTGTGCTCATCCGTGGTTGAGGGAGGAAGAGTTCTATGTGCTTTCCTGTCTTTCCCACCCAGGTACTTGTGACCCTGCAGCATGTACCAGGTCACAGAGCAAAGCCCAACTTCAACGCAATGGCCGCTGCCAATTTTATTGCCTTTTGTTCACTGCAACTAGAAGGGTAAAGGTATAAGTTCAGAGGAAGCAGAAGGGGCTTGCAGAAGACCCATTAATGAGACTGACAAGCTACCTGATGCTTCAAAACATGTCACACTTGGTAGCTTGTTTAAGGTCACTATGCCTCTAGGTGTACAACCAGTGGCACAGTCTTCCACTTGCTGCTCAGTGACAGCCTTACACAGCCTCGAAACAGCTAAAGACCCGTTAGCTCATACTGCACCTGCCTTCTGCCTAGGGAGTTGTGAAATAACGGGAGGGAATATGCAACACAAGTCCTGCGCCTGCTTCTGCTGAGGCTCAACAAACTTCCACAATTGATTTAATGACAAAGAAGTCTTGAACAGTGTATTATTAGAGGCACCCATCTGTCGGCCTGACCCAGCCTCAAGGGAGGTGTGTTGCCTACCGGGGGCTCGGATCAGGGATATGACCGAGAAGCTGCCTGCTCTAGTCGGTCCCACTGACTATTACCCACTCCTGGTAATCCATGTGGGTGCTACTGATACAGATAGCAGTAGCCCGGAGAGCATAAAGAAGGACTACCGAGCACTGGTAGAGGTGGTTAGGGGCTCTGGAGCTCAGATTGTCTTTTCGTCAATTCTCCAGGATACAGAGCAGGACCTTGAAAAGGCTAGGAGGATTGGCCAGGTCAATAAATGGTTAGAAGGGTGGTGCTATAGTCAGGGGTTTGGGTACCTTGACCATGGGACTCAATATAGTAGGCCAGGTCTACTGGGGGCTGGTGGAGGTGGTCTGACAAAGAAGGGGAAGAGGGGATTTGGTAGGAGGCTTGCCAGACTGGTCAAGGATGCTTTAAAGTAGATGTGTTGGGGGAGGGGGTCAGCATTCCATCCCAAGACACCCAGTCAGTTGCTAGCACCTATAGTAAATGTTCTGAGCAATGTAGAGATATTCCAGCTGCTCCAGCCAATGAGCCGACTTCAAATGGAGCTCACTCAGATGCCTCTATACAAATGCCCGTAGTATGGGGAACAAACAAGAGGAATTAGAGATGTGTGCACATCCACGGGGGTATGATATCATAGGCATCACAGAAACATGGTGGGATGGCTCCTATGACTGGTGTGTTGGAATGGAAGGTTACTGGCTCTTTAGGAAAGACAGGCCCGGTAAGTGGGGAGGGGGAGTTGCTATTTATGTTAGGGATAGGCTGGAGAGTATGGAACTCTGTCTGGGGACAGGTGAGCAGTCAACAGAGAGTTTGTGGGTCAGGGTTAAAGGGAGAACAGCGATGGGAGACATTATTGTGGGGATCTGTTACAGACAGCCTGACCAAGGGGAGTTGGTGGATGAAGCGCTCTACAGACAGATAGGAGCAGCCTCACGCTTGCAGGCCCTTGTTCTCATGGGGGACTTCAACCACCCTGATATCTGTTGGAGGGATGGTATGGCCTGGCACAAGCAGTCCAGGAAGCTCCTAGATTGTGTGGAAGACAGCTTCCTTCTGCAAGTAACAGAGGAGCCGACAAGGAGAGGTGCCATACTTGACCTCGTCCTCACCAGCAGGGAAGGGCTGGTTGGAAATGTGACGCTCCAGGGCAGCCTTGATTGCAGCGATCATGAGATGGTCGAGTTTGAGATCCTCAGGACAGTGAGAACGTGCAGCAAACTCACTGCCCTGGACTTCAATACAGCAGACTCTGACCTCTTCAGGAACCTCTCAGTAAGGTTCCATGGGATACAGCCCTAGAGGGCAGGGGGGCCCAAGACTGTTGGTTGATATTCAAGGATCACCTGCTGCAAGCTCAGAGCGATGCATCCCAACTAGAAGTAAGTTTAGCAGGAGAGCCAGGAGACCTCCTTGGATGGATAAGGAGCTGCTGAATAAAATTCGAAGGAAAAAAGAGGCTTATGAAAGGTGGAAGCAAGGTCAGGAGACCTGGGAAGAATACAGGGATGTTGTCCGGGAAGCTAGGGACCAGGTTAGGAAAGCTAAGGCCCAGTTAGTATTAAACTTGGCTAGGGATGTTAAGGAATACAGGAAGGGATTCTACAGGTACATTGCAAATAAAAGACAGGTTAGGGACAATGTGGGTCCTCTCCAGAAGCTATCAGGAGAACTGGCTACCCTGGATTTGGAGAAGGCTGAGGTTCTTAATGGCTTCTTTGTCTCAGTCATCACCGGCAAATGCTCTGATCACACCCCCCAAGTCTTGGAAGGCAGACACAGGGACAGTGAGAATGAAGACCCTGGGCCCACTGTAGGAGAGGATCTGGTTTGAGACCATCTTAGGAACCTGAATGTATACAAGTCCATGGGACCTGATGAAATCCATCTGCGGGTCCTGAAGGAGCTGGCAAATGAAGTTGCTAAGCCACTGTCCATCATATTTGAGAAATCATGGCAGTCAGGTGAAGTTTCCGACAACTGGAAAAAGGGAAATATAACCCCAGTTTTCAAGAAGGGGAAAATGGATGAGGCGGGGAATTACAGACCAGTCAGTCTCACCTCTGTGCCTGGCAAAATCTTGGAGCAGATTCTCCTGGAAGGCATGCTGAGGCACATGAAAACCAACAAGGTGCTTGGTGACAGCCAGCATGGCTTCACTAAGGGGAAATCCTGCCTGACCAATCTGGTGACCTTCTATGAAGGGGCTACGGAACTGATGGACAGGGGTAGAGCAGTTGGTGTCATCTACCTGGACTTGTGCAAAGCATTTGACACTGTCACACGCAACATCCTTGTCTCTAAGTTGGAGAGACATCAATTTGACAGGTGGACCATGCGGTGGATAAAGAACTGGCTGGATGGCCGCACGCAAAGAGTTGTGGTCAATGGCTCAATGTCCAGCTGGAGACCAGTAATGAGTGGTGTCCCCCAGGGATCGGTGTTGGGACTGGTCTTCTTTAACATCTTTGTTGGCGACATGGACAGGGGGATTGCGTGTGCCCTCAGCAAGTTTGCCGATGACACCAAGCTGTGTGGTTCAGTTGATACCTTGGAGGGAAGGAATGCCATCCAGAGGGACCTTGACACGCTTGTGAGGTGGGCTGATGCCAACCTGATGAAGTTTAACCATGCCAAGTGCAAGGTCGTCCACCTGGGTCGGAGCAATCCCAGGCACAGCTGCATGTTGGGCAGAGAAGAGATTGAGAGCAGCCCTTATAAGAAGGACATGGGGGTGTTGGTCGATGGAAAAATGAACATGAGCCGGCAGTGTGCACTTGCAGCCCAGAAAGCTAACCGTATCCTTGGCGGTGTCAAAAGTAGGGTGACCAGCAGGTCAAGGGAGGTGATCCTGCCCCTTTACTCTGCTCTCGTGAGACCTCACTTGGAGTATTGTGTGCAGTTCTGGTGTCCTCAACATAAAAAGGACATGGAACTGTTGGAACAAGTGCAGAGGAGGGCCACGAGGATGATCAGGGGACTGGAGCACCTCCCGTATGAAGATAGGCTGAGAAAATTGGGGCTGTTCAGCCTGGAGAAGAGAAGGCTGCATGGAGACCTCATAGCAGCCTTCCAATACCTGAAGGGGGCCTATAGGGATGCTGGGGAGGGACTCTTCATTAGGAACTGTGGTGAGAGGACAAGGGGTAAAGGGTTCAGACTTAAACAGGGGAAGTTTAGCTTGGATATGAGGAAGAACTTCTTTACTGTGAGGGTGGTGAGGCCCTGGAATGGGTTGCCCAAGGGAGTTGTGAATGCTCCATTCCCGGCAGTGTTCCAGGCCAGGTTGGATGGAGCTTTGAGCAACCTGATCTAGTGTGAGGTGTCTCTACCCCTGGCAGGGGGGTTGGAACTAGATGATCTTGAAATCCTTTCTGACCCGAACCATTCTATGATTCTAAGATCAAAGATTGAGCAAACACTTGTTTAAAATGTGATGTAAATATTATCCATGTAGTTTTGCTGTCCCAATGTCTAACCTTAAAGACAAACAGAACAGACATTTGACAAAAAAAAAAAAGTGTCCCTGCCCATGGCGGGGGGGTTGGAACTCGATGATCTTGAGGTCCTTTCCAGCCCTTACTATTCTGTGTTTCTGTGAAATTATTTCCATATATTTTGAGAACTTCCAATACAGAATATGTTTCTAAGCCAGCAGTGCATTGTTATGGTACAGTGACTGCCAGTCTCATGGAAGGTCCAGGTCTGCCGCTCTATTATCCTGATTTTTTTTTTGTTTTTCTCTGAAACAGTTTGTTTAAATATAAGAAACTAATAGTGCTGTTCAGTGTGTCACAGCATGGGCAGAGCTGGAGCAACATTGATTAATCCAAGTTTGCCAGCTAGCCCAGTTAGGAACTGTTGGGAATGAATAAGTAATTTATTGGTAATTAGCAGAGAATGGAAATATTGACGCAGGTAACTCCCAGGGTAGGCTTCTGCTTAGGGTAGCCCAAGTCCTTTTCTGGAATGTTGAGGATGCAACAGGAATGACAAGGCATCTAGCATCTTCTCATTCACATTATGAAACCAATTTACATCTGGTTTTCTGATAGCTAGTCAAAGGAAAAAAAAATCTCCACTCCAGAGAACCTTTCTATGTGCCCTTCTAAAAAGTGCCACCAGACCTGGTCCTGGCAGCACTATCTTTAAATTGGAACTTTCTTCTTCCCTGGCATGCAATACCAGGGCAGAGCCTTCAAATCTGGCAGAGGCTATCAGCTTCAGACTGTTCCATGCCAGTTGGTTTTCACACCTGTAAATGTCCTTTAATTTCTGTGCCCTGATACTGCAGAGATAGCAGATGCTCCCAGTACTTGTGACGGTAGGTGAACAGTATTTATAGTCCATGCAATAGAGAGGAGAAAAAACATGTGTGGGAGCCAGCCAGCCTGCAAAGCTGACAAAAGATGAACTTGTGATCTACAGCCCCTAAGCAGCACTGAAACACTGTGGTATCTACCAAGGAGCAACATGAGAAGGTCTCTTCTCAGCATGCTTACATATCTTACAGCCCCAACACAAACGTTCCCCTCTCCCCTCAGACCTGGCAGTGTAGGAATACAGACCAGCCACAGAGTGGGTGCTCCTGTGTCATGGGTTCAGCAGCAGCAGTCAATTTTTTCTCCTTCATAGTAGCTGGTGCAGGGCTGTGTTTTCGACTTTTGGTCTGGGAACAGCGCTGATAACACCGATGTTTATAGTTATGGCTTAGAATGTTTTGGTCTGACCAAGGACTTTCTGAGTCTCATGCTCTGCCAGGGAAGGGGGGGAAGCCGGGAGGAAGCAGAGACAGGACACCTGATCCAAACTGACCAAAGAGGTTATTCCATACCACAGCACGTCATGTCCAGGATGTAAAAAAACTGGGGGGCCGGAACCCGGAAGAGTTTTTGTTTTAGTTCACAGCTCGGTCGTCGGGTGGTGAGCAGTTCTATCCTCTTCCCTTGTATTTCTCTTGTTATTATTACTATTGGTGGTGGCGGCAGTGGTTTGTATTGTACCTTGGTTGCTGGGCTGTTCTTGTCTCGACCCGTGGGAGTTGCGTTCTTTCGATTCTTCTTTCCCCCCCCTCCCCCCCCCCCCCCCGGAGTGGGGGGGAAGAAAAACTCTTCCCTTGTATTTTTTTCTTGTCATTATTATTATTGGTGGTAGCAGCAGTGGTTTGTGTTACACCTTAGTTGCTGGACTGTTCTGATCTCAACCTGTGGGAGTTGCATTCTTTCGATTCTCCTTCCCATCCCTTCAGGAGCGGAGGGAAGAAAGAGGGGGAAGTGAGTGAGTGAGCAAAACTGTGCGTGGCTGAGAAGCTTAAACCACGACATCCTGCAAGGGAGAGCACAGTCCTCAGGATCATGTGGCTTTTGGAGAGAGTCCTGGCAATCAAGTGCCCCAAATCCCTGTGCCCAAGTAGCTGCACTGGTTGGGTTTCTGGGTGTCTACCTCCTGATAGAGATGATGGGCATGATACCTCTTTGCTGTCAAAAGCCGTGTCCAGTGTTGACAACAAGCCTCCTGTCCATCTGTAGTAAGCCAACACAGACCCATGTGATGCTGTGGAGGTGGCTGTATGTATCTCCAGATTGAGCAGGGTGTGTGTGGCTGTGGGCAGCCTGAAACCTGTAATCCTCCCCGACTGTTTTCTGCAGCCTCTGGAACATTGTAGGGCTGACACTTGAGGAGGAGGGAGGGAGCACAATTTCACTGAGGCAGGCAAAGGTCTGAGAGTGAAATGGACTTGGTCTTGAGTGAGTGGGAAAAAGTGTTAATCACTGTGATGGAAATCACCTATCATCCCATCCACCATAAACACCCTGCACACAGCTGCTCACGCTCCCATCTTCATGCTGCTATGGCATCAGAGCTAGCAAGTGGGGTGGCCGCAAAGCATGGGCTACTGCTAGAGGCTATGGCACATGTCATTAGGAGTACACCCTCCATTTTGGGTGGACTTGCTGGCTGGGGGATGCCTCTTATTGCCATGGAGGCAGCCCTATATTATATGTTATGCAGAGAGCTGGTGACCGGCCTTGGCCCTGTGTCTTCTTTTTGGCCATTTTTTGGGTGCCTTGTGCAGTTTTTTGCTTTGCCCCCAGCTATAGGTCTTTTAGAAACGAACTGGCTGGGTCCCAGCCCTGCGTCAGGAGGGGACCAGCTCCCTGACTCCAGCCATCCCCCTTCTCTCCATGAGGTATCATCCCAGCTTCTCCTTGACAGAGCAGCTGATAAGTCACCCCATGGCATAGCTTTGTAGCTTTAATGGTCTCGAGATTCAAACAGTGAAATATCTATCCTGCTTTTATTGCACCAATTAAATCTGCTCACAAAGGGAGCACCAATATACCTTTTCCCAGTGTCTTCAGAGGCACATGCAGTCACGCCACCTCATGTGTTCCCGTGCAGGTGACTCCCTGGATGGCATCAGCAGTATTTGCGGCTGTGTGCCTCCCTGCTGCTGGGTCTGGGCACACCCTCCTCAGCCCCACATGTTCCCACCACTCCTGCTGAGATTGGTTTAGGAAGCCGGCACAATGGTACATGGACAAGTCGACTGTGAAGTGTCCTGGTCAGTGCAGTGCAGGGTAGGCAGAGGTGCAGTTCTGCTCTCCTCATGCAAGCCACTGGTGCATTTTCCTAATGCTGTAGCTGATCGCTCTTTCTAAAAGTGGCTTTTTATTCATCGGGTGTTTTTTTTCAGTACTTTAGTCTACTGAGAGTACTGCTGACATGCCCAACTCCTATAATTAACGTTTCAAGAAAAATCACAGCTGGGAACAGCAAGTCTTTAGGAGAAAAAATCAGACAAACATATGGATTTCATATCCCCTGCTCCCCTTTCCCCTGCCATGCTCAAACACGGGGGCTTTGGCAGTCTGTCTTCCAGTTCCTACAAGCTGTTACACAAGAAAAAATGTCTCTGCAAACAGCCCATTGTAAACTCGGGTCATCTCTTTCTGCTGATTTTTTTTTGCAGTTTTATGATTTGAGGAATTGTATTAATAAATGTCATCAGCACCAATCTTTTTTAGCAATCCAGAATCTGAAGAGGCTCGGATGAGGGAAAGCAGATGGAGAGTAAACATGATGCCTTCGATACCACAGAGGCCACTGAATAAATATGCACTTCACTTGGTTAAAATAACACCTGTTGGCGGTAAATGTTGGTTTTTTACCAGTGAGGGACTAATCCCTCTGGCAAGAGCTGGGTTCTCTACAAACTGTTCCAGCACTCTTTTGGCTCACTTTGTGTTATACAACCACACTGACTTCCACGCTAGGCAGCTGGGAAGGGATCAGTGAAGTCCGCAGGTCATGCTGTTTTACCAACATGCAAAATCCTATTGCACCATCATCTGTATTGCTTAGTAGTAATTTTCAGACTAGATTTGCTGCTGAACACCTTCCTGTGAGTGTCAATCAGGGCAGGGTTCAGAGATGGCTTTCCCAAGCCAGAATGGTACGTGAAGTAAATTTGGCTGCAGCTCTTTTTGAGCAAAGTCAATGTGTTTTTTTTTAGAAATCCAGAAATACAACCAACGGACTCAAATATTATTGATTTCAAGTCTGTGGCATCATGCTCAACCTGGGTTTCACCATGATTAGCAGCATAAAACTAATAGAGCTGGTGGCAGTGTGGGCCATAAAACCAAAACCAGCAGAGAGCGTGGGCTGTGGCATAAGTAACAGTGATGCCTTCTGGGACCCTGACGAAGGATCAGATCCTAGTTTTTATGCCTTTCAGAGGTCAAAAACCTGGGGTGCTCAGGGTAGCAGGTGTGATGAGAGAGGGTTTGGGAGAGGATTAGGTAATCTCATGTCAGGATAAGAAATCAAGCCAGGGCCAGCCCCCCAAAACATAAAACTGACAAGTTACTGTAGCAGTACCTTGTAATGGTAGCAAAGCAGTTGTTATAAATAAAGTGAGAACAACAGTAGTAGTGAAAGGCAGCAAAGTGGTCCTGGCATTACATCTTTCCGGTTGTTTGGTTGCCTGCCATATTACTGATGACAGTGACTAACACTGTCAGATCAAGGTAACCCTTCCGTGCTGTTATTTTTTCAATAAAACATGCCAGTGACCAAATCTATGTGGGCAGCTGGCATCCCAGAAACTAATGCAGAGGAGAGTTGTTGCTTCTTACCATAAGAACGTACTGCCAGCTGCTGCCTTAATTCTGTCTTGTGCCACAGTTTGTAATTCCCTGGAGTGCGGGACACTTGACCGGAGACAGACAAACTGGCGTGTCTTCTAGTGATGCTTTGGTGAGGTGAATGATGGGCAGCCTTTATCTCACCAGCTACCTGAAGTTCAGTTTCTACATCTTCCATTTCTGCTCTGACACAAAACCTGTCTCAAAAGAAACAAGTTACCACAGCAGTACCTCTAAAATAGAATTAATCCAACACACATCAATACCTGTATAATAAATACACAGAGTACTACTTATAATGCATACATTATTCTGTGTTCATTGGGTAGTAATTTGTGCAGACGGCTGCAACTAACTCTTTTTCACGTAATTATGGGAAAGCAATTCTTCAAATTGGAAATGTTCTGTGCTTGGGAAGGAACAGCGCAGAGCCACCAAGTGATTAAAAAGAGAGATCTTTGGTTGCTAAATTAGAGCCACTAACAAGGTTGTTTTTCATGAAGGTGTTGATCTATCTCTCCCTGACCATACCGGGGGCTGGATCAAGCCCATGCTCTCTGGGAAGTGCAGGCTTTTAAGGGGGTTTATTTTGCAGGAGTTAGTGGTTGGTATTCCTGGTCACAGGATGGGACAAAGACCTTGGCTGGTCAGAAAAACATGACTGTAAGCCAGGCTCCAAGAGGGAGCTCGGCCAGGTTCCCTTCCCTGAGGCAAGGAGGCATTGCATTCAAAGGCAACTAGAAAACCAGCTATATTTACGAGGGTGTGAAATGCAGGCTGTGATGTGATGCATTTCCCACCAATGCATGTGTCTTCTTGATTTGGGCTGTACCTGTCACACCTGTGCCAGGAAAGCTCACAGGAAAAAGCCATCTTTGCATATCTCCTAGAGCAATAGAATAACTGTTCTGAAAGAGTGCTGCAGGCTAGACTACGTGACCCTGTGCAGGGCCTTGTTAATCCATGCTGGGAAACCCTTGCATCCCACTCGATTGCCTCTTGACACTTTCACATTAGGGGTGTTCTTCACAAGCCAGTCCAGATCAAGCTGTTATACTGCTTTGCTTAGCTGAACATTACGAATTATTTATATATTTATATTTAGGAAGGCTTTGTGTGTGTCATGCTCTGGCACTTTTGGAAATCCTGATAAACTGGTTTTCTGGTCCAGGGATTTGCTGCTTTGGTTGACTGTGAGATACGGAAGGATCTGTAATGAATGTCTACGGGGAAACATTTTCCATCCCTCCAGAAGTAAGTGGTGAAACTTTCTTTGATGCAATAGCTGAGACTTACAAGAGGTGAATTTATATTCAGATGCTCCAATTCCATTCTGACAGATTTGGTGGAATGAGTAGAGGGGGGTGTTCAACAAATTTTCAATTAATTTCCTCATTCCTTATGTAAGTAACTGTTATACTGATGTTAAGACACCCATATAAACTTGTTATCCTGAAGACAGGGCAATTTACCTGACAGTACTTTTGAACCTGATTCTGTTATGTTCACAGTGAATATCATTTACTGTTGCATATGGTGCCACAAAATGAGGTCTACAAGCCAGTACCACAATGACTTCTGCTTCTTGCATCTTTATTGATACCTGCCACAGCAGTATGCTCTGGGAAAGATTGCCTTCTCATGTGCTTATTCCTCCCATTACTATAATAGTTCATGCAGTAAGGACTGGATATTGATAGCTACAGTTTGTAATTGATGCAACATAGTCATAACATTCAGTAAAAAATTATAATGAGGATTTGAAATAAACTCCTATGTGAAAAAAAAATCAATGGTGCTTTGGTTTAATTGCATCTCAACATCTGACAATAGTTGTTGGTGTCAGAAAATGCACTATTTCATAAAAAAAAAAGAACTTACTTAGATGCAGTTGCATAATACAGCAAAAAAAAACAGCAGCTATATGAAATATAGAAATATGCCGGCATAATCTAGGAACAACCAAAACAAGGTTCAACAAAACAAAAGGGAATTGTTTCAACTACATGCACAAAAAGAGCAGAGGTAGAAAAATCCATGTTAACTTTATAACATTTCATAACTTTCTTTGAACTTGCTGTTGTGGTTTAAGTCTATAAACCCATGCAGTCGCTCTCTCACTCACTCCCCACTCTTTCTTCCCTCCGCTCCTGGAGGGATGGGAAGGAGAACCAAAAGAATGCAACTCCCACAGGTTGAGATCAGAACAGTCCAGCAACTAAGGTATAACACAAATCACTACTGCTACCACCAATAATAATAATGACAAAAGAAAATACAAGGGAAAAGAATATGATTTCTCACCACCCAATATCAAGCCTGAGCACGCAGTGCACCCCCACCAGTGCACCCCCACCAGTAACAATAATGACAAGGAAAATACAAGGAAAGGATACAATTGCTCACCACCCAATATCAAGCCCAAGCAAGCCGTGCACCCCCCATCACCCTTCCGGGTCTCTGTCCTCCGTCTTTACATCCTGGACATGACGTGCTGTGATATGGAATAACCTCTTTGGTTAGTCTGGGTCAGGTGTCCTGTCTCTCCTTCCTCCTGGCTTCCCCTCCTCCCTGGCAGAGCATGAGACTCAGAAAGTCCTTGGCCAGCCTAAACATTCTAAGCAGTTACTGAAAACACTGGTGTTATCAGTGCTGTTCCTAGGCCCAAAATCAAAAACACAGTGCTGCACCAGCTACCAAGAAGGAGAAAAATGACTGCTGCTGCTGAACCCAGGACACTTACATAACATAACTTTGAACTTACTGGTGACAGATTCTTTCTTGTTCCTTATTTCAGGGTGTGCAGGTCTTAAAGGTAACTTTGTTTTTATATTTTTCTTTTTAACAACCAAAACGTGTTTCTCATAAAAGTCCTCACACAAGAAACCGGTCATAGTCCAGAAGCAAAGCTGCCTAGCTGTTTGTTAACATTCCTCTGTTGAGATAGAGATTTTCTTCAGAAATAGTATTTCTAAAACGTGTATATATCTACAAGAAATGTCTTTTCAAAGTTTGTTATTTTAATATCTTTGTCGTTCTGTATATATTGATATATACACAATACTTTTTTTTTTTTGTCACCTCTTTCATCTTCTATTCTGTACTTTTTCTAATCTTTCTGCATTCTGGAAAAGCTCTGATAATAGAGATGGGAAGGGCATTGGAGAAAGTTCCAAGTAGTGGACTTCTAGGAACTTGGGATGAGTGAACATTGTGAGGTGTGCAGTTAAACCTGAAGTGGCTGCCATCCAGTGGAAAATAAAAACAAGCAAGGCCAGTGAAATAGAAGAGGGAGAAGAAGGGAGGAGGAAAGGTGGAATACATGGAGAAGTGTATTTTTGTGTGAAATCTTTACACTTTCAGATTAAAAAAAAATAATAAAAGCTGTTGAGGTATCATAGTCATAAAAGAAGAAAACAAATATGGATATGACTTGCTTTTCCCCTTTATTTTGGCCCTTGACTTGATGGAGACAATACAGGATGGGAGAGAACTTGGTACTCAAGATGAAAAACTGCCTACATAGATGTGAAATAGCTGTTTTTATTCTAAAAGCGATAGTTTATAGTGTGTGCTAAGTCTTCAAGAAAAGTAAACATCCAAGAAATGCCTCAGTCAAATCTTAAATACAGTTCTGAGTCTTCACACTTAAGGAGGTTACAGTGAAGAATGGATAAATCCTGAGTGGTATGGTGAGGATGAGTATGACATCATCCTTTTATTCAGGTTCAGGTGCTGAAAGCCATCAAAAAGGAATATGAGAATGTTTTGGAGGCAACAAGAGAAGATATCCCTTCACATCTGCAATTTAGTAAAATGCAGAGAATGACTCTGTATTTAAGCAAACTCAAAATAAATGTCCTCAGATGCAGCAACCTCATTAAAATGAAGTCCATGTTTTTACTTCTTTCTCTTGTTCATGAACACTGTTTGCATTTATTATTATTATTATTATTATTATTATTATTATGTAACTGCTTTCCTATTTTCTACTTGTTTTTCTAATGTGAAAGGAACTTGGAAGTAACTGGAATCTGCAGTGAAAGTGGCTGTCGCAGTATACAAATTGCTAACAAGTGTACACAAAGGAAAAAAGTGATGGAAGAGAGAAATTTGTGCGCACACTTTTCAGTTATCATCTAGTCACTTTCCCTGAGATTACCCAGATGCTCAACTCTTATCTCCTAAGTGGCTTAACAAAATACCTCAGATAGATGCTTGTTGTACCAATGACAGTTTGAAGTCTTCAGATGGAAGTGACATTAATTGAATGGTTCCCTTATTAGAAGTCAGGTGAAAAAAAAGCTGTATATTTTATGATCTCTGTTCAGATCCGTGTTCTTCTTGGCTGTAGTCCCCCAAACCTCCCAGGCTGTAGGAAGCAAGAAATGGTCTCTGCTCATGGTGGTATTGTTAGTACCACCCCAGACTTCTCATACAGTGGGCTGATCCCACCCCAAAGCTTTCAAAACTGTAGATTAAATGTGGGGAGCTGCTTGACAATGTAGTGCATATGGCTTTGTAAATACCTGTCTCCATAGGTCATGGTTTAAGCTTCTCAGCCACGCACAGTTTTGCTCACTCACTCACTTCCCCCTCTTTCTTCCCTCCGCTCCTGAAGGGATGGGAAGGAGAATCGAAAGAATGCAACTCCCACAGGTTGAGATCAGAACAGTCCAGCAACTAAGGTGTAACACAAACCACTGCTGCTACCACCAATAATAATAATGACAAGAAAAAAATACAAGGGAAGAGTTTTTCTTCCCCCCCACTCCGGGGGGGGGGGGGGGGGAGGGGGGGGAAGAATAATCGAAAGAACGCAACTCCCACGGGTCGAGACAAGAATAGCTCAGCAACCAAGCTACAACATAAACCACTGCCGCCACCACCAATAATAATAACAACGAGAGAAATACAAGGGAAGAGGATAGAACTGCTCACCACCTGATGACTGAGCTGTGAACTAAAACAAAAACTCTTCCGGGTTCTGGCCCCCCAGTTTTTTTTTTTACATCCTGGGCATGACGTGCTGTGGTATGGAATAACCTCTTTGGTCAGTTTGGATCAGGTGTCCTGTCTCTGCTTCCCCCCGGCTTCCCCCCCTTCCCTGGCAGAGCATGAGACTCAGAAGGTCCTTGGTCAGACCTAAACATCACCAAGCACTAACTGAAAACACTGGTGTTATCAGCACTGTTCCCAGGCCCAAAATCAAAAACACAGTGCTGCACCAGCTACCAAGGAGAAAAAATGACTGCTGCTGCTGAACCCATGACATATGCAAAATGGGAAAACAGTGACATTCTTTGAAGTGATGAGCAGGATGGTTCACAGTTATCTTCACTTTGGACATTTTAACTGGAATTCAGGCTTCTTTTAAACTTTTACATATTTATTCATGTGTTTCATATTTCACTGTATGTTCATTTCTAAGTTGAAACACACAAAACAGTCTTTTCCTGAAAGCTGTTAAGTCTGGGAAAGAAAGAACTATTGAAAACATTAATTTTGAAGGAAAATTATTTTCCAAATTAATAAACACATTAGTGATTTACAGGAATAAGAAAGGAAAAGAGCAAAACCTGAAAATACCCCACCAAACCAAAGCCACAAAACTTGCTGCTGTTGCTCAGATGGATACATGTACTTGCTATGCAGTACAAACCACAGTGGATAAACAGAATACTCATAATTATCTTTAAAAATGAAAATAAAACTAAATAAATACACCAAGTAATAAATAACAGCCACTTCACTGTTATATCTGAAGATGTTCTTTGGCTGAGAGCTTCAAACAGAGGTTTGCATTTGCATTCAAAGTTTACATTGAGGATGGCTCCTCCTCTGCTAAGGGTGATGTTTATCTCAGTGCCTCAGGCAGAAACAAGCAAAATTTATAGGGGGACGTAGATTTTAGTCTGTAGTGGATCCTAGACTGCTTTTTGGGGATAGCATAATTAATAAATAGCAGAAAAGAGTGAGAGCAAGTGGGCCTTATGCCAACAGATAACATTTCAAAGTCACTTGTCTACAAGAATTCGTCTAAAGAATTGGGTTGACACAAACAACTTGTAAATCCCACTAGTTCTGTCTGCAAAACATGTAATTTCTTTGTAAGGAAGATGTAGTCTGATGTTTCTTTCTCTTTCAAAACACATTTGAGCAAGACCATTACTTATTTTGGGGGCTTTTGTGGGTGTCTGTTCTTCTAAACTGCCCTTTTTCTTCTCTGTCAGCTTGTTTTAAGCTTTCAGATTGGGGAGGTAAATAAACAAAAAAGCACGTGTAAGATTGCATGAAGAATTAGAAGAACTGGAGGATAAAGATGCAGAGGATTGCAGATGGGGTAGTCCATCTTTGCAGGATTTACAGGGTGAGAAATGGTGAAGAACATTGGCAGCCTGAGAAAAAACTGCCAACAATGTCAGAAATTAGGTATCTGTGAATTGACATTTGATTGTCCTAAGTGACTGAGGAGTTGCAAGACGTTTCACACTGCACTGGTGCTCAAGGCAGCAAGGGATCATGAGCATTTGCAGGCAGCACTAACAGAGGAAATCTGACAGAGGCATAAGACAGCAGCTTTTATGTTCTCTATTTAAAAAGAAAAAAAAAATCACTTTGTTAAGCTATTTGTACAGTAATAACGCTCTGAACAGGGAGATAACTGTGCTGTTTCCTTATGCTGTGCACTACACATACATTACACGTTATGCGGCACGCAATTAATCCATTCCAGCTTCAGCTTGGAAAGTTGTAATTCATCCCAAGCACCTGGGTGTTGACTTCTCTTCCCATAAGCAGAGATCTATGCAGAAATGCTGCAGGATGGAATATTGGCCATAACAACCACCACCAAGTAACCAGCCTATAATCTTCAGAGACTATCCCTAGAAACTTTGATACAGGCTCTGTTCAGGTACAGTGCGATGGTACTACAGTTCAGGACTGCACTGTCATTACAAATTGAAGGATATCCAGATTCCTTTCTCATTCATACTGAACAAGAGCCCTGTTTACTAGATGGGAAAGGTGCTAGAGCGAAACTGCTTAATAACTTGAATTAACAGCCTTTGTAAATGCCTGTGTGCACAGTACCTGAAACAGAAGAAAGTGTTGACATGCCTCTGAAGCTACAAGCAGGACAGGTTACCATTATCCTCACATTTGACACACTCATTTAAATTAATGTTTCTTTAAACCCTTATATATTTATTCCTGTGTTTTGTATGCTATTATTTGTTCTGCTTTATGTATTGATTTGTATCTCCTGTCACCAGGAAATAAGGATGGATTGATGTAAAGACATAATGAAACCAGTAGGAGCAGGAAAACAGGGATATCATGCACAGCTGCACACTCTTTCTTAGAAAGCAATACAATACAGTCATTTGGAACCAGTTAGCATACTGACTCCCAAATTATACTGCATCTTTTGGAGCATCTTTTGTTAAAATAATAACAAAGCTCTCTACAACCTTTCCTTCCAGTTTTAGTTTTTGCCCAGCCCAGAAGTGGCCTAGGGTGTCAAACACTGCTTTGCACAAACAAATAGGGAGAAGGGAGGTGAAAGGCAAGTGAAAAAAAAAAAACCACATACGTGTACTTTAAAATGTTGTAGTACTAATTAATTTTTCACAGATGTCATTCAGCTGTCATCAAAATAATAGTTTAGAACATTACTGGAAACAGTGGCAAAGGAAATGAAAACTGAACTGAAGAGAAAACATTAACTGTAGCTGCAACAACTGAAAATTTCCCACCAAAAAACTGTTACACTGAGAAAAACATGCTTTTACCAAAGTAGTAACTGTATTTTAGCCTTTACCTGCTGGGTCCCTCTAATTAACAAGAAGCCTGTAACAGCCTGTGAAAGCACCTTCAAGAGGACAATAGCCCTCATTAAAATCTCAATTCTTTTTTTCACAAAATCTGAAATAATCTCACTAGAAAAACAAAGGCTAATACTAGATTAGCAGAAGCAGCAGGGTTTGTTCTGTAATCTTGAGTGGTCTTCACTAGACACACTACATGAATTCTTGATAAGAGCTTAATTTGGTTTGGGCAGTTTGAAATCTTTTTTTTATTCTCTTTTGGCCTTTTGTTTTTGTTTGCTCCTAGGGACATAGAAACAGCCTGCTGCGTTCACCTGCTTTATGGCAGTCAGAACTGTCTTTGTGCAAAGTACAGGGAACATTGCTAATGGAAAATACTGATTTAAGAAAAACAGCAAAATTACACTGAGCATACAGCAATTCCTTCTCAATATTTGCAAATTATTAAAACCACTGAAAAGAAACTGTTTAAAAGAGTAATTAAATCCATAAAACAGGCCAGAATTAATTTCCGATTGCTTTTGTACAATTCACTTAAAAAAGGCTTAGTTACAAATTTTGCAGATACGCATAAATTTTCCAGACGAAAAATTCACGACCAAACATTTTTCTTCCTTGCTTAAATTTCCCAAAATATTTCAGCTTGACTGAAAGAAGAAGGCCTAGTAGTGGTTATCCAATTAGTTTCATCCACTGCTGCTCAAGAGCAAGATCCATACCTGTGGATCCAAGAGCAGGACTATGATTTTCCCCCATAGCTTCTGAAATGGTTTGCATTTCCATGATTAGATTTTTAAAAACTGTACTCTATTGATGGCAAAAGATACATTTCAGGAAGATTCCTTTTCTTCTAGCAAAAAGCTTGTTAACATTTTAGGGTGCATTTCGATTGTTACTGAACACTGCTGAAGTACCCAAAAAAAGTTAGAGACAACTAAAATATCGTCACTTTCCTTCATGTATGCCTTTGTACTGTAGAAAGAAGGATGCAGAAAAAAATTAGACTTAAGTCTGTTGTCTCACACTGTTATGGTGCAAAGCATGTGCCAAGGCCCAAGACCTTTCTTTCTGGTATTGAAGTGTGTTAATTTGTCCAAAGCCAAACAAAGTCCCCAGGAGTATTTGCAATTAGCTCACTGGCCTGAAGTCAAGCCTCAAATCAAATGAGACATTAGTAATCAAAAAGGTATTTAAGGACGGTTTTGTGGTTATATTTTATGCATATAAGTATTTTGGAACTGTGGCATGTCACATAAATATAGAACTAAATATTTTATTAGTTATTTATGAAAGAAAACCATTATTTTACTTTTGATCCATTTTAATACTTTAATTTTTAATTGCAATAAATTTTGGCAGTTGTAAAAACCCACATGCATTTTATACCAGAGCAGAAAACCACACATATACACGTGCATGTTATGTGTTTTATTTAAAGTGCTGTGAACACCATTTAAATTTTTCTGCTCCTTGTTGCATTCAGCATATATTTACTGTAATAGCATGAAAAGGATAACATGCCCAGTTAATTTTTTTGAAGTGAAAGAGAATTTTTCAACTGTATTATATGAGCAAATAAGTCTGCGTGTATTTGTTTCTACACGTATAAATAAACCAACAATCTAGCAGTTACTTTTGTTGTCAGCAAACTGCATTGGATTGTGATTTTGAATATTACTAAGTCGCCTACTTACTCGCATGGAGGGCAAGATGGGACAATTGTGTTAAATAATTAATTAACAGCATGAAAGTCTAACAAAGATATCTGAACAATAGGGCAGAATTTCAAGGTCTCATCTGGAAATAAACTGTACTAGTGCTTTTGCTGATTACATTTAGATGTAATTTCCAATACATCAGAGAATTTACTATGCCCTTCCAGAGCTGGTAAAGCATCAATTCCAGGCACTTGGTTTTGAAATTATTTTAAATATTACCAGGGAGATAATTTTCTTCTTGTCTGATGATGTCCCTTTGGCTCCAGTATCAAAATCATTACATGTTTTTGTAACCATAAAGCCATATCAGAATGCATCATCCTTCACAAATGCAAGTTAAACTTCACTTGTGATTAAATTTGAATGAAAGTAGATCGCTAATTTCTAACAAACTTGATGGACGCCTGTCTTTGTTGTGATGCCTACAGAAATTGAATCGCTTAACAAGTCAATCACTCTACACAGAAATGCTAATACATGGGAGAACTTGGCAGGATGAAGAAGAAAACCATATTCTTCATTGCACAAAGCCTCCGAAGCAAGAAGCAGCCAACTGATAAATGAAACTAAGAGACTGTTTTTCAAATAAGACAAGCAGCCTTCGGGCAGAGCATACTTCTACCTAAAGTACCTTGTTTTAGAGTATTGTTCCATAGGGGTTCAACAAGAGTTTGTGGTCCATTCAGCATGGAGCTGGAGCAATGCCACACTCAGGTACATGTGTGGACACACTGATGCAGGTTGCATTTCACAAGCTTTACTAACAATGAGTGCAAATTAAGATCATTTGACAGATGCACTTTTCAGGGGATAAGCTTGTCAGGACGCTGAAATCTCAAAGACCAGATCCAGCAACAAACAAACTAAACATCTGAAAGACAAGCCCGATGCACCACTGCATTGTGCTGCTCCTGACGTGTGTAATGCCAGGTATGAACCTCTTCCCAGCCACATGCACTGCTTCTGGCCCTGAAATTGCCAAGTATTCTGGCACCACAGTGAAACTGGAGTGAGAAATTCAGAGCCAGATTTGGTCTGAAAGGGGAGCTAGCTCATTAGGGCTGCTTGTGAGAAATGACTTATGAAGTTGAAGGCCCGAAGGGACCATTAGATCATCTAGTCTGACCTTGTGTACATCACAGGCCACTACATTTCATGTAGTTATGGCTGTATTGTGCTCCATTAACTTTGTTTATTTATGTGTGCTTTCCTGTAAGCAGCTAAACTTAAAGTCAGGAAAGGGAGAGGTGGACACTCGCCACTTCCCTCAGAAATGTGTCTAACACCTGGCCCCTCTTGGATCACGTAAGTTCTCATCTAAGTATGTCACTCTTTTTCCACATGCTGAGTTTTGTCTGCCTTTCTGAACTAAATTAAAGATCCTGTGAGCGCTGCCTTATTTTCTTTCCATCATCAGATTAATTCTTGTTTATTCGCTTAAGACATGTTCTTATAAGAGAGGCCAAATTTATCACGTTTCTGTCTGGAAGATGTTCTACTTGTTTCAGCTCTAGTATCAGTTCTGTGCTGCTTTGTTTTCTTCCAGTGTTATTTTACAATTGTGCAAGGCTCTCCTTGAAGTTCAGCTTTGCGCTTTGTGGAGATAAAATTACCTTAATCTCCTCTCCTATTCACTTCTTCCTTGTTCATACACTCAATGCTCTTATTGGCTTTGTTATCATTTCCCATGATATCAATTCCCATTCTCTTGTTGAATTGTTTTTTGCATTGTGCCCTCTAATGCCCTTTCAGGGCCATTGAGCCCAAGGATATGTTTCCACATACTCTCGGGACAGCCTGCCTACTTTGCTCCTAAGCATACAATTTAGCACTTAGCATACATTTTGTTTAACAGCCCCAGGGCCCTTGTGTGTGGACTTTTATTTTTTTTTATCACTTCGCCCTTTTCTGTGGTGAGCAAGCTATCAGAATCTATAGGACCCTTATGTAACTGGTATCTTTCAGCCTCATGCCACCTTATGATCACATTAGAAATGAAAGTGCTAATGCACCACAAAGTAACTTTGAGATCTCTGAGGTAAAGGCTTATTTTTGTTCTTGGCCTTGGCAACGTCAAGCACTTGCCACTCAAAAGCTTAGGAGTGCACACAAGAATTAAGACCTTCTATGTTATTACCATCCTTAGTTTTGAATCCTCCAAGACTGTGAGATCACGTCTTCCACATTATTTCCATTAAGACTGAAAGTGTGCACAGAAGAAGACAACAATTGCTTATTTAAATCAGAACGTAAGTTGTTAAAAATGAAAGTACTACCCTATTGAAATGGAGACCCTGATGGACTTACTGAAGTCAATAGAACTGCGAAACATTGCTGAGATGCTTTCTCTTTAAAGCTACAGTTTCTCAAGTAAATATAGCAGCATGTTAAACAGTTAACTGGAGATAAACACCTTGGGATTTCTTTGTTCATGCCAGATTTTTTTCATTCTGAACATAAGGTCAATGCCATGATCCTCCTTTTCTAAGCCTACAGCACCCTTCTGTGAAAACAAGAGAAGTGGCTTGCATTTATATTGGTCGCAAAGTATAATTAGCAAACAGTCAACATCAAGTTCCATTGTTATAAGATTTAGTTTATCCAGATTCAACCCTTTCCGGCCCATTGCTGAGGTGACTGTCTCGTGAGGGGAGGCCTGCAGCGCCTGATCGGGGGGTGGGGGGGGGGGGGGTGGGGGGGGAGGCTCGGCGACTACGAGCTTCACCTCGGAGCAGCAACTTGCCCCGAGGGAGCTTCAAGTCCTCAACAAGGCCTGCCCGGGAGCCTGCAGCTCCGCGGAGGCGAGCGGCGGACTCAGAGGGGGCGGCGTCAGGAGGAACGGCGGCAGAGCTGACTGGTTAAAAACCTGCCCCAGGGAGCGCGAGCGACCCGGAGCGCGGCGAACAGGGTGGGCTCGAAGCAGTTTGCGCGGCAGTTTCCGCGGGCAGGCAAGCGGGGTGGTGAGCGGGCTGGTGAACACTCGCCCTACGGGCAAGGCTCGGTCTGGGAGCTCTGCTCTGGCTGCGCCGGTGGTGGCCAGCGTGGGCACCCAAACGGAGCCGACGGGAAGGGAGGCTGCAGTGCAGAGCTCGGGGTATCCTAAGGGAAGGGTGAGCAATGGGCGGGGCTACACTCTGCGTTCCCTGGTGGAGGTCCTCCTGCAGCAGGTGGCTGAACTGCAGGAAGCTGTTACCAGGATGAAAGGTGTCAGGGAAGCTGAGGAGGAGCAGCACTGCTTGCTCCGGGACCAAACTGTTCCGGGGCCTCGAGTGTCTACTGTTGCCCCTGCAGGAAAGGAGGCTACTAACCCAGGAAAGGAGGCTGCTAACCCAGGAAGCTGGGAAAAGGTAACAGAAAAAAACAACAAAAAAAGGAGGAAGGGGGTAATTAAAAGCAAGGGGCTTCCTCCTACATCTGTTGTCCCCACCCAGAACCGCTTTGCTGTCCTGCAGGGGGCTGATGAGCAACAGCGCTCCCACCAGGCGCAACCAGCTGGTGCACTGGTAAAGAAGGTCACTACTGGTGCTGCCAGGAAAAAGCAGCGGGTCGTAGTAGTCGGGGACTCTAATCTGAAAGGCACAGAGGCACCCATCTGCCGGCCTGACCCAGCCTCAAGGGAGGTGTGTTGCCTACCAGGGGTTCGGATCAGGGATGTGGCCGAGAAGCTGCCTGCTCTAGTCGGTCCCACTGACTATTACCCACTCCTGGTAATCCATGTGGGTGCTACTGATATAGATAGCAGTAGCCCGGAGACTATAAAGAAGGACTACAGGGCTCTGGGAGAGGTGGTTAGGGGCTCTGGAGCTCAGATTGTCTTTTCGTCAATTCTCCAGGATACAGGGCAGGACCTTGAAAAGGCTAGGAGGATTGGGCAGGTTAATAAATGGTTAGAAGGGTGGTGCTATAGTCAGGGGTTTGGGTACCTTGACCATGGGACTCGATATAGTAGGCCAGGTCTACTGGGGGCTGGTGGAGCTGGTCTGACAAAGAAGGGGAAGAGGGGATTTGGTAGGAGGCTTGCCAGACTGGTCAAGGATGCTTTAAAGTAGATGTGTTGGGGGAGGGGGTCAGCATTCCATCCCAACACACCCAGTCAGTTGCTAGCACCTATAGTAAACGTTCGGAGCAATGTAGGGATATTCCAGCTGCTCCAGCCAATGAGCCGGCTTCAAATGGATCTCGGCTCAAATGCCTCTACACAAATGCCCGTAGGATGGGGAACAAACAAGAGGAATTAGAGATGTGTGCACATCTGCGGGGGTATGATATCATAGGCATCACAGAAACATGGTGGGATGGCACCTATGACTAGTGTGTTGGAATGGAAGGTTACTGGCTCTTTAGGAAAGACAGGCCTGACAGACGGGGAGGGGGAGTTGCTATTTATGTTAGGGATAGGCTAGAGAGTATGGAACTCTGTCTGGGGACAGGTGAGCAGTCAACAGAGAGTTTGTGGGTCAGGGTTAAAGGGAGAACAGTGATGGGTGACATTATTGTGGGGATCTGTTACAGACAGCCTGACCAAGGGGACTTGCTGGACGAAGCGCTCCATAGGCAGATAGGAGCAGCCTCACGCTTGCAGGCCCTTGTTCTCATGGGAGACTTCAACCACCCTGATATCTGTTGGAGGGATGGTACGACCCGGCACAAGCAATCCAGAAGGTTCCTTGATTGCGTGGAAGACAACTTCCTTCTGCAAGTAATAGAGGAGCTGACAAGGAGAGGTGCCATGCTTGACCTCGTCCTCACCAACAGGGAAGGGCTGGTTGGGAATGTAACGCTCCAGGGCAGCCTTGATTGCAGCGATCATGAGATGGTTGAGTTTGAGATCCTCAGGACAGTGAGAAGAGCGTGCAGCAAGCTCACTGGCCTGGACTTCAAGAGAGCAGACTTTGGCCTCTTCAGGAACCTGCTCAGTAAGGTTCCATGGGATACAGCCCTAGAGGGCAGGGGGGCCCAAGACTGTTGGTTGATATTCAAGGATCACCTGCTGCAAGCTCAGGAGCGATGCATCCCAACTAGAAGGAAGTTCAGCAGGAGGGCCAGGAGACCTCCTTGGATGGATAAGGAGCTGCTGAGCAAAATTCGAAAGAAAAAAGAGGCTTATAAAAGGTGGAAGCAAGGTCAGGCGGCCTGGGGAGAATACAGGGATGTTGTCTGGGAAGCTAGGGACCAGGTTAGGAAAGCTAAGGCCCACTTAGAATTAAACTTGGCTAGGGATGTAAAGGATAACAGGAAGGGATTTTATAGGTACATTGCCGATAAGAGACAGGTTAGGGACACCGTGGGCCCTCTCCAGAAGCTATCGGGAGAACTGGCTACCCTGGATTTGGAGAAGGCTGAGGTTCTTAATGACTTCTTTGCCTCAGTCTTTACGGGCAAATGCTCTGTCCACACCACCCAAGTCTTGGAAGGCAGACGCGGGGACGGTGAGGGTGGGGACCCTGGGCCCACTGTGGGGGAGGATCTTGTTCGGGACCACCTTAGGAACCTGAATGTATACAAGTCCATGGGACCGGATGAAATCCATCCGCGGGTCCTGAAGGAGCTGGCAAATGAAGTTGCTAAGCCACTGTCCATCATATTTGAAAAATCATGGCAGTCAGGTGAAGTTCCCGATGACTGGAAAAAGGGAAATATAACCCCCATTTTTAAGAAGGGAAAAATGGATGAGCCAGGGAATTACAGACCAGTCAGTCTCACCTCTGTGCCTGGCAAAATCTTGGAGCGGATTCTCCTGGAAGGCATGCTAAGGCACATGAAAAGCAACAAGGTGCTTGGTGACAGCCAGCATGGCTTCACTAAGGGGAAATCCTGCCTGACCAATCTGGTGACCTTCTATGAAGGGGCTACGGAACTGATGGACAGGGGCAGAGCAGTTGGTGTCATCTACATGGACTTGTGTAAAGCCTTTGACACTGTCTCCCATGACATCCTTCTCTCTAAGTTGGAGAGACATCAATTTGATAGGTGGACCACTCGGTGGATAAAGAACTGGCTGGATGGCCGCACGCAAAGAGTAGTGCTCAGTGGCTCAATGTCCAGCTGGAGACCGGTAAAGAGTGGTGTCCCCCAGGGATCGGTGTTGGGACCGGTCTTGTTCAACATCTTTGTGAGTGACATGGACAGTGGTATTGAGTGCGCCCTCAGCAAGTTTGCCAATGACACCAAGCTGTGTGGTTCGGTTGATACCTTGGAGGGAAGGAATGCCATCCAGAGGGACCTTGACATGCTTGTGAGGTGGGCTGATGCCAACCTGATGAAGTTCAACCATGCTAAATGCAAAGTCCTCCACCTGGGTCGGAGCAATGCCAGGCACAGCTACAGGTTGGGCGGGGAGCAGATTCAGAGCAGCCCTGCGGAGAAGGACTTGGGGGTGTTGGTTGATGAAAAAATGAACATGAGCCGGCAGTGTGCGCTTGCAGCCCAGAAGGCCAACCGTATTCTGGGCTGCATTAAAAGGAGTGTGACCAGCAGGTCGAGGGAGGTGATCCTGCCCCTCTACTCTGCTCTCGTGAGACCTCAGTTGGGGTATTGCGTGCAGTTCTGGGGTCCTCAACATAAAAAGGACATGGAAGTGTTAGAACAAGTGCAGAGGAGGGCCACGAAAATGATCAGGGGACTGGAGCACCTCCCGTATGAAGATAGGCTGAGAAAGTTGGGGCTGTTCATCCTGGAGAAGAGAAGGCTGCGTGGAGACCTCATAGCAGCCTTCCAATACCTGAAGGGGGCCTATAGGGATGCTGGGGAGGGACTCTTCATTAGGGACTGTGGTGAGAGGACAAGGGGTAATGGGTTTAAACTTAAACAGGGGAGGTTTAGATTGGATCTGAGGAAGAAATTCTTTACTGTGAGGGTGGTGGGGCCCTGGAATGGGTTGCCCAGGCAAGTTGTGAATGCTCCATTGCTGGCGGTGTTCAAGGCCAGGTTGGACATAGCCTTGGATGGCATGGTTTAGTGTGAGGTGTCCCTGCCCATGGCAGGGGGGTTGGAACTCGATGATCTTGAGGTCCTTTCCCGCCCTTACTATTCTGTGATTCTGTGATTCTGTAAATGCATTTCTGTGTACACCTTTGTTTCGCAAAGGTGCACTTCAGCTTTTGAATGCATTGCTGGGAAACAAGAGACAATGTGCACTGAAGCTGGAAAACCCCATGCTTTATAAATCAAGAGGACAGTCTGGCCTTCATTATGGAAAACTCAGGGTGAAATCCTGGTGCCTTTGGAGTCAGTGGAAAAACTCCCATCATGACATAGGTCATGGGTTTGCTTTGCATTCCAATGTGAGTGTTGGAGAGATTAGTCTACACCTGGCATGTTTTCCCAGGATGTATGCTCACCAGCCTCCAGTCTGCAAAGCGATGAACTAATTGAGATGCATTGATATAATTTTCGTTGTTTTTCAATCATAGAATCATAGAATAGTTAGGGTTGGAAAGGACCTCAAGACCATCGAGTTCCAACCCCCCTGCCATGGGCAGGGACACCTCCCACTAAACCATGCCATCCAAGGCTATGTCCAACCCCACCTTGAATGCCGCCAGGGATGAAGCATTCACAACCTCCCTGGGCAACCCGTTCCAGGGCCCCACCACCCTCACAGTGAAGAATTTCTTCCTCATATCCAATCTAAACCTCCCCTGTTTAAGTTTAAACCCATTACCCCTTGTCCTCTCACCACAGTCCCTAATGAAGAGTCCCTCCCCAGCATCCCTATAGGCCCCCTTCAGGTATTGGAAGGCTGCTATGAGGTCTCCAAGCAGCCTTCTCTTCTCCAGGCTGAACAGCCCCAATTTTCTCAGCCTATCTTCATACGAGAGGTGCTCCAGTTCCCTGATCATCCCTGTGGCCCTCCTCTGGACTTGTTCTAACAGTTCCATGTCCTTTTTATGTTGAGGACACCAGAACTGCACACAATACTTCAAGTGAGGGTTTATCTTAGAGCTAGTTGAAAGCTTGTCCTGTTCAGCTGTAACAGATATATTTTTTTTCTCCTTCCTAGTAGCTGGTGTTGCGCTGTGTTTTGGCTTTAGTGTAAGAACAGTGCTGGTAACATACCAATGTTTTAGTTGTTACTCTGTAGTTCTTACCCTGGTTGAGTACTTTTCAGTCTCATACTCTACAAGTGAGGAGGGGCACAAGAAGATTTGAGGAAGCAGAGATGAGACACCTGACCCAAACTAGCCAAAGGGATGGCTCAAGTTGTGCTGGGTATTGGTCAGTGGGTGGTGAGCAATTGTGCTGTGCATCACTTATGTTTATTAGGTTTTTTTATTTCTGCTTTTTGACACTGTCTCACATGACATCCTTCTCTCGAAGCTGGAGAGACATCAATTTGATAGATGGACCACGCGGTGGATAAAGAACTGGCTGGATGGCCGCACACGAAGAGTTGTGGTCAATGGCTCAATGTCCAGCTGGAGACCAGTAACGAGTGGTGTCCCTCAGGGATTGGTGTTGGGGCCAGTCTTATTCAACATCTTTGTGGGTGACATGGACAGTGGGATTGAGTGCGCCCTCAGCAAGTTTGCCGATGACACCAAGCTGTGTGGTTCGGTTGATACATTGGAGGGAAGGAATGCCATCCAGAGGGACCTTGACACGCTTGTGAGGTGGGCTGATGCCAACCTGATGAAATTTAACCATGCCAAGTGCAAGGTCGTCCACCTGGGTCGGAGCAATGCCAGGCACAGCTACAGGTTGGGCAGGGAAGAGATTGAGAGCAGCCCTGAGCAGAAGGGCTTGCGGGTGTTGGTCAATGGAAAAATGAACATGAGCCGGCAGTGTGCGCTTGCAGCCCAGAAAGCCAACCGTATCGTGGGCTGCATCAAGAGGAGTGTGACCAGCAGGTCAAGGGAGGTGATCCTGCCCCTCTACTCTGCTCTCATGAGACCTCAGTTGGAGTATTGTGTGCAGTTCTGGTGTCCTCAACATAAAAAGGATATGGAACTGTTAGAACAAGTCCAGAGGAGGGTCACGAGGATGATCAGGGAACTGGAGCACCTCCCGTATGAAGATAGGCTGAGAAAATTGGGGCTGTTCAGCCTGCAGAAGAGAAGGCTGCGTAGAGATCTCATAGCAGCCTTCCAATACCTGAAGGGGGCCTATAGGGATGCTGGGGAGGGACTCTTCATTAGGGACTGTGGTGAGAGGACAAGGGGTAATGGGTTTAAACTTAAACAGGGGAAGTTTAGATTGGATCTGAGGAAGAAATTCTTTACTGTGAGGGTGGTGAGGCCCTGGAATGGGTTGCCCAGGGAAGTTGTGAATGCTTCATCCCTGGCAGCGTTCAAGGTGGGGTTGGACATAGCCTTGGATGACATGGTTTAGTGTGAGGTGTCCCTGCCCATGGCAGGGGGGTTGGAACTAGATGATCTTAAGGTCCTTTCCAACCCTAACTATTCTATGATTCTATTTCCTCCTTTCCAACCCTAACTATTCTATGATTCTGTTTCCCTTATCATTATTATTATAAGTGTCAGTAGTAGTTTTGTATTATACCTGAGTTACTGGACTGGTCTTCTCTCAGCCTGTGCGAGTTACATTCTTTCGATTCTCCTCCTCATCCTGACAGAGGTGGGGGAAGAAGGGGGAAGTGAGCAAGCGGCTGCATGATGCTGAGTTACCAGCTGGGCTTAAACTACAATAAAGCTACACTCCCATACTTTTTAATAAACTCTGACGTTTAGCTAACAGATCACAGCGAAGCATTTCCTGAACTCTCTCACTTCTTCTAAAGACAAATATATTTTCCCCACTCCCACCAAGTTTGTCTTTCGTGTCTCTAAGTGATCGGCCTGGGATGGAGAATGCAGGTACAGGGATAGCCTGCTTTCTTCCCAGCATCAAGGTCTTTACAAAGCAGTAGTGGCAGAACAGCTTTCCTCCTGTGGTGGATGGATTCTTTCCTCAGTGCATTGCTCCCAGGACACATCACCAGAAAAAGTCGTGGTGCCAGAAGAACGGATGAAGTAAGGGCGATTGATGCATGTGTTGTCAATTGAGCAGATGTGCCTGTGTACTTCGGGTTAAAAACCATGCTACCAATGCTTTTCACTCTGAATGACCTGTGGTTATGCACACATATTGCAGACAGGCTGTTCTCTCCAAGTTTTATCACCCATAAACCTGCAAGTATATTTCTGTGTGCAGAAAAGAAACCTCTTCCCCCCCACCCATAACAAAGATATGTTTAGTGAACAACTCAAATAAAGTATACGACAGGGAACCACATCTGGACAGGATACGTGAGATCTAACACTCTCTGGTCTCCTGACACAGAGAAGTAGTGGGAAGGGTGGGGGAGGAGGATGCAAGGGAGCCATGTTGCCTTTGGTCCAGCTACCAGTTCCTGGCAGCCTTTCACCAAGTTTGTTGCTTAGCAGATAGTTCTTACACCTCCTGGTGCCTTCCTATATGTTTAAATGAAATGCTACCTGAATAATTAATTACCCTTCTGGATCATCCTGCCTGTTCTCTTTCATTTATCAAAAAAATCCAACTGCTCTCATGAGACCTCACTTGGAGTACTGTGCAGTTCTGGTGTCCTCAACATAAAAAGGACATGGAGCTGTTGGAACAAGTCAAGAGAAGGGCCACAGGGATGATCAGGGAACTGGAGCAATTCCCGTATGAACATAGGCTGAGAAAGTTGGGGCTGTTCAGCCTGGAGAAGAGAAGGCTGTGTGGAGATCTCATAGCAGCCTTCCAGTATCTGAAGGGAGCCTATAAGGATGCTGAGGAGGGACTCTTCATTAGGGACTGTGGTGAGAGGACAAGGGGTAACGGGTTCAAACTTAAACAGGGGAAGTTTAGATTGGATATGAGGAAGAAATTCTTTACTGTAAGGGTGGTGAGGCCCTGGAATGGGTTGCCCAGGCAAGTTGTGAATGCTCCATTGCTGGCGGTGTTCAAGGCCAGGTTGGACATAGCCTTGGATGGCACGGTTTAGTGTGAGGTGTCCCTGCCCATGGCAGGGGGGTTAGATGATCTTAAAGTCCTTTCCAACCCTAACTATTCTATGATTCAAAACATCAAAGTGCAGGAAGGTCCTGTCAGCTGGCACAAAAGGACATGTCTCTTGTGTTTTCAGCTGTTAATCACAGAGATAATAAGGAGAAAGTGCTCATGGCCTCCTGCTGAACCAGGGATTAAATAGCAAGCTTGAACACAGGAGACCTGGCCTGAAGTCCTGTCTCAACAACATTCAGAGCTTGGATAATAGACAAGTGCAAAATTCTCACTACATGCAGACTCTGCATATTCTTCTCATTTTAAGTCCAAACCCAAAACAAAGGATTTTTCTGCTGCCAGATATGTTCCTTGATTTTCTTTTTCTTTAACCAGCACCACTCAACAAAACAGATCTAACGTCACAAGTAGCTTTGGTTGATCCAAAAAGTTAATTTGTGCAGTGCTATGTGGAGCAAACCAGTGGCAAGATCTCCAGCTGGTATCAATCACTGATCCACGTAATTCAATTGACAGTGGGGGTAGACATCAGCTTTATAGAAACATAAAATCATAGAATAGTTAGAGCTGGAAAGGACCTTAAGATCATCTAGTTCCAACCCCCCTGCCATGGGCAGGGACACCTCACACTAAACCATGCCATCCAAGGCTATGTCCAACCTGGCCTTGAACATCGCCTGTGATGGAGCATTCACAACTTCCCTGGGCAACCCATTCCAGGGCCTCACAACCCTCACAATAAAGAACTTCCTCCTTATATCTAACCTAAACTTCCCCTGTTTAAGTTTGAACCCATTACCCCTTGTCCTCTCACTACAGGCCCTCATGAAGAGTCGCTCCCCAGCATCCCTATAGGCCCCCTTCAGGTACTGGAAGGCTGCTATGAGGTCTCCATGCAGCCTTCTCTTCTGCAGGCTGAACAGCCCCAACTTTCTCACCCTGTCTTCATACGGGAGGTGCTCCAGTTCCCTGATCATCCCTGTGGCCCTCCTCTGGACTTGTTCTAACAGTTCCATGTCCTTTTTATGTTGAGGACCCCAGAACTGCACGCATTACTCCAACTGAGGTCTCACGAGAGCAGAGTAGAGGGGCAGGATCACCTCCCTTGACCTGCTGGTCACACTCCTCTTGATGCAGCCCACGATACGGTTGGCTTTCTGGGCTGCAAGCGCACACTGCCGGCTCATGTTCATTTTTCCATTGACCAACACCCGCAAGTCCTTCTGCTCAGGGCTGCTCTCAATCTCTTCTCTGCCCAACCTGTAGCTGTGCCTGGCATTGCTCCGACCCAGGTGGACGACCTTGCACTTGGCATGGTTAAACTTCATCAGGTTGGCATCAGCCCACCTCACAAGCGTGTCAAGGTCCCTCTGGATGGCATTCCTTCCCTCCAAGGTATCAACTGAACCACACAGCTTGGTGTCATCGGCAAACTTGCTGAGGGCACACTCAATCCCTCTGTCCATGTCACCCACAAAGATGTTGAACAAGACCGGTCCCAACACCGATCCCTGAGGGACACCACCCGTTACTGGTCTCCAGCTGGACATTGAACCATTGACCACAACTCTTTGTGTGCTGCCATCCAGCCAGTTCTTTATCCACCGAGTGGTCCACCTATCAAACTGATGTCTCTCCAATTTAGAGACAAGGATGTCATGTGAGACAGTGTCAGACGCTTTGCACAAGTCCAGGTAGATGACATCAACTGCTCTGCCCCTGTCCATCAGTTCCATAGCCCCATCATAGAAGGCAGCCAGAGTGGTCTGGCAGGATTTCCCCTTAGTGAAGCCATGCTGGCTGTCACCAAGCACCTTGTTGTTTTTCACGTGCCTCAGCATGCCTTCCAGGAGAATCCGCTCCAAGATTTTGCCAGGCACAGAGATGAGGCTGACTGGTCTGTAGTTCCATGGGTCATTTTCCGCTTCTTGAAAATTGGGGTTATATTTTCCTTTTTCCAGTCGTTGGGAACTTCACCTGCCTGCCATGATTTTTCAGACATGATGGACAGTGGCTTAGCAACTTCATTTGACAGCTCCTTTGGACCCGCGGATGGATTTCATCAGGTCCCATGGACCTGTGCATGTTCAGGTTCTTAAGATGGTCTTGAACCAGATCCTCTCCTACAGCAGGCCTAAGGTCTTCATTCTCACAATCACTGCATCTGCCTTCCAAGACTTGGGTGTTGTGGTTCCTGCTCTTTTCTTGCTCCTGTTTGTACATGAAAAGTGGGTACCAAAAAGTAAAGCAAATATGGACCCAAACATTTGTCTGTGGGTAGTAGCCATCCAAAGGGGAAAGACTGATCACATCAGAAGAGTATGGTAGCCCAATTTGCTCCCCACATTACAGCCAGTGTGTTGAAGAAAAGGTGTTGGTTGATAGCAGTAGATGAGTCCCCTTTGAGTGGTACAGAGGCCCCCATTTGCAGATCCAGCACATGCTCTAGAGAGCTGGGCTGCTTACTAGGATGCTGTATCAAGGATATCACTGACAGACTATCAAGACTTGTACTGTCCACAGGCTATTATCCACTGCTGTTTAATGTGGGCACCAGCGATACACCCAGGAGCAGTCTGAGGAGTGTCAGGAAGGATTACACAGTTGTGGGAGCAGTGCTAATGGACTCAGCAGAGCAGGTAGACTTTTATCAATCTTCCTGGTCAAAAGGAAGGGGCTGTAATGGGCCAGTAGAATCTGACAAATCAGCCAATGGTTACAGGACTGTTTCCACAGCCAGGGGTTTGGCTACTTTGACCATGGGACTCACTGTGAGAAACCTGGTCTACTGGGGGCTGGAGGTGTTCATCTGGCAGAGAAGGGGAAGACCATTTTTGGTTGTGAGCTTGCCAAGCTGGTGAAGACGATTTTAAACTAAAGTTGTTGGGAGAGAGGAACCTCTATCCATCCTACTCTACAGTTTACCAGTGCCAGCAAGAGGTGGCCAGAGCCTGGAAAGGGATCACAGATCAGCAAGAAGAGCCCCTGAAGAGCAGCACAAATGAGTTCCAGCTTCTCCAGCCAGTAAGTTGTCTTCACCGGGGGCCCAATTTAAATGCCAGTATGCAAACATAGGTACCACAAGGAATAAAAAAGAAGAATTTATTTTAAATATTATTCACTGATGCTCTTGAAGTATCATGCGCTCATTTGGCAGCTGCCTGAGAAAGCTGTAGTTAGCGTATGATATCACTTAGATGATGGTGTTCTTATCCTACCTGAGCAAGTCTCTGTCCTTGACTAGCTTGACTTTCCCTTATCATTACACCATCTCCAGCAGAGCAAAACCACCTGCTTCTAGTCCTAGCCCTAAGGCAGTCAATGAGGAACTGTGAATAATGGAAAGTAGATAAAGTCTCACAATCCAACAATTTGAAAATGTTGGTGACTTCCTCTAGTTTCAGCAGAAGTCAAAAGCTGAGCTTTTTGTCTTTCTTTGTACCGCAAGATGTCTTCTCTCCCATAGCTTTGTCTTTGACAGTGGGAGAGGTCACATAGATTGACCTTTACCAGTATTTAAGGTATTGAAGGATGGGTATTTTCATAGGGCCAGGAGGAAATCAGAAGCCAGTGATTTTTGCTTACTTCACTCTCTGAATGTTTTCCAACTGGTGGCGTTTATTTCAGCTCCATGTGAAGTAGGATGGGCTCCTGCTTGTTGAACCTATATTCCTTCCTAAACCAGTGTTTGTGTCTTCAGGGTCATAGTACATGGGACATGAACATCATAGTAATGATGTAGCTGCACCTTGAATTGCATGAGAAGGGAGTTTGCATGTGACAGGTAAGCTAGGGGTGCACTGAGTAACAGGGACAGCAAAACCTGTCCTAAAATCAAGGCGAACACTCAGGTTGTAGCATGTACTCATCTACATCTTGCTCCTGTCAGAAAGTTTTCTGAACAATCCAAGCAAGAGAAATGAGGTTTGCACAGAACCATTGAGGTTTCAGACATAACAATCTAAGTATCGTTCAAAAGAAATAAAACTGGCTCTAAATGACAAGTGAGGGCGCCACAGATTTGAAGATAGCAACCATCTCCGTTCGCTTAAACTGTCATGTGTACCCAAGCCCATAGGTACACTTCAGCTGATTAAAATCCTATCTTTCTGCTGAATATGGAAAGACTACACACACACAGAGGTAACAAACTAATTATCCAGACCACTGGTATCCAAGATACAACCTATGAAGATTAATGTTTGCATTTTCTGTTTGAGTGAGTGATAGTGGCCTTAAATAAATTGCACTGAAGTGCAGTAATGACAAGGAGAATACATCAGCTTCCTATTTCATTTCCAGCCCTATTACGTAATCTCCAGCTGGTCAGAGGTGATTTCCACTCCTGGCAGAATATGATGACTACCCTGGCTATGTATTGTGATTGGTAATATCTTCAACACAGCAGTAAAGACTACTGCAACAACAGCGGGTTTTGGTCTCTGTATTCCTGCCCTCCCTGTCCCTAGTGCCAGCAGTTGTGAGAGCTAAAGCAGCAGTACTTGAAAAGGTCCATCTTTCTTTCCCATGCCCTTTTTTGATGGCCAGAGAAAATGTGTCTTCTCTGGTTGTGAACAATGGGAGCTGCAAGAGAAGCACTGAGACAGAGGGAGGTTTCCCTTGGGAACATGGCCCACTTGCAGGCTGCCTCATGCCAATTAATTCTCACCTGCTCCCAGATGAAAGGGACAGACTCATGGAATCTGACATCACTGTGAGGTGGCAAAGTCACTATGTCCCTGAGGGTCAATCAGCAGGAATGAAATTCCGTGTTACTGATGGCAACAGCCTGATAGCAACAGCCTGATAGCCGTCTTTCCAGTGTTTGAAGTTGCTGTGCTGGCAAATGATGAAGGTGACAGTAAGGTCTAAGACTTGTGGAGAAGTAAGTTAAAATATGAAAAGTGAAAGAAGAAGGGAAGGGGAGGGGAGGGGAGGGGAGGGGAGGGGAGGGGAGGGGAGGGGAGGGGAGGGGAGGGGAGGGGAGGGGAGGGGAGGGGAGGGGAGGGGAGGGGAGGGGAGGGGAGGGGAGGGGAGGGGAGGGGAGGGGAGGGGAGGGGAGGGGAGGGGAGGGAAGGGAAGGGGAGGGAAGGGAAGGGAAGGGAAGGGAAGGGAAGGGAAGGGAAGGGAAGGGAAGGGAAGGGAAGGGAAGGGAAGGGAAGGGAAGGGAAGGGAAGGGAAGGGAAGGGAAGGGAAGGGAAGGGAAGGGAAGGGAAGGGAAGGGAAGGGAAGGGAAGGGAAGGGAAGGAAGGGAAGGGAAGGGAAGGGAAGGGAAGGGAAGGGAAGGGAAGGGAATTAAGGCTGCTCTTGCTGTGACAAATAGTCATAAGAATAAATAGGAGCTGTATTCTAAAAAATGCCTTTATAAACAAAGACCCGCACACTCATTCATTTTTATGTTTTGGGTTTTCTTGTTGCTCTTGTGCACACAAATAATATATGACTATACTCACATTGCCCTAATGCTAAGAATTTCCAAGCTGCTGAAAAGCCGGTAAAGGTGCCTCTTAGCACAGGCTCCTTGACAGACAGGTACAATGTGCTGCACTGAGCAGCACAGAGCTTCCCCATCATACCAAGCTGGCAATGATCTGGAAACATCATGGATTACACATGCGGGCAACCTGATCATGGGGCAGGGAATGCAAAGACATGATCTGTGTCATGCACAGTTCACCTGAGGCTAGGTCAAAGCTTTCAGGACACACTATTGTAACACTGAAATCTGGTGCCAGAGTGTGACTAAGGCAATGTCTGCATATAATTGCGTCTACAGAGTGCAGCCTGAAATTAATCACTTTGAAATGCTGCCCTTTTTGGAAAAGTACTCTAAGAGTCTGCTTTCAAACTGGAAATTGCATCTAGCACATTGTCTATGGTTATTGGCCATCTTAGTGTTGCCCTAGAGGTTGCCTGAATGTATAGGACTGGGAAAGTTGATGTTAACAGTAATTTATAGATGTATTTTTGCCAGTCTGGAGAAAAAAATAAACTTTATGAGTGGCACATTGGGAGTGAAACCAGGGTCATGCTGTGGTTGTCTTTTAGTTTAAATAGTTTTGAAAATAGTGTCTGTGGTTTGATTTGTGTTTTTTTTTCTTGGTGTAGTGGTGTTGGAGGGGGTATGTATTTTTTGTTTGGTTTTTTTTATCTTATAAATGGGAAGATGTTTATTTGTGGTTCTTTGTTGGTTCTTGACTTGAATATTTTATGTACTGTTGCCTTCCTGAGGAAAACCATAAACAAGCCAAGTGATACCAATAGAGTGATACCCTTAGTGTGAAACCAAGTGATACCCTTAACAGAGCCTCAAACATAATGTTTCAGGATGCTGGAGAGATGATCAGAGCTTCGGGACAAGCAGTGTGTTGCAACCCTGAGTCAAAAAATCTATTCTTCTTGAACACACCTTGAAAAAAATACCTGCAACATTGATGCAGAACATCACTACCTTTCTCTGCTTGCGTCTTATTTCATATAGGCACTATGCATTCAATTATTTGTTTTGGGGTTTTTCAATGAGTATGTGGAAATGCAGCTGTGTGTGTATTTATCAAGGTGGGGTTGGACATAGCCTTGGATGGCATGGTTTAGTGTGAGGTGTCCCTGCCCATGGCAGGGGGGTTGGAACTCGATGATCTTGAGGTCCTTTCCAGCTCTAACTATTCTATGATTCTATGATTTATGTCTACACACATTCTCACATGCAGAAAGCTGTTTGCCCTATTTTGCAGACACACAGTGTCTGGCTTATCAGCTGTCACAGGCACTTGTTGATTTTACAAGCACAGCCAGCCAAGATAAAATTAAAATCCAATCCGATGTCTTCTGCAGAGATCCATCACTCTATCATATGACAGAGATTATTTTTGTGTTGGAATATTTATTGAACTTGGGCCTCTGAGAACATACATGCCATGTAAAAATCATGAAAAAAGATGAATAATAAATGTTTGGTGAGGCAGTTACATACACCGATTGGCATCTATTATTGCTCGACTTCAGGGCTAAATTAGTGGTGCTAGTTTGCAAGCCAGTAAGGAACATTTTCGTTTTGCCAGACAAATTTGTAATTGTTTGCAAACTGTAAAAATAATCAAAATGAAAAAAGGTCATTTAGTAGGTATTTATTTTAGGTTCTTTGCAAAAGGAACTTTTGGCCGTAATATCAAGATAATTAAGAAATTAACTATTCTGGTGGGTACTAACAGCATTTTTGACAACTCCACTGGGTGCCTGTCGTGGTTTAAGCTTCTATAAACCCATACAGCCGCTCTCTCACTCACTCCCCACTCTTTCTTCCCTCCGCTCCTGGAGGGATGGGAAGGAGAATCAAAAGAATGCAACTCCCACAGGTTGACATAAGAACAGTTTAGTAACTAAGGTATAACACAAATCACTACTGCTACCACCAATAATAATAATGACAAGAGAAATACAAGGAAAAGGAAAATACAATAGCTCACCATCAAATATCAAGCCCGACCACCCAGTGCACTGCTTGCTTTTACCCAGTAACAATAATGACAAGGCAAATACAAGGGAAGGATACAATTGCTCACCACCCAGTATCAAGCAGTGCACCCCACCAGTGCACCCCCCACCGTGCACCCTCACCACCCTTCCAGGTCTCTGCTCACCATTCTACATCCTGGACATGACGTGCTGTGGTATGGAATAACCTCTTTGGTTAGTCTGGGTCAGGTGTCCTGTCTCTCCTTCCTCTTGGCTTCTCCTCCTCCCTGGCAGAGCATGAGACTCACAAAGTCCTTGGCCAGCCTAAACATCACCAAGCAGTAACTGAAAACACTGGTGTTACCAGCACTGTTCCCAGGCCCAAAATCAAAAACACAGCACTGCACCAGCTACCAAGAAGGAGAAAAAATGACTGCTGCTGCTGAACCCATGACAGATAGATTTTAAAATCAATCCATGTGTCCTCTTTTGTGTTTATAAAGTATCTATCCTTTAAGGCAGAAAAGGTAATCTTGACATCGAATTATTATAATATCAGACTGCACACTCATTACTGAAGTATTCCCTCAAAAATGTGTAATACTTCTAATATAGATAGAAGTATATGAAATTTAGCTAGATTATATTTCTCTAAGAATATACCAAAAATCTTTTGCGTAGCAGTACCCTTTCAGACATCTGATTAGGTAGCATGAGGTAAGCTTTAAAAGACTATAATTCTCTCTTTTTTTTTTTTTTCCCTCCTCACTTTTATGAAAAGAGAAGGAAATAATGCTGAGGATAAATAAAGTAAAATAATTTCTGCTTGGTTTTCTTTTACTCCTAACCAAATATCTAGACTTTTAACCATTAACTAACTTTCAAGCTGCTGCTGCAAAAGCTGTGTGAGCCTCAAATCAACCACTTCCCTTGAAAGTTGGTGAATAAATGTCTCATGGATTCATAGGACAAAAGGGCTTTTTTTGGTACATTATCTAGTCTAGGTGAGCAAACAAGGTTTCTAATGTCTTACAAAGAACAGTCAAGAGCCCATGATCAACTTCTTAGAAATGTTGAAAGACTGTCTTAAAAACTCCAGGTATGGGAAAATCCAAGGGTACGCTGTTTCACTGGTAACCACCCTCGATGTTAAAAATGTAATTTTCCTTTTTCTCTTTAGCTTCCACAACTGAATTTTGATCTGATTCTTTCTTACCAGTAGAGTCATGAGGATTGCCTTACGGAAGTGTGTAAGACACAGTGGTGTGCTTTAACCAAGGAAGTGGAAAACACCAGTAGTGGTGTATGTTTCTTGTGTGAGTTAGTATGTCTCCCAGTCTATCCCCAATATAACATAATTGTAATTTTATACAATTTATTAATTCTCATCTTCCCCTTAACTTACAAAAATAGGAGTTCCCTGCACAGCTGAAATAGTAATTCCTCTTATTAAAAGCAAAAAGCTGGCTTTGATCTTCTCCTGCTTAGGCATAATTGAATTTAGACTACCTTCCAACTAGCTTGTCCAGTTTATAAATGAACAAAGAAGGAACATGCCGTTTTTAAAGATAAATAGACCAATATTTTAAAAGCACTAAGAGCCTTTCACTCAATACGTTCCCAGAACATTGTACTATTTCCAATTATCCTGCTTTTCTTCAAACCTAGAAACAACAAATGAATAACAGATGTCAACTTCTACTGAAGGCTACTTACTGAATGCTAGCTGTTCTTGCTTATTGGAAACCCTTTTAGAATGATTTCCCTTTTTTTTTCTGTTGCCATGACAATATTTGGCCTAATCCCATGGTTGATTTTTTTTTTCCCACATCTAAGAACACTGTGTAGGCAAGCAGAATTATCATTAAAATGAATCTTACTCACAACTGATAATGAATATCTTAACTATTCCCTTGTTTGTAAGTGCTACATTCTTGATACAATTCCTTCAGGAAATACAGTATGGAAAATACAAATCTTTAACTTCCTTTGATTATATATAATTGTTGTTCCCTGGCTGTAGTAGAGAATGTTGCTATGTTGCTATGAAAATGCACCATCATGTTGCCATGAAAATACACCCTTTTTGTGTTGAGAATGTTCTGCTGTCCTACAACAAGACAAAGTTACCCTGTTACACTCATCTTCTTCATGAATGTGTAAAGATCAGCCTCCAAATTTATCCAAATATCAAAAAAATCTACCCAACCTATCTCATGCTCAAAGAAAAGAAAAATAATTCTTTTTTAAACACTTCTAAAATGGAAAGTACATTAATTTGTAAATATAAATGCTAGCACAGAGAGCTTTAGTTATTCTACCCATACACCCCCTCCACTCCTCTTCCTCAAATACCTGTGGGCTGAATTGTAATCCATTAAAAATATCCTTCTTAAAACCTTATGCAATAGAGCAAGCAAAGTGGGGAAGGCGTACATGATGTGAGTGGAATGATATTTGAGGGAGTAAATTTTTCTGTTTTCCTTTTGTGTACTAGCAAAAAATCACATTATTCAGAGTCATCTATACATGTGTAAATCACTGGTGTGGGTATCCAGGGTAGGGGCTTGTAATACAACCAACATAAGCTTATTTAAAAAAATATGTATAAAGCTAGTTTGATATCTTTCCTGCTGGGGTTACAGGTTTGTCTGTTAAAGGTCACACTGTTAATGTAATGCATTAGACTTCTGTAAAACATTTGGTCTGATACTGAATGACATTTTGATTAAGAAATCAGAACAATACAAAATCAACATGGTCCCCATTAAGTGGATTTAAAGTTTGCTATACTGTTTATTAATGACTTGGAAGAAAAATTAAAAACTACCAACAGAGACAGCAGATGGCACAAATATTGGGGAGAGCTAAATAGTGTAGAAAACGAATCACTGAGAGAGGGAGTAACCTCAATCACTTCGTAAACTTATCCACTCAAATAAATGTATTTTAACAGAGCCAAATTCATAGTCATAGTAATAAAACTTGGCCTATGCCTATAAATGGAGGCAGATCAAGGTAAGTGTGTGGATCTGGAAAGGTTTCAGCAGCTGCAGCAGACAAATGGTTCAGCCTTTGCATTTGACTGCCATAAAGTCACTCCTGAAATACTATGGCTAGCTCTGGAAAGGATCAGAGCTGTGATCAATGATGTGATCAAAGAGGAGAAAGATGCTTTGCAAAAATACCCTGAGCGTGTTTTCTATTCACTTGATTGAAAAGAAGGTTAAGGACTGATGTGCTACAAAACCTGAGATTGGCTACATGAAGAATGTACATTTGATGTATTTGGTCTCTTGGAGAAAAGTGCATGTCTCAGTGCATGGAAGCTAGAACTGGCCAACACAATGTTAAAAATTATAAGGCAAATTAGAGCACTGACTGTTATTGACAACATTGAAAGAATCTGTGAAAAGCTACAGTAAATTCTTAATTGCTGGTAAGTTAAATTAGTGTTGAGATTAATTTCTAGAAGTTAATGGTGGTCCAAGTAAAGGCTGATATACGGTAGTCCCCTGAGCTATGAAATGCTGGGAAGAATGATAAGAAATTTCAGGTTTGGCCACTCATATAACAGCAAATCTATGAAATTTGGTCCTATTACCAGCAGTAAAACAAATAAACAAAAATTTCTCTTAATGGGAACTTTGGTCATGGTGCCTGTGCCTGTAGTGCAAAACCCTAAAAATCTTGGATCGTGGGGCACCTGGAAGAATGACAGACTCCAGCTTTCCCCTGTACTCCAAACATTACATATCGGTGTATAAGGTAAAGTCGAGCTCCTTCCCTTAGGGTGGGAACTGGAGGCAAGACAAAATTCCCACAGGTATCTTAGATGGCATTCAGCATCTGTTCTTAGGCTCCAGAGTGGGTCCAGGTATCTAAATCTCTTAAAGAGCTGAGACTCAGGCCTTCCTCACAGATTGAGGGCTATCCAGCAGAGGATAGAGTGTAGTAGAATTTGTTGTCAGACATTCCGTCTATTGCCTTTTCTTTTTGCATGTGACACATGGTGAATTGTTGACAGACTCCTTGCTAAAGTGTTTTTCATTTTCTGTGAAAATATAACAGGATACATCCAGATCATTCAGGTTTGTTCAATACAATTCCTACTTTTGTTAATAAATTAGATAGGTTGCACCAATTTGAGAGTTCGATGGTTTCAAAGAATCTTTCAAATAGCACATTCACACTTCTTTAATTATTTTAGCTTAAAGAGAAATATTCCAGGGAACTTCTTCATTTATATATCTCTCTCCATGTTATAAAGTTGGCATTTTGTATGATGAAGATGTACTTTCAATTTCAAGTGCTTTCTTATGTTACTTGTTTGCCTGAGACAAATATTGTAACTTACTAGTAAAGAAAGGGCCATTTCCAGATAATTTTGGTGAGTGATGTATTGGAACTTTCATACCTAGTTTTTGTGCTAATTCACTATCTCTAGCTAGTTCATTGCCTTTTTCTATATGTTTAATATCAAAGTTATGAGCCCCAGAGGAACACTTTGTCTTAATATACGTATGCATGTGTCAGTGTGCAACCGTATTCAAAAATGTTAAAATATGTTTCAGAAATATCATCGTCTTCAGGGAATAGTAAGAGGCAGGCATCTTTAGAAGGTGAAATGCCCACTGATAAGTTCCCCAAAGTCATTATTCTTTTTAGTGAATGAGCAAAAGCCCTGGTTCTGCAGCCACTGGGGTACAGAGAGCCTCCTGCAGTCCCTTCCAGCAGCTTTGCTCCATGGGTTTGTGAATCTAAAAACTCATTTGGAGAGAGACTGTTTCATGATTATTCCATGCAGGTCAACACTTCAAGAGCTATTTAACTTTGAGTACTTGACACCTCTTGGTGACTCAGCTGTTTTCATCAATAGAGAAGCAGCTCACCCTCAGACTGTGATGCCACTCATTTTAAGTCCCAATTTGTTGTGGTTCTGTCGAATACGGAAATTAAACATGGCCATTTTTTGTATAAGTTTATAATATCCTATCTTAGATGAACCTCAGAAAAGCCTGGTAGTTCTCTTTGGAACTAAAGAGTGAGCTGGCCTGCCTAGATACCCAAAATATCCTAAGTGCAAATTGTTGTAAATAATTTGATTACATATTTATAGACACACATACATACACACACACATATGTAATCCACTAGAAAGAACACATGTATGTAATCCTCGTGAGTTTCTGACAATTCTTAAACCAGTTCTAATCCATTGTTTCTTTTTTCTTTTTTCTTTTTTCTTCAATTAAAAATTTAAAAACAGATTACCTACCAGAGATTTTCCACCAGAGATTTTCCATTCCAGGAAAACAAATGGGCTTCATGTTGAAACCTGAATATAACAGTGAATGCTAATACTTTCAGGGTACCCTGTTGTTACTGTTACACAGCTGATCACTGTGTTGAAGAACATAGCAATCTAGCATCTGCCTGTAATACTGTAGTACTAAAGCAATTTTATATAACAGCATGGGAGGAAGACGGCCTCACTGAAAATGTGAATGGGTAGTCGGTAAATAATATTCCTAAATAAAGCAAGGACATTGTGGGTAGAGACCTTCTTTGACACTTTGCTTTATTCAAAAAGAACTCCATGAAATTGCATGATGGAATGCATTTTGTCTTCAAAAAATGTGTCTTTCAACTACATTCAGACCCATACTTGGAATATATTAAGTAAATGGATGAAAATGGAAGGAAAGAATTCATTTTAATTTCAGTCTTGATATTATCTGCTCTATTCAACATATTTCTAGGAATAGAGGTATATAATATTTTGAAGCAGGAAATAAAACCATCTGTGTTTTCTTCCAGAATAATCGACTGGATCTTGAAAATAAATTTTGAAAACAATACCTGAGTATTACAGGGCTTCCCTGAAACTGCCAGCTGTCTTGCTCTAACATGAAGCCTAGATTACAGAACAGGTTAGCACAGAACTCTCTTAGAGTGGTACATTGCTGTATTCAGTTGCCTGACACAAAATATGCTTGCAGTGGCCCAAGACACTACACTGAGTTACATTCTCACTTCTGATATGTGAGCATTCCCACTGATTTCAGTGAGGCCACTCATGTTCAAAGTCTGACCAATGATTAACTACATTTGCTGCATCAGGACCCACTGTGGCTTCTTAAAAAGGGTTTGCCTACAGACTGGGGTCTGAATCTCAGGAAAATGGAATTTTCATGTTTTCTTGTACTGGGAGGAGGAAAATGTGCCAGGATCAGAGAAACACCATAAAGAATAGTCTGGGTGACTATTTTTTGATTGGTCTTGAGCTACAGAAGAAGTGGCTAATATCTGAAAAATCATCTGGGTACTATGGAAGAACAAAACACTAATAAGTCATTTCACTTTTACTTTACTATTTATATATGAAATTAGCTTTAAAGCCTTCAATCATTGAAATAGAGCGAAGTAGGTACATTCCGACAGCACTGTTGAGTATGATTTCAAACATGTAAAAGCATGAATGTGTATGTGAACTTATATATGCCTATGTAACTGCATTGACTACTTGCCTGTAAGTAAATATCTTTAACAGTTTGCACAGGAGACTTTTTTAAAAAGCTGTTGTTTCTTCTGGAGAATTACCAGTAACACATCAGGTAAAACTATTTCAAAAGTCCCAGCTTTTGAAATTCACCAACTCTAAACTTCATGTCCTGAAAGGAAAGCAATGGGTTTTCTCAAATTAGGAATAATGAACAGAAGATGATGCCAAGTTTCTGGTCCAAAACAAGAAGATATAGAAGTAGTTTCTTCACTCCCTGTGAAGCACGAAGGCTAAATGCGATCTGTGTCTCCTAGATGCAATACATACATCTAGAATAGCATCAGTGAGTATATTTTTTATTTCCTATTTCCATATGATTCTATTGACTCTATTTGATATTATTCATCTAATATACTGTAACTTTACACTTAAATCATGTCAACTATGAATAAGCAACAACTAAGGCATGGAGGTATTTCCCAAATAACCAAACCAAACCAAAACACTTTTTAAACTAATCCAAAAATTAAATTCCTAAGAAATAGCTTTTATAGGTTCTGTGGCACTAAGGGACCTGAAAACCAAGATCAGTACAATATTTTGCATTTATTAAACCAGTTTTATATGTCAGAAGGAAGCAAATGACGTATACAAGGATCACTGTAATCGTCATTCACAACTGCTGGACTCACACAAGGTTTAGGAGTAGATGTAACTGCTGAAGCAGTTCGCAGCTGGTAGACATCTTGCAAATCTACCAGACCAGCATAACCACCTATCTCTGGGTTTTGTGCAATTCTCTCTATTTTACTGTTAGAGAATTTTACAAGTTTTTATTTATCCACCTACAAACAAATCCTTGTAAATTGAGACCTACTATTGCTGTCATTTAATTCAAAAAAGCAGCTACCAGAAAAGACACTGGGCTGTCATAACTTCTCCCTGTCCAAAATGGAAGTCTGTAAAGGAGCAGAAAGTTAAAACTGGGTCTTTATGAATCTCAGTTAAGATGTGAGCTTCTGGGCTGTGTTTTATTTCTGCAAGCTTTCACCCTCCAGAGGTTTGTCCGAGTTAATTCTATGTCCATCAGTTTCAATGGTCTTGATGAATTGCAAAACCAAGCACATGTATAAGCCTTCACCTCTGACAGTTTAGAAGAGGAATAATTTTTAAAGAAATTCATGAATTCTAGAAGGCAAGATTTTGCAATCAGTTTTCTGCAAGCCTAAAACTTGTGACTAACAAGAACTCGTACCTGGAAATAGCAAACCTTTGGTATTTCATGGATGATTACAGCAAATAAATTGTTGAAATAGTCATTAAGAATAACATGTCCTCAGAGTTCTTCTTATGGCTTCCAGAAAGTTAATTACTGGTGAACTGTACTTTTCTCCTGAAAAGATTAAATCAGATGCATTAGACTTTGTGGGTTCTGTGCTGTATCTTCTCTCTTGTACACACAAGGAGGTGATTAGTTTGTGCTGCTGGAGGCATCCTTAGGAAACTGCAGTGCTGTGAACAAGTGTGAGAAGTGTCTGCTGCCCACACCAGCTCTGGAGCTGCCAGTTGGCTGCTGCATCCAAAGATGCTGCCAGGGAATTGTCTGTTTGGTACTGTTTCATGGGGGAGTTTGCTCCTTTTCAGAGAAACACACATGCGCTTCCCCTTGGTGAGGAAAACAATAGATTTAGGCTCAGAACTTTTACTTACCCTTATAGTATTGACAAGAGCTACGTAAACTAACTGTTGAAGACACAAAGCAATTTCCAGCCAAGTATAAGATTTGACATTCAAATTACATTATCTTATATTCCTTCACTAGTCCAATGAGGAAAAAAAAAAATAGAAAAAAATATTTAAGTATGTCTGCTGGCACCAGAAAAGCCGTTCCAGAAATCTGATGGGCACTCAGAGGAGCTCACAGCTTGTAAACTCAAATGCTTATCCTGCTGTCTCTGGTTATGTGAAATATTAGGGTTGGAATTATGTCTGCCAAAAAATTAATGTTGGGACTGTCCAAAATAATTCTTGATTTTGTGTCTAGTTCATAAAGTAGCTCAAGCTGAAAGAAAAGAGATCTTTTCTGGAACAGAGTGTTTTTGGCATTTTCAAAGTGAGATATTTCAATTTTTCACTCTAGAACAGCATTTTGTTTCAAAACTTATCTAGCAACAATACTTGAAAAATATTCAAATATCCAGAAATGAGCTAAACATTCTTGTTTGAGTCAAGAAAAACTCCTTCTTCAATTCACAGCCCCTTTTTCTTAAAGTGTCAGTTATTTCCATGATGTCACTCCAGCCAGCAGCGTGTAAGTAGCTGGTCACCTAGCAATCAGAGAGGTATGCAGCTGGGGAAATTGTCATTGCCTGAAGGAAATGCTGGAGTTTTTGTGACACTAATGTAGAAGTGTGTATGGAGGGAAAAAACTGCAGGAAGTTTTATGATAAATCCTTAACATTATGGTTTTACATCAGGATGATCCAATGCCTCTTTGTGAACAGTGATGAGGCTGGGAAGAAATTTGCAAATCTGTCCTAAGAAACAGGAATGTTTTTTATCCTCATTTCTTCTGTAAGAACCTTTATTCACATAAGGAATTAATAACCAAACTTTTCCTTTTCAGCTGCCACTGGCACGGATTGCTCAGAGGGGTGGTAAATGCCCTAACACTGGAAACATTCCGGGTCAGGCTGGATGAAGGTCTGAATGCCATGGTTTAAACCCAGCTGGTAACTGAGCATCACACACTCATATTCCCTCTTCCCAACTCCGGGAGGGATGGTGAAGACAACCAACAGAATGTAAGCCCCACAGGTTGAGATAACAACAGTCTAATAACTAAAGTACAGTATAGTACCAAATAAAAATGAGAAGGGAAATAATAAGGGGAGAGAATATAAAAGGGAAAGGGTTAAAAAAACCTGCTGCAGCTCAAATCAGGACACTGAGCAACCTGTTCTAGTTGAAGATGCCTCTGCTCTTTGCAGGGAGTTTGGACTAAATGGCTTCTAAGGTGCCTTTCAACCCAAACCATTCTATGCTTCTATGATTTATTGCTAGTGTTATGCCACAACAGATTGAACTACTTAATGCAGCATCATGTGTGAATGAGCTGCAGCGAAACAAGTAAACAAACAAGCAAATGAAACTTGAACATTTCAGACTGTATATTTAGGTTGAAATTAAACTTTCAGATCAACTGTCTGATCTTGCCTTGATCTTTGTTAAAACAGGCTGGTTTCTGAATTCCAACTTCTTACATTTCACATGATGGTTACCAAAACACAAAAACACATAGGACAATAGGAGCACAAACACCTCGTGCTTGCTAAATTCAAGGACTTTAGAAAAGCATATTACCTGATATACCCCATACTTTACCTTCAAGGGAAATTTGGAACAAATTTCTTTATTTTACCTATATAATATCCTGCATTTATACCCCATAGAAGGCACTATATTTGTACACTGTATAACACTCCATATCATGCTATATAATACTCCATTCTTCTGAGGCCCACTTACCGTGTGACTATAGCATGTCATTTGTGGCAAATATGCCCTTGTGATAATTTATACTCTCTGCAGAGAGAAGATGTTTTAAAGAGTGGTTAGTTTCTTACAACAAATTTTTGCTATTTGGTCACATCTGAAGAAAATGTATTTATAGAATCGTAGAATCATAGAATAGTTAGGGTTGGAAAGGACCTCAAGATCATCTAGTTCCAACCCTGTGGAGAGCTATTTGGCTGTGAACGGGCATGTGAGCAATCCAGATAATTGCTTGACAATTGTAAGGTAGTGACCCACAGGCACTGAGGCCTCGCCTGAGGGTTACTAAAGTTCGTGTACGTGCAGAAGCCTTGGGAAAAGTTAGCACGGAAAACTACTGAGAGAGATACGCAGAGAAGGAATGTTAACTGTAACCTTGAAGCATATGCTGTCATAGTTAACCAATCATTAAGCTGTTACTGAGTGAATCCTGTTTGGTATTTAGCCGTGTGAACAATACATGTATCCAATTAGACTTGTGTGTGTTAATGATAGACAAGTAGAATGCCTATATATACTGAGCTATCTGCGCAATAAACTTTGGCACAGCCTGATCATATTGGTCTGTGTGCTGTGTCCGGGACTTCTGCGTCAACAAGTGGCGCCCGAACAGGGACCCTCAGATCGGCGTTGGACAAAACCGACGAGACCGACAGGAAGGAGGGGGCAGAAGCCGGTCGATATCGGGTGCTGCCCCGGCACTCGGAAGTCGCTAGCGCAAAAAGTTTGGGAATCTCGCCCTGATCAGGTGAGCGGCCGGGGAGGAGAGGGGGTCCACACTGACCAAGGAAGAGTCAGAAGTGGTGAAGCTCCTCCAACACATTCTCTCTATGAGAGCAGCGAGTTATGATGAGCCTGCCTTGAAGGCTTTGCTGTATGGAGCAAAGGGAAAGGATTTAATCCCCTCAGTGGATGCTGCCTTTCAAATCGCAACTTGGGAAAAAATAGGAGCAACGCTGTGGGAAGAGGTAAGTAAGGGATCCAAGGAGGCAAGTTAATACCCCACTGTGTGGAGACTAATTACTGACTCTTTAAAAAATAACCGATGGATGGGCCAGGGGATACGAATTTGCATCTTCCTTTATCACTTTCGCCGCCCCTGGCCTCCCTCCCCCCAGAGCCCGATCCTCAAGATCGTCAAGGTTGGGACAAATGGACAGGATTGTTAGATGAGAAAGTACAGACACTTCATGACGGACTTACAAATTTACAGCTCTCCGACACGGCTAAGTCAAAGAATGAGATAGTGGAGCCCAAACCCCCCCACCACCACCCCCACCCCCCCACCCCTCCGAACCTCCGCCAGTCGCTGCTGCGGCTGCGGAGGCTGAGGACGGCGATGAAGGCAATCCTTTTGCCCCAGACCCTGCTAATCCCGAGAAAAAGCCTACTCTCAGATCACCTGAAACCTACAGGAGAAAAATGTTTTAATTGCACTTGATAACACTGAAACTCCAGAACACATTAATGAGGAGCCTGTGCATTTTCATCAGACTGTTGTTGCTGCTCCTGAGATTCTGATGCCTGATAATTCTGATGCTGACCTGGATAGTCCTTTTGACCCGAGACCTGTTGATCCGGAAAAGAAGCCTGATTTAGATCCCCCAGATCCCCATGATAAATGGGCAGTTATAAAGGGAAAAGTAAGATGGGTGGGGGATGCAGATGTATTGTGGGCTTATAGTCTGTCTGTGATATTCATGTACTAAAAGTTAGCAAATGTAACTACGTCTGTGTTTCTATCGACCCTTGCAGACCCTTATAGATACTGTTGGCCACTTCTCCCGATGTAGGCTGGCCACCTGCATTGGAATGAGTGTGCATTTTGGTCAGTATAAAAGCCCAAGCCTCGTGCAATGTGAGGGAGGCAGAGCCTGTGCGGGGACGCCCGCTGAGATTGAGCCTGCCACCTTGCACTGCGATGATGCTGCTTGGAGCTGGTTTCCTGATTGTCTTCACAGGGTCATTGCACTACGTTTTGTACGTGGGGCCGTGTAGTGGGAGTAATGATTGTCTTCATTTTGTGTTTCACATATTGTAGTTGTGTGGAGTGTGTTTGTGGGATCCCATGAATGTGTGTGTATGTGTGTGTCTGTTGAGGGCAGACAGTGTTCTGTGTATTTTTTGTTATTGGGTTAATGTAAAAGTTTTTAATGGGTAGCAGATTAACATTTTGGGCAAGAAAGGGTTAATAGAAAAGTGGTGCTCCCTGTAGAGATTTATGGCTGCTGCTCAGCAGGCTGGCAGCTGTAGCAGCTGCTGGGCAGGCAGGCCTTTGTAGCTGCTGCTGAGCAGTCCTGCTTAGTGTGTTTAAGTTAACCTAGGGGAGAATCCAAGCTTTACCAACCTCCACCCAAACAGCACCAGGGTGGCAGAGACAGAAAAGAAAAGGAAAAAAAAAAAAAAAAAAAAGGTAATGACGCAGCAAACTCCTTGACTGTTAACACGGTGCAGTTTGCTTCTGCATCTGCTTCACATTCCTGTTTCATCAGAATGCCTTTGCTTTAAGGAATCATTTTTAGCTTGACTTACTTCTCGAGAACTGACGGCATGGGGGAAGGGCTATATTTGTGTTCTACCTACAGGTCCATGGAGGCTACCTGCAAAGTTTCTCAAGCCTTGCCATGAGCTGGATGGACAAGCGGAAAAACCCAATGCCTTAGCTACAGGAGCTTCAATGTGTGTGCATGTAAAGTAGCTCTTATTAGAGGCTGTGATTTTGTGTATAAAACCACCTGTACTTACTAGCCAGTTGCTAATAAGAAACTACACCTTGTACTGTATGGATTTGTCACTTGTAAAACAGATGTTAGAATACGCATATTTGCAGCAGCTGCTAGAAAATGCTAAGGCAAAAACTAGAAAGATTCTAATACAATGACAGTGGTATAAAGCAGGTAATGGAACGAATTAAGAGGGTGGAAGAACACCACTGGTGGAAAATTTTCTTTGGCTGGTCCGTCACTGCCACTAGCATCTTCAACATGCTGCTGCGCCCTGTAGTATATATATACTGCTAACGTAAATCTGTATGTGCTTTGCCATAGTAGTGACTTGTTACTGAATGAAGCAGGTGAACCTCTGCACTGACAACAAGGTGCCACAACTGACGTTGGCCAAATACCTCCTATCACAGTCAAGGGCAAGACTGGGTTGGCCTCTGTGTTTGCCACCAAGAAGAACCTTTAGCTCCGCTGCTGGCTGCAACCCAGCAGGCGTTGAGTGGTGGGGACACATGCCATGCCAGACCTTGATGTGAGGGATGGCCTCTCCTGTTATCAGAGAACTATACAGGAGAGAAAGGCAGGCCAAGCAGCCTGTGGTTGGCATATGTTGGAGATACGATCTAGTCCAAATCCGCTGCTCAAGTAGGGTCATCTGAAACAGGTAATATATATAAAATAAAAACAAAAACAAAAAAAAACAAAAAAAAAAAAAAAAAAAAAAAAAAGAGGGAAATGTAAGGATTTTCTTCAAACAGTTTGCAAACGTAATTTGTACAAAAGTTTTTAAATTTGTCTAGTTTTGATTCTCTTTCTGCAATACAGCATTTGTGACATCTAACAGATGATTCCTTGCCCAAACCACCAGTTCTATATAAAGACCTACATGATAATGAGTGGAAAGGACCAGAACCATATCAAGTTATAGAATGTAACAAAGGATGTAATGTGACTGCAAGACTAAAGCAAAGTGTGCAAAATGATTCCAGTGGAAGTTTGTTATGCTGTTTTTAATGGCAATACGTATGTGACTATGTTAATACAAGTAGAAGTAAATTCTTTAAAAATATAGTTTTGCAGAATTGTAAGGCTTTAGATATATTAACAGCTCAAGTAGACAGAGTATGTACTTTAATTAATGAATCTTCTTGTAGTTATCTTGATCAGTCTGGACAGACCTTGAAAGATGTTAAAGAAATTTGGAAGCATGCGAAAGTACTTCATGATGTCTATCAGAACGATAAAATTCCTTGGTTAGATGCCCTTCTTACATCTTGGGACTTTAATGGTTGGCTCACATCTCTGATTAAAGGTATTGGAATGATTTTGGTAGTAATCTTGACCATAGTTATGATTGTACCTTGTATTTTGCAATGTATTCGTGATATGATTGAAAACCTGGTAAAAGAGCTTTGGCTCATTCAAGAAAAGAAAAGGGGGAGATGTGGATGATTTCTTGTTAGAGAATGGACATATGCCTGCCCTGAATGAAAGCAAGTATGTGCAGCTGGCCATGTAGCAGGGGTAACTCCTGGTTACCTCTGTGCAGCCGACCGTGGAAAAGAAGCAACTCCCGGACAGTTAATGAAACAAGAATGCAGGCCTGGAAGATAAGAAGGAGCTAAGATAAGAAGGTTGCTGAATTGGACTGCAAATCTTGCTTGCTTACAAAAACCACACTTTAGGTTCTCACAAGTGCAAAAGTTACAAGTGCTCTCGGATTGGAATTGGTTTTAAAAGCTGTTACAAGGTTGGGGTATTGGCAGTTGGCTAGGAGTACTAATCAAACAAGTTTTAACAGTTTTAATGGTATTGATCATTATTGTTTAAATCTTTTGTTGTTTATGGAAGTGTATTGTCAGTATGCTATTTCGTGCTGTGAATCGGGTCTGGATTGCTCAAAAACAAAAAGGGGGATTTGTGGAGAGCTATTTGGCTGTGAACGGGCATGTGAGCAATCCAGACAATTGCTTGACAATTGTAAGGTAGTGACCCACAGGCACTGAGGCCTCGCCTGAGGGTTACTAAAGTTCGTGTACGTGCAGAAGCCTTGGGAAAAGTTAGCACGGAAAACTACTGAGAGAGATACGCAGAGAAGGAATGTTAACTGTAACCTTGAAGCATATGCTGTCATAGTTAACCAATCATTAAGCTGTTACTGAGTGAATCCTGTTTGGTATTTAGCCGTGTGAACAATACATGTATCCAATTAGACTTGTGTGTGTTAATGATAGACAAGTAGAATGCCTATATATACTGAGCTATCTGCGCAATAAACTTTGGCACAGCCTGATCATATTGGTCTGTGTGCTGTGTCCGGGACTTCTGCGTCAACACAACCCCCCTGCCATGGGCAGGGACACCTCACACTAAACCATGTCACCCAAGGCTATGTCCAACTCGGCCTTGAACACGCCAGTGGTGGAGCATTCACAACTTCCCTGGGCAACCCATTCCAGGGCCTCACCACCCTTCCAGTAAAGAATTTCTTCCTCATATCCAATCTAAACTTCCCCTGTTTAAGTTTGAACCCGTTACCCCTTGTCCTATCACTACAATCCCTCATGAAGAGTCCCTCCCCAGCATCCCTATAGGCCCCCTCCAGGTACTGGAAGGCTGCTATGAGGTCTCCACGCAGCCTTCTCTTCTGCAGGCTCAACAGCCCCAACTTTCTCACCCTGTCTTCATACGGGAGGTGCTCCAGTCCCCTGATCATCCTCATGGCCCTCCTCTGCACTTGTTCCAACAGTTCCATGTCCTTTTTATGTTGAGGACACCAGAACTGCACACAATACTCCAACTGAGGTCTCATGAGAGCAGAGTAGAGGGGCAGGATCACCTCCCTCGACCTGCTGGTCACACTCCTTTTGATGCAGACCAGGATACGGTTGGCTTTCTGGGGCGTGAGCGCACACTGCCGGCTCATGTTCATTTTTTATTGACCAACACCCCAAGTCCTTCTCCGCAGGGCTGCTCTGAATCTCTTCCCTGCCCAACCTGTAGCTGTGCCTGGCATTGCTCCAATCCAGGTGTAGAACCTTGCACTTGGCATGGTTAAACTTCATCAGGTTGGCATCAGCCCACCTCACAAGCATGTCAAGGTCCCTCTGGATGGCATTCCTTCCCTCCAACGTATCAACCGAACCACACAGCTTGGCGTCATCGGCAAATTTGCTGAGGGCACACTCAATCCCACTGTCCACGTCACTGACAAAGATGTTGAACAAGACTGGTCCCAACAGCGATCCCTGGGGGACACCACTCGTTACTGGTCTCCAGCTGGACATTGAGCCATTGACCACAACTCTTTGCATGTGACCATCCAGGTAGTTCTTTATCCACCGAGTGATCTGAATAGCTGTGTGAAGTGCTATATGGCGTTTGCTTTTCTCTTATGAAACATCATTGGGTTCAAAATTTAGGTTCAGCTTTGCTGCCTCTATAGGCTGACAAAGCTATATAGAATGAGACCAGATGCTAGGCAGTTTTTACTGCCCAATATTTCTGAATCTTTCAGGTTTTGTATATCTTCCTTCCTTTGGGCTTTCATGATTAGAGACTACAGCTTATTCTAAGGGATGTTTTTTGGATGTAACTGCGCCTTTAATGAAATTAAGCTACCCCTCCAGATTTGATTCACTTATAAATCCCAGCTGTGTTTATCAAAGTTGCCTTCAAAGGATTTAATCTGCTTACTCCCATCCATATAATCATCCTCTAGGAGGTAGCACTAACTATACTGGCACTTGAACCGCATTGTGTACGGGAAATAGAAATACTGGAATTGCATGTGAAGAAAAGTAAATCTCTCTAGTGCTGGAAGGTCAGCCAGCCAAATGATATTTCAAAGCAAGTAACAGAAGAACCCCAATGGCTTCTTCGAGTGTACATTGTTTCCAACCCCGGCCTTATTCCCACAGGATGTTCATCAGGACCCTGGACCCAGGAGTTGCAGGGCAAATCCAGAAAGGGCCTCTGACTTCACCAGAGATGAGACATGAGTAGGAAAAAATGATGAATTAAAAATAGATGTGAATAATAGAGCTTTCTGTCATCTTTCATTATAGACTAGCTAACCCAGTGCTAAAATTTCATGAGAATTTCCCTGACACCCTCTTTGAGTTTACTGCTGTCCAAAGGATGGGAGCTTGCTGTACCAAGAACTTTGCAAAGCTGTGGGAAATAAATGCTGTCATGTAATCGAGGGATAGTTGCAATCCACTGTACGCAAATTGTTTCTGCTTACAAGCATGTATGCAAAATTTTCAGGATTGTGAAGTACCAGTAAACTTCTTTCCTCATTGGTGGTCTCTTCACTGATGTCAGTGACAGATAAGGACAGCCATGAAGGAGGTGAGCTAAGGAACCCCTCAGTGATGAAACTGTGCTGGATGTCGGTGACCACAGCAGGAAGGGCTAAGGGTCCTTCAGGTGACAAAGTAGGGATGTAAGCTCTGGGGCGGGAAAGGACTTTAGAAGGGGCAAGACCTCAGAAAGGGCAGAGTTATGAAGGGCTTGAGAGAGGCGGAGAAAACTTGCTGTGAGGGATACCCAGCTTGGTTTAATTTCCAAATGCATTATCAGTAAAGCATGTGTACTGCCTCAAAGACACTTTTAATCCTCCTTAAGCTAAACTGAAGAGCCGCTGTTCTGTTTGTAACATTCATATTTGAAGTACTTGTTGCTGTCTCAGGTAATTCCAAAAGCAAACAAAAACTCAAAAAGAAGGTTGCTCAGTTTCTAAACCACCCAAGGCTGAGATCCAACAGGGGGTAATCCACACTATATAAAAATGATACGTGAGATCAAAGCAGTTCATGAGGAAGGGGGAAGTAAAAGATGTAGAAGAATGGGGCCAGTGGGTTTGTGCTTTTTCTGATGATGTGCTAATTCTAGGACATAAAGAAACGAAATCTTGTAAGTCACACATTACAAATTGACAGAAAAGGTATGCACATTCTTTCTTCAGTGGTATTAAAATCTTACTGTGCAGTAAAGCAAGAGTCCAGCTGCTTCAGATAACTTCAGTGCTTGCCATGCACAAAAAGATACGTAAAGTCCTAAGCCAGATCTGTAAGGAAGAAAACACATTTCCAGGTGAAATGTTCATGTAACAAGAATTTACTGACATCCCCTATCCATAGCTACACAGGGTAATTATCTGGTTTGATGAAAATGTCTGTCTGTCCCTGAAGTGGCTGACGGAAGTCTGAGGCCAAGCAGTCCTGCTGAGTGTTAGAAATTGTCTCATTGATAATCCATAACATCTCTTTCTCTGTGTAGCTGACATATAACAGTGGTTAATGGTGCATTATAGCACATAATGCACTTAACCATGATATTTCATTGTTTTAGGTGTTATTCTATTGTCAAGGATATCTTATTAAAGCTTATCCTTACATGCTTGACGTTATTTTAGTAGCTTTGGCAACAACATCTATAAATAAATCAAAGACATACAGCAAGGTGTGAGCTGCTTTTCATGTCACTTCCTGACTTAATTCAAAGCTAGCTTTCCCCAAAATTATCAAAATGTTTACACAATATAAAAGAACCAGCCCCTCTTACCATTTATTTTCGTTGTCTGTGTGCGCAGGCGGAAATGTCTCTTTCAAGCTAAACTACACAGCTAGCCCAAGACCTTAAACCAGCAGAAACTGAAGACTTTTTATTTTCATAAAGGATGGTGTTATCAAAGCAGGAAGAATTTGTCTGAAAGAACACTGTGTCTTTTATATTCCTGACCCTCCTAGCTCCCAATGAACTGATAAAATGTTCCAGGGACTCCATCTCTCTGTGTGGGCATGAAAATACACTAGGAAGATTTCTTTGAAGAATATTACCATGTGGTAGTTTGAGATCAACCATTTGATTTTGTTTTAGGAAGAGATGCGTGAGAAAAAATGCTTTGAATTGGAATTCACCCTCTCTCTATCTTCTTTGAAGGGATGACAGATAAAGTTCTGGCTGCAAAGATCAGAATACCATTAGGTTCATTTGCATGAGCTATGGTATCCTAAGAAAATTAGGTTTTCTCCAAATCAGGGGAAAAAATAACCGCATAAACAATGCCTGCTCATTAATCACAACAAATACAAATAACATGAATAGGGATGGTGGTGCTTGCATAGTTTCACCCAGGTGGAGTGGTGAAGCAGATTGCACAAAGCATGCAGAAGCCTTCCTGAATTAATTTAAATTGAGAAATACAGTCTAGTGTAGTCTAGTCTAATCTAGTCTGCTCTGTTTTGTCCTATCCTATCCTATCCTATCCTATCCTATCCTATCCTATCCTATCCTATCCTATCCAATCCCATCTTATGCTAGCCTATTCTTTTCTACTCTGGTCTAGTCTAGTCTGGTTTATATTAAAAAACATGAGCTGGGCTTGTAAGAGCATTTGTTAACACATTAATTCTCACCTTCATTTGATTCTGTACTTTGACAACTCCTGAATTTCAGCCCAGGATGCTTAGGCTGATTTAGAAAATTACTCTATTTCAACTGTGCTATATGGTTGATTGAAATCAATTTTCCCTAGTCTACTTCTCTTTCATTCAGAGTCAGTCAAAAGATTAAAGTGGCATTTTTGTTTCTGGCATTAAAAAGAAAATTCCAGTTAAAATTGGAGTTGAAAGCAATTTTTTCTAAATATTCTAAGTCAAATAGTATAATTTTATCTATATTATGATTTTTTAAATATATTATTATTTCTGTTATAAAAGGAATAATGACTTCATTATTTTTTATCAACAAAATCAATAAACCAAATAGAAATCACCAAAAACATCTCGAAAGTGAGAAGGAGATTGAAAAAGCTGAACTATATCAAGTAGTTCAGTAACTCTTAATTATTCTGGTGTAGATCAAAATAAGTTATACTGAAGTAATCATTAATATATAACATATATTAACATGATATATGGAATGATCTAAAATATGTCAAGGCTTTCCTCCTTATTTTTCTAAAATGAATAATGCCTCAAGAATGACTGAGGGAAGAATTTGGTAATCTCAAGTTGCTTAAATTTTCTCAAGCTGCTTCATGTGTGTACTCCGGAAGAAGCAAAGCATTATTTACCCTATCATTTCACTCCTCTGTTCACAGACACCTATTTAATTGCACTGTGGTCACCAGACGGGCAATGTGCATGCTAATATTAATAAAATTGTTTGACAGAGAGAGTCTGGATGACTCATTTTAATGTACATTGTGCAGGTGCAAGCCATTGCTTACCTCCCTACCTTCTCTCAAAGCCCTGCATACAGGGCACCATTGAATTGCTGTCTCATCCAAAATCTGTAGTCCAGATCATAAATGCCTCTTTCACACAGAAGAGGAACATGTGATTCCTGTTTATATATATCTGCCTATATCCATCTTGCCCAAAAAGGAGTCTTCATCTTGACAACAGGCAACCTTGCCAAGGAATTGAGCTGTCCCCATAGGTCACTTGCTCTTATTCTCACTCTTTGTTTTCTAAACTAAAGTTTTCCTCCCTCCTCCCAAGGCACATTTGTCTCTTTTCACATTTCCTCCTGAGGCTGGATCTCGGCCTAGAAATAAGGCAACCAGTAAAGAATGTAACCAGGGAAATATTGGAAGAGATAAAAGAGCACCAGCATTGCATGGTATTAAGTAAAAGGTTTACTTTAGGTGTTAATGGAACAAATTCCTGTGTGCAAAGCAAACTATGGGGATAGCTAAATTGTAACATCCTGCCTTTAGGATGCTGAATTGATAAATATTTTTAAGTTCCATGCCAAAATGACTACAACTTTTATCTTCTGCTATAACTTTTTTCTCTCCTGTAACAGAAAGAAATGCAGTTGCATGCCCACAAGGTGTGGAAGGCTACAGACCTGATGTTGGTAGAGGTTGTGTGAAGGATCAGTGTAGTGACGGATTTCAAGCTGTAAACCCCAGTTCTGTTTCTCCTCCAACTGACATCAGCGAGAGGAAAAGACCTTTTCTGTGACTAAGAAAAATGCTTGAAGTGACAACCAGCTAAGCACACAGCATTTTGCCTTTTATTTTCTCAGAGTACATTCAGATAATCCATGGTAAATCGAGTCATAGAATCATAGAATAGTTAGGGGTGGAAAGGACCTCAAGATCATCTAGTTCCAACCCCCCTGCCATGGGCAGGGACACCTCACACTAAACCATGCCATCCAAGGCTATGTCCAACCCCGCCTTGAGCTCCACCAGGGATGAAGCATTCACAACTTCCCTGGGCAACCCATTCCAGGGCCTCACCACCCTCACAGTAAAGAATTTCTTCCTCAGATCCAATCTAAACTTCCCCTGTTGAAGTTTGAACCCATTACCCCTTGTCCTACCACTACAGTCCCTAATGAAGAGTCCCTTCCCAGCATCCCTATAGGCCCCCTTCAGGTATTGGAAGGCTGCTATGAGGTCTCCATGCAGCCTTCTCTCCTCCAGGCTGAACAACCCCAACTTTCTCAGCCTATCTTCAGTCAAGGTATGCTGGCAGTTAAGCAGTAGACAGTAGTAACCACAGGCTCCTTAGCACTGAAGTTCACAGCCTGACATATTAATTTCCGGTGCCCCAAGTTTTGTTTTCTGTACATGATGCCAGATGGATGCCATGTGGGAGAGGACAATCCATGTGCTTTCAGGAAGGTTAATTAAACCCAGTGAAAGGCAGATAGGAAACACACTGTCTCATCTTACCCCTATCAGCTACTGAGTGGTTTGCACCTCTGAAATACTTCAGATTTTCTGACACCTTTTTTCCCCCCCTTTTGTATTACTATTTATAGCTTATTACGCAAAGAACATATTCTCTCTTTTTTTTTTTTTAAATTTAACTTTGAACTACTTTCTTGGCCAGTAGGGCAATCAGTGGTAATGACTTCCACAGTCTAATTATGTTTTGTATTGGATAATAGTTCCTTTTATCAGGTCTGAATTTCTCACTTTTTGATTTCTTTGAATGTTTCATTGTCATACATGCTATGAGACAGGAAGAATAGAGGTTTCTAATCAGCTTTCTCTATCACATTAATTATTTCATATGCTTTTATTATGTCTTCTCTTATTCACAGCCTTTCACAAATAAGCAATCCCAGGCTTTCTAATCTATCTTCCTAAACTTCCTGTCTCTCTACTCTGCTCTTGTGATACCTCACTTGCAACATTGTGTACAGTTCTGGTGTCCTCAACATAAAAAGGACATGGAACTGTTGGAACAAGTCCAGAGGAGGGCCACGAGGATGATCAGGGGAACTGGAGCACCTCCCATATGAAGACAGGCTGAGAAAATTGGGGCTGTTCAGCCTGGAGGAGAGAAGGCTGCGTGGAGACCTCATAGCAGCCTTCCAGTATCTGAAGGGGGCCTATAGGGATGCTGGGGAGGGTCTCTTCATGAGGGATTGTAGTGATAGGACAAGGGGTAATGGGTTCAAACTTAAACAGGGGAAGTTTAGGTTAGATATAAGGAGGAAGTTCTTTATTGTGAGGGTGGTGAGGCCCTGGAATGGGCTGCCCAGGGAAATTGTGAAAGCTCTATCCCTGGTGGTGTTCATGGCCAGGTTGGACATAGCCTTGGATGGCATGGTTTAGTGGGAGGTGTTGCTGCCCATGGCAGGAAGTTTGGAACTCGATGATCTTAAGGTCCCTTCCAACCCTAACTATTCTATGATTCTGTGATTCTATGATTCTATGATAAACAGTTTTCTTATGTGCTTTATAATTTTCAGTGCCATGCTCTGACCCCTGTCTAATTTTGCAATATCATTTGTGGGAAGGGGTGCTGAGTGCAGTAGTTGAATTCTAGGTAAGGCCCTGCCATCTCTGAGTGCTCCCTACTGTAACACAAAAAGTATAATTTAGTTTAAGCTGTTCTGTTTCAGAAATTTTTTAAAAAAAGCCCAACTTTTCATAATATTCTAGGCAGGAATAATATTTGGCTTATATTCCATTTATGAAAGAAATCTTAGATATTATTTTATTTTGTGCAGCATTCCTGATGACAGCTGTATCTGAAAATGCTTTATGGAATAACTATCAGAACAAAAGGATTCTATAGTAAATAATGGCAATGAAAAGTAGCAACTAGGAATAGATCTGGAAGAGCAGTTAGACCTCATGCCTCCTTTGCCTGCTTAGCTGCAGTGAGGGTAACTGCCAGAACACCTCGGCTCGATTTACCATGGTTTATCTGGATGCACTCTGAGACAATACAAGGCAAAACCCGTACAGTTCAAGAGAAAACTTTGGTTGCTGTATGTTGCTAAATGAGTCTATATCTCATAACATTTCAGGTAGGGCTTGTGCTTTGAAGTGAGTTTCCTGTTTGCCCCATTTACTGCAGTTTGGTTCTCATGGCAGGACGCTCTTATCAAGCAAACGGAGCAAGAAGACACATCTCAACTACTAGTCAGTGTCTAGCCCACAGCTCCATACTACAGCTAATATGAAGTAAAGCCTCTGTAATATATGTAGTGTGAACATCATGTTCTCTGCAACCCATGGATTGCTCTGCAGACCCAGCCCTATGGTGCTGTACACCTTGCCACTGCCATCTGGCCAGTGCATTCAAGTACATTCAAGTAGCTAAGCCAAGGGTCCAAAACATTCCAAAAAATTACAATTATAGTCAACTTTACTCATCTGAGTAAATCTCCCAACACTGTCTCTACTCACTGGTAAGTAATTGTGCTGTCATTGAGATAGTTTGCATCATGAGACCTTCCAGAGCTCAGCTTTCATGTGCCGAAGGAGACGAAATACCTTTAAATGAGGATTTAATCTGAGCTTGCTTAAAAACAAACTTGGGATTTCTGCTCACAAGGCATTAGTGCAGGGCAGTGACGGGAGTGGTTTTGGGGAGCACAAAGGGGCACAGGGACAGTTTTTGATACAGGGAGCATTGAAACACCAAACACCACATGCAGTGAGTGCAGGTGTATCCTAAAGGGGTGGTGGTTGTATTGACTTCCAAAATACTGAGACAGGCCCTTCCAGCCACAGATCTGCCTTTCTGGAGGTCAGGCAGGAGTTAATGCCATATGGTACCTGTGGCTTATTCACAGGGTCCTGCCCAGAGCTTTCCTGCAGCAGCATGCATTGGTAAAAGGCAGTGCCAAAAAGGTGAGGAAAAAACAGCAAAATGGGGTCATACCTCTTGTGCACCTTTACAAGTTCTTGTTAATTCATCACACTGAGAAGCTGAAAGGAAAACCCAGAGAGACTTAAGATTAGAGCAGAATAGAGGAGATAAAGTACAAATGCCAAGTGAAAAAAACTAGGAATGGTAGTAATGAGGACAAGGTGGGAAAGGGATCAGCCTGATTGCCTACAAACCTGATTGATTTGCAGTGCAGGAAAAACTCCTTAGTGCTGTATCTTTTTCTTCAGACACAGAGGGCAATGGAAATACAATCTTCTGTTTGCAAAGCAAAAGCACCAGAGGATAGCGATACGCCACATATGGGAACATCTGCTCTTCCTGAAAGATAAGCATACAATAGGATGGAAGCTACAACAGAATCCCAGGCATCAGTTTACCTGTCATGTAGCAGCGAGGAACTAGAATTAAAAGGATCAAAATGAAGGGAGAGAGGCTGTAGTTAGAAACAGCTATGAAATTGAGTGTGCAACTTATTGTAATAATGCAGAAGTCCCTGCTTCTTCATTACTTGTTGTATCTAATGCTATCACCAAATACTTCTGCCAGTTCTAGTAATCCTTACTACCAATGGTCAAAACTGGAGCAATACCAAGTGTTTACAAAGTGAGCAGATCTAAATGGATGAGAATAAAGAAAAATCTCACACATAGACAGAAACATGTTTAAGAAAAATGTAAGGTTATATAAATGTGTAGAATAAATGCATATTGGATAAACAGAAATATTTATGGTATATAAATGTATAGTTACAGTGTATCATAGACATAAAAGATATAGCTACAGATGTATTGATATTTCTAGTCCAACCAGTGATACTCTTGTGCCTCCACTCAGAAAAGGATTTCGTGATTAGGTAGGTGTGCCAGCAAGTGTGGTATGGGATAAAGTGTCCATTTAAAGAGTTTGGGTTTTTTCTGCAAATCTTCTATAACTGCATTGCTTTAAGTGTGTACCCCAACACATGCTGTATGGAAAATGAGGGTTGAATATAGAATCATAGAATCATAGAATAGTTAGGGTTGGAAAGGACCTCAAGATCATCGAGTTCCAACCCCCCTGCCATGGGCAGGGACACCTCCCACTAAACCATGCCATCCAAGGCTATGTCCAACCCCACCTTGAACGCCGCCAGGGATGAAGCATTCACAACCTCCCTGGGCAACCCATTCCAGGGCCTCACCACCCTCACAGTATAGAATTTCTTCCTCAGATCCAATCTAAACTTCTCCTGTTTAAGTTTAAACCCATTACCCCTTGTCCTCTCACTACAGTCCTTAATGAAGAGTCCCTCCCCAGCATCCCTATAGGCCCCCTTCAGATATTGGAAGGCTGCTATGAGGTCTCCACGCAGCCTTCTCTTCTCCAGGCTGAACAGCCCCAATTTTCTCAGCCTATCTTCATACGGGAGGTGCTCCAGTCCCCTGATCATTTTCGTGGCCCTCCTCTGCATTTGTTCTAACAGTTTCATGTCCTTTTTATGTTGAGGACACCAGAACTGCACACAATACTCCAAGTGAGGTCTCACGAGAGCAGAGTAAAGGGGCAGGATCACCTCCCTCGACCTGCTGGTCACACTCCTTTTGATGCAGCCCAGGATACGGTTGGCTTTCTGGGCTGCAGGCGCACACTGCCGGCTCATGTTCATTTTTTCATCAACCCACACCCCCAAGTCCTTCTCCGCAGGGCTGCTCTGAATCTGCTCCCCACCCAACCTGTAGCTGTGCCTGGCATTGCTCCGACCCAGGTGGAGGACTTTGCATTTAGCATGGTTGAACTTCATCAGGTTGGCATCAGCCCACCTCACAAGCGTGTCAAGGTCCCTCTGGATGGCATTCCTTCCCTCCAAGGTATCAATCAAACCACACAGCTTGGTGTCATCGGCAAACTTGCTGAGGGCGCACTCAATCCCACTGTCCATGTCACTCACAAAGATGTTGGACAAGACCGGTCCCAACACCGATCCCTGAGGGACACCACTCGTTACTGGTCTCCAGCTGGACATTGAGCCATTGAGCACTACTCTGCGTGCGGCCATCCAGCCAGTTCTTTATCCACCGAGTGGTCCACCTATCAAATTGATGTCTCTCCAGCTTCGAGAGAAGGATGTCATGGGAGACAGTGTCAAAGGCTTTACACAAGTCCAGGTAGATGACATCAACTGCTCTGCCCCTGTCCATCAGTTCCGTAGCCCCTTCATAGAAGGTCACCAGATTGGTCAGGCAGGATTTCCCCTTAGTGAAGCCATGCTGGCTGTCACCAAGCACCTTGTTGGTTTTCATGTATTAGTAAGGTCTCGACAAATGACAGTCTGTATTTCCCTTCGTCTGCTCAGTAAGATTTATAATTTAATAAGGAGTAACTATGAAAATATTTTCTAAATTCCCAAATACCAAAATCTTAACCAAATCTCAGAATAAGTGATTTCCAGTTTCCCTCTGTACAACTTAGCACTTGCTACAGCACTAACAAACCACATATTCCAGCTGGCTTTCCTTTCCAGCCCCGCATATATTCATTCTGTCACATGCACAAGTCTGTCTCTAGAGTCAGAAGTATAGAACACACACCTCTGCACAGTACAGAAGCTAAAATCGCTTTTACTCATTCAGTCACGATAAGGTACTCTACAGCCTCTGGGAAGTTTAGTTGCTAGCCCATCAATGAGCTCAAGACACACTCCATGTTTAGATCTTTCCACAAAATTCTTCAGAATCCCTTAAAACAAGGCACAGGTGTCAGCTTTTATAAGCAGGGGAAGATTATTGGTAAAAAGTTGTTGAAACAGAAAACCAATAGTTGAACAGCTAGCTCTTTCCAACTTCAAGTAAACAAAGCACTAATAGCAGGATGAAGCAAAGTAATAGACAATAAAAATGTATTTTTTATGAGACACCTTTGTGGAAAGCTAGTATGAAAGCAGACAAGTAACCACCTCATGGGTTTTATGCTGCGAGGAGCCCGGCATTCACAACAGCAACATGCACATAGTGATTCTATGATCGACTGCAGAACCTTTCTAATCCACACCAGATCAGAAATTAGCAAATTACAAAGAAAGCTTTGTCAAGACAACTACAAGCTAAAGCTTTTCATATCAATCTTCACTTCCTTCTACATGGGAAAATATCCATCATTAAAAACATCACTGAACTTACAGAATTATCACAGAATTGATAATCAGCATTCAAAGAGGTGGCAGCTACCAAGAGAACTCCGAACAGCTTCACATTGATACAAAGCATTCAGTAACTGCAGGAAGAAAATACTCTCTGAAAAGGTTCAGCATATACAGGGCCTGACAGTCCATGCAAGGAATAAATAAGTAAATAAATAAACACTACCTTTACTATGTATCATAATAATTGCATTCCAGGTATACCTTAGGCTTCCTCCCAAGAATTTTTAAAAGCAAAATTACTTTCATAGACCTTTATTGCTTCCCACAACGACCCTTATTGCTTCCCACAACAAATTTCAAACTAGATGGACGTGTGACATGTACAGTAAAAAGGGAAGAAACAGTGTCAGTGCAAGATGTTAACTACTGCAGCCTGTAAGCAGTATCTATGTAAGCTTCAATTTAGTTCCTCTTTGCAGTTCACCAAGAATTGCTTTTGGAAACTGAACTGTGCCATAAGGGACAATCAAAATAATCTAAAAACATTAATAAAAATATACCAGTTGTTTAAATAGATGACATCTTCATGGACACTCTCTCCCTCCATTCTTTAGAATACAAATTAGTAAAATACAAGAAACACATATCATTAGAAGTTTGTGTGACAAGGACAAAGTTGTGATAATAGGCAAACTACTAGCATATCAAAATATAAACCTAGTTAGCATGGAGGTGGTGGATAATTAAGCCACAGGAAAATCCCTAAGATTCGTGATAGGAGAGAACTTACTCATATTTGAGTTTTCTTGGCAAATGGAGGTCTATCTCAAAATGATGCAAGCTGTTTAAGATATCTATTAATATTGTCTGATTTTCTGTATGTACACAAGTTCTGGATGCACACTTTCTCTCTTTCTCTCCTTGATACGTCATAACTATGTACGCAAGGCCCCATGCAAAATAGACATCGGTTTATTATATTTGGAAAATTATTCGATCTGAATAAAAAGACATAGACTTGTGAAAAGCAATATTATTAGTGGCTGAAGATTTTAGTTTAAGTTAATACTATCTTTTTATTTCAGATAAAAGCTGTGCCACAACATTCACTTTCTAAATTTGATAACAATGGCCAGATACCTTCCAGTTTAGGTCTGATTTATTTATGCAAAAATAAGCAAAAATGGACAAACACACATTCTATACATATATGCAGTGATTTTCAGGACTGGAGCCAAAAAATGAAGCACACTATTAAATGTTCATGCAAAGAGCAGCTGGAGGATGCTGTTTGCTGTGCACAGCTGCTATATGCATTGCTCTTACAAAACCCCCAAATAATACCAACTTTTATCAAATGCCATCTATTGGCACCTTCCTTATTTGCATATATATAAGTATGGCATATTTTTGTAACCATTCACTTGCAGGATTGAGAGATAAAGGACATTGATAAAGAGCTTTCAAAATGTTTTTGCTAATTCTTGTCGTATATTATTACTGTTCTGAGGGGATTGCACACCAAATGACAACTGTGGCATCAAAATGAACTAAGTTTGGTTATGTTAAACTGACATTCACCTCCTTATTTAACGAGCTATGATATTTTTGCAATTTAAAGTTTGCCTTTTGATCGAGAAAATAGTCTCAAAATTACTCCCTTGATGATAATGTAGCTGTGAGAAATCTATACAGATGACATTAAAGCACAGTTATCAGCCTCTTGTTCATACTGTTTCAAAGAGTAATGGGATCCTTTGCAGTGATTTATCCTCAAATGTTCTTTCACGGTCAGAAATGCCAGTCTCTCTACAGAATATAATGAGAGGACTTCTCATACACAGTTATCACTTAAGGACTTCACACAGCCAAGTGGGGTGAAATTAAACTTACATAATTGCATCATGTAGGCTGGAGAGATCTCTCAAACTTTCTTAAGAGTAATAACTTCCCTGTGTTCCGCTTGTAGACAAGGTATGGTTTGACTGCTTACCGTGTCTTCTCCCTCAACCAAGCTGGTCAAGGAGAGTTTGTGGGAGCCAGGATTTTTCCTTTTTTCTTAAAAATCATGTGTCTGTAAATAAAAATATTTTAAACTCAAAATGCTGGCTCACTCACATGCACTCAGGCAGAACATATCTGCTGTCTGGGGCTGACGGACTAACTTGAGAAGCCAATTCGATAGATGAGAAGTATCAGACTTTATGCTTATGATTTCCAAGATTCATTTATTTATATAGTTTTATTTTGATTTAACTTTGAAGGGACAGAAAAGGGTATAAGCAGTCCAGCATTTAAGCTGTCATTGACATGCCTCAATGGCTTCCATAAAAATTCACAAACAGCATCTGAAGCTGCTCATAAACACATTATTTCTGTTTTTGTATAGTTCGTAACTTTTCCCCACTGTTACTCCATTATACAGATATTAATGCAGCTAAACCAGAGTTATGACGGTTGAACTTTCAATCACATTAGCTGTTTTGCTTTTTAGATCACAAAAAGCAAAACTTTCTGGTAAGTCACGTGACAGTGTTAAAGGTAGATGAAGTTTAGCCTGGGACACTGAAAGCTTTAAAAAGCATAGGAGCACTTATCCCTGCTTCCAACTACTAGGAGAGCAACTAACAGTATCTTTTAGAGAGAAAAGAGCTCATTTTCTCTCTCTGTCTCTTATTCCTTGCCCCACAAATTTCATTGCTGCTGTAAGTTAGAGCAGTTACAAAAGCCTGAAAAATAGGAAATTTAATTATTGTACCTGGGCAACCACAGTGATGAGTGGCATGAGGGTTTACCTGAAAATAGAATAAAGAACAAGATGATTGTAATCCATCAAAGGAGTAACCAGGACTAGACAAAGCTTGTGTTATTGCAGGGGAGCACATAAACTCAGGCGTCAGCAACAACTGGACACCTAATACTTATAAGAGCTGACATTTTAATGTGAGCTTAGGATAGAGATAAAGTAACTAATCAGTTTAGAAGTTCATGAAAGATGTCTAAGATAAAATTATAAGTAATATGAGAATGTGAAATGCTGTATCTGAGGAACCATTTAAGGGAAAGTGTATTTTGGACTCCCCGTTTGCAGGCTTTTGGGGGAGTGGATGACACTGTCACTGGTACGAACCTGAAACTGTGCTGGCACCCTGGATAAAGAAACCTGTGTGACAAACTTGTGCTGCATATTTCTGAATGCCTGACCCCAGCTGAGAGGGTCCAGTTCTCAAGTGGTGGGCTTGGAAACAGACTCTGGAACTGTCAGCTCTGACCAAGAGGACAGCACTTGTTCCCAGGGGGACAGCAGTCCCAGCAGTCCCAGTGATGCTTTCGGAGTAGGGTGTTGGTTATAACAGACTTCAAGGAAAAGCATCCAAGAGCAACATTTTGTTTTTTAAAGGAGAATAAGGAAATCCAGGTCAGGGAAAATAATATTGCAATTATCCTCATATGGCTTCTGCTGCTTACTTGGAGATTGCTATGAAAATGTTTGGGATTTATGTATGCAAATTAACTAAATTGTGCTGAATTGCATTAGGATCCACCAGGACAAACCCTCAGTAACCATGGAAGAACGCATCTATGTACTGGAGAGACAGTGATCTGCCAAAGGTAATTCATGCACAGGGATGATTCAAAGAACTGTATTCTACCGATGAATAAATGTGTACTATTACTGTCTGTGATGTACCACCTAGAGGGAGAGATTCTGAAACTACAGGTTTCAAATATAAATCAAATTCTTTCTTATGTATTCTGAGAATACGACCTCTTGGCTTGATTACACAGTTTTCTAGGATCCTTCTTCAAGGTTCAGGACTTTTCCAGAGCACATGGATGTACAACAGCCTGGTCTGCATTTGAGGCATGATAAGCTTTTCTTCCAAAATGACTTCACTAAATGTTTACATGTGAAACACATAAAAAACTGTACATATTTAACGATGTTTTCAGTATTGTGCTACATATAGTGAGGAAGAATGTTTTTGATGGACTGACTTGAGATGAAAGGGAATGGGGAAAATCTCCCAAACCTTTAGGAAGAGCAGACTTTTGACAGGCATTCATAACAAAAGCTAAAATGATTCTTAACACTTATATTTACTTCTATATGACCGCACCTCTGTTTCACATTCAGGCATAAAGAAAATAGGTAACAAAGCTCATGCTTTACAATCTGGATCGAATTCTGGGTTTCATATTTTTAAGCATGAGGATAAAAAAATATATATCTTTGGTCTCCTATCATTCTGGGCTATCTGGACTGATAACAGGTTTCAAGTTGAGCTTCCCAAGGTGTCTCCAGCTGAGCAGACTTCTTATGGGGCTGCCTGGAAGGTACAGTGTGACTTGCACAGTCAGAGAGCATGGACAGAATGATGGGCAGTCAGTGACATTTTGACAAGATACCACTGGGAAACTGAACATTTTCTTGCCTTGTTATAACATTTACCCTCTGACTAAGGGTCTGACTCTGTTAAAGCTGAATTGCTCTGATTATCCCACCATTATTTCTGTCCCACTTTGCTCATTATGAAATGTGTAATCCACCTGCAGTCACAACACAGCAGGAAGAGAAAGAAGTCTGCATTGACCTCTAAGGCATTTCGTCTATGTTGCCTCATAATGCCTTAATGAACGTAAGCTATGCGCTTATCTAAAAGTCAAAACCAGATTCCCTCTTCAATGGAATATCCTGCAGACTAAGACACTGCAGATATTTGGTTTCAAGACTGTCCAGCGGATGAACTGCAGCCCCAATGGACCTGAGCGAGAAGCCAGACCTCCCAGGAGGAAAGTGGGGGCTTTGACAATGTGAGGCAAGTGGCTTGGATGACACAACAGCAAAATAGGAGAGGAAAGCAGTATTTCTTGCATGCCTTATCTCTGAATGGATCCATATCACACTAGTCTAAAATCCAACCTACCTCTGAAATTTCAAAGGGATAAAGAGGCCATATATATGTTCTATACAAAAGATTGATCTTGTCCTTCTCTGCATTAGCACATCTGGATTTACACAGAACTTGGAGAGAAAGCAATGAGGATTTGGTTAATGTTCTACACGGGATGAATTTCACTCACTAAAACCTAAATAATAGGCTTTTACAGAATGGAGTGTAGGTGGCAAAGTACGAGGCTGTAGTGCTGTCTCTTCTAACGCAGATGCTTCCAACCAGGTCCTTGATAGGCAAGAGTTAGAGATGGAGTGTGTATTCACAAGAGCCTGCGTACTTCAAGTGGAATGGGCCTTAAATATGCATTGAAGACCCTTTGTCTTGATTTGTTCTAAGAGCTGACAATGAAAAAATGTGGGTTTGTTTGTTTTTTTTTTTTTCCTTTTTATGTAGAAGTACCTGAGATCAAGCTTCAGCTTTTATCTTTGTTAAGGACAGACGACAGTCTGCAGGCATCTATGTTGTACAGTGGGTTATTGCATGAGAATCACTGGCAGGTGTTCTGGTCTTTCCTATTCAGAAGAGCGCATCTAGCCTATAGCTATTTTCTGACCTGAAAGAAAGACTAAAGTAAAACCAGAGCTTCTGAGCTTTTTGGGAATAGCTGGCTTATACCACTGCTGCATTTGCTTCCTGCCATGTTTCTGGGATGAAGCTCTAAGCCAAATGCAACATAAATCTTGAGTTCTGGCGCAGCTACAGGAGGGCAGAGCACTGTGCATACTTCCTCATCTAGGCACTTGGCTCCTGAAAGTAGCAGGGGTGATTTTTACTGTTTCTTTGTTTACTCATGCAAGTTTCCCACTTGCTCTCCAGTCTTTCTCTGTTGCTTTCAAACACACATACATACACATAGGAATGAAAGAACAAGCTCCCATTATACATTCATTAAAATCTTGTAATTTAGTTTCAATTGCATTTAGTGGGAGCACACAAAAAAATCAATGCTGTGAGACAACCGCTGCAGGACTAAGTAATGAAAGTCTTTGGGAGGTAAAACAGTCCGAGTCTTCCCAGAGCAGTCCCAAGAGCACCCTTTGCATGGCAGAAATTATTTCTGCAGCTACCAAACACTGAAAATTGAGAAACAGAATGAAAACAAATGCCCCACCTTTGTGAATGTAGCACCCATCACACATGTGGCCTTCTGTTAACAATTACTTTGCTTATGTGTACAGGCTGTGGTGGATGGATGGCATAAGGGCTCACAGGAAATGCAATCTCTTTCTAAAACACAGACTGGAGTGAATGAGACATGTGAAAAGCATGTTACCAGAGGGGACTGAGGGATAGCTGATGGATCAGGTAAAGGAAATCTGGAAAAAAGGGGATCTTTTCAAAACTGCTCGGCATTTTAGGAATGTCCTCAGTGCAGTGGATGGCTAGCTCATTTTTTGTGCAAGTACCTGCAAAGCTGATACGGATTTGGAGGGGACCTCTGCTCTATACCACTGCAGAGAGCAAGCTGATGACCTGCTATCTGACCAGCACACTCTCTTTTTCTAGTCTTGACATGTGGTTACCCTGTGATTCAAGAGTACCTTTGCAGTACCAGTAGACAAGCACAGGTCTGAGCAATTGTTCGTTTCCACTGGCATAGGCTTTGGACAATACATTGTGACCTGAGAAGATATACCAGGGACCCTGGTAAATGGAGTTACATTTTGGGATTGCCTTAACTCTCAAGACATGCTCCCTCGTGCCCCAATCTCATGCTTGAATTTGGTTGGTTGCCTCATGAGAAAAGCAGAAAACCTCTGGAAAACAGGCAAACAAGGAGCCATGTAGAAGCTACTGAGGAGATTTAGCTGGAGATAGGGAACCAGCAGGAGCCAGATGAGGAGGTTAGAGTCTACAGGATTTCCTGTTGAAATTTACTAAGAGGTACAGTTTCAGATGATAGAGATTTTCATCTGCTTGAGAGCGGTTACATTTAGCCTGAAGAGTTGTATAGCTCAGCACAGTCTGTGGACCTTGATAGCTTACGTCTGCTCACACATGGGAGATTTCTTCCTGTGGATGGAAATGCAGCTTGGGCATCCCCTGTAGGATAAGGACCTCACCAAAGGCTGAAGGAGACAGGCAGCAAGCAACTCTGAATCAATGGAGCACTGACATTCCTTACTGACACATTCATACCTTTGGTGCAAAATGGATCCAGTGCAAAGCTCATGATTTTATTTGCAGTAGAAACATTGATTCAGAAACTACTGGCGAGAACAATGACCTATGAAACATAATGAACACTGACATCAACTCATGCTAGTGGAAGAATATATATATCCTAAATGACTATAAACATTGCCAACCTAGTGTTAGCAAGAACAATATAAATAGCAACAGTGACATTATTAGGAAACTATAAGGGTAGATGAAGACGTGTTCTTGTATTTATAAGCCAGAAAACACAAACACCGTTAATTTGCTTGTGGATTTCCTTCACAGACTAGACTGTCCGAAGCTCCTCCCACAGAAATGAAGGCAATGGTGTCTATAAAGGCTTTTAAGGATGCCACTTGTATCTTGCATTCCACCCTGACTCATGTCAGAAAAACATCTTTTACATAGCACAACCTTGGCTTCACTGAGCACACTTGAGTAGGTCACCTGAAAAAAATAATTTATTTCAATTAAGTTATGCAGCTTTAACAAAATCATAGCAAAGACAGAGTATTGTTTAAATAACAGAAGGTGGTCTGGTGGCACCTCCAGTAAGCAGAGGCTTCAAAAGCCACAAGTAAATGGTGAGGTATTGTGCAAACAAAAGCCTAAATTGTCATATCTTAGTCCACTACTGCCATTATCCTGGAGGTAAGGATGACATGAGCCATGGTTTCCTCAATAGCAAGTTCACTTTCACTATGCTCATATCAGAAGGAAAAGGACACTGAAGAGGTATCAGTCTTTTCAAAAGGGAAAGAATGGGGCAGGGTGAACACTGCAAGGAAAATAGAGCTGTACTGTGCAGCTCTGCAGGTTGAGTGCTACCCTTTCCATTTTGGTGGTCTTGCTACCTTAAAGAGGGTAGCAGAAACACAAAGGATCTAGTTCATCTCTGCGCTATGGTCTCTTCAAGATACTTGGCTCCAAACAATCCTCTGATCTGAAGACAAACCAACCATAGATGTGGCAGGCTCTGGAAAGAAGCAGCACTGGAACATTTCTTCATTCTTGCTCCTCACTACCTTTAGCAAGGCTGGGAAAACTCATGTGCCTGCAGGGAACACTGAAATAGCTGTGGGGTAGACATGACAAGAGCTTCCTGAAAGTAAGGAAGAAAAACAGCAGATGAAGGAGAGGAGTAACCAAAGAGACATGGCACACGTTTATCTACTAGCTTTTACAAATGAGGAACCATATCTTGGTGAATCATGGGACAGGGCATTACATCCAATGCACACACCCTTGCTAGCCTTTGTAGCTTGTAATGGTAAATCTATATCTGTATTAATGCTTTTATTTCATATCAGCTTACACAGAAGTTCATGAAGCACTGTATCACAAAACATTCCTCCATTTATGAAAGTCCCATGAAAATAAAGTTTATCCTCTTGTCTGTTAGTCCTTTGTTTTCTAAGAACAATGATTATTAGTCTAACAATTTTTAGAAGAGCACACTTAGCAGAAGCTCAATATGCACTCCTGTTGTCATGACCTGAATTAATTTGCTGGTGACTTGAAAAGGTAGAATCATAGAATAGTTAGGGTTGGAAAGGACCTTAAGATCATCCAGTTCCACCCCCCTGCCATGGGCAGGGACACGTCCCACTAAACCATGCCACTGAAGGCTCTGTCCAACCTTTTCTTTCACAGAAGAGTGAAGAATTTCTGTGACCTAGACTGTATTATTTCCCCTATGCCAGGCTGACAAATTCTACTGAGGGTACAAAAAAAGTTTGTATTTCTTGCCTAGCAGTAGCTCGCATCACCAAAAGAAGGCGGCTGAGATGTGAAAGGAATCTAAAGGAACTCTACAGGCAGCTCAAAGTGCAAAGAAGATAAGCACGTAGCTCCTCTCCAATTCATGAGATCACAGTTATACACTCCAAACTGTGAATGTTAGAAAATAGACCTGAAGAAGCTCTCAAGAGGTTATCTTGTCCATGCACTTGACCCAAAGCAGGATCAGTACCCTTTTCTCATTCTTGAGAGGTGTTTATCTGCTCTATTCTTAAAAAACACCACTGGGCAGAGACAACAAAACCTTTTCAAAACAGTTGATTCCACTGTGTTACTTCCCTCAGACAGACAAAATCAATTTGCTTCTGTTTTGCAGGAGCATTTAATATCTTTCAAAACTTGTTATGTCCCTGCATTCACCCTACCTCTTTTGAAACTAAAAATCTCAATTCCTTCCAAGTTCTTGCATATCACAGTTTTTTGAAAGCTCTGAACATTTTTGTTGCTCTCTTCTTGCCTCACTCTAATTAGTCCACAGCTTTCTGGAGGTGCCATGTTCAAATGAGACACAGTACCCCAATTAAGGCTCTGCAGAGCAGAAGATTATTTCACACATTTTGCTGTAAGTCTACTAGAACTCTTTTCTATGGTAACTGCCTAGTTCACAATAGCACAACACTACTGACTCGTGTTTGGCTTCTTATCCACCATGATGACTATACTATTTTTGCTATATTGCCTCTGTATTTTTGTATTTGTGAAGCTGCCACGTACTCTTCCTTCTCGTTTGTTTTTTATACTTATTCTGTCCCCCAGTGGGGGGCAACACCTCCCATTTTGCTTTCATGTTACATGTTCGTCGTCAGCCATGCTTTCTGTTCGAGCGTGCTGGTCATTAATTGCAAATCCATCATCTAGGGCAAATCCTCTGTGGTATCTTACTCAATACAGCCTGACAGTCTGAATGATAAATGGCTCGTAACAGGTGTCTGTCTCTTAACTATCCTAGAGAAATGTTGTTGTTTGTTCATGTGAATGGCACTCTACTAAGTTTGGGATTTAAAAACAAAAGAAATGGGGAAGTCATTTGTTACCGTCACTTAGATTAGATTAGTTAAGATTTAAATAAGTGAAAATACTAGACTGTTTGCTTTGACTTGTCAGTACTTGCAATAGCTTTACCATAGCTTGAAGTTCTCTTGTTATTTGTCTCCTCCAAGCAGAAAGATTTTCTTAAAAGATATGTAACATATCTACACCTAAATTTTTTTTTAGATAATAGTAAAAAAATCAAAGTAACTTAGAATTTCTACAGCTTGTGAAGGGGTTGTTTATTCTGTAATGCAGATGCAAATTTTAATGTTCAGCATCTGCTATTGGTAAATACCACTTTAAAACAGCTGTCTGGGAACACAAAAACTGTTCTGATTTGTCTTGAGTCTTCGAGCAGACTTAGCTACAATTGCAATATTCAGTGTGCTATGAGCTTTGGGCTTGCAGCATTGTGCAGGGACACTGCAAGACAGAATGCTTGGTTTTCTCCGGCAGAAAACCAGCTCTGCGCCCACACAGGGAGAGCAGAAGGGGAACATGGAGTCCTGTCTTGCTCTACTCTCACAGGTCTGAGGCCTGCAGTGGCCAGACGTCATTCCTAGATGGGCTTCTCAGTCTAATTTCCTGCAGTTTTGCTCTTATTGCAACTGTAATGGCATTATTTAGGTACATTTGCCCAGTGAAGCTCTAAGTGACAGTTTCAGGTTCATACAGGTTGCTATCTAAGCTCAAAACATATAATTTAAAATGAAGGTAGAAGCAACTGCATATTCTTGCTATGATTCACTCAGGATGAAACATGGTGAATCAGAGATCGTTATTTTGACTTTCAGTGTATTTACGCCTTTTGCAAGAACTTTAGTACATAAGTGCATGGGGTAAACACACACAGCTGGCGTAATAGCACAGATGTAGGCTTATTCTACACTCATCTTTTCTATCAACTTTTCGCAGGGGCTGAATATACAAATTATAGTCTCAGCAATTTTCCATCATGAGGAAATCAGCAATGTCACATTCAGAGGCACAGATTCACAGCACAGACCTGCTTCAATGGCCCCTTTCAGCAAGCTCGCTCGCAGACTGTAGCAGTCAGTTAATAAGACAACAATTTCATATTTGCCAGGAACCCCATTTCCTCCCTCAGGGCATCTCTTCCACACCCACTTTCAAACTCTATTCCTGGTGAATGTCCCCTGGGGAAGGTACAGGTACGGTGAGGTGAAGGAAACAGCAGGCCATTTCATTTCCTTGCTCACATTTTTCTTCTATGAAGAAGCAAAGAGTTGTGTCAAAAAACACATTGAACTGCCAGAATTTTTCCCAGGTTGAGGTTACTCAGAGCACTGATTCCTGTATCTTGTTTTCAATCAATTTCAGATTGATTGCAACCACTTTGGGGTTTTGGTTTAGTTCGGTTTTTGTGCTCAGCGGGTATTTCACTTCCAAAAAGTACTCAGTGTACTTCAGAAAAGAGGTACCATCATCATGTCATGTGTGATTGAGAGTTTTAGAAAACAGCTACAACCAAAAGAAAGAAAGTACAGAGATAATTTTTTTTACCTTATCTTCTCCACACAAAACAGACCCAATGATCCAAGATCCCAGTCCAGAATGACATGAAGAATTCATACTGGAATTACAGAAATCTTTAGCAGAGCTGGAATGCCATTAGAGCTCCATCTTCTCTGTCTATGAGGGGTGTGAAGAATTTAAAAACAAAATTTTGATACTGTCAGTCGATTTTCTCTTTTTAGAGCTGTGCATTTATAATGGCTCTCTTTGTTATTCATGGCAGAGTTTCCCAAAGTGTGTTTTGTTGTTTGTCCATCAATATACAGGGGTTTTTCTTGTGGACAGCAAAATTAAGTATTTCAAGAAGAAACTGAGTAGGAATTAGAATAAATGTTTGCCTTGAAGGAGATCTGTGCATAGTGTACATAAAATCCAAAATAATACTATGATATCCTGGAGAAATCCACATGCTTTCTGCATCATTCTCTTTGGGAGATAGCCACTACATAAACCATTTCGATAAGCCAACATCAAGTCATAATTGAAGAAAGTCTTTGCTATGGAAATACTTAGCACTGCTCATTCAAAAAGAATACAGAGCTCTCTGTTGGTGGTCTGTTATGCAATGTTCTTCCAAAATCCTTGAAGTGGAAGAGGTCATTCTCATTTTTAAGTTTGGATACTCTCTAAAGAGCACAAAGGAAACACAACACCACAAAAAACTGGTACATTTGTTAATAAAACTTTACACAAAGTACACTTTGGAGGCTCATATTTTGCCATGTCAGCCTAGGAGGAAGTTAGAAAAAAATCTGCAACCGCTCCAAAATATGCCAACATTTCAAGATCAATTTAATCATGTAGCCCCCTGTGGCTGCTTGGCTGTAACTGTTTTGGCACTTTTTTAATTTAGCTGGCACCAGAATGGTTTAGCTCAATGTGGTCAACAGGCTAAAAAGAGCAGGGTAATTGGTAATCTTAACTCATAGTCATTTCCACTGCACTGACTTTTGTAAAAATATTTTTGAGGTCACTCGTCAGGTATTTTGTCTCCAGTTTGTCTGTAACGTAGACTCTAAAATATTCATGCAATTTAAGAGCACTGGAATTAAGGGGCAAAAAGTTGACTCGAGCTGCAGCAGTCACCATTAGTCACAGACCCACAGGAATTCTATTTTAATGTGCAAATAGTTCGGTGTGATGTTAGACACAAACTCTTAAAGAGCTCACTTACTTATCCTAGTGTCACTTTTTTATCTAAGCACTTGTGGTGAGGCAGCCTGCCCAGCATGTCATATCCCTAGCTATTTCAGTATACAGTCAGATTCTCTGGTGTAGACAGAACTGCATTGTGCAATGCGTGCATTATGCAAACCCGTACTGTGTTATGATGCTGTAGGAAATGGATGATGCTACATGTTCTATTTAAGCTGTTCTCTACATTTTGTGCCGAACTTGGAATTTTAAATACATATATATATGTGAAAGAATGGCAGCATGATTCTGAGCAATGCGTGTCTGTGTGTTAGAACAAAACTCGGACCAACGGATAAAATTTGGTATGAAGGCTCTTCAAAGCTCCCCTCTAAGGCATTTAAAGTGCATAAAATGTCTGAATGGTCTTCACTCCTTCAAGTCTCCAGTGGCCAAAGTAGTGTGGCTTCAAGGAGGCACACCAACACAAAAGGCTGAGGGATACTGGCTGTTCTTTACATGCGTAGAGAGCTTGTGTGGCGCTTGTGTGGAAAGCTGAAGCACAGGGAAACACAAATCTGTTAAGCTTCCTTTCTATTAGCAGGAAAGGTGACTACACATGCTACTTTTGCAGGACAGGTTTGTGCATCACTGCTGCTGTGTAGTACAGAATTACAGAAGGGCAGCCGAGGATGTGCCCTTGTTTTCATGAAAAAAGCCAAGTAATTAAAAAAACTTAAAAAAAAAGCCTATTTCACGTATTGTATTTCAGTCCCATTCCACTGAATTGTATAGTTGCAAGATTGTTTGTACTGAAGATTTGATCACTAGTGATAAACCTGTCAACAGCATGGCATTGCCACCTATAGACAGCAAAGAAAAGCCAGTTTTAGACTGAATAGCTTCACAGAGGTTTCTAAATTGTTTTGAAGGGCATATCAGAAATCTAACAGAGGAAAGCCGTGTAAAGGATCTGGCATTTCCTCCCAGACTAGAGGTCCTTTTCTGTCACTTAGATATGTAGGACTGGGTATTACCAAGGAATATTTGTTAAAACACGTTTTTTTAAAACCAGAACAGTGCCCTTTCCACGTTGCCCTCTATAGCACATCAGCCACTGGTGAACAGATTGCATGCCAGTTTGGAAAAAATTTAGCTGTTCACATGTTTTAAAAATAACAGCAATAATTTGCAGCCAAACTAGTATTTGAAAGCTGTGGATAGAGAAATGCGGGAGAAATTTTGGACAGCCCTAATTTAGCTTTATCAGAAATTCTCCAATTCCCATCTCTTTCAGACACACAGAGTAGAAAAAGTTGGAGTTATTTAGGACTCCAGCTCCTAGGGAAGGCTATTTCCATTTAGACTTTCTGATCTGTCATAGAGTGAAGCATCTCTCTCCCTGCCTAATTAGCAGGAGATTCAGGATTACTTGTATAAAAAGATGTCTAACCTGGACCTGTCACTTAGATGAAGCATGGCCAACCCTTTCTGAAACAGTGCCACTGGCTGTATAAACAATTTGGAAAGGTAGCATGTTATCAAAAGCTTTTCAGGAAAGAGCAAAGTCAAGAGACTATGACTGAGGTACAAGGCTGTTATTTGTTTATGTTCTCTTCCTCAGCAGGCGTAACGCACTGTGTTCTGTTTCACTCTCTTCAGAAAGGGTTATGATTTCAGATATAGCCTTGGATGGCATGGTTTAGTGGGAGGTGTCCCTGCCCATGGCAGGGGGGTTGGAACTCAATGATCTTGAGGTCCTTTCCAACCCTAACTATTCTATGATTCTATGATTCTATGTGGCTGCTCATTTTTAAGCACCTACATTTAAGCACCTCCATGAAAACAGTCGGATAACATTTAGGCTAGCAAGTAACCCAGATTTGAAGTTGCAGGTGTTTAGATTGGCTAATAAAATGGCTGACAATTAAGAATCTTCTTGGTTGACATAGATATCCTTAGTTAATTGCATATCTTTTATTCCTCATGTAGACATTTGGGTTTAACTTCTCAATATACTGTAATTCTTTAATGGCAGCTTAAGTCCCACTAAAAGATCTGTAAACCACGGCAGGTTCTTAGGGACATTTTCAAAATAGAGAAGGATGCTCTGTTTCTGACAGCATGACATAATTCACACTCTAATTTCATTTAGGTTTGAGAATCTCTAAAATAACCAGCAGTGGGTAAAGTCTGTGAAACCAAGTTTGAAAGCAATATAACTGATTTTGTTTTCTCATGTTTCTGCCACTAAAAATTAGTAAAACAAATCCCCCAAAATGTTTCACAATTCTGTGATGTTCAGCAGACAAACAGAAGTTATTTCTTGAGTGTGTTTTTAATACACACTCCACATAAAGAGGGAGCACTCTGTCACACAGAGATGGCTTTGCCCTTCGTGCATTTAATGGAGAGTATGCTCCTGAAGCCCTCTCATTTCAGTCTCTACATGAAAATGTATTATCACGAGGGTAAACTACTTAACTTCATCAAATTGCCTAAATAGTTCAAGTACTGCCAGACAGAAAACTGTCTGAGCCTGCTCTTTCACTCATTGAACTCAGGGTCTTTCAATGAGGAGAGGAAAGTGGGAGAGATCAGACAGAAGATAGTCTGGGAACTTGTTTAATCTTTGAAGGCTTGTCTGGAAGACTATGAGATGAAGGTAATCTACAGAGCTTCAGAAATACTGAGCTGAACATTTTAGCAGATCTTGCAAAGAAAATTCCTGCTGACTATGTAAACTTATTTAATGTTTCATTTTGTAATACTTCAGTTTTTACAGTGATGTGGTTGTAGTGGAAGAAGCCCACAATAAAGAGATAATGAGAAAGGTGCTTGTTTAATAGGTGTATACAATATAAGATGCATTATTTGGGGCCATCATAACTGAAACACAAAGTATTAAATACTTCACAGACTTTAGGAGGACTTATCTTTTCATGTACAATGCATTAGCTTCTTTGGTAAACCTGTGTAGACAGTGGGAACCCAGAATAAGAAAGCATAGGGAGGAAAAGGAGGGTCTGGTCAATCCAAGTGTGTTGACCAGACATTCAAAGACAGAGTGTTTGTTAAAATGCAAACAAACAAATAAACTCCACCTGATTGGGGATCTTCTTCATAGGATGATGCAGTCAGAGGAATCAAAGCTCTTGAACAGGATGGTCAATCAGTGTCTGGACGGTGATGGGAGTCTCTGTTACATAGGTCCTGGACTGGGCTATGAATTCTTATACTTCAACCAAGTACCAGACCCATCTGAGCATATGGTTTGTGAATAAAAGACTGTCCTACATGAGTGTCCATCCATCTGCAGGATGGGATCTACTCGCTACTTAAAAACCACGTACAGTTTGTGATTCCTGCAGCAGGAAATGCCTGCATGCATATCTGGGTGGATGGTCATTATGACCAGGATGTTAACCATCACAATTGTACATATATATGGTGCCTATCCATTGCCCTTCATACAACAGGACTGTCTTAAATCCCTGCCTGGATACTCCCACAATTATGCATAGGACTTCTTGTGATGAAGCTGTGCAGGCCCATCACCTTGCCTGCACTCAGCCCATTGAGGAGAGAAGAGGCAGGGAATTTCAGAATTAGAAACTTTGTTATGAACCTGCATTTCATTAAATGCATTCAGTGAAGTTATACTCCCTAGCAGATTGCAACCATGGAAATTCCAATGGAAAATAAATCCACTTTTGTCAACTTTCAGCTCAGGATACAAATGTTGAGGTCAATGACTTTTTAACTGACTTGCTAGCAACCAACTGTACATTTCATCATAACCTGTGTGTTTCCCAGCCATATGCCTCCCACAAGGGCTGTTCCTTAACTGCAAAGAGCACAGTTTGTATACTAGGCTGTTGCAGTATCTGTCTGCAAAATTAAAATAAGATCACCGCTGGGGAGGGTGGATTTTCCATTATGGCCTCTTATACAAAGAACAAAAGACAGCATTGAGTGGGATGACTTCAATTACAAATTGAAGGGGACAAAACCCAGGCTAGAAGGAAGAAACAGAGTGGAGAAGCCCAGGCAACCAAACTAACTTAAAAATAGGGAAGCTCCAGAGTCCTTTAAACATCACAAGATTATTTTAAAATCTGTGAGATTTTAAAAATAAACATTGGCTCTTTCTGTGCACCTTGGCTGGGTCTCAGAACAATTTGCAGAGGGGAGACCCTGCTATTGTCGTCATTTCTCAGATGTCTGAGCACTGAGAAGTAAATTATCCTGTGGTTCACAGCGAAACCAGAAGAACTGGCAGAACCAAATAATTGGCCACAAGCAAAATTGTGGCGTGTGTGTGTCCCTCCATGTCATGTAAGTACATCCATCCTATGCCACCATTCTACCTCTCACAGAGACAGATGTCCAGGTTTGGAAACTTGCATGTACAGGATCCTGGTAGCTGGTACATAGCCACCATTAAAAATCACATTTCCCCCGCAGCCGCTAGAAAACTGCTGTAGTTACCCAGATTAGTACCAGACATTGGGCTTTCAGGTTGTATTCTTAATTATGAAAAAAGAAACAAACGTTACTGCCCCCTGTATTGTTATTCAATATTGTATTGTATTGCTATAAATCAGACCGTTTATGTCTTTCCACCATAGGGACAAACTACCTTTGAAACACTGAATGGTTCATGAAGTGAACTAATTGTGGAAACTGCACCGTAACGTATTACAAACAAGTATAATCTAATACTCAGCACATTTGGAGGGTCTTGCATTTGACAAGGATATTTCAGGAGCATCTGTATTTATAATCTCCGTGTGGCAGCAGATAGATTTTTAGTAAATCCATTGATTTGGTTTTACTCTATGGTCATTCCAGGTCCTTACAGTGACAATTGTTTGAGTACTGGGCAGCACTTCCACGGCACAGTTATATCCCTTATGGGTAAAGTTAGATTTCATTCATCATAGAGGAAAACTAGGGAAGGAAGCAAGATTTACAGGACTCCTTTCCGGAGCAAAAGCATTTTAATTCACAGTTGTGATTCATTCTCTGTTTAACAGACTGATGCAAACTAACCAGGAGGATCCTTGGCAGTGGGTCAGCAGTTTTGGAGTGGGGGTGGCCCCCAAAGCCATGAGTGGCAAAGCTCCAGTGGGGAAGAGCAGTGTGGACATGGGAACGTGTCCTTTCAGCAAGCTCCATGGGCAGGCTTCCATAATGACTGAATGCCAGTGCCGAAAGGACAAGGAAGAGAACAAGGCACCAGTGAAGGAAAGGCATTGGGTACAGAGAGAACAATTAATTTCTCTGCAGATTCACTTCAAAACCTTTTTTTGGCTGAAAAGCCTTACCCTGAGCTCTTCACTTATTTATGACACCTTTTTAAACAACCTTCACAGAAGGTCAAGAACACATCAGATTGCTGTGGGTCTTTTGTTTCCAGTCTGGTGTCTCATTTCCCTCAAAGATCATTTAGCTAAAGCCTACACAGCAACAGAGCTGAAAGGTTAGGAGGAGGAGGTGGAAGGAGAAACATGAAAGTTGGTAAAGAATCAGGATTTTTGTGATACCACAAAAATTCACAGAGTTCTACAGAGATCTCCACTGCTTTTTAAAGTCAGCAGAAGCAGCAACTCTTTTACAAACCACACCCTGTTGCATTTACTCTGTAATCTGCCCTTTTTCCACAACTCTGCCCTAGTGCCTGGCTGACCATTAGTGGAATCAAACCCTGACATTAGTCCTAGACTCTACCAACTGTCTTTCCTCTTACCCTCCCAGGACAGGACTCACAGTTTTCTGCGTGATACATCTATTGACAAGTTCATTTCAAGGGTTCACAATCTTGCAAAGCAAAAAACTATGAAACAATATTTTATATGGTTTCCACTGTCTTTATGGAAAGATAAGAAAGCAGCTGCTCTCTGAATACTCCTGCCAACAAAAGCCATTCCAACTGACCTCCACTTTGAATAAATACAAGTTATTTTCTAATAGCATAAAAGATTTAAGAGGAATAACAGAGCAACTGAAAATATAGTCCAGAAAAGTTTATTTATAAATGGCTTCCAAGTGTTCTGGGACTTGCTCCTTCAATGGTTTCATCTCTCCAATGTAATTCTTAAGCAGCTGAAGGCTTTCCAATTCCAGCACTGTAATTAAAGCTACCTACTTTCAAGCACATAGTCTAATCACTCTGACTTCAGTGGGACTGCTGTGTTTAGGGTAATGCGTGTGCTGAACTGCTGCATTAAATCAGGCCCTCAAGTGGAGGTCACTTGGCTATACATTTGCTAAGGACAAGGCTTTCACAAGCTAAATGACTTTTTTGGCCAGCACCTGTTGTTAGGGAAAGCTTCTTGGCACGGGCAAAATATTTTAATGAAAATATTGCACTTATTTACAACAATGTCCCCCAAGCACTGTGTAAACGTCACAGGTTTGGTTTCAGATGCCTTAGTATAGCACGGTGACACTTTCAACTAGAATTACTCAAATCTAATATCTAAAGGCATATGTAGCCACCTACATAAGATTTCAGCTTTACAGGAGCTTCTCCAACAGAAAACACAGACACACACACATCCAGTCTGAAAATAATATTGCTATTTAAGTCCTCAGATACAGATTTTATTTGACATTTGATTTGGACAATTTTACTCTGAAATCTCAGTTGGCTGAATTTCCGTTGTCTAAGGTGCCCCATTACCTGAACAAGGGTGTTATCCCCAAATGCCAATACATTTTTCCAAAGATTGTCTGGATTACCACAGCTTCTCAAGTATCAGTTCAGTTGAAAAATTTAAACATGCTATTAAAGCATGAAAGTTCCATGTTGCACAGTGTTTTCTTAGTGTTGTAAGTCAACAAAATTTTAAATGTATGAGTAATCCTATAATTATAACTATTAGAACTATTTGCATTTTTCATGTTGCTGCTGTAATGTACAATTGAATGACACTGATCTCTTTCTATGTTGTCTTAGACATATTTGCATAAAAATCCTTCTTTCAGCTGTGGTATATCTTAGTATTTCTATTTTGAGGTTTTCAGATTTTTTAAAGGTCTTGTTATAATTCTGTAGCTTTCTCCACCTTCCTTGTCTGAGGCCTTTATAAAAAGTGCAATATTTTGCCCCATTGCATCAATTTAGTGAGAAGTTCCACCATAAACATAACCAGGAAAAATTACTTTACAATAGATTGTAAAAGTGTGGTCACACTGTGGACTGAAAATGCCCTGTGTTGATTCACTTTATGTCAATCTGTTATTTGTTTGCGGTTTGTAACAGATATGAGCAATATTAAAAACAGATGTCTTTTTTATTTTGGAATAGAAACCTGGCCTGGAAGACACCATGTCTGCAAATACAATTCACCCCACAGACTTGGGATACTTGGCTGTTTTCTGTAGCTAGAGTTAAGGTCATCCCCATAAAGTCCAAATGACAAGACCATAAAACACTTCCCTGTAAAAAAGTTGAAAGATTAAAAGCTACAAAACATACAGGCTGCCCTAGGAAGACTGCAGGAGATACCAAAGCCTTTTTAGTATTATGCACCAAAACAGTGACAGCTGCGAGTTCAGTCAGGATATGTATCTGAAAGTCTGCGTATATGTAAGACTAAACAACTACAAGTCCTTGTGTGTATATGCATTTCAGCTCAGATGGTTCATTTAATTTCAACACAGATCTTTTCCTGGTGAAGTAAAGCTAAATGGAAATAAATTCCCTTTAAGAAAGGAAGAATAATATCTGTATGCATCGTTTACCATAGTTTAACAGCTAAGTCTGTTGAAAGTCATGTCTGAAATCCATGTTGAGGTATATATGGACTGTCAAAGAAATCAGGGACGGAGGGGTGTGGAGAAAATGGAATGGTAGAATTATAGAATAATTTAGTTTGAATGGCACTTCTGGAGGTCATCCATTCCAACCTTCCACCTGAAACAGGTCCAGCTGGAGTGGCTTGCTCATATCCATGTCCAGCTGAGTTTTGAGTTACTTACCTCCAAGGATGGAGACTTCGCAGCATTTCTGAGCACCTGGTCCTGTATTTGGCTTGCTGTATGGAGAAACAGGTTTTCCTTATATCAAATCATAATATCTCTTTTTTCACCTTGAATCTTTTGTCCCTTGCCATCTCATCATGCATCTTTGAGAAATGTGGCTCCATTTTTCTTTGTAAACTCCGTTATCTGTAGAGAGCAATATTGGGCAGACCACAGAAGAGTCTGAAAAGAAGAAAAATTACTGGTATTTTTTTGTTGCCAGGAGTTAGCTTCCTCTGATCATAACAGAAGTAAAGCAGTAGGAACTCAGACATGGGAAACTGAATGGAGAGATATGTAATTAAGACCAGTGTGGCAGATGGCCAAGAAAAGCAGAAATTGTCCTAACTGGGGCATTACAGCCCTTGTAATTTAATACTTGTGCCCTGACAATTTACATGTGTTTTGTTGATTGAATTTATAGGATAGTTCATACATTAGGGGCTGAACGAAGGCCACTGCAGCAGCTCTCCCACACACTGACTGGGAGAGCACTTAAAATTACAGGTTGACTTGTTTGGAAGGTCCTGCCCTAGAAAAAGTAACTTTACCTGAACTCTGCAACAGTAAAGGGAGTAAAATATGACAAGTAAGGATACTAGCGCTAGTCACCAGTGTGAAGATGATGAGCTAAGTTGAAGGCACCATGACCCAGAGAACATGGTTCAGTGGTTAAACATTTCAGCTGGGTCTCAAACTGTCTTTCGCAAACTGCCTCCAACGAAGTCCACTCTTTGCTTCTGCAGCTGAGCAAGGTCTGTGATTTGGTAGGGGTGTCCCTCTGCCTACTCTTCTTCTTTGCAGGGTCAGACCCAGCAACCCTGTGCTGGGGAAGAAGCATGGTCCAGGGAGAGTCCTCATCCCTGGCCTTGCCCCAGCTGCTTCCTCCGCTCCCTGCACCCAGATTCTCTGCTGTTTCTTAGGCAGAACATTTCTGACTTGGGACTGAATGTTCAATTCAGAAAAGCAGTAGTTGGAGGTGAAAACCAAGCAGATGGGCCTGGACAACTGATTTGGGGTCTCATTTGCATTTTCTAGGACAAAGTTTAGAGACAAGGGGAACACATCTGCCTCCTGCATGAGCAGAGAGACAAGTTTTGCAGCGCCTGAGGATCCTGGCTGGAATGCAAGCTCCCACACAGATTTTGTTAATTTGGTCATGTTCGTTTAAGGAGAAAAAGTATGGGGAAAAAAAGAAAAGTTTACACAAAAAGTAATCCAGGATGACGTCTGCTGCAAAGCCAGGTTGTAGTTCTGCCCCGGTCCGCTCTGGCTGGGAGTAAGGGCGCGCAGAAAACAGCTGTATTTTTTGTTGTGTATCCTGCCTTTCTCAATACTGACAATAACACAAAACATTTCACTGACACTAAAACACAGCTACATGTCCCAGAATTGTTTTAACAGGGCTACCAGAAAATACCATGTTCAAGTGTGAGAGCATCACATCTGCCTAAAGTTTCTGTGGGAGCCAGATGTGTAAGTTTATTTCAGATGCATAGGAGCTGCTATGACTTTAGGTCAACACCTCTCTGAAAGCAACAGAGAACTTCATTGACAAATATGAAGGCTAGTATTTTGCCTGGAAAATGGTGCAGCTGTGCGACCGTGGGGGAAGCAAGCGGATGAACCAATATGGTTGATAAAGCAAGCTTCTCTTTTATTAGCAAAAATCATCGCTTTATATATGTTTTACTCTGATTAGAATACACGTCATATACATTGATTGGATGCATGTTGCAGCGTGTTATAACATGATTGGTTGTTGAATACATCATTGCTTTCTTATGATTGGTTATATTTTTATACAGTTCTTTTCCTGGTTATTGTTCTTATTTCTGCTTCTTACTTCCTCCTTGGGGGTTTTGGTGGTTCCCCTTCAGCTCAAGGTTACGATGTCCTTGCATGTGATAGGCTCCTGCAGCTCCGTCGTGGTGCTTTGCCAACATCTTTTGACAAACCTTAGCAACAGTCCTTGGTCACACTGTTACCTGCTCAAAGCAGAGTTGCTGCAATGAGCCACTTCCTCGATCAGAGAGCCATTCTCCAACACAGCTGAAACAGCAGCTTGCCCCAGCACAGTAGGTTGTTGGACTTAGAAGCTAGAGGGGGAAACAGCACAGCTTTTCTGACATGATGGTTGTCTTTTTCTAGTGGTGAGGCAAGATCGATTCAGGGAGCTGATCCGTTGAACCTTTCAGGGGCAGTTTGTTTTTAATCAAATTCATATATTTCTTAAATAGCAGAATGTGGAATGTATCACTTTCTGCTGAGATTTCCCACTGCATAGGTAACCCATCACCTTTATTTGAATGTCATGGGTTCAGCAGCAGCAGTCATTTTTCTCCTTCTTGGTAGCTGGTGCAGTGCTGTGTTTTTGATTTTGGGCCTGGGAACAGCGCTGATAACACCAGTGTTTTCAGTTACTGCTTGGTAATGTTTAGGCTGGCCAAGGACTTTGTGAGTCTCATGCTCTGCTAGGGAGGAGGGGAAGCCAGGAGGAAGCAGAGACAGCTCACCTGACCCAGACTAACCAAAGAGGTTATTCCATACCACAGCACGTCATGTCCAGGATGTAAAGACAGAGAGCAGAGACCCGGAAGGGTGGTGGGGGTGCACTGTGGGGGGTGCGCGGCTTGGTCGGGCTGGGATTGGTGTTGAGCTATTGTATTCTTTCCTTGTATTTGCCTTGTCATTATTATTATTGGATGTAGCAGCAGTGGTTTGTGTTATACCTTAGTTACTAAACTATTCTTATCTCAAACTGTGGGAGTTGCATTCTTTCGATTCTCCTCCCCATTCCCCTGGGACTGGGGGAAGAAAGAGTGAGGAGTGAGTGAGAGAGCGACAGCGTGGCTGAGAAGCTTAAACCACAACAGACAGACATCTATTTTTTCTAGAGGAATAGCTTTTATTTCAAAACAACCAGGTAACTATAGCTTCCTCAAAAACAAGGGACAGTAGTTTTCCTTGTTGTTCTTAAAAAGACATTAGGATACAGAATCAGCCTTCCCAGAGGGAGATGGGGAACCAGAACTTTCTTTTAATTCTGTATGACTTAAATAGGGTGATAATCTGAGGAACTGGGCTGAGAAAACATAATTTGGGCAAAGAGGCAAAGAGAGAGGAGCAACTCATTTTGCAGCAAAATTTAATTGGGTTACTGTGAAAATAATGCATGGGCTTTTCACTTGAATTTCAAACAAATGAAGGTTTTTCCTCAATTTGGATGCTTCCTCTCTGCCTCTACAGTTATTTTGCATATAAGGTATTTTACCTCTGCTTCCTTTAATCTTATGTATATGTGTGTCCATCTACATATAAGTACGTACAATCGCATGGGTATATATATACAGGAAAATCCTGAATATGTAGAGGCTACCCTATCCTCTGTGCTGCCTCGCTACTTCAGAGAAAATTCCTCTACTGACTCCAGTTGGCATTCATTACATATTGTCTGCCATGTTCCAGCTAGCCTATTGCGCCTTACAAATTATCTTTGAGCCTTCAAGCAACTGAAGGTGGAAGGACAAGAAAACAAAAGTTCTTCAGTATTGAAGCTGTTTTTCACAGTGAACCTGTCCTCCTGCACACACTGGAAAGACTTTGACCTCCCTAAAGAATTTCCTGAGATGGCCTGCGAGGAGCTGGTTGAAATAAATCAACACCATATTCTCCAAATAAATGTCTATGCTAAAATATGTCTTGCTTGAGAAACAAAGAGAAAGAAAAATAATTTTGTGACATTATTGAAAATTCTCCTACAATTTGTCAATGTGTTGTTAAAGATGAGCAGAATAAGCACTACTCAAGTATATGCAAAGATTAATAATACAAATTTAGGTAATGTAAGCAAATAAATTTACTGCATTTTCTGAAAAGGAAGTGAAGTTACAGGAAAGTTGCTGGTGAAATGCCATATCATGACGCCTACAATATGTTACTTATGTATGACATGACAATCTTGCTTATTTTATTTATTTATTTATTTCAAAACTCAGCACAGGATCATTTCAGTGATGTGTCTAAATAGGTGGTCATATGTACCACAGCAGCTTGGACCTGCAGTAGTCATAGAATCATAGAATAGTTAGGGTTGGAAAGGACCTCAAGATCATCGAGTTCCAACCCCCCTGCCAGGGGCAGGGACACCTCCCACTAAACCATGCCATCCAAGGCTATGTCCAACCTGGCCTTGAGCACCGCCAGCGACGGAGCATTCACAACTTCCTTGGGCAACCCATTCCAGGGCCTCACCACCCTCACAGTAAAGAATTTCTTCCTCATATCCAATCTAAACTTCCCCTGTTTAAGTTTGAACCCGTTACCCCTTGTCCTATCACTACAATCCCTCATGAAGAGTCCCTCCCCAGCATCCCCATAGGCCCCCTTCAGGTATTGGAAGGCTGCTATGAGGTCTCCACGCAGCCTTCTCTTCTGCAGGCTGAACAGCCCCAATTTTCTCAGCCTATCTTCATACGAGAGGTGCTCCAGTCCCCGGATCATCTTCGTGGCCCTCCTCTGCACTTGTTCTAACAGTTCCATATCTTTTTTATGTTGAGGACACCAGAACTGCACACAATACTCCAAGTGAGGTCTCATGAGAGCAGAGTAAAGGGGTAGGAGCAACTCGCTCGACCTGCTGGTCACACTCCTTTTGATGCAGACCAGGATACGGTTGGCCTTCTGGGCTGCAAGCGCACACTGCCGGCTCATATTCCTTTTCTCATCAACCCACAGCCCCAAGTCCTTCTCCGCAGGGCTGCTCTGAATCTCCTCCCCACCCAACCTGTAGCTGTGCCTGGCATTGCTCCAACCCAGGTGGACGACCTTGCACTTGGCATGGTTAAACTTCATCAGGTTGGCATCAGCCCACCTCACAAGCGTGTCAAGGTCCCTCTGGATGGCATTCCTTCCCTCCAATGTATCAACCGAACCACACAGCTTGGTGTCATCGGCAAACTTGCTGAGGGCGCACTCAATCCCACTGTCCATGTCACCCACAAAGATGTTGAACAAGACCGGTCCCAACACCGATCCCTGGGGGACACCACTCGTTACTGGTCTCCAGCTGGACATTGAGCCACTGAGCACTACTCTTTGCGTGCGGCCATCCAGCCAGTTCTTTATCCACCGAGTGGTCCACCTATCAAATTGATGTCTCTCCAACTTAGAGAGAAGGATGTCACGTGAGGCAGTGTCAAAGGCTTTACACAAGTCCCGGTAGATGACATCAACCGCTCTGCCCCTGTCCATCAGTTCTGTAGCCCCTTCATAGAAGGTCACCAGATTGGTCAGGCAGGATTTCCCCTTAGTGAAGCCATGCTGGCTGTCACCAAGCACCTTGTTGCTTTTCATGTGCCTTAGCATGCCTTCCAGGAGAATCCGCTCCAAGATTTTGCCAGGCACAGAGGTGAGACTGACTGGTCTGTAATTCCCTGGCTCATCCATTTTTCCCTTCTTAAAAATGGGGGTTATATTTCCCTTTTTCCAGTCATCGGGAACTTCACTTGACTGCCATGATTTTTCAAATATGATGGACAGTGGCTTAGCAACTTCATTTGCCAGCTCCTTCAGGACCCGTGGATGGATTTCATCCGGTCCCATGGACTTGTATACATTCAGGTTCCTAAGGTGGTCCCGAACAAGATCCTCCCCCACAGTGGGCCCAGGGTCCCCACCCTCACCGTCCCCGCGTCTGCCTTCCAAGACTTGGGTGGTGTGGTCAGAGCATTTGCCCATAAAGACTGAGGCAAAGAAGTCATTAAGAACCTCAGCCTTCTCCAAATCCAGAGTAGCCAGTTCTCTCGATAACTTCTGGAGAGGGCCCACGGTGTCCCTAACCTGTCTCTTATTGGCAATGTACCTATAAAATCCCTTCCTGTTATCCTTAACATCCCTAGCCAAGTTTAATTCTAAGTGGGCCTTAGCTTTCCTAACCTGGTCCCTAGCTTCCCGGACAACATCCCTGTATTCTTCTCAGGCCGCTTGACCTTGCTTCCACCTTTTATAAGCCTCTTGTTTCCTTCGAATTTTGCTCAGCAGCTCCTTATCCATCCAAGGAGGTCTCCTGGCCCTCCTGCTAAACTTCCCTCTTGTTGGGATGCATTAGTCACCCCTTACCTGTGGGCCAGCACTTACCCCGTGGCAATGGAAGATCAACATGCACATCTGGAGACCTTGTGGGAAAAGACTGTCCCAGAGCTTACGCAGCTTATGGTGCAGAGCCCCTCACCTCCAGGTATTTGAATCTGTTGCAGAGATCTGAACCAAAGCAGAAGCACATCACAGAGACTGAGTCTAATATAAAAGCAACATTTTCCCATCTGCCCCAAATCTCATCCTCAGCTCTCCTGCCATAAGCACTGAGGAGTTTCAACTCTCACCTTTCTGAAGGACATATGAATTTCAGCCAGAAGTTAATAAAGTAGGCTTCAATTATATCATTGAGATTTGAATCTCTTCAGAGAGATCTGGCTTAATTTTATCAATCCCTAGTCCCTATTAATATATCTGGATTAATTTCCCCTTTCCCCTGTTTCCTCAGATACTATTATGCCTTATTGCAGTTACATAAATTTACTGCTCTAATCCCATCTGCTTGGTTATAAGGTAATGTGGTATGCTCAAAGGTGACTGGGTGATTGAAATTGCATTCTTTGCTTCATTTAATATCCTGAAATAGAGCTTAACATTTAAGCTGTTGTGGAATATAAAACAAATAGAAAAGACCCAATGAAGCCAGCATAAAGGGATATTTATTCTTACTGTGATCACGCCAGTTTCCCACACAGACTAAGAACAGCAGGGGTGATCCCCTCCTCTCTGCAGTGCAAACTGGCAGCCATTAGAATGGCTGTGAATTATTTCCTTGAACCAGCCACAAACTGAATTTGAGCCAATAGTTGACAGAGAGAACAAAGAATGATCCAAATCTATGCCACTATAATCTGCTTCACAAAAGTACTGATTTTTATGCCTCTTCCATTGAAGGTGTTTTTAATTAAGAAGAAACTCTTTTGACCTGCAATGCCACTAAAAAAGTAGCTGGTTTAAATCTGTCAAGTTACACAAAACCTTTGCTTGTCAGTCTCAGGACGACAGGGCACCATCCCTTTGAAGAACAAGAGTTGTCATCCTCCAGAGTCAAGGAAACATCATGTCTAATTGAGGTGCTGAGGAAGTGTCCACTGGTAAGAGTCCTGCTACAGACAACAGTTTTGAGCCAACCTCAAAGCCTGTAGCTGCGGGAATCCAGCATGGGCTGATGGCCAGAAGTAGCATGGCACAGAGAATTGGAAGGAAAGGCAAATCCTCATCAACAAATCGTAGCACACAGTAGGAATTGCTACCAGATGTATGTTCTCAAAGCCAGATTTGGCAACCATTTCAGTTTTCCACAGGTCTGTTGTTTTGGTTGGTCTGGTTTCTGTTTGGTTCATCACCTGAAATAAAATTGCATTGCCATTTCTGGAACACTTATATTAGAGCGAAGGACCCTTTGCATTTAGACCCCTTCCTTTCTGTAGGGTCTTACCAAGCTGCACTGAATCACAGCACTACCAGCTGGCATCAGAGGAGGAAAAAAAGTGCATAGCAGCAGAGAACTCCCTGTTCTGCTTCTCAAATCTAAAAGTGGCTTTGATGAACCCAATAACCCTGCTGTGGACTGCTAGGCATATCAGTCCACAGTATACCTTGGCTAGTACCAGATCTTTGAGACTTGTGGCCTCTCATGAACCAAGTGGGATTTCCTCAGTTTTACGTTTTCAGTAATTCAGTCTCAATGTTAAAAATAGCAGTATTTATCTACCATTTTCATCAGTTCAAGGTATGGAAAGTGAAAATAACTGACAAAATAGTCCAAAGCATGCCTGCAAATCTCCCTACAAGACGGCAAAATACAGCAGATACCTGATCATCCATCAGGAATCATTACTGGGTTAATTTGTATAAAATGAAAGAAGTTGTGAATGCAATCTCTTAAACAGCACTCAGCTAAATGGGTTATTTTTCCATTGGTAGCAATATTAACATGTATCTTTAGTGTACTGCAGGAGGAAATGGCAAAATGGTCATAGTCATCTTCATTTTAGTGCTGGAGAAACATGATGAGTGGTGAATGATTCTTAATATCATAACTGTCGACATAAAGGAGATGAAAGTGTAACTGGAGATGATTGTTCATTTTCATCCTTTCTGAGATCCATCATTCTAGCGTGCTGTTTTCTCTTGCTTTCCTAATACCTTCACATTAGAGCCTGGAAACATGGAGAAGCAAATCTTCAAATTTTTCTGACATGCAAAATAGCTATTCCTCCAAACACCTTGAAAATCAAAGACAACTTATTAAATTAAAATGAATCTAAATATATTTTGTTTTCTCTCTTGTATAGAATAACCAGGTGTGCAATTAACTACGTAATGTGCACCAGGCAAGTGCATAGAGAAAAGTATGTCGTGGGTGGAATGTACAACTTTCCATGCAATCACCTAGTATTGAAAAACCACCACATTTTCTAAACACAGTGGCTTCTTCCATCTGCTGCAGCATTCAGCTGAAAAAGCTGCAGCTGCAGCCGAATCGCTCAGTAAAATATCCATTCTCAGCACTGGGAGGGATATATATCATACTACTTCAGAATGACTGGAGTTGTTTCTGATTTGGCAGCTGAACTGTGTTGATAAAGCAACAGGTGATAAAACAGAAGTTGAACAAAAATATCAAAGTCATATCCCACTTGCTGACATTTATTTAATGACCTGGTAGCACTTGTCTGCCAGTAACATTGCCAGTCAGATAGGCACAACAGGGAAAGGCCTTGCAAACAGGGAACGCTATCGATGCCAGACCTTGATCTGTTCAACACGCTGCGTATGGCTGCCTACCACATCCCCAGGAAGCTGCTCTGACCTCTCAAATGCCAGCTTGTGTCAGCAAAAGTGTAGCAGGCATGCACTGAGTTTCCCAGGGATCGATCAGATACAGCATGAAATGGAAGGCTTTCATTTCTTACTGACTTCTTGGTGTGGCAACTGAGGGTTTGCAGGAGAGCATATGCATGGATTTATTTCAATGGACACCATTCCTTCATATTAAAAAAAGTATACTTCAGTCATTCGTTTTCAAACATTAAACTTCCAGAGCAACCCTTGAGGAGTAAAAGAGGGACCTCTTGGAGTCCGCATTTCCTGGGCTGTGCCCTGTACCATCACTGTGTGTCTCTTAACATTTTCCACTAAGACAGCCCAGGCTATTTGGATGCTATCCATTGGCTTTTATCCCTTACAGCTTAAATTGTTTTTCTGAAACAATGCTTCAAAGAAACAAGATCTTCTTTGTTTCAAACAAAGCCAATGGGTACTACATAAATCTTTTTAGCAATCATTCATATTTTGGAAGACTACTGTCATATTCACTCCTTCAATTACACTCTTTCAACACAAGGAAACACAGTTCTTTCAATTTTTGTACAATAGTGACATTTTGTAGTAAAGTAAGACCTCATCTTATTTGTCACCTCTAGCTTCTCTCCAATCCTTCCTATAATTTTCCTGAAGAATAATGCCTTAAATAAAATGCATTTATCTAGCTGAGGCCCACCAGGTGATGCATAGAAAATACTCATTCCTTCAGCATTTTATACATGACATTCTGACAGTACATTAAAAAACTGGACTTCCCTTTTTTTTCCCCCAGCGATAGCAGACTGCTGACTCAGTTTGCATTTGACATCAGCTGTAGCTCACAATACTTCTTCTGCATTATTGCAGCTTGCTGGTTTGTCTCTTCATTTCTGCACTTCCTGCTTCCTCATTAAAATACTTCACACTTATGTCTGTAGATTTTAATGTTTTATTTCAAACTACTGCTTCATTTTATTAAGAATTTTGATCCTTGATTCTTCAGTAAAATTCAGCCCTCCTGGCCCAGTGTTATTCATGAGTTTCAAGTACATTCTTTAATATCAAGTCATTAATGAAAATGTGGAATGAAGCAAATTCTGCAGAGACACCTATACACTTGATTAGAATAAGCTGCCAGTTAGAAATCTATGAATAAGTCTTTGTGTTATAGACCAACAAGCTGTGTACATTAAAGTGATCTCTTCTATACTGTTTTCCTTTACTAAAGAGCACACCGGGCCCAACACCATGTAAAAGCCTTAAGAAAGTCAGTGTATGTCACACCTCCTGCTTTTCTTTATTCACTTGGCTAATTATGTCCTCAGAGTTTAATCAGACCGGTGTTACATATATATTCTTGAAAAATCAGTATTAGAATCATAAAATAATAGAATGGGCTGGGTTCGAAGGTACCTTAAAGATCATCTAGCTCCAACCACCATGCCATGGCCAGGGATACCTTCTACTAGACCAGCCTGCTCAAGGCAACATCCAACCTGGCCTTGGACACTGCCAGGGATGGGGCACCCGCAACTTCTCTGGGCAACCTGTGCCAGTGTCTCACCACTCTCACAGTCAAGAATTTTGTCCTAATATCTCATCCAAATGTACCCTCCTTCAGTTTAAAACCATTCCCTCTTGTCCTGTCAATACATGCCCTCGTAAAAAATCCATCTTTCTTATAGGCCACCTTAGGTACTGGAAGGCTGCTGTAAGGTCTCCCCTGAGCTTTCTCTTCTCCAGGCTGAACAAACTCAATTCTCTCAGCTTGTCTACGTAGCAGAGGTGCCCCAGCCCTCTGTCCATCTTCATGGGCCTCCTCTGGACTCACTCAAGCAGGTCCATGTTTCTCTTGTGTTGGCAGCCCCAGAGCTGAATGCAGCACTGCAGGTGAGGTCTCATGAGAGCAGAGTAGAGGAGCAGGATCATCTCCCTCAACCTGCTGGCCACGCTTCTTTTGATGCAGCCCAGCATACGGCTGGCTTACTGGGCTGTGAGCGCACACTGCTGAGTCACGGTGAGCTTCTCATCAGCTAACGCCCCCAAATCCTTTCCTTCATGGCTGCTCTCAATCCATTTTCTGCCCAACCTGTAGCTGTGCTTGGGATTGCCCAGACCCAGGTGTAGGACCTCGCACTTTGCCTTTTTGAACTTCATGAGGTTGGCACTGGCCGCCTCTCAAGTGTGTCAAAGTCCCTCTGGATGACATACCTTATCTCCAGCCTGTCAACTGCATCACACAGCTTGGTGTCATCATCAGACTTCCTGAGGCTGCACTCCATCCCACTCTTGATGCTGTCAACAAAGATTTTCAAGAAAGGGAAAATGGATGAGCCAGGGAATTACAGACCAGTCAGCCTCACTCTGTGCCTGGCAACATCTTGCAGAAAATTCTTCTGGAAGGCATGCTGAGGCACGTGAAAAACAAGGTGGTTGGTGACAGACAGCATGGCTTCACTAAGGGGAAGTCCTGCCAGACCAAGGTGGCCAATCTAGTGGCCTTCTATGATGGGGGTATGGAACTGATGGACAGGGGTAGAGCAGTTGATGTCATCTACCTGGACTTGTGCAAAGCGTTTGACACTGTCTCACACAACACCCTTGTCTCTAAATTGGAGAGACATCAATTTGATAGGTGGGCCACTCGGTGGATAAAGAACTGGCTGGATGGCCGCACGCAAAGAGTAGTGCTCAGTGGCTCAATGTCCAGCTGGAGACCAGTAAAGAGTGGTGTCCCTCAGGGATCAGTGTTGCAGCCGGTCTTCTTCAACATCTTTGTGGGTGACATGGACAGTGGGATTGAGTGTGCCCTCAGCAAGCTTGCCGATGACACCAAGCTGTGTGGTTCAGTTGATACCTTGGAGGGAAGGAATGCCATCCGGAGGGACCTTGACATGCTTGTGAGGTGGGCTGATGCCAACCTGATGAAGTTTAACCATGCCAAGTGCAAGGTCCTCCACCTGGGTGCAATGCCAGGCACAGCTGCATGTTGGGCAGAGAAGAGATTCAGAGCAGCCCTGCCCAGAAGGACTTGGGGGTGTTGGTTGATGAGAAAATGAACATGAGCTGGCAGTGTGCACTCGCAGCCCAGAAAGCCAACGGCATCCTGGGCTGCATCAAGAGGAGCGTGACCAGCAGGTCGAGGGAGGTGATCGTGCCCCTCTACTCTGCTCTTGTGAGACCTCACTTGGAGTATTGTGTGCAGTTCTGGTGTCCACAACACAAAAGGGACATGGAACTGTTGGAACAGGTCCAAAGGAGGACCACGAGGATGATCAGGGGACTGGAGCACCTCCCATACAAAGACAGGGTGAGAAAGTTGGGGTTGTTCAGCCTGCAGAAGAGAAGGCTGCATGGAGACCTCATAGCAGCCCTCCAGTATCTGAAGGGGGCCTATAGGGATGCTGGGGATGGACTCTTCATGAGGGCCTGTAGTGATAGGACAAGGGGCAATTGGTTTAAACTTAAACAGGGGAGGTTTAGATTGGATGTGAGGAAGAACTTCTTTACTGTAAGGGTGGTGAGGCCCTGGAATGGCTTGCCCAGGGAAGTTGTGAATGCTCCATCGCTGGCGGTGCTCAAGGCCAGGTTGGACATAGCCTTGGATGGCATGGTTTAGTGGGAGGTGTCCCTGCCCATGGCAGAGGGGTTGGAACTAGACGATCTTAAGGTCCTTTCTAACCGTAACTACTTTATGATTCTATGATTCTATGTTGAACAATATGCTTCCCAACACCGACCCCTGAGGGACACCTCTCATTATCTGTCTCCAGCATGGAGACATTGACCACAACTCTCCAAGTGTGACCATCCAGCCAATTCTTTATCCACCACGTGGTCAATCTATCAAATCCATGCCTCTCTAATTTAGAGACAAGGTTGTGCAGAGCAATATCAAATGTCTTGAATAAGTCCAGTTAGGTGATGTCAGTCACTCTTCCCTTTTCCACCAACACCATGGCCCCATCACAGAAAGACACCAAATTTGTCAGCCACTAGATTTGCCCTTAGTGAAGCAATGTTGGCTGTCACCAATCACCCCCTTATTATCCATGTGCTTTAGCATAGTTTCCATGAGGATCTGCTCCATAATCTTGCCAGGCACTGAGGACAGACTGACTGGACTGTAGTTCCCCAGGTCTTCCTTTTTTCCATTCTTGAAATTGGGGGTTATATTTCCCCTTTTCCAGTCAGTGGGAACTTCACCAGACTGACACGACCTCTCAAATATGATGGATAATGGCTTGGCAACTACACCTGCCAGTTCCCTCAGGGCCCAAGGATGCATCTTGTCAGGTCCCATGGACTTGCGTACCTTAAGGTTCCTCGGATGATCTCGAGCTTGATCTTCTCCTACAGGGGGTGGTTCTTCATCCTCCCAGTTCCTGCCCCTGCCTTTTTGGCCCATGTGGCTAGAGCTCTTGCTGGTGAAGACCAAGGCAAAAAAAGTCATTGAGTATCTCAGCCTTCTCCATGTCCTGGGTGACCAGGTTTCTTCCTGCTGTTTCCTTCTGAAGGAGGCTCACTTTTTCCCTTGTCTTCCTTTTATCCACAATGTACCTACAGAAGCTTTTGTTGTTGCTCTTTATGTTCTTGGCCATATTGAGTTCTGTGAGGGCTTTAGCTTTCATAATGCGATCCCTGGCTGCTCTATTTGTCTATATTCCTCCCCAGCTACCCATCCTTGCTTCTGCCCTCCATAGGCCTCCTTTTTATGCTGGAGTTTGTGTGGGAGCTCATTGTTCATACATGAAGGCCTTCTGGCTTTCCTGCCTGACTTCCTCTTTATCAGGAAGTATAGAAAGAAGTATTTTAACAAATTAATTCTCCTGTAGATGCTTACTAATTGATTAGACAATTATCTGTTTTAGTATCTTCCAGGTATTAAAATTATCCTGATAGGGGAGTCTAATTCTCCAGGTCATATTGTTATCCTTTTACTAATAGTAGCTACTGCATTTGACCTTCTACTCTCATTAGAGATTTTCTCTGTCCTTCACGAGTTCTTGAAGATAATTACAAATGGTTCAGCAAATCCTTCATCTACTCTGTCTACTTTGTCAGCTGTAGTTCTCTAGGTTGAATTTCAGAGGCTTCTTTACCTTGAGTGACTTTAAATGGTCCAGATTTTTCTAGCTTTTCTTGCTATATTTTATATGTATCACTGTGTTAGAAGTATTTGCACTAGGGAAACACTCATTGCCACATCAGTTTTTCATCAGTAAAATGAAAAGAGAATTAGTTCTCCAAGGTCTAATTTAATACCATGCAGCTAACATGGGTGTTTATAGTTTCTTCATATTTATTTTTAACCTAGTGACAGCCTGCAGTTAACAGAACAATTTTTGGTACCTCCTGTTTTCTCCAGCTGTTTAAACAAGTTGTGTTTTCAGCTTCTTTGAACTGCCTTCTGTGATACAGATTGTTTTATCTGATTGTCTGTAGAATATTTTTAGTCAGGATTTGCTGTTACAGTTATTAATGGTTTCCCGTTCATGAACTACATCCATCATTATTTAATCAGTCTTTCCCAATGTGATTTTGTTCGGCCTTCTAGTACAACAGCTGCATATCTCTAATGTTTTGGAGACAACAATACTTCAGAAAAAAAGAACCCTGGGACAAGCAATGGCTATTGTGGTTATTTCCTTCATCTTTCAACATGTGCAGAAGGCAATATGTACAGCATATTTTTTCAAAACAGTGAGGTTTTGTGTTTTGGGGAGGTTTCTTTGAAATGAAGACCAAGACAGAAAGCAACATCCAGCTGAAAGGTTTCCCTAGTGTAGAAGTGTGTCTCCTAGCTGCACCAGTACAGCAGAAGACTAGAAGCTTCTGTGACTAGAAGGCAGATGCCAGGGTGCTTTAGCTGTTCAGGGAGTTTATACTGGGGGCAAAATGTAACAATGAGCATCCTACGAAATGTCTCTCCTGGGGGCTGGCACGAGGGGAGGCAAGCAAACAGGTGGGAACAAATTGACCAGAAAGGTTGTAGAGTCTCCATCCTTGGAAATACTCAAATCTATCTGGAGATGACTCTGAGCAATCTACTGTAGTTAACCCTGCTTCAGCAGGTTGCTGGACTAGAGGATCTTCAGAGGTCCTTCCCTATCTCTGTGTTTCAATGATCCTGTGAGGTGGCACTCAGGCCTGCCTTTCTATTTATACAGCTAAAGAAGCTGCCATTCATCTCAGATGAAGAGACCAGAACAGTTTCCATGATCATATCCTGTTTTCCGACACATGTACTTTCCCAAAACTTTGGCAGGTTCCAGAGGAAGTCCACTGTGCTGGGTTTTTTTGTTAATTAGAATAATTATTATTCTGTGTTTTATTTAGAATGAACAAAATTACAATATATCAAAATTGTTTCACAACATGGGTAAAGGCATACCTTTTATCCTGGTTACAATAAATTAACTTCACAGTGTCTACTATTTGGTTTTTTTATTTTTTATTGCCCTGTTGTGAGCTTTTCCTTTGAGTGGTTGTTTCCAGTAACAACCAGTTACTGGAAAATTACTTTTATCCCCGCACTTTCCTTTCAAGATTAATAAGTCTTTTCTAAACTTTTTATTGTATAATATTCCTCATAAAATCCAACTTATTTTTCTTTCAATTATTCTTTTGGACTAGATCCATATCAAGTCATTTGAAGGAAATAATGAATCAATTGATCAGTTAGTTGGATTGATAGCTCTGGTTTGAGTTCTGCATTAAGCAGTAACTAATTGCCCAAACCTAAATGCTTTTAAAAACATATCTAGGCAATCAATAACACAGTAACTGCATTTTAAACAGAAGAATGAACACAGCTATGCAAGAGGAAATGGACAGCCATAACTGCAATATATGCCACAGCAGTAGGATTTTTTGCTGGTTTCCTTTTTGCTTTTGTGTGTCTTTGTTTACATTCTTTTCCTGACAGTCACTTCTATTTATATGAGGGAAATCAATAGCTCATCCAGAGCTTTAGTAACAGGTGACCATAGGAGCTTTGGGCTTTAGTAGGAGCTATCAAGGCATAAACATGTCCACTTTCTGTACCACATGGTTTTCCTAATTCACAGTGAAGAGTTATGTAGCTGGTAGATGTATCCAGCTGAGGCAGCATTTGCTGGCCCAGCTTACTTTCTCTTCCCCTGTGTTCAAACTTCTTATAGTCACTCATTCTTCACATTTTTCCACTCTTTGAGTAGTAATTTCTCCTGTCTCATTCAAGTGGTCTTTCTATCTGTGCTATGATGAGGCTCAAAACATTCCTCTAGCTGCCTGTTCTTGTGAATGCTTCCTTTCTAGTATGTTCCTATCTTTAGTTTTTGAATTTTTATGCCCTTTTTTTTGATTTATTGTATGGCTGGTCATTGAACAGTAACAGTAAGATATTACACAATTTTAATATTATTATTTTAAAAAATACTTCAACAGAGCTTTCACATTTGGAGCACAAAGTATTCAGGTTCATGTTCCAGTAACTGCTCCTCCAACCCCTTATCAACTCAGGTTTTGTAATAATGAACTTTATGTCAAAATACATATTAGGGAAGAAACAGACAAAACAGCTACACCCAGAAGTGATATAGTAAGCACTGATGTTCTCTGGTAAATTGAAATTCCCTGTGTGAAATCCTGACTTCATCAAGGCGTATCAGAGTTCTGCTATTGATTTGAATGACTCCAGGATTTACTCCTTCTGTCAGCTGAGGCACAAAATCTGGTGGGTTTTTTTTGTAAAACGTAGTTTAACAACCAGTCTGAGAACCAATTTCTTGAGTTCTAGCACACTTGAGTCTGTGATATCACTTTTTTGATGAGTGAGAGATGCATGACACGTTACCAAATATTGGGCATCAGACTGGATTGTCTCCCTTCCCTGAAGTGGGCTTATCCCAAGAAGTAATTTCCACAGTATTTCTTCTTTGTAACAGATATCCTCAATGAGTGAGCAATTCAAGGCAGTTCCACATAATACGTGTCATCCTCATTTAATGAGCAGATCAAGATGATTTTGTATGATTAACTGTAATAGAAGGTAAACGGTCCTTTTGATTTTAGCTTTTTTCAAAATCTTACACATTATACAAAATACATCAGAGATGGAAATTGTCTATGTAAAAGATTTGAACTTGCCTGAAGTAATTTAGCAATATTATAAGTTGGATTGGCTATTGAGCTGTCTGCTCTGTGCATATGTATTCATACACTAAGTTAATTCAGTAATTGGATTGTCAGAAAATATGCCCAGGAAGAGTGAGAATTGAAACCAGATATATACTCCCTAGCAGATATTTCAGACACAATACAAGAGTTGTTAAATTTGATGCTTTTATTGCAACTTCCTGCTGAGCTCAACAAGTTTGGTTATGGATCCAAGCATGTGAAGGAGCAAGGAATTTCAGTTAGGCTTAAAGGAAGTCCCGTCAGGAGAAAAGGGAGGTTAACTGCAGTAAGATGACTCCAGACTTCAGAGAGTAGTTAAGAATTAAGCCCTTATTCAAGCACTCAATAAACTGATTCCATAAGTAAGGTAGACATTTTAAAATTTAAAAAACCTTTTCAATTATTATTTTTCCTGATGCTAAAATTAAATATTTATGTTAAGACAGCTGTTTGGCCTACTATGTTTCCCCTTGTTCACAGCTTCCTGCAGAGAGAAACTGGTTACCTGTCAGACCGGAGGGTCAAATGTGGTTGTGTCTTCAGAGTCTGGTTATCTGAGGCCATCTAAGAGGAAGCAATTCTAGTAATCTACTCTGAAAAGGACAAAGGCAGAGATCTGATATAAAGAACAAAGTCTAGAGATGCTGTCATGGGCATCACTCTTTCAAAACAGCCAGCTAACAAGAGAAATGATAGACCAGATGATGAAATTATGAGTATTGTAGTAGTTAAATAGATCATTTTGTTTAATTTGAGCTAACCAGTTTGAGAATTTGACATAATAGGAAGATACTGGAAACACAAAAGTGTAAACTAGATACATATGTCGCTGACCTTTTTCAAACAGACCATGGCAGCTGAACCTCCAGAAAGACTGCATTCATTCTAACAGGTATATCAAATCACCAGAAATCAAAATATTTTTCTTGAGTCCACCAAAATTCTCATATAATTTTCAATGACACTTTGCAAATCATGTTTTGCTAGACCTAGATATATTGTGTATTTCTGTAACAGATTGCAATGCTTAGATCTCTGTATAGCTGAATAAGTTTGTAGGGACCTGGGATTTTTGCTGAAACTTAATATATCTCAAGTGTCTTTTACAATGTGGTAAGTGTGTAAAAGGTATCCTACCATGAACTGCATAATAATATGTGAGGGTCCTCATCTGTAGTTTTAGAGAAAATATTCCCATTGACTGCAATGGTCAAGCACAGATTGACCTCTGCTGATATTTGTTCTCTGAGTACTCTGTGAAGCTAACCACTGAAACTGCACAAGGAGAGTTTCCCACAAACATTTCTCATCCTAGCCAACACAGCATACCTTATTATCCATGCTGCCTATGTTATTCATCATTTCTTTTACAAAGAACTGGAGAGTCTGGACATAGAGTGAGTATGCAATGGAAAGTGCTTTGTGAAACCTATTCATTCTGATTTAATTTCTTTCTACCGTGCCTATTTGTCCCCTCATTAACCACTATCAGCTTCCTGTTTCCTATGCAAGGATCTTCACTGCTTTATTGAAGGCCTAATCCATGTGGTTTTGGGGCTGCAACCCCAGCATTCAGTTACTTGGAATACACTTTTGGAGAATAAGATGGACACGAAGAGGAATCTGGAATCCAGACAAAGAAGGATGTGCTGTTCATCACTCTGTGCACCCAGAGACAGGCAGCAGAGAGATGTGTCTTCTGTTTCTCTGTGCTGGTGATGCAATAGTGCCATAACAGATACTTCCACGTCTTCATTTATTGGCCTGGAATACAGGACATGAATTCTGAGACAGACACCAGAAGACATAATACAGAGGACTCTTATAGTCTTGCCTATCCTTTATAATTAGCTAATGGAACTATTTTATTTTTTCACTTTTAAGGCAAAATGATAGGAGAGCCCACAACCAAGCCAGATACCATATTAGCTTCTTAAGTAAGGGATTAAATAAGAAAATTCACCTTTAATTTTGGAGTTGTTAACATGATCTTTCTCATGGTCCGTATTTCTTTATAAGTTCTTTGACTGCTTGTCTGTTTCTCTTTGCACTATTCGCCATTCATATTTCAGACCTTGTCTTCAGAAGATTACTTTTCCCAGAGAAGTATGTTTAAAATGACCATTGGTGGGAGTGGCACAAATACATTGTGATGTATTTCAGCTTGAAGCCATCTGTGGTGGGAGGTGTTTACCGTAAAACGCTTTTCTCTATGCTTTTTAAGACTGCATCTTTCTGCAACGCAAATATGCAAAATAAATCCTACATAAATGTAATTATTTCTGAACGTTATCAACCAATCCAGAGCAGAGCTAGTATTCCGGACCCTGCTCATCTCTGTCTAACACAAATGACTCCAGTAGCCAAACCTTTTGAATGAAATCAGTCTATTTCTTTGAAATGCACTTTTTTTTTTTGACTTCTTTTCATGAAGGCAGAACTGCGAAAAGAGACTCATTATCTTACAGTTTTTAGCTCCAGGCCCTTGAGACAGAATTATAATTCAACATAATTATGTAGAAACCAGGACAAAACAGGTGATTCCAATAAATTTGGAAGTAGTTTTTTCAGAACATTACAAGTTTAATTGATAAAGGCAGCCTGATACTTTCTGTGAGGCTACCCTATGCAAACACAATGCACCCAAGTAGCATCTTTTCAATGAATGAATCACTGTTCACAATAAACTTGAGGTCTCCAGTCACAAGACTTTATAAGGAATTTTTATCATTTGGGTGTACTTTGGAAGGGATCCATTCATAGATACATCAATAGGTATTTGAGACAAATGAAGTCACTGCAGATAAAGTACATAATGGCTCAGACGCTAGCAAAATTATAAAAAACAGGAAAGATACTACAGAAAGATATAGAAATTGGTGCAAACAAGTCCATCAAATACCAAATGAAGAACTTACATCCAGTCATTAAAAATGTACATTTGTACTTAACTGCTGAAGCCTATATTCTGGGAAACAGCAGCTCTGTGAAGAACTTAGAAGATGTAGTAGATAAAGTGGAGCAAGACCTCCTTATGTCAAGATCAGGTATCTGCTTAAAAAGCTTATTCTACCACTCTCCATTTTCCATTTATCCATTATCCACATACCACTGGGCTTTCTGCTGGAGTCACTGAGTGAAATTTTAGGATAGGTAGAAGAGGTCCTAGCAGGGAATGACTAGGCCTTTCAGACTGTAAAAATCTATAATTCTGTTAAAATAAATGCTCTGGTACCAAAATCTTGATCGCTTCAAAATTATGTATTTACTAAAGAGAGTCTGTCACAGGAGGCACAACATGAATATAATTACTTCTAGGAGTGCCCAGCTGTGAAGTATACAAAATTACCGCAGCAGATCAAAAATCTTTCCTACAAAACCAAAACAACAAACAAAAAGAACACTCAAAACAAAACACTTACCCCAAAAACATCACAAAAGAGAGGTAATGAAGATAGTTTTACCAACAAAGCTCAACAAATATACTTTAATAAACACCACATTTACTGCAGGGATCATTTTATTCTGCAGAGGTGGAACAGCCAAAGAGTAAGCCTTATTCTGCAAGCTTGAATCACTCAATTTGATTTAAAAAGTATTTAATCTTTTAATAAGTATTAAACATGTTCAAGTTTAACATGAAAAAATCACAGTGTTTCAGCTTTCTGCTCTCCCCTGGTTACACTCAATTGAAAGGCTGTAACCAAATATTAAAGAAAAGGTCATCACTTTCCTGAAGTCAAATAAAATTGTGTTTTGTGGCAGCAGCACATAATTAAATTGGCCTTTATTTCATTGCAGAGCCTATTCTGAATTGATTGGTCAATTAAGCTATCACTTGCTCTTTTTTTGGCAAAAATAACTGCCTTTGAATCATCTGGTTTGCTCCTAAGTTCACAAAACTGCTCAGGACACTGCACATCCTGGCCTAGCCCAGCTAGAAAAGTAGCATGCTGCTTGCCTTAATGGCAAAGCAGAAGCCTTTGAAGTAGCTAAGTATAGCTGAGAAGATGACACCCATTGCTTTCTAAGTCCTCTCAGACCTTTGATTACTAATAGATAATGCATTCGAGGGTCACATATATGGTCCAAGTGTAAAGGGTGCTTTCCTAAACTTTCCCTTTGCCTCTTGTAGCATTGCTAGTGGCAGCAGACTCCATCCCTCCAGTCTGTGCAGGCAACATTGTTTTGTCCAGCACATACCTGGTCTCTCACTGACAAATAAATATCCCAACACACATGCCCTAATGACTTGTTTCTGAGGGCTGAACCTTGCTCTTGAAATTCCCGAGCCTGAGGTAGTTTCTGAGCCCTGGGGCTCTTTACAGTGTGTGTTTTTGGCATTTCATAGCCATTGCTAAGACCCACGGCTGGGATCTTCATGGCTTCCTAACTGTCTGCACAGCCTACACTTCCAAGTTATTAAAGCCCAGAATAACCCAGGTCCCTTCTTGGTGGTTCCCATTGGCTGAGATTCTCTGATGGCCTAATAGCAGCCCAACAGAAGCAGTGATGTAGATGGCTTTCTGGTGTGAATCTACACTAATCGTCAGTATATTATGTTCACTCTGCCTTGCAAGGTATCTTAGTACAGTCAAGGCTCAGATAAACTAGGCTGAGTGCTGCAGGAATTCTGGGACTGCATTTTGGACAAGCAAGTTTGATCTTATTTCTTTGGCTAGCAGGTACTATCTCCTTTATTTAGATATACAGTTTAGCTGTATATCATCTCTGTTCCTTTTAAAGATGTAGTTTAAACAGGATCCAGGAGCAACACTGAAATTCTGTAAGATCATTCTCCAGAAAAAAAAAAAAATCAAAAAACAACACACAATTGCTTTAATTATTTGTGTGTTCCTTTGTGTGTGTGCGCAATATCCTAATAGTGACATTTTTGGAAGGCTGCTGATTTCTCTTGTTCTCCAGAGTCTTGGCAGCTGGCCTTTAACAGCCGAAGAGTCACTCCCCAAAAGTCACTGAGATAATGGTGCAAAAGCCAAATTATTGCCTAGAAATACAAAATATTTTTATCCATGTATTTTTCTTGGAAATTGCTCTGTCCTTTGGGAAAACATAAGAAGGCAAAACACACACACACACAAATAAAACCACCATGACAACAAACAAACAACAAAACTCAATGAAAAACACGACAACAGCAAAGACATCTGGCTGTAAAAAGGCTTGAAGAGAGCAAAGAAGTTTGGGTTTACCTTCGTCTGTTATACTAACAACTAGAAACTTCTTGGTTGTTAGAAGAAGATGATGAATTTTGTCATTAAAGAATTATCTTGCAGCCAGGCTGTTGCAAAAGTGGACATTACTGCCTCCAGAAACCAGGAGTCAGAGAAATCCTTATTGCAGCCTGGAGGATGGTGAATGAGTGGCATTAATTCACAATGGAATAGTTTTACAGCTCTTATCAACCACAGGACTGAACTGAGACCTTTGATCCTGGTTCATCTTCTAGGCATGTAATTGAGATAGCTGACTAAGAAATCAGATCTATTTTGCTCCCCAAAAATCAAAGCAGAAGCAGGCCCTTACGATATGCTCTTGGAAACGCAGCTAAATAGATTGTTATGCTATGAGCATACAGTACTGCACTGTACAGACATATCTTCTGGCAATGAGGACTCCTAATAAGGGCTCTTTAGGTGCCTAACACTAGCTAGGAGAAATCTTGACCTTACATCCTAAATTGTCCACATTCTGTATCTAGCTTTATTAAGGAACTGCTGTGTCTTCTAAGATTGACTCATTTAACTCCTGTTTCAGTTTCTAAAGCCAAAAAACACTCTTCCATGTTTCTGTAAGCTCAGATAATACCAGAGAAAAAAGAGTTACAGGAAGATATACCATTACAAAGAGTGCTAAATTAGGGCTTAGTTTTGAATTAGTGAATGCATTTCTTACTTTGCAGCCTGTTTCTGCATGAATCACACTGTTGCCTCTTTTCTTACACCCTCACTTAAAATAGAAATATTTTGTTGCCATTAGTAATGTTTTTCCCTTTGTAATTCTGTTGTTTCAGGTTCACTGCAAACTACTTTGCATAGCCAGAATTCAGGGACAGAAAATTGTTTCAGATCATATCCTCCGTCCTTTGGGCAGCATGCAGCTGGTGTCTAAGTCAGGTATCAGAGTTGATAGTTTGTTCATGGTTTTGTTTAGTGCCATCAAAAGCGATCTAAATTGCAGTGAATTTACAAAAAGTTAAATAATATAGCTAAATATTTTTGTCACTATCAACCTGATTTTCAATTTTCCATTTTTCCCTGTTAGCACAGATAAACAGAGTCCACCCTAAAAAACTCCTCATTTTCATGTATTTGCCAATGATCAATATGGTAAAAGTGAAGCGTGTAACTCTCATCCACTTGCAGGATTTTTGTGATTGCTCTCAGTGTTTTCTGCTATCACCTCTGATTCTATTTACTTGACTTTCGCCATTGGAAGATCTCACTGAAGACCTGGGTGAAGCTTTTCATATCTGGTAACTGCCTTAGATTAAATATATTTTTGTATGTTCAGTAGCAGCCAATTAGCGTATAAATAACAGGGCTAAAACAGGTTTATAACTCCATTACACTGAACAAAAAGATGGAAAGTCTAACAAACCGATATATAACCAACAGGTGAGAGTAGCACTGACTGTAGTTATGCTGCTCACAATCTTGTACCATTTTGCAATGAAATAGTAGGAGTTGTTTCTAATAAAATGCATTTTCTTCACTTGTGTATTCCTATCCAAAGGCACTTCTTTAATATAATGTCGTTTACAATGCAGTGAGAAACCTGAAACATAGCATCACTATCATTGCAAGAGCTGAAATGCACTAAGAGCTTTCTCCTCAGGGGAAAAAGAGAGTGCTGTTGACAGACTGACTTGTTTTTCAGTCCTCAGAGTTTAACTACCCCCTGTGTGTTTCCAATCTCTGCTTAAAAATACCCTTCCAAAACACAGTGTCAGATGCACCAGCAAGGCTATTTCTACCAGTATAGATGTCTCTGTCTGAATTGCAAATCACTAACAAAAACACAGTCTGGGAGCCTTGCAACATTTACTTCAGTTACTATTTTATTCGCTTGGCTACAAAAGGAGAGAAATCTCTAATAGTAACCCTCTGAACAAGTCGGGCTTTAACTAAGCCAAGGAGCTAGGCTGGCATAGCACCAAGCAGAAACTAGCTTTGTCTACAGTGTGGTGCTCATTTAATCTCAGGATTAGATTAGTAGGGCTGGTTTTATTACTGGGCACTTAAATCTCCCCGCTCTTTCTTTTCTGTCAACACCATGCTTTGAGCTACTTTAAAATAACAGTTTACTGTAACAGTTGAATGAAATAATTCATGTTCATCGAAACAGTGTTCTACCCACCACTATTGTCTGGATATTCCCCACAAAACTGTATGGAGGAAAGGAATTGCAAACCCCTGATGCAGTGGGCTCAGGGCTGCTGAGCTTTAAGAGAAGGACATTTGTTGTTCCCAGGACTTAACTTTCAGAACCAAGCCCAGAAGAAGCCACTGGTGAATTTGCAGGAGAATTCACCTGGTGCAGCCAAATCATAGGGCTTCTGCTTGCTTAGCACCGCTTGTTAAACTCCCATGTTAAAACATTGTATCTTCTTCTTAAAGAAAAGCAGTCTTTGAATAACTGCAGTCTGCAAAATAAGTGCAGTAGCTGTGCTCTGAACATCATTATCATCATGCCTAAATGACAGCCTCCGGCTCTGTAACAACACAAACATCAAACAAGGGACTTCTTGCTGGTGAAATCATCACATACTGTAGCTTCAGCCAGGGCCTTGCAGTCAACAACTGCAACAACTTCATATCCCCTGTGAGTTTGGCGCAGAAGAGATGCTGAGACCCATATGCCAGCGTGGGTGTTTTGCGGGGCCTTCATATCTCCCATTCATTGCTATATGGCTGCCTTAAAGGGTTCACCTCGACCTGCTGTTTCTGTTCTGTCAAAACCAGGTTTATTGTGGAAATACACACACCCATTCCTCCTAAACGATAAGTCTAACACTTCTGCTTTATGTGAGGAAGCTATTAAAAGGTGATGACTTCTGAGTGTAAGTAAACTAGCCAGTTTTGAGAATCCTGCAAATATAAATCATATGTTTGAACAGTACCTTCCCTTCCTGCGTGCATGATGACTGACTGCAAGTTACATGTCCTGACAGAAGCACACTTCCCAAGGGAAGCAAAGGCTTTGCAAACCAAATATTACCATGGATCACTCATAAATATTTAAATCTTGCCTGAAGAGTGATTTTCGGAGTAAAATAAATTGTGCAGATTACTCCTTCCTTCCAGTGAAAACATCAAATCACAAAAATCAGTGATGTATGCATGATGTACTCCCACTGTTTGTTAATCGAGATAAACTTCTTTTACAATATAAATTCATTTTCCCTCATGCAGACACATGGCAAAGGATGCTTCCAGAGCAAACTCTGCCTTCAGAAACATACATGCAATCTCTACAGTAATCATACACACCCATGTAAGAGTATAATTTGACTTATAGCCCACAAATTTTTATCGCTTAAAGCAACTCTGAACTGGTGGAGCAGGAGGAAGAAAATTGCTTTCTGTTAGTCAGAACCAAGAAATAAGGGACAATGACTTTTCAGGTCGTCAAATAACACAAAACATCAGGTGTTCAAGAGCTCTGTGTACATGAAAAGGAGAGGAGCAGATATAAACTTGTACTTGATTATTCCTAGGAAGACAAAAGTGGTGAAACAGGCTCCTGTACAAACATTTTGGAAGGAGAAAAATTAATTTTGCTGATGCAAAAGACTTTTGTAGTTCTCCGTTTTTAATCTCCCTGAAGACCAGGAGAGCAGAGCACACTGCTGCCCTTATGCTGTCTGGGACAGCCCATATGAAAATGCAGCAAAAACCTCAATGCAAAGGAACACTAGTCTGGTGTGGCAAAAGAAATAATATGGATAATAATAATAACAATAATAATAATAATAAGTAGGCCTTTTTAAACTTCAGTTTCTGAGGAGGCTCTCAGCACCCTTTACAAAACCGACTTGCAAACAGATATTGAATTTCCAAACGCCACTGAGACAGATGGGTGACAAACTTATACTGATTGGTACGAGTATCTTTGAGAAAGCCTGCTGACTCATCTGCTTGCAAAGGCAGTTCAAGGTGTTCTCAGATCCTTCAGGCACACAGCAATACCTGGCAGATCTGGTCCCTCACTGTGCATGGGAAATGACTTTCTTCTGTGCACCTCCCAGAACTATCCAAATGCCTTGAATATCTCGGAGGAGCCACAAAAGCTGCACTCATCTGAGCTACCTGTGCTAACGTGTGTGGGATTCTGGGTGGATAACTGTCCCTCCCTGTCAGTGAGGTACATGCTCCAAATGTTCAGCCTCAGCTAAAGCAAAAAGGCCTACCACTTCTTTTCTCAGTTTGTTCTTCCAGCTCTCTGCTGTATCAATTATTATCATTTGGCTGTCCTGCAGTACTGTCCATGGATACTGTCCAGACATTCTAGAGACTATACTACCATACAAAGAAGTGATATCCAAGGCCTGATTAAAATCATAAACACTAGATAGCAGACGGATGTAATGAGCAGATAGGAGGAGCAGAAGGCCCTGGCAAACCAACGTAGATGAACACAATAAGCAGAGGCTTCCTCACACCAGCTATTTGCTTAGCCCTTGTCATGTTTTTTGTCATGATGCAGAAGATTTTCAAGGAGGGACCTGTCAGAGGGGAGGGTGGAGTGGGGTGGTCTCTTCAGAGAGCTTACTCCGTGCAGGAAGGGCCTGGGGGAACGTGTAAGATGGTTGCTGCTGGTGCCTGCACTAGTGCTCTGGTCCCTGCTTGGTTAGTGTGAGTAGCAGTCAAATGTATTAAAATTGCTTTTTAAAGCAACTGGGGAAACTTAGATGTAAAAGTCTCTCCCTGAGAGTGATTTTCTTTGATTATTCCATGATCCTGCAAAAAACACCAAGGCAAACAAATGCACACACAAGCATGCAAATGTGCATCCCCCTGCCAAACAACAGGAAAGACATTACGCACAGTTAAAGCACAGAAGCCAAGATATGGCTCAGTGAAGTCCTGTTCCCTTTAAAACACATAGTTAAGCAGCCACATGCATAGGCAGCTCTCAGATAACAAGGATCTCCAAAATGTCAGATTATCTTCAAGCATGTTGCACCTTTTAACCAAGTAACTAACCCTTTCAGGATTCTTCAGCATTAATAGAAACTTGCTTTTGGTGTTCTGCTGCACCAGGCATAGTCATTTCCAGTATTGTGGAAGATGACTTGAGATTTTAAGTGCCTGCTTATGGGTTATGTAAAAAAAAAAAACCAACCCTGAAGTCTAATGATTTAACATTAAGCAGTAGTTTCAAGATGAATGCTGGAAACTGGAGAAATCCCTCTTAGGTATTTATAGGGTTTAAAGACTAAGTGAACTGCATATTTCCATTCAGTAAATCTGTGGTCAACTTCATCACTTTAATATGGCAGCTGAGGTGGCAGGAGGAGGAATTGAAGAGATTTATTGAAAAACCATCAACTTAAATACGTATCAGACCACAGAAACTTTCCAAAGTCCCCAAAGGCCATTTTTGCTTTTTTTTTGTGGCCATGTAGGTCCTTTTTTTTGTTGTTTTTTGTAACATGTCTTGCTTAAATAGCAAATAGTAAGTGGCAATAAAAACCAGCTGGTTCCCATTGAACAGAAAGTGACTGACAGAGCAGCTTCCATTCTGTTTTCTCTCACTAGCCTTGTCAGAGCTTCAAAGTGTCCGTTTAATGTGGTGTATTAACAGTGCTATTATGACTACAAATATTAAACTCCAAATCCTCATGAGGAGCAGTGCTGAACCAGATTTTTTATTTCTGGGGATGTGGTTTTCCAATGGAGCTCTCAGCAGAGCCATGGTGAGCATTCCCATGTCAGAAATGAATGACATGGTGTGTGGGGCATGATCTTCCACTTTTGACATGCACTTCTCAAAGCTCTAGCCGGTCACAGCTGAGGCTGTCAGCATTTTCAGTCCTCTCTGAATGCATCCCTGCACAAGACATTGCCAGAAACCTCTGTGTAAGTCAAAAACTGATATAGGGTCTTCATGAAAGTCTTCTGGAAGTTGGAAGAAACATTAGTGGTTGATATTGCTTTTACTTTCATTGTATTTGGGAATTGCTTTCCCAGTAAAATGCCATCAACTTCTTGGATGTGCAGGATTTGGCACATAGTTTCCTGTGGCTTTTCTGGAAATTGGACTTCTGCATTTCTGGAAATACAGGTTTCCTGATAATTTTGTTACAGGCCTGGTCCTGCATGGCTGATGTTAATGGGAACTTTACTACTAGCTGAGATAACATTTTAGAGAAGCAGCCTTGATTTCCTAACTAGAAAATTTATGTGATCTTCTCTATACTCTCTTGTTAAGAACCTTGTTTTTTTCATCCAAAGCTTGCTGTCTCCTACAAGAAAATCATCATCATATTTGTGACACTGCAGCCCTTCAAGATGATGGGTTGTCTGGAAGGAAAGAGGTACAGAAGAGACTGAAGACTTATGCAATCACAGAATCACAGAATCATAGAATAGTAAGGGCTGGAAAGGACCTCAAGATCATCGAGTTCCAACCCCCCCCGCCATGGGCAGGGACACCTCACACTAAACCATGCCATCCAAGGCTATGTCCAACCCCACCTTGAATGCCACCAGGGATGAAGCATTCACAACTTCCCTGGGCAACCCATTCCAGGGCCCTACCACCCTCACAGTATAGAATTTCTTCCTCAGATCCAATCTAAACTTCCCCTGTTTAAGTTTAAACCCATTACCGCTTGTCCTCTCACCACAGTCCCTCATGAAGAGTCCCTCCCCAGCATCCCTATAGGCCCCCTTCAGGTATTGGAAGGCTGCTATGAGGTCTCCATGCAGCCTTCTCTTCTGCAGGCTGAACAGCCCCAACTTTCTCAGCCTATCTTCATATGGGAGGTGCTCCAGTCCCCTGATCATCCTCGTGGCCCTCCTCTGCACTTGTTCTAACACTTTCATGTCCTTTTTATGTTGAGGACACCAGAACTGCACGCAATACTCCAACTGAGGTCTCACGAGAGCAGAGTAGAGGGGCAGGATCACCTCCCTCGACCTGCTGGTCACACTCCTTTTGATGCAGCCCAGAATACGGTTGGCCTTCTGGGCTGCAAGTGCACACTGCCGGCTCATGTTCATTTTTTCATCGACCCACACCCCCAAGTCCTTCTCCGCAGGGCTGCTCTCAATCTCCTCCCCGCCCAACCTGTAGCTGTGCCTGGTATTGCTCCGACCCAGGTGGAGGACTTTGCATTTAGCATGGTTGAACTTCATCAGGCTGGCATCAGCCCACCTCACAAGCGTGTCAAGGTCCCTCTGGATGGCATTCCTTCCCTCCAACTTATCAACCGAACCACACAGCTTGGTGTCATCGGCAAACTTGCTGAGGGCGCACTCAATACCACTGTCCATGTCACCCACAAAGATGTTGAACAAGACCGGTCCCAACACCGATCCCTGGGGGACACCACTCGTTACCGGTCTCCAGCTGGACACTGAGCCACTGAGCACTACTCTTTGCGTGCGGCCATCCAGCCAGTTCTTTATCCACCGAGTGGTCCACCTATCAAATTGATGTCTCTCCAACTTAGAGAGAAGGATGTCATGGGAGACAGTGTCAAAAGCTTTACACAAGTCCAGGTAGATGACATCAACTGCTCTGCCCCTGTCCATCAGTTCTGTAGCCCCTTCATAGAAGGTCACCAGATTGGTTAGGCAGGATTTCCCCTTAGTGAAGCCATGCTGGCTGTCACCAAGCACCTTGTTGGTTTTCATGTGCCTTAGCATGCCTTCCAGGAGAATCCGCTCCAAGATTTTGCCAGGCACAGAGGTGAGACTGACTGGTCTGTAATTCCCTGGCTCATCCATTTTTCCCTTCTTAAAAATGGGGGTTATATTTCCCTTTTTCCAGTCATCGGGAACTTCACCTGACTGCCATGATTTTTCAAATATGATGGACAGTGGCTTAGCAACTTCATTTGCCAGCTCCTTCAGGACCCGTGGATGGATTTCATCCGGTCCCATTGACTTGTATACGTTCAGGTTCCTAAGGTGGTCCCGAACAAGATCCTCCCCCACAGTGGGCCCAGGGTCCCCACCCTCACCGTCCCCGCATCTGCCTTCCAAGACTTGGGTGGTGTGGTCAGAGCATTTGCCCGTAAAGACTGAGGCAAAGAAGTCATTAAGAACCTCAGCCTTCTCCAAATCCAGGGTAGCCAGTTCTCCCGATAGCTTCTGGAGAGGGCCCACGGTGTCCCTAACCTGTCTCTTATCGGCAATGTACCTATAAAATCCCTTCCTGTTATCCTTAACATCCCTAGCCAAGTTTAATTCTAAGTGGGCCTTAGCTTTCCTAACCTGGTCCCTAGCTTCCCGGACAACATCCCTGTATTCTCCCCAGGCCGCCTGACCTCGCTTAAAGCTGGCACAGAGAGTCTGTGCAGGAGGTGAGTAAGCAGTTGCAGAGTGGAACTCCTTGTGGAAGAGCAAGCAGCAGGAGCACAACTTCGTTTCTGAATACACTCTGTAAATGTAACTTACAGGAGGGACCAAAGACCAGAAAGGGCTGCAGCATAGGGGATTAGAATCTTCTTCAATACTTCCACTAAGAGGAGAGCCCAGAGCCTTCCTAACTTAACAATAATAACTTACTTATATTTACCTCCCCAGAGTGTTGTGAGGCTTAATTAGTTAATGTTTGCAAAGTGCTTTGCAGATGCGAAGAGCAATATACGCACACTAAGTATTATTAACTGACAGAAGACTTCCAGATGAGAAATCCCTACAGTCTATTAGAACTAAATTATTCAGCAAGATCCCTAAAGTTATGGGGCAAAGTACAGAGAGCTTACCCTCAGAAGCACTACACACCTGCTTTCACAGCCTCCCCGTGTTTCACATCCCAAGGCCACAGATCAGAAATTGCTTCTGTTCCCCTGGCACTACAACCCAAAAGAAGCCATGAGGACAAGCCCCACTGCACTAAAGGGACCTGACTGCCTGCTCTCCACCAGGCTAGACAGGTTTTCAGTTTGTGACATGATTACTGCTTGAGTTGTACTCCGACACCTTTCATGAGCTTCCACTCAGTGAGATACATTGGAGACCTGCTTCCCAGCCAGTCTGGAGCCTGCTGTTCCTGGGAATCTCTGAGTTTGCTACCCTGCTACGTTTACTGGACAACTGCGATTGCCAAAATGGAGCAATAAACTGTTGTGTGACTTACAGAATGATTATCATGTTTTTATACTAATACGTAAGCTGAATATCATCCACACTAACAAGCTGGAAATCTTCAGCGGACAAACAAGAACAAACAAAACAAGAAAAATGTCTCAGACATGGTTCTTCAGGCATAGAGACTGGATGCCATCTGATGTATTGCTGTTTAGTTTCCCATTTAACTTCCACCACAAAAAGAATTACTTGTACAATTCTTGGTTACAAATGTGTGATTTTAATTGATTTTTTTTTTTATTCCTGCATTTTCCTCTTTTTCTTTCCTCTACAGGCATGCTAGCTTTCCAGATGGATATTTAATATTATCTTATGCCTTTACATTAGAAGGAAAGTAGATTTTTCTGGCATCTGAAATGTACAGTGATATAAAAATAAGGCATCCCATCTTGGAGTCATCATGAAAGAGGTGCGTGAAGCTCAATACTTGTGTTTCAGTACAGCTTACTCCTTTAGGTTATACTGAGAAGTACTCAAACTTTCCTAGCTCCTGCTTGTGCTACAGATAGCCTGGCCATCCCACATGGACTTTGGACTCTCTTCTGCCCCTTCGTAGCTGTGAGCAGTCATTTACTTTGCACTTCCTGTGAGTGTCTCTTCAAGACTACAGCTAGAAGAAAGGTGCCTCTCTGGTGCGTGGGTGAAAGACACCCTAGGATGTGGAGCAAGAGGCTTCTGGTTTACTTCAACCAGTGAAGCAACAGATACACATATACCAGCAGCCTTTATCCCGCTTCTCTCTAGGCATGGAAAACACTAGCACATGGCCAACCTGCTGTGTCATCCCTGATGCTGCAGGTAGAGAAGCACGTGTGAGGTACCTCAGCCTAACACTGCACTATCAATGAAACACACTATTGAGTAGCAAGCAGATAGCTCTACTAAGTGCCTACAAACTATCAATAAAATAAAGGAAGGCCTTAGGAGGCTTTCCCAAAACTATGCTTCCTAATTCAACGTGTCTACTATATGATATTAATCATAGACGCAGAGAAAATACACTTGGGACTTCATATCTGCTTGGCTTGGTTGAATAATTGACTGACAACTGAAGGAACTGTTCAACAACCGTACACTGCAATTGAAATCTGAAGGAATTTCTGCCATGAGTGTACTGCAAAGTAGATATGCAATGCTTCAAATTTTATTTGCCACAGTTGATAAAAACAAGTGAGCTACAGGTTCCAACAGCATTTTTTTTTTTCTGCCAACAAACACTGGGAAAGGGATGTTCTCTCCTTCCCACAGAATCTGCATTAGCAATGCAGGCAAGGCTGCTTAATACAGACACACAAAACAGCATGTGTGAGATATCTTAATAGGTGGATTTTCTTCTTCAAATAGCTATACACACTTCCTTTGAAAACCTATTTCCTTAAATAGGTCGCCACAAGCTAAACAGCTGCCACAGACTGTGTCAAGGCCAAAATTGGTTCTTTGTTATTTTCTCCATTCCATCTCATTATAGATCAACTGATGAAGGCCCAACTTGTAACCAAAATAAATATAACCAACATGTACACATTTTCCATGGTACTCTGAGATCATCTGTTATTAACAAGCCTTATGGTAACAAACCCTTTTATGATGCATTTATTCAAGGTTCATCCTTCCCAGACAGTGGGGAATACTTAATCTGTTTTCTGTGCTGTACTTTGTGTAACTAAATAATTAATCACATTGATATTCTATCAATACATCTGTCTTTAATGGTTAAACATGTGTTAATAATTCAAATATCTATGGGTGACCTCTTTGCACTCCTGTGATTTTCAAAAACCCCAGTGCTCTCTGAAGGCACTCCATCATTACCATGTACAACACAAGTTAAAAGCCTTCTGTTCTTTCTTTTTTCTCTTCTCTTCCACTGGTATGTACCTTTCCAGGAGGGGTCCTGTGGGCCAGTAGCAACCTGGGGTTAGTTTTAAGTGAAACAGTAAGGTTCAAGGGTTTGAACTGCTGATTCATTTGCAATACTTAAATACTGAGCAGCCATACTAATTGGGCAGATGAGTGCTGCACTGCACAAACTTCTTTATACTCATCTGGCAAAGCTTTTCAATTGTGATTAAATTCATCAAGAGAGCCTGAAAACCTCAAAATTGGATGTTTTCCCAATTCACAGGTTATGCAATTATGAGTTATTAGAGTCCAGCAGCTCCCACAGAAGCTGGCTGCTATAAAATACTGCTGGATAAAAAGACAGTTGCACAGTTTCTTCTGTGAGACATTTGCACATGCTGCCTACAACAACAGCAGCAAACTGGTGGCCCCAGTAATGGTAATGGAGCTCAGAAACTGAAAAAGGGAGCTCAGAACTGCAAATAAAAAAGTCTTCTCTTACATCTTGCAAGGAATTAATGGCAAACCTTTCCATATACTCGCTGGATAGCATGTATTTCATTGTCAAGTTTTCCACATTTTCCACATTTTACAGGTGAAGGACAGTGCTAACTTCCCAAAACTTCCAGTGGAAGCTTATAGCAGAGAGTGTAAACTGCAATAAATAATCTTGCATTCCTACCTACTGCTTTAACATGAATAAAACTCTCCTTGTTAAAGCTAAGATGACATATGTTGAGAATTGTTTATCATCTAGTGAATCCTCACATGGATTGCTGCAGTGGTACTCTCAAATGGTATGTCTCAGATCTTGGGGACTTGATGCTGCAAATTCAAACGTTTAGGAAAAAGAAGCAGGTTTCTTAAGGGAACAAGGTTTGGGCATTAATTCTGGGAATTCTGGGAGTGTTCTCTTGGCCAGTAAAGTTTGTGAATAGCATTCCCATCTTTTTTCTCCTTGTCAAATCCTATGCAAAATGAAAGCAGCAGCTGGCTTAATTTGAACAAAGTGCAACATCGCAGTTGGAACTTAGTTCTGCTCAGTATAGGGAAATCTAGTAATGAAATAAATGTACATAGAGGTGAGTGGAAAGTGTATTTTTAAATAACACATCTCATCTCAAAATCAGTCCTATTGAACATATCCTAAGAACATGTTTGGGTTTTTTTCCTCTGGAATGGCTTTTTATTAAAAGTAAGGGGGGGGGGAATAATCTATAAAGTAACATGAGAACCTTTTGCTAATTCCTCATGTCTTTACCACTGTCTGGAGAAAGAAGAATATGGCTGTTTGTGTATGCCTTATATCAACTTATACCATCTATTGTACTTATAGCATCTATATACTGGTATGCACTGCTGTACCTGCTATTTCTGAAGCCACCAAGAAATGAAGATAATTCTTCCAAGACAAATTCAAGAATACATGCATGTTCAGGAAAGCTATAAAAGCATTTCACTCTTCTGCTTCAGTGACATTGTCTTACAATGAAGTGCTTTCCCCCAGAATGGCTGGCTTTAAGCCATGCTTGAACACCAAGAGCCCTGTTGCTGGGTCAACTCACAGAGAAAAAGGATTCACCATATGAGGTCCCTCTGAAGGGGCTCTAATGAATACCAGCATGTTGTTACTTGGTGAGAACCAGCATGTTTCACTTGTTCCCAGACCAGACTGTGCCAGCACTACCTGGCCAGTGAGGGTTGGCTTTTCTACACGGTGTGCCTCTCCCTTCAGTCTGTAGGACGCATGGCAAGTATCTTCTCATGGCTCGACACCCTTATAGATGAATGGGGCTTTTGACAAACAAGAAGACACAGGTCTGAGAAGCTCTGCTCCTTGAACTGACAAGGAAACTTTCTCACTCATTATCCAACAGCATACAGTATCAGGGTGTACTATAGAAGACATCAATTAGCCCTTTCTTTATCCTCTGACAATATGATAAATATTTGATAGTTATAAGCCACCTTATGCTAGCCAAGTTTCCAGGGAGAAGGACTAATTGAAATGGCAGCCTGCGCACATCACATACTTGCAGTTGCCTGGAGGCAAGGCCACTCTCTCCTCTGTCGCTTGGGCCTGTTTGGGAAATTAATTTGGCAGCTTTGGCCCAGTCCATGGCAAATAGGCAGTTGCACTGAAAAAGACCTCAGTGCTGGAGTTAGCACCAATCTGAAATTTCTCTGATATGTTCATCCCACATGCAAAAGGTCAGACTTCTCTATTGATTTCCAGAACTTCAGCAGATTTTGGACGCTTTTCCATTTTCAATTTTCTCTCCATTTTCAATTTTCTCCTCATTCAACTAACACAGAAACTGTGGCATCCCTACTGTGTGACGTAAAAACCATGTAACGTAGAAAACACACACCCATGAGAAAAAAATGGCTGATGCACTGGTAAAGAAGATCACTACTGGTGCTGCCAGGAAAAACCGGTGGGCCATAGTAGAAGGGGCTCTACTTTGAAAGGAACAGAGGCCCCCATCTGTCGGCCTGACCCAGGCTCAAGGGAGGTATGTTCCCTACCAGGGGCACAGATCAGGGATGTTACCGAGAGGCTGCCTGCTCTAGTAAGTCCCACTGACTATTATCCACTTCTAGTGATCCATGCAGGTGCTACTGATATAGATAGCAGTAGCCTGGAGAACGTAAAGAAGGACTACAGAGCTCTGGGAGAGGTGGTTAGGGGCTGTGGAGTTCAGATTGTCTTTTCCTCAATTCTCCAGGATACAGGGCAGGACCTTAAAAAGGCTAGGAGGATTGGCCAGGTCAATAAATGGTTAGAAGGGTGGTGCTATAGTCAGGGGTTTGGGTACCTTGAACACGGGACTCAATTTAGTAGGCCAGGTCTACTGGGGGCTGGTGGAGCTGATCTGACAAAGAAGGGGAAGAGTGGATTTGGTAGGAGGCTTGCCAGACTGGTCAAGGATGCTTTAAAGTAGATGTGTTGGGGGAGGGGGTCAGCATTCCATCCCAACACACCCAGTCACTGGCCAGCACCTATAGTAAATGTTCAGAGCAATGTAGAGATATTCCAGCTGCTCCAGCCAATGAGCCGGCTTCAATTGGAGCTCGGCTCAGATGCCTCCATACCAACGCCCGCAGCATGGGGAACAAACAAGAGGAATTAGAGATGTGTGCACATCTATGGGGGTATGATATCATAAGCATCACAGAAACATGGTGGGATGGCATCTATGACTGGTGTGTTGGAATGGAAGGTTGCAGGCTCTTTAGAAAAGATAGGCCCAGTAAGTGGGGAGGGGGAGTTGCTGTTTATGTTAGGGATAGGCTGGAGAGTATGGAACTCTGTCTGGGGACAGGTGAGCAGTAAACAGAGAGTTTGTGGGTCAGGGTTAAAGGGAGAACAGCGATGGGAGACATTATTGTGGGGATCTGTTACAGACCACCTCACCAAGAGGGCTCGGTGGATGAAGAACTCTATGGACAGAGAGGAACAGCCTCACGCTCACAGGCCCTTGTTCTCATGGGGGACTTCAACCACCCTGATATCTGTTGGAGGGATGGTATGGCCCAGCACAAGCAATCCAGGAAGCTCCTCGATTGTGTGGAAAACAACTTCCTTCTGCAAGTAATAGAGGAGCCGACAAGGAGAGGTGCCATGCTTGACCTCGTCCTCACCAACAGGGAAGGGCTGGTTGGGAATGTGATGCTCCAGGGGAGCCTTGATTGCAGCCATCATGAGATGGTCGAATTCAATATCCTCAGGACAGTGAGAAGAACATGCAGCAAGCTCACTGCCCTGGAATTCAAGAGAGCAGACTTTGGACTCTTCAGGAGCCTGCTCAGTAAGGTTCCATGGGATACAGCCCTAGAGGGCAGGGGTACCTAAGACTGTTGGTTGATATTCAAGGATCACATGCTGCAAGCTCAGGAGTGTGGCTCCCAACTAGAAGGAAGTGCTGCAGGAGGGCCAGGAGACCTCCTTGGATGGATAAGGAGCTGCTGAGGAAACCCAGAAGGAAAACAAAAGGCTTATAAAAGGTGGAAGCAAGGACAGGCGGCCTGGGAAGAATTACAGGGATGTTGTCTGGGAAGCTAGGGACCAGGTTAGGAAAGCTAAGGCCCACTTAGAATTAAACTTGGCTAGGGATGTGAAAGATAATAGGAAGGGATTCTATAGGTATGTAGCTAATAAAAGACAGGTTAGGGACAATGTAGGCCCCCTCCAGAAGCCATCAGGAGAACTGGCTACCCTGGATTTAGAGAAGTCTGAAGTTCTCAATGACTTCTTTGCCTCAGACTTCACCGACAAACTCTCTGACCACACCACGCAAGTCTTGGAAGGCAGACGCAGGGACAGTGAGAATGAAGACCCTGGGCCCACTGTAGGAGAGGATCTGGTTCAAGACCATCTTAAGAACCTGAACATGCACAAGTCCATGGGACCTAATGAAATTCATCCGCGGGTCCTGAAGGAGCTGGCAAATGAGGTTGCTAAGCCACTGTCCATCATATTTGACAAATCATGGCAGTCAGGTGAAGTTCCCAATGACTGGAAAAAGGGAAATATAACTCCAATTTTCAAGAAGGGGAAAATGGATGAGCCGGGGAATTACAGACCAGTCAGTCTCACCTCTGTGCCTGGCAACATCTTGGAGTGGATTCTCCTGGAAGGCATGCTGAGGCACATGAAAAACAACAAGGTTCTTGGTGACAGCCAGCATGGCTTCACTAAGGGGAAATCCTGCCTGACCAATCTGGTGGCCTTCTATGACGGGGGTATGGAACTGATGGACAGGGCTAGAATAGTTGATGTCATCTACCTGGACTTGTGTAAAGCCTTTGACACTGTCTCCCATGACATCCTTCTCTCTAAGTTGGAGACACATCAATTTGATAGGTGGACCACTCGGTGGATAAAGAACTGGCTGGATGGCCGCACGCAAAGAGTAGTGCTCAGTGGCTCAATGTCCAGCTGGAGACCAGTAACGAGTGGTGTCCCCCAGGGATCGGTGTTGGGACCGGTCTTGTTCAACATCTCTGTGGGTGACATGGACAGTGGGATTGAGTGCGCCCTCAGCAAGTTTGCCGATGACACCAAGCTGTGTGGTTTGGTTGATACATTGGAGGAAGGAATGCCATCCAGAGGGACCTTGACATGCTTGTGAGGTGGGCTGATGCCAACCTGATGAAGTTTAACTATGCCAAGTGCAAGGTCCTACACCTGGGTCGGAGCAATGCCAGGCACAGCTACAGGTTGGGCAGAGAAGAGGTTGAGAGCAGCCCTGCAGAGAAGGACTTGGGGGTGTTGGTTGATGAAAAAATGAACATGAGCCAGCTTCAGTGTATGCTTGCAGCCCAGAAAGCCAACTGTATCGTGGGCTGCATCAAAAGGAGTGTGACCAGCAGGTCGAGGGAGGTGATCCTGCCCCCCTCCTCTGCTCTCATGAGACCTCACTTGGAGTATTGTGTGCAGTTCTGGTGTCCTCAACATAAAAAGACATGTAACTGTTAGAACAAGTGCAGAGGAGGGCCACGAGGATGATCAGGGGACTGGAGCACCTCCTGTATGAAGATAGGCTGAGAAAGTTGGGGCTGTTTATCCTGGAGAAAAGAAGGCTGTGTGGAGACTTCATAGCAGCCTTCCAATATCTGAAGGGGGCCCTATAAGGATGCTGGGGAGGGACTCTTCATTAGGGACTATAGTGATAGGACAAGAAGGAACAGGTTCAGACTTAAACAGGGGAAGTTTAGATTGGATATGAGGAAGAACTTCTTTACTGTAAGGGTGGTGAGGCCCTGGAATGGGTTGCCCAGGGAAGTTGTGAATGCTCCATCCCTGGCAGTGTTCAAGGCGGGGTTGGACAGAGCCTTGGGTGGCATGGTTTCATGTGAGGTGTCCCTGCCCATGGCAGGGGGGTTGGAACTAGATGATCTTAAGGTCCTTTCCAACCCTAACTATTCTATGATTCTATGATTCTAAAAACTTCCTGGCCTGGCAAGGAAAAGAGTTAAAGTCAGTGGGAGGAGTTTTTCTTGTGAACTCTGACAATGGCTAATAATTTCCATTTCAGCATTTTCCTAGTGGGAATGGAGTCGCACATTTTGTATTTTGTGGGAGAGTGCTGATATTTCCTGTTGCTACTGATGTTACTGATGTCTTGATTTTCTGATGTTACAAGAAATGCACAAGAAAAAATTTAGGTTGAATCCACATATGGAATGAAACCTTGTGTTTCAAATCGGTATTTCCGTATTTCACTATGATGAAATATAAAAATATATTACTTTGAAACAAGTCTTTTCAGTGCAATTTCCACATTGGCTTTTCCAAAACCCACATATTCCAAAACTTTCTGCTTTAAAAAAAGGAAAAAAAACCTGCCTGAACAAATGCATTTGGGCATGTTTTTCTTACAATAACTGTTAAAATAGTACAGTCTTTTGTGGCAGGAAAACCCTCTTCCAAAGAACTAGAGCATGTTACATTTGCATAACAATGTCCTTAATAACAGTCATCAGGGGTTTTAGCTCTTGCCCTGCCCATGTTCCAGGAATTCTGTCTTCCCACTGCATAGGAATAGCGATTTCTTCCATGAAGACTTGTTTTCATGGTCAGCATTCAAATAATCAAAGTGACTTATCAAAGAAAGATCTGGTTATTTTAGAGCTGTGAATGATACAACTGTGATGTTGGGGTGTTGGGGATGTGGTGCCTCTTTATAAGTCTGCTTTGTGCTTTACTTTTTTCCCCTATCTGAAAATTATTCAGCAGAAGCGCTGTGTAAAATTAGTTAAGCATCTTTTCCAAAACAGTAGATTTGCAAATTGTGTTTGTTCTGGTTTTTAACAATACAAGGACAGAGGAACTGTTAATATTTGTCTTAAAGTTTGCAGGTGCTAGATCCTCTTAGCAGAGCTGACTTTTATCCATAGTACAAAATCTACTACACTGACTTTTCCTCTTGCACAGGAAAAGGAAATCCATTCCAGGTATTTCTAAGAACTTTGGATAGCTCATAACAAGTCCTTGCCCTCCAGAATCATATTCTTCCTTAGCAGGCTTACTCCAGCACAACAAGATGACCTAGATCTTCAGCCAGCATCACCCATCACAGGTTTGGGTAGTACAGTAGGAATTCATTGCTATTGGGAAGTTTTGAAAAGCTAGATTTCTGACAGGAGGACTCCTAGAGGACCACACACTCACCTGGTCAGCAGAGGTGGCCTTATAAGTGCCAGCTTACCTTTTCTAAAATGCACACGAAACATGCCATAGCAGCACCGCAGCTATTTTTAAAGTAGGTCTAGCCCAAACCTAGTCCCATTAGGTCTGGAAAGGCTTCTGTAAGCTCATCACTGGCTCTGCTGTTAACAAATATTACAAAGTTCCTGTGGCACTGCGATGCTGCCACTTATCTGAGGCTACCATTAAATATTACTAACACAACTGAGAAGAAAGCAAAAGCCTTGGAACAGATTGAACTGCTTTCTTCCAAAAACAACCTCCATTTTGCAGCTACAGCCATGCTTCTTCTTTCTGTTACTTTGCTTTGTCATTTTTACTGCTAACCTGGGATTTGTGAGTAACAATTCTCTTGTTTTAGCTTAAGCTCAGGACTCCTGCAGAGCACAATGCAACAAAATATTCAGTCCTATGTGCTGCAGGAGTGTTTGTTTTTCCAGACGTGTGTATACAACCTAGTTGCTTAACTTTTCAGACCAAGACATAACAACTGGTATACCTGTGTATGATGCATGTACCTTATATTAAGGTCTGATCCACGCTCATTGGAAAGACTGTTCTGAAGAGCAGCTAATCAGCTTGTAAACTTCCACCTGTAATTTGACATTTTTTCATTTTTCCTGCCTTCTGCTCAAAAGGGCTTTGAATGGGAAAACCACAGTCAAAAGTTAGCATGTGAGCAAAGAATAGTTTTGCCTGTTTATACTTCCCATCAGAGTCCTGGACAGGGACATCTTCTTTACAGCCATCCCTACATACTAAATGCATCTCAGGCTTTTCTGCTACAATGCTTTCCATTCAGTGCTTGCTAAATGTCACAGAACGACTTTTATGGACTGTATTGGGGAAAGGAACAGGTGAGAATGACAAATCTCTGTCAGGGAGTCATTGCTCAGGAATACTGAGCTCTTCCCATGACACTGCTGAACTGCATAGCCCACCTAATGCTCACATAAACCACACAAAATCGCAGAGATATACTGATTTCCACCAGCTGAAGACCCAAGCCTGTATCCCTTCAAAAGGTTTTGGTATGGCCATAACCTTAGCCCATTTTTTGTGCAAATGGAGGCACTCCAAAGAAAATTTCTGAAATACCAATAAAAGAGAAAGATTGGGTTACACAGAGACACACTCTAATTTGTATCATGCAAGGATCTGCTCCAAAGACGTTAATAGGAAATACTTGTGTCATCTATGGTTTGTCTATGATAAGTTCTTGCAAACAAATGGTTTTGCCATTAGAGATGGACCTTTTTTTTTTTCATTTTTTTCCTTTCAGCCAATTCCCTGGAAAATGCAAGTTTTGGGAGGCCAGACTTCTCTGCAGATTCAGACAGGATTTGAGGAGGACTTACACCTGAAATAAAACTGACATAATAAGTCATGAGTGCTTAAAGTACCCCTGTAAGAAAACATCGAAAAGATGCATTCTCGAGTGCATTTTCAGGCCCACATAACACAACACTTTCATCTGCCACAACAGCCATCAAAGCCCTGAGGCAGAAGAAACTTCTAGGGGAACCAAGGTTTGCAGCCTTCACCCACTTGTGCTCTCCTACATCCCTTGCTTCCAGCATGGTTCTGCTCACTCTTGACCGCTGATGCTTTTCCGTTTCATGTGCTCAAAATCTTTCAGCCAGTGAGGAAACAAATACCGAGGATCTGTACAAGGACCCCTGTGCACCCTGCAGGCTGGATGCTGCCAATCACAGCTTCCTTCTGACTTAGATGTAGCATTAATACAAGTAAGTACTGCTAGGGCAATGCCACAGCTGGAGTCTTCCATGAACCCACAAGCAATAGGGTCATTTCATTAGCTCACTGAACTAGCGGACTGAAGGAGAACTCAAGCACCATCCTCCTTCCTCTTTTGCCACATGTCTGTTAATGTCATGATCCCACAGAATTGCCTGTGATAAAGTAATTTTGGACAGAAATTGCATCCTGACATTTTTCTAACATATCAGTGATGGATACTCCATAAACAGAGTATCTACTCCTTTTTTATTTTTAATTTTAGAAAGTTTTTTTCTGAATTTTTTCTTGTTATGGAGGTTTTTTCCTGTCTTTCTTGCAACATTTTACCTGTCTGAAAACTACTATCTTTCACTTCTTTTTGCACTAAAAATTTTCTGTACAGTTTTTCCATGATTTATAATTATACTATGTTAAGATACTGTCCTTGGAGATGTGGTTTTAACACCTAGATCACACTCATACTGGGGTCATCTAGCCACACCGCTTTCAGCAGTTGTTGAAGGGTATTCTGGGTTCAGCAGTAGCAGTCATTTTTCTCCTTCTTAGTAGCTGGCGCAGTGCTGTGTTTTTGACTTTTAGCCAGGGAACAGCACTGATAACACCAATGGTTTCAGTTGCTACTCAGTAATGTTTACTCTCACCAAGGACTTTCTGAGTCTCATGCTCTGCCAGGAAGGAGGGGAAGGCGGGAGGAAGCAGAGACAGGACACCTCACCCAAACTGACCAAAGAAGTATTCCATACCACAGCACGTCATGCCCACTATATAAACCGGGGGCAGTTACCCAGAAGGGCTAGATCACTGCTCCGTCGGGCTGGGTATCGGTCAGCGGGTGGTAAGTGGTTGTACTCTCTTCCCTTGTTATTTCCCTTATCATTATTATTATTGGTGGTAGCAGTAGTGGTTTGTGTTATACCTTAGTTACTGGACTGTTCTTATCTCAACCCATGGGAGTTACATTCTTTCAATTCTCTTCCCCATCCTTCCGGGAGTGGGGGGAGGAAGGGAGGGGAGCGAGTGAGTGGCTGCATGGTTCCTGGGTTGCTAGCTGAGCTCAAACCATGACAAAAAGAAAGTGCAGGAGATTTGTTATGATATTTAGGAGTCCTGATATGAAATCTATGATACCACTTCACCTTTGTAGAAAAATCCACTTAGAAAAATCCACAATTTAAATTCAAGCACATAACACCTGTACCCCATTCTATTTTAGTCCCTGCTAAAAAAGCTAGCCCGTTTCATCCTGGGATGAAAATGGAATGTACTACTTTGGGTCAAGCTGTACTACTTTTATGGTCAAGCTTGATCAAAAAATGTTTTCACTGTTGTTGCAGAAGAAAAAATCCTGAAATCAATCTGACTGACTGCAGGTTTGGGACATTATTTTTCAGTAGGTCAATCAAAAAAAATGTGCAATTTTAAAATCATAGTTGTCATATTCAGACACATTAGCACTTCTGTAGGTTTTAAAAAGATCAGGAAGGAGCTAATTTCAGCTACAAAAGCTAAAATCACTTTAGTCCTTACTTTGCAAATTTCTAAAATATTCTTCAGGAGAAAACTTCACTAAACTTAACTTATTTTTCCAGGTGAAGATTCAAGATGATGAGACACATCCTCATTTTAATCTGATTCATGGCATCCTACCTTTAAATTTAGAAGAAAGCCACCTTGAATGATTCCTGCAAGAGGGATTCAGATATTTTAAACAAAGACCTTCTACAAACAAGCAGAACTGAAACACTATCTTTCTCTCCTTGAAGATTTGCCCTCGTTATGCCGAATGCTAAAGACTGTCTCAGTAGGCAATCTTACACTTTGAGCTCATTTCCTAAATTGTGTTTTGATTTTCTAGTAGTGTACCTCGCATCAGAGAAAGGTTTACACTGTATTTTTCCAATGTTTATTTTCTCTTTCTACGGGAGCTTTCTTTTTCCTCGTTACATTTTCCCATTGCAAGTTTTGGTCAGGATCCAGGGGGTTACCACTGGGTTCTACACGGATTTTTCCCTAGTTCTCTGTCTCCATGCATATTTCATGTGCTCGTTACTTTAGGTGCTATAAACTCAAATTAAAACCAGCATAATTTCTGTCAGAAAGGACCATATTTCTCTGGTCATTGATTATTTATGTTGCTTCCTTAATTGGTGGTGTTCTTGCTTGTTTGTCTCTAATCGAGGACACAAGTTATTTCCCAGCTTTTGTTCATTACTGAGGTTGGGCTGATCAGGAGGAGCACTGAACTGCGAAAGCAGAAAGGCTCATCTCTGCTGATAGATAAATCCACAAACAATGTCTGCTACTGAATGACCAGACCCAGTCAGCCACAGAAACCACATTAACCTCACCTTCCTCTGCATGTTATGGGAAGGGAGACGATTTCTGTGCTTTGGGCCTATTTGAGCACCAAATGTTCAACCTCTGAACCTAGAACAGACTATGAACCTGCATGGTACACACTCATCTCCAAGTATGAGTAGATAAAGAGCACTCCTGTGCCACTGAGTTTGGTCTTGCAAACCCTCTGTTGGAGCGAGTCCAGAGGAAGGCCACAAAGATGCTCAGAGGGCTGGAGCAGCTCTGCTATGGAGACAAGTTGGGAGAGTTGGGCTTGTTCAGCCTGGAGAAGACAAGGTTTTAGGGAGACCTTAGGGCAGCTTCCAGTACCCAAAAGGGGCCTGGAAAGGCCTGCAAGAAAGCTGGAGAGAGGCTTTTTAGAAGGGCCTGAAGTAATAGGGCAAAGGGTAATGGCTGTAAACTGAAAGCGGGTAGATTCAGGTTAGATATTCAGAAGATTTACTGTGAGGGTGGTGAGGTACCGGAACAGGTTGCTCTGAGAAGCTGTGGCTGCCCAATCCCTGCCAGTGTTCAATGCCAGGTTGGATGAGGCTTCGAGCAACCTTGTCTGGTGGATGGCAACCAACCTATGGCAGAGGGTTGGAACCAAATAATCTTTCAAGATGCCTTCTGACCCAAACCGTTCTATGATTCTGTGAACCTCACCTTCTCAGGAACAAGTCAAACTGCATTTAAAATGCTATTTGATTTTCCTCTCCCTCTGCTTTTACAAGGAAGCCTCCAGATTCTCTCTTCTTTAATTTTTGTGAGACTTCCTACTTCCATCCTGTACTTACAGTCAATTTTGACCCTCCCTTTTTTTTTTTTTTTTTTTTGTGACATTATTATTCTTCTAATTTCACAGTTCTTTCCACCATGGCGCATTACCAACCAATGTATCTTAAGGGAGCAGCGCACTCAGGTTTTATTCTGTTACATTGAAAATGTCTCCATGCTGCTGCAGCATAGAGACAACTCCACTGATCTTAACCACTGGCCATCTGAGGCCTGCAAAAATCATGAGACTAAACTGCCTTCAACTTCCCTGGAAAAATGGCAGGAATTTGTTTTCTGCCATCAAAGCCTCTGATTTTCAGATTTTCAAGCCATTCCACACCACCAGAAAAGCTGCACATTCCCTATAAAAGAAGAAAAAAGAGAGATGAACTTTTCTTCATGTCATATGAATGCAAATGGTAGCTTTAAGAAAAGCATGTAATGCTATGAAATTCATAAGATTGTAAGACTTGACCATACCACATTCATTCTACTTCAGGTAACACATCAGAGGGATCACTGGCTCTCTGTTTCAACAAGCTGCAAGGCCATCAGTTTCTTCATCCTAAAGACCTGTAAAGGCAGTCACCTGCCAGCAGAGTCAATGAGGACACTATCCAAATGAAATATTCCTATTACAGGACATTTGAACAGGACATTTGAAGGACATTCTATTTATCCTTTCTCTCTCCAGAGCTCTGTTGTTATGGATGTCTGGGGGAGGGGAGGGAAGGGGAGGGGAAGGGAGAGGAGGGAAGGGGGGGGAAAGCAGGGAAGGGGGGGAGAGGAGGGAAGGAGGGGAGAGGAGAGGAGGGGGGGAGAGGAGGGAAGGGGGGGGAGAGGAGGGAAGGGGAGGGGAGGGAGGCTGCTTCAGGCAGCGGCCAAAGCTCTGAAAGAGCAGAGCTCAATCAGAGCAGAGGAACAGTATTTAAAATGAATGAAAAACAAAAAAAACATTAGGCAGATTATGAGCCCCCACTTGTGCAGAGCCATCACTCCCCCTCCGTGTCCTCTGCAGACAGCAGCAGCAGCAGCCCTGCCTGGGCTGCAGACAGCGTGGGAGAGCACTGCCACCAAGTGCAAACCCAGCTTCTCCGCATTCCTCATGCAGGGAAAACGTTTTGTAAAAGCCTGCTCTTCAGCCCCTCGCCTTAATGAAACCACCACAAGTTCCGCAGGTGGTCACATGGGGATTTTTGGACTCTTCAGGCTATAATTATTCCATCAGTTCATCATGTTTACTCTGTGAATTAATATTTCAGCCTGTTCTTTTACGTTTTTGATCACCAGCTTCTTAAGTCGACAAAAGCTGTTAACATCATAGACTTTTCAACAGCTGGTTAAATTAACTTGTGTGACAGCACGGCATGCAGCTATCTGTGAAGTGCAGAAATAAGAAATCTCCCAGTAATGCTGAGAAGAGAAAGTAGAAAACAGCTTCAGGACTTAGGAAATAAAATTAGGTCCTGCCCATGTGGGGATACTGGGGAAAAGTAGGCTGATCTGAATCAAGCTGTGAAATTTAATTGGTTCAGGTAAACCACATTACATTTGAAAATGAATTAAAGAAACAGAATTGAGGCCAATTTTAACTCAAAATAAAAATGTCATCACAGTGAGGTAATGCAATTTAACCAACAGATTTAAAAGTGAATTTGATTAACTTTTCCGCAGGTCCTGTCCCTGAACAGACTAGCCCCAGATTACAATGAAGGCCCATCTAAAGTGGCTGGAAGATGGTGTTATTCCCTCTTGTGGTGCTCTATGGCACTGACTTGCTGAAATTAATATTGTTCTCTTCCATACCCATACCAGAGAAAGCAGCCCGACCCCTGCTTCAGTTGCCTGAACACTAGACAAATAGGCATAGTCTTTGCCTTTGGCTTACTCATCTGCAGAATGCAGATGCTACTGTTCTTTACAAAGAGTAAATAATGAAGAAGAAAGTGCTTATGTATTACTCTTGTCTGTTCAGCACTGAAAGATGTAAGGACATAGAACTGTTAGAACAAGTGCAGAGGAGGGCCACGAGGACGATCAGGGGACTGGAGCACCTCCTGTATGAAGATAGGATGAGAAAGTTGGGGCTGTTCAGCCTGGAGAAGAGAAGGCTGCGTGGAGACCTCATAGCAGCCTTCCAATACCTGAAGGGGGCCTATAGGGATGCTGGGGAGGGACTCTTCATTAGGGACTGTGGTGAGAGGACAAGGGGTGACGGGTTCAAACTTAAACAGGGGAAGTTTAGATTGGATATGAGGAAGAAATTGTTTACTGCAAGGGTGGTGAGGCCCTGGAATGGGTTGCCCAGGGAAGGTGTGAATGCTCCATTGCTGGCGGTGTTCAAGGTGGGGTTGGACATAGCCTTGGATGGCATGGTTTAGTGGGAGGTGTCCCTGCCCATGGCAGGGGGGTTGGAACTCGATGATCTTAAGGTCCTTTCCAACCCTAACTACTCTATGATTCTATGATTCTATGTAAGATGATAAACAGAAAAAGAAACATGCTTTATTGTCTAAGTAAGGACAGGTAATTCAGTTCTTTAACTTTCCTTTCCTTATTAATAATAACATAAATGCTTGTGCTTAGCATTTAAATATTTGTACTACCCAGGCACCCATGAAATCCAGGCATCCAAGCAAAATTCCCTATAAACCAGTGAAGGATCTGAGCTCCATATACTTGTCCTCAGAATCAGGCAATATTTAGGAACTACAGCTTAACTCTGCTCCACTACAGTCTTCAAAACAAGCCTGTGCTTGGTTCAGTCCTCTGGATGCCAGCAAAACTGTGCAGAATTGACATGAACAATATGTGTAGCAAGGCTAATAAGCTGTTCCTTCCTGCCTCAGCTTCACATCATGGTCATAGGTAAGGGAAATGAAATGAAAGAAATGTTAAAGGCTGTTAGCAGATACTGAAGTTTATTCCCAGATTCATAATGGCAGAGAGAACTACAGTGATGTGCTACCATCTGCTTCTTGGTGACTGGCTATGGAAAGTCATGCAGCTATTTATTTTTAATAAATATATTCCCACTAGTGCTCTTCCATTTACATACTATACATCAATGAAAATAAAAGTTCTGAAAATACTTTCTCTGCTTCTTCCTCCTATTCTTCCTCCCCACATTAGCAAAAATTAAATGGGGGAGGGAGGGAATCACTGAGAACACAGAAAGTGAGCTGGCAAATTCCTTGATTAATTGAGAAAGAAGTGGCCTGGGAAAGCAGTTACACACCAAAATGGGCAAAGCAGGGAATTTCTCATAAGCTTGCTCTGACATGGACACATGTGACTCCGCCATGCACAATCTCTGCATAGTACCTGTACCTCACTCACTACTGTAGATCATGGCACCACCTAGTTGTAAAGGCATTATCAGTATTAATCACAGCCAAGACCTGTCCTTTATGTTTCATGTAAAGAGCCCGGGTCAGGCAGGGACAATGCTGCTGAGGCTAAGTAGGCATCATAGAGAAAGCCTGCTTGGGTCTTTTAGGTGCCCTGCCCTGGGGAGAGGCCAAATAGCCTTGATTGTTTCCAGATAATATAGGATGGGGCGAGTACCTGAGGAACGTGCATTCTGCTCAAGTCATCAAAAAAGTTTCCAAATTCAGAAAGGATCTTTATGGGAAGAGCTGCAAAGAAAGGCAGGAAGAGATGGAGGGTGTCTGACCTTAAACTACATTCTGAATAAATCTTGGCTGTGTTTTAACATTAAGCCTATCAGTGCTGAGAAGCAGGAGATCCCAGCCAGGTAGACAAACTAAGGACGCAGTACTCCCAAGCAGGTGGCAATGCACAACAGCCCTGTAAGGGAGATCTGGGGGTAAAGGACCCATCCCAAAAGGGAGGCCAAAGGCTGGGCAGTGCTTCTGGCCCTGCTCCAAAGAGTCCGAGAAGAGGACAATGCTTCCAGATGCTGGCTTTTGGGAAGGAAAGGAAAATACAGCAAAGGACATTGTGCAGCTATACAGAAATACCAAACACCCTTTTTAGTACAAAACTGATGATGTCAGGGGAAAGATCCTGATTAAATCAGATCTTTTTTAACGTATTCCTAGCCTGAAAAAGAATCCAGTGGTAAAGCAAAGATAAAGAAAGCCAGCTCACACAGGACATTTATATTAGGCAGGGTAAGCTCTTGTAAATGTGCAGTAGGGATTAATTGCACTTTGGAAGAGATGGACTTGATGACCGGCTGTAACAGTTCTGGAGGTAGCTAACAGCAAGAATAAGTCATCTTGAAAATGCGGTAGGGCAGCTTAGTGTCTCAAAGATTCACAGCAAAAATGGCTGTGTTCTTCTGCATGATAATCAGGAAAAGCACAAAGGGGTGAATTAAGGACATAGCGTTGGATTTGCATTTTAATTTCCTGATTTTTTACAAGGTATGTTATAACTTAAACATTCCAAAGAGGTTGTTGACTATGCAATTTGTATCTGTTTTATTTTTGCTTTTCTTTTTTCTCCTGAGTAGGAGGAGGAAATATCTCATGACAGATTATCAAATCCTAAATGGCTGATGCAGCTTGTCAATAGGCATTTTTACAGAGAATAATGTATGGAATTAAGTGTGCTTAGTGTGTGCTCTACATGGTTTATACCACAACTATTTGGGTATAATATCTTAAAACATGTCTTAAAAGAGAAAAAAAAAAAAAAAAAAGAGTCTTTGTATGAGCATGATTTATTTACTGCAGACACTGAAACAGCTCACAGGGAAATGTATATTTAGATATCTCCAAAAACTGACTTTTTTACCCAGTTCGATACATTAAATCTGGAGATTAGATGATTCACCTGACAGACATCAAGGCCTCCCTGGAACTGTTTCATCCTGATAAGCAAATGTGCATTTCATGCCTGCTTAGCAGGAAAAAATTGCTATATTTGCACAATATCTTGTAATGACTCTGAAGAGGTGTTTAAACATAACTCGTATTTTCAACCCCCTACACAAAAGACAAACAAACACAAAGGCAGTCATTATTATCTTTACAGTAGTGTATTCAGCTATGCTGGGGCTTTGATTCAGGGGTGGTGAACTTCTACCTCTCTGAGACATCTGCTGTCTCCAGACAGGCATTATGTCTTCAGTTTGGAGCAGGCAGTCTACAAATAAATCATGTTTCTTAAAAATGTTATTGAGTCCTTTTTTGTTTAAGGTATTCTGACTGAAAGAGCAAGGCTGCTGTTCATGTAAAGGAAAACAACCTTTATACTAAAGACAGGGTTGTTTATATAGGAAGAATGCTATTCCAGGCTGCCTTTTCAAGGCGGCTTGAAGAAAAAATATGTGAAGTGATAACTAGGAGGAAAGGAAAATCAATGCCTTTGTTTAGCAAGGGAAGCTAGATTGCCGCTACAGCCAGAGCTTGTATTTTTCCCAGATGGTTATGTTTCCCCAGTGACAATCTCTGAATTGATTTTTTTCCCAGCCCTCTAGAATTGAGGTAGGAAAGAAAGAAAAGAAAAAAGAAGTGACAAGAATTCAAGCAAACCATCCTGGTTCACTTTTTTCTCTCCCTGTGCAAAAAAGGCTGAGAAAGTTGGGGCTGTTCAGCCTGGAGAAGAGAAGGCTGTGTGGAGACCTCATAGCAGCCTTCCAATATCTGAAGGGGACCTGTAAGGATGCTGGGGAGGGACTTTTCATTAGGGACTGTAGTGATAGGATAAGGGGTAATGGGTTCAAACTTAAACAGGGGAAGTTTAGATTGGATATAAGGAGGAAGTTCTTTACTGTAAGGGTGGTGAGGCACTGGAATGGGTTGCCCAAGGAAGTTGTGAATGCTCAAACCCTTGGTGGTGCTCAAGGCCAGGTTCAGAGCCTTGGCTGACATGGTTTAGTGTGGGGTGTCCCTGCCCATGGCAGGGGGATTGGAACTAGATTATCTTAAGGTCCTTTCCAACCCTAACTATTCTATGATTCTACGATAAGGAGGGTAGCATGCCATGCCAGGTCCAAGTTGCATGTTATAGACTTCATGTCACCCACCAAACACAGACTTGCTTTGAAAGTTGGCACTAAATGCTTTTGCCAGGAAAATAGCATAACATGCCATCATCTGATGGGCTAAACCTAAACCTTCTGATGGATATGCCCTAGAGCAGGAGCTGTCTCATAAGAACAGTTTCTCACCAGACAGCAGCTCATAGCTCTCATATAATTAATACTCTGGCCAGCAGCAAGGTGAATGCCAGTGGTTTAGGCATCTCCAGAGGGAAGGTCAGGGGTCTCAGGGAATCTGAGTGTGAGAGTGTGAAGCCTGATTTCAGAGAAATATAAGACACTTTGGTAAGTAGCAACAGGGTGGCAATTCGCATAAGAGACTGACGATAATATTGGTGCTGTCACTTTCTGGAAATGCCGAACCATTTTTAGAACTCTAAGTAGAAACTATTCAATCTTTATTGAGCATATTATGGGACATACACAGTAGAGGCTGGAAACAGACAGCAGCAAGAAAATCAGAGAGGGGACCAAAACCAAACAGCAAAGTCAGGATGCAAAGGATACATTGCTATCAAATTTTCCATTCAACAAAGCTTCTCATTTCAGATTTCTAAAGGGGAATTTCAAAGAAACCCTTTCACATACTGGGAAAACAGAAGTAATGGTATGGTAAAAGCCAGGTTGTTAGACCAAGTTGAAATAAAATGAAAATGGGATAAAATAAAATGCTGTAGTTCCCGTGTCTGTATGACTGTGATAGCTACAAGCTTTTCTCCACAAGTAGAGCTCTGAATTACTCTGCTCACACAGACTTACATGTTCCCCTGTTCCCATGCACCCCCTCTCTAAGTAAGTTCTTCCTCTTCTTCCTCTGCCTCTGTCTTAGTCTGCACAACCAACTTTCAATAGTGTGGATGCCTTTTTTCAAACTTCTCAGTCTGGTGGTTGGGGACTTCAGCTCCAGTTCTGTCATCACCAAACATGGAGGAGAAAGTCCCTGAATTATGTTTTTCAGTTGTGTAATCATAGTATTTTGCTCTTATAAAACACAACACTTTTCATTCAAAGACTTCTGAGCTTCTAATTACTTAACTAAGTCACAAAATGTTCCTGTGATCTAGGAAAGTATTGAAATGGGTGAGTAAACTAGTATAGATGAGGAAAGTCATTAGTCAAGATGACTAACAGAGATGAGAAATGTACTAATAGAGGGTAGTTATGGTAGAAGAAAATGAGCTTCAAATGGATTAGCAGAGTGATTTTTAGAGAATGTTTCTGAACACCTACACTGTTTCATAGCCAGCAGAAACTGTGACTGTTAGGAACGTCTAAAAACCAGACTAGGTGTGACTTACCTAGGTACAATGGTACGGAAAAACAAGACATTTTTGAAACAAAAGTGTGTATAAGCAACAGGAACAAAGGGCTCAATGGACCACCTGGGCTAGTAAATACATTCACTCACCTAATGGATAACCACAGAAACTATGTTCAGTTTAGGAGTTCCTAAAGACCATATGTTACTCACCATGAGCCTCCAATGTCAGCTGTCATTTTAGATGCTACAGCCTAGAAGTATCTCCTGGGTGGATCTTACCATCACCTTGTTCCAGTGGATGATACTGAGATCACTTTCTTGTATGGGCATCTTTACTGAGACTGCATGAGCAGGTGCATTTTGACCAAGACAACAATGGTTCTCTTCAGTCATTCTATGCTTGGTCTCCCAGAACTCTGAGGCCTACCAACACCTTCTTGAGAAGTAACAGGAGAGAGAAGCAAGAGAGACGGTATCATTTATTCCTCCTGACAAATAGTGAGGGTGCCAAAGGGCTGATGGACATGGAGTAATGCTTAGGTAAGATTGACAACTATTTCCTCCTTCTTCATACACATAACCAGCACCCACCTCTTTTCCTCCCACCCAGAGATATTTTTGAAAGCTTCTTCTAGCAAATTTCTGCACCAAAATTAAACTAGCAGTCAGCCTCACTGCCGTGTTCCCACGTCAGCTGTGTGTCATGACAACAGATGATAGAAATGCTGCTATTCAGGCTTCAGGGTGCGTGTTTCTTTCCCCCCCCTTTTTTTTTTTTATTTTAATAGCTTTAAAAAGATCTCTGAACAAAAGTGCTTGCTCCATGATGCAGTACTGAGCTAAGGCACACAGGGCAGGTATACCTGCCCACATGCTAGTGAGCAAAAATAGGTAGAGTGGGTGAGGTTTCCTGTGGCACTGTTGGGGCTGAGGGAGGAATACTTTGAGGAGGAAAAGAGACAGCAAGAGAAGGGAAAGTGGAGAAAAAGGAGAGACAGAAGCGGAAGTGCTCCCCCTTCCCTGCTCAGCGGAGCCCTGCACCCTCCCCTGTGGGTCTTTAGCAGCAAGGCAGCCCCATACCACACACGTGGGTGTCCCTGTCCTGCCCCACGTCCTTAATCAGGTCAGACCCCCGCACCTTCAGGTGCACCCTGGTAGATGACAGCCTGAGCTGACAGAGGGTCCTACCATGCCCTGCTTGCTTCCTACTGAATCAAGAGGGCAAAGGCCATTTGGAGACCCAAGTGGTAATTGGGAGGTTGCAACATTCAGCATCTACTAGCTAACAAGGATGAATTCTATGCTTCGGATGAGAGGGCTCCATGTCCATCACCACTTGCTTGAGTTGATGTGTCGTACCAGTGCCACAAGCCATCTAAGGACAGTGAGCATTAATTAGGTCAAATAATCACAGCTGTGTTTTCACTGCATGATTATCCATCCTCATAAATTTTACCTGTGGTCCAACAGATCAGGAGACCCAAGGGCAGGTGTTCTCTTCTGTCCAGCTTCTCTTCTGTAACCACTGTGATTTTATAAGAAAGGGTCATCACATACAGAAGTAAAACCATGAGAAACAGGACAGCTGATGTAGATTAGTAGACTCTTGGTGCCAGATATTTCATTTGTCCCACAGTAGGGAAGAAGAAGTATTGACTGGCTTTCTTTGGAACAAAATCTGCCGTGAAAGTACAATGTCAGCAGTGTAAGGAAGCCCTGAGACAGGCAATTTTGAACACAGTCTGTGTTAAGAGTTTCTCTCAGCCATTCTAAATGAAATGGGAGGGTAGATACCTCTGTAACAACCCTGAGGTAAAAAACTTTCAAACAGCTTCAAACTTTTAAACAGGGGAAGTTTAGATTGGATATGCGGAAGAAATTCTTTACTGTAAAGGTGGTGAGGCCCTGGAAAGGGTTGCCCAGGGAAGGTGTGAATGCTCCATGACTGGCAGTGCTCAAGGCTGGGCTGGACAGAGCCTTGGGTGACGTGGTTTAGTGGGAGGTGTCCCTGCCCATGGCAGGAGGGTTGGAACTAGATGATCTTAAGGTCCTTTCCAACCCTAACTATTCCATGATTCTATGTATCCTGGACAAGTGGTCTCAGTATGTTTTACTATTGCTTTCAAGAATGGAAAGTTTGGATTTCCAGGAAGAGGAGCCTTGCTCTGTGGACATCAGCTGAGTCACTCCATGGGAGTAGAATGCTACTGAATGAAAGCCTGCCCCCATGAACAGTGTTAGTCACACAAGATACAACTTCTCCCAGGACAGACCTGTAGAAACGTCTTTCTATTCAACAGCCGAAATATAAAGTTTGTATGTATGCCTTTTTTTTTTTTTTTTAATGCACCACTAGATCCTCAAGGAAGAAAAAGAAAATAACCTGGTAAAAGCAGGGTCCAAATTCCATTGGGATGAGGCCATGCAAGGGCACTCAGAAGCTCAGAAAGGCTCACAACTCACATCTCAGGAATCCTCACAGTTGTTTCTGCTTCACAGCATTATAAAAGACTGAAAGCAAACCCCTGAGCCAAGCAAGAATTTAAATATGTCTTTGAGGCCTTTCCCATTTAGAAAATCACTTGAGCCTGCTTGATACTAAGGGCTGTTTCTGAATACAAATGCTGCCCTGAATCAAGGATACACAAGTATCAGAAGCTTAGATCAAGAGCTGATCTGTCCAAATGAGACATTATAGGCATGATGAAATGCTGCAGATCTTCCCTTTAATGAAACTTAGTTTATGAAACCCTTTAATAAAGCTGCAGTGAGTATATTTACATTCCCAACAGAGATAAGCTCTCTCCTGTAACAGGAAAAAATTACCACAATTAATAATATCCTGATATTCTTCATAATGCCAGTAGATTGCAAGTTTTTGTTGAGCTGTTCATCATTTTGAATATCCATGCATCTCTTTATTCCACATCCACATTTACACCTGCTGGGCACTTTAAGGACTAAAATTCATTGCTGTATATTAAAAATAGCAAATGAATCTCATGATTTCTTTTGTACCTCCCCAGTTTATTCAGCATACAAAAGACAAAATTAATGGCATCCTGACTGAGGAATAGGGTTATTTTTATTTTTGTATTTTTTTAATACTGCTGCAGATTTTTGGCTTTAACTGTGGTGTGCTGCATCAATATATTTTCACTCTATGAGTTTTCATCTGCATTTTGCTGTGCTAATCCTGGATGTTTAATATCAAGCAAAATAGAATTTATATCTCATTCATCTCTTTCTCCAGCATTTCCTGTGTATCTGCATGTTCCTTTTCCATTGCCAAGAGTCTGAGTTAAAATGTTCAGAAACTATTTTCTTCTCAGAGGCACAGTTCCAAATAAGCACTTACACCTAAGCTTACGTATCATTGAAGGTAAACTTGGGCTTCAGAGGCTGAGGTGCTTCCTTAAACAGAGAGGGAGGCAAAGGAGGAAGGGGTGCCCCTATGGGCTCTATGCTTTGGGGAAACCTGGGACCCACAGAACCAGAGTGTTTCTTGAATTGGTCTGCTTTCTGGTTTAGGAAAGCAGTGTGAGACTCATTTCCCTCCATCTTTCATCACTTCCACCATTGCCCATGTTTTTCAAATATTTGTAAGTGGCAAAAAAATATCGAGGAAACAGTATCCTGAACACCTAAGATGTGTTTCATCCAGGTGACCCATATGTGCCCATATTTCCTGTATCATGTTTCACTTCTAGGTTTGTTTTTTGGGGTGGGGGGTGGGTTTTTTTTGGCTTTTTGTTGAAGTACTAGTAGCAGTAGTAGTAGTAGTAGGTTATTTCCTTTTGCATTCACTTGGCTTTTTCCATCCAGTTTGTCTGTTATTTTTCTTCAGATGAATGCAAAAGCAAGTTCAGAGTTTCAACCATGCTAAGTGATAATTTAATCTCCACACTGATTTATTAACAGCAGGACTTTCTACCAAGTACTGCTATTTCCCCAGCATGCTGACAAAACCCTTTTTATTTTTCCTCATGTATGTGATGGAGGCAACTCACTTTAACTGTTGTCTTTTCTCCGAAATCATCGGCTACTTGATTAACTACCTGGGTTCCTTCAGGTTTCAACTAGCATACTCTATTGTTCTTGATCCCAAACCATAAGACTTTCAATTTTATGACAGAATTCTTTTGAGTATGACTTTCTGGACATGTTTTACTATTCACTTTAGTTTCAAGGCAGAACAGAAGACACAGAGAGTACACTTTTTTCTTCTTTCACCTCTTTGCTACCATTTCTTCTGGGACTTTTCTCTGAAATGTGACCAGGCTTTTCCAGTAAAGCAAACCAGATGTTTTGCAACTGTTTTCACAGTTAGAAGTCCCTGACAAGCTATATATAATACCTGTGTCCTGTACTGCAGGCATTGTCTGAATACCTTAATAACTAGTCTCAATGAAACTAGTAAGAATATGTACCCAGTACACTAATCTTCCTGTTTGGGAAACAATAAACTTCTCTTCGCATTTTCATGTGCATTTTTTCCTTTAGCAAGCTGACTACATATACATAATGACAGTGCATCTTGTGCTTTGCAAGGATTTGATTTCTACCTGTGCACTTAGGGCTCAGGTAGATAAGAGACGTGTTTAAACCAACTTTAACTAAACGAATTTGGAAAAAGTGGATGCCTAATATGAACTTACCATGTATTTATGTCAAGAGCACTTTCAGATGCAGTACTTACTTGGATTCCACCAAGCATAAGAGCAGTCATCCTTGAAAGACAACCGCTTGACTTTTTCTTGCTTTAGAAAGCACATACATTTTCAGTTCACTTCAGCTGCCTTTTTTCTGCCACTGAAGCAATGTTTGTTCTCTTTATAAAATGGAGACAAACAAGGCAATTACATGAGTCATCAGAAAATAGCACCAGCAGTAGATGGTCACTGATGGTGATCAGCCTGAATTGCTTTCTGGCCCGGGTCAATCCCAAGTCCCAGCGGGGACTTGTTTTAGGAGTAGCCTTGGTGCCCATGAGGCAACGCGCAAAACCAGTTGTATCTGAAAACTAAGCTGGCATTCCCAAAACACTGCAAGTCTAACACTGTAGACAATTGACTTAGCTGACTGCAATAACATCAAAAGTGGAGACATTCTTTTCTAAGCGTAATAGCGAATAGGTGTATTCACGCCTAGCGAGTCATGAATACACCTATATTGTTAGATGCTAAAAGAGATGTCATGCTGCCACATAAAAATGCATTCTATTGTCCTTTAAGTTGATAGTTCAATCAACCTGTCATCAACTAGTATAAGTATCTTTCCCACTTCTATGTCATAACGGAAGAAAAGAAAGAACAGATACATGTGGCATTAATTCTCACATCCCATGACATTTTTGGTATGAAGAAATAATGTATTACCAGAGCAGAGGTAGGTAAAGAGAACAGGAGAAGAAAACTGAGTCTGTTTGAGATTTTACTATGCAGAAAATCTCTTCTTGTTCCTCTGCACCACTTCCATACTGCTATCTGAGTTAGAACAACACATCATTGTACAGTTAGGCATCTGGCAGTAGTTGGAGTGAGAAGATTTTTGAGACATATGTCATCAACATGTAAATAAAAAAATATGAAAAACTAAACGTTTCCAAACAATGCAAGGAAATTACTGAGATTAAAAAAGATTGGGAAATGTGTTCCCCTTCTTTAATCAAATGGCAAGATGAAAGAAATTCAGCAGACCTCAGCAAGTTTACACTGGAGAAAACTTATCATTCACCAATGTGCTCAGTAGTTTCTCCTACTCAGCAACAAAGTTTTTCTCGTTCTGTATTTTAAAACAGGGGGAAAGGGACAAGTGCAGCATTGCCTGGATCAAAATTTTCAAGCACTTTTTTTAGGTTCCTGAACAGAGATTGAACACAGTGGTAGCGGCAAGCTAACAGCAGTTAACGCACGCAAGAAGTCAAAAAAGAGGACTTCCCCCATCCTGCTAATAGACACAATGGAGGCAGGGGGTGGCGACCGATATTCCCGCCAGACGGTTTATAAAGGCCGGGTTCGGCGGGAGCCCGGCACGGCCGAGGAGCCCCGTATAAGGGGGAGCGGGGGGCTCGGCCTCGGTGCAGCGCTCGAGCAGAGCCCTGCCTCCGGCGCTGCCTATCGGGACCCCGCTGTGCCCCTCTCCCCGCCGGGTGGGGTGGGGCACAGAGTTCCTCCCACAGGAGATCCACGAGGCCGCCCCTCAACGCTGCCTGCGGTAAGCGGTGCTTATTTATCTTACCCGGTGGGGGAGAGCGGGAAGTGCCTACGAACTGGGAGGTTTTGCAGCGTGCTCTGCTCTCCCAATGATTTTGGCTGGGTCTCATCTCCTCGAGGAGCTCCAGCCACAGATGAGTGCTCTCAGCCAAGAACATTTTGTCTCTGTGTCTCACACGCTTCCCTATTCATTGTTGTGCGGTCCTGGGTGTCAGTGGTGTCTCAGCATTGCAAAGGGGCTGGCAGCTTCTCTGGTGGTCAGGTCCACCTCCGTGGAGAGCGTGAGGACAAAGCCCAGGGATGCTTGGCGAATTGAGGCAGCAGAGATGGGGACAGCTCCAGATGACGCGCACAGTGGCCAAGCTAGGTGCAGATGGCCTGCCAGCGGCCTCAAGGCCTTATAAAGAGCAGCTTTGGGAAGCCAGAGCTGCTCCTGGCAATTCCTTCACTGTTAGAGACAAAAGCTCCTGTACAAAAACACTGAGCATAGTGTAAAGGGGCTGGCCAGAGATTTTAGCTGAAATTTAGATGTATTGCAGTCAAACACACAAAGCAATAACTTGAATAAGGAGGGGCCCAGCTAGAGTGTGTCCCCCACAGGTGATCCGCTCATCAATGTAGGCACTTAGAGAGGCCATTTGTATCTCATGGGTTGAGGGTAGCCTCCGTGCTGGGGGCTCAGGACACCTTTGCCTACTGCATTCATGGTGACACCACTTGCAGCTTTTCTTAGCTTACCAGAGGTGAGCTGTCACCCGTGCTGATGATAGGTGCTGTAAGCCCTCAAAGCCACAGTTGCCATGCACTGTACTCTCAGTCCCAAATGCACAGCTCCTGGAGACACTGCAGGTACCAAAATCATCCCCTCTTGGTTTGCCTGCGCAGAAAAGAGAGATGAGAGAGGCAAGGGGTAAGAGCAAGTCTGTATCTCACTGTACCAGCTGGAGTCAGCACTATTGTCAGCAGCAGTCAGCAGGGGGGAGGGGAAAGGCAAACGGTGCCACACTCACACCCTCCTGCTCAGCCTCAACCTGCTTACACCACCAGTGGTAATCAGGCTTCTGTGGCACTAATGGCGTCTGAAAAGTGGCCCATTTTGTGGGCGCAAACAGAAGAGCCTGTAGAAAAAGGGCTATTATTAATTCCCATCTGCTGAAAGGAAGCTGCAGCTGGTTTGAGAGGTTTTCCTGCAAGCTATGCAGATCTGCTCAGAATTTTAATGGTTGTTTACCAACCAAACTGTGCCACTGAAAGAGCAAGACTTTTCCAAGCAAACAAGATGTGAACATCATTTCAGCTGGAAATAAACCTATTCTTTCTTGTGAACTTTTTTCTGGGTGAGCAAAGATGTTTTTTATTTGAGTGTTTCAGTTTTCAACCATTTTTTTAACTCATCCTCTTCCATCTAAGAAGGACACAGAAGAAGAGATTCCTTGAAATATGCAGAGCATTTTTACACATACACAAAGCCTTTCTAGGAAAAAAAAAGAAAACCACACACACAAAACAAACAAACAAAAACAACAAACAAACAAAAAACCCAAAACAAACAAAAAAAACCCACACAAAACCATTTTGGGTGGCCCATGACTGAAAGGAAAAGGTAGCGCCAAAAAACATTGATCCACAGTTGAAGTGGTATTCATGTGAAACTGGTATCTGGCCAAATATCCTAGCAAGCTCCGAAGAAAAACATAGTATGCAAAAGACTGAAGAAGGGAAAAATGAAGAGGCTTTGTTATATTCTGGGGACTGACAAGACATACGGTGCCTTTTTATCTTACATTTTCTGCAGTGGCCATAAACTTCAAAAGGATTGCTACAAATAAGAAATAAACATTAAAGAAAGTCTTTAACGAAACTCTCAAGTGCATGTTATTTGTATTAGGAATTGTCTGCAACCGTGCCTGTGCTTTATGGCTGTACGTAACTATAAGCCCTCCTTCTGTGGTATTAATACATGAAACTTCTCAGCTACACATATATTGTACATTGCTGAAAGGAGCACTGGAGAAATGCCTCAGATAGATGCAAATAAAGAAAGATTTCTCACTCCAGTGCATCTGCAATCCAAGCATTACTTTATCCCAGCGGACTTTGAACTGTCTGACCTGCAGAGGGCATTTACAGCTGAAATGACAGTCCCTGAATGCAGCCTGGCATTCCTGGTATCACTGCAGCGGTTGAGGGAGAGGAAATATCCACTAGCATCCACCATTTAGCCAAAAAGTTATGAGACCCCTGCATTTAGAGAGCACTATGCCTGGGAAACTGAAAAGACAATGAAGTTAAGTGAAGTAGTAAATGGTGGCCAGGAAATGACCAGGAAATTAAAATAACATTGAGACAGTGCTAGGAAGAGGAGGAGAGGATTGGACAGCCTGCTGCAGTTCCATCAGGTCATGCAACTGAAAATATTAGTGTGAAAATTAAACTGTTCATCTTTCACTAAGACAGAAAGGAAAAATGATCTGGACAGTCTGACCTTCTAATCTGAGTTAAGTCAACACATAAACAATAAAAATGGACTAATATTTCAAGGAATTTCTTTTTAATGACTGTAGCGGTTCAAGTTACCATGAGATATTTTCCTGTAATATAATAGAATCTCACTAAATGGTCATCATTTGACTTCTGGTAATGGAGACACCAAGGCTCTCTGTATATTGTATGTTTCTATTACAGGAGTCCAGAGGGTAGATTTTGCTGCTGAAATGACTTTCACCCATATAGGCAGGAATTTATTCTCTCTTACTAAGTGGTAACCTTCAGTTCTGTGCAATGGCAGTGCAAAGTGAATTTCTATTTCGTGCTAGCTAATTCATGGAACCAACTTTTAAGATAGTATGTGACTGCAAACAGTGTGGACTGTTAATGTTAGGGATGATTAGATATATTTTTTGAGAAATAGTACACTTGCCTGTTCATTAACAAATACTGTTCCTGCTCTGCAGTTCAGCTGACAGCATAGCACAAACAATGTGTTGGAAAAAAAAAAAGTATGGGAAATCAGAGGAGGAATAAACATGGTAAAGTTAATAGCATCGTGTAAAATAGTCAGAGAGGGAAAGCCAAGGCTTTCTGGGCTGCAAGAGCACACTGCCAGCTCCTGTCCAACTTTTCATCCACCAGTACCTCTAAGTCTTTCTCCACAGGGCTGCTGTCAATCCCTTCATCCCCCAGTCTGTACTGATAACTGGGGGTCACCCTGACCCAGGTGCAGGACCTTGTACTTGGTGTGTTGAACCTCATGAGGTTCACATAGGCCCACTTTTCAAGATTGTCTGGGTCCCTCTGGATAGCTTCCCCTCCCTCAGGCGTGTCAACTGCACCACTCAGCTTCGTGTTGTTGGCAGACTCACTGATGGTGCACTCAATCGCACTATCCTTGTTATTTATGAAGATATTAAACAGTACTGGTCACAGTACAGACCCCTGAGGAACACCACTTGTAAGTGATCTCCGTCAGGACATTGAGCTGTTGACCACTACTTTATGAATGATCAACATCAGAAAAAATGTGGATTTTATGTCATACAGTGTAGAAAGTTGAGTGCTTCTGTATTTTTACTGCTCATCTAAGCAACATTAAAATTGACCACTTGAGGTAAAGCTAGTCAAAATAAATGTGATTTAACAGACAACAATAGTTTATTTAAATGCTAGAAAACTTCCTTAGTGGAAGCAACTTCTTAAAGAAGGTGCACTGAAATTACCTCAGCAATAAACTCAGCAAAGGTACAGCACTACCTAATCAGCATCAAGCAGTGTGATACGATTAGTTCATACACTACTCCTCTGTTTCCAGTGTATTCCAAGGTCATAGCAATGTACAGGTCCTGCAGGTCAAATGTGTTGAAGTCCTGCAGAAGTCAACAATATAGCTTACCTCTTGCTGTTCTGACTTGGACACTTACTCATACACTCAGAGGCTCATGAAGATGCCCACAGGAGTAGACCTGTCGTGTAACTGACCACGTGAGTCATGGTGTATTAGATGTTCCCAAAGGCCTTTATGGGCCAGATTACATGTCCTGTGCTCTCTCTGCAGTTAGACAACAATGGGCTGATAGCTACAGGAAGGATGACACCACATCATGAGAGCTGAACAGACTGGGATTCCTAGGCAACAGCTTGGCATAGTAGGGAAATCCATCCTAATTTAATTAATAGGAGAAAAATACTTGGGCTTGTTTGCACAAACCAGAATATTACAAAGCCACTTGGGCTGATCCTATCTGAAGCATCAATAGACATACCTTAGACAAACTGAAAGCTCCCTGATGCAATGTTGTTTTGTAGAAACTGCCCTTTCTATTGTAAAACTATTTTAAAAATCATAACCAGCTTATTTAGCCAAGAAGAATCTACCAGTTTCTTGCTCATGACTCTTATTTCAAGTGCTATGAACATGTAGCAATAGGACAAGGAGTAATGGGTTTAAACTTTAACAGGGGAAGTTCAGGTTAGATATAGGAAGAAGATCTTTACTGTGAGGATGGTGAGGCACTGAACAGGTTGCCCAAAGAAGTTGTGGATGTGAGGCATTCCTGCCCATGACGGGGGGCTGGAACTAGATGATCTTAAGGTCCTTTCCAAGCCAAACCATTCTATGATTTGATGATTATATGACTTATGATGACTATATGATCATATGACTATATGATTTGATGATTATATGTCTTGGAAGATAGTATCAGTTTAAAATTCTAATTAAAGGAAACAAGTGCCGAGAGTGCTTGGCATAAGTCTTATAATTTTGTATAATTTTATATTAACCAAGTCATCAATTTGAAATAGGAACAGACCAAATAAATGTGACAAAGTAGAAATGAAAAATTGTCTTTTAGAAGGACTCTGCCGTTTATTCAAAACAGACCAAGCAGAACACCTGGCTCCTTAATATAGAACAGTAGTTGGGTCAGCTCCATTAGGGGAAATTGATTTCAGCAGACATGGTCTTGGAAAATAAAGTCATTTCCAAAAAAAGTCATATGGAACCACTTGTTATTCCGTCCTCTTCCGTTTCAAATCTGCTTCAGGGAAAAATCTTTGAGGAGCAAGAGCTTAAACATGGCTTCCTTGTGTCTGCTTCCAACAGAATTTTTATGCTCTACTTCTGATTAAAGGATCTGTTCTCATCAGGTTTACACAAACATCGCATTTCATGGTTTCCAGATTTTAGGTCTAACTCCTTTGGCTACAATTGCTCTCCTCCTTATTCTTCACCTCTTGTAAAATGAATAAGTACCTCATATTGATCACTTACTTAATGTCCAAATTTGGTTAAAAGAGTTGCACCAGCCAAGAGAAATGAAAATTAGGATCTTGAAGTCATTGAAAACAGAATTATTACTAAAGGCTAGAGCTCTGTTGCTCCCCTTTATATATAGCTATTTCTGTCTATAAAAAGGTGCTATCATTGGTTTTTATAACCATTGAGTGTAGTTCTGTAAAGAGCCAGTGAGGAGCCTTTTTCCATTTGTTAATATCCACAGTTGAATTCAGTTTCAATTTCAGTGGCTGTATCTTGTGGGGTAAAATGTTTTCTTGGTCACATAAGAGGAGATGAGTTTGGGTAGGAAACCTTAACTGAAAGTAGGATGATAAAACTTCTGCTTTCATAAAAACCAAAATCTCCAGCTCATAAAAACAGAATCATTGTCATGATACTTCAATAAGTCCAAGTTCATATCTTAGAATTGCTTGGACTTCATGTAGCGACCTTCAGTAAATCATTACATTTCTCAGTAAATATGAAACAAATGAAACTACAACTTTTTGTGTATTCACCCTTTTTGTGCCTTGCCTTCTTGTCCGTCATGACTCTATATATCATGGGCTTCTTAGAAAAGGCAGATCTAATTTTTTTTGCTGTAAATTTCACAGAATCACAGAATGGCTGAGATTGGAAGGGACCTCTGGAGGTCATCTGGTCTAACACCCTTGTTCAAGCAGGTCTCACCTACAGCAGGTTTCACAGGAGCACCTTCAGACAGCTTTTGAGTATCTCCAGGAATGGAGCTTCCACTACCTCTCTAGTCAACCTGTGCCAGTGTGCAGAGTATATACAAACTTCATAAATATTTTATCAACTTCTTATGTAAGCATATACAAAATTTATACATTGCCTAGCACAAAGAGGCCTGTCCTTGTCTGGTAAGTGGAAGCTACCTAAAATGAAGAACAAGAAGAGCACAAGGGTTTGTAAACATGGGAGTATTTAGGATCCCAGAGCAAGTAACGAAACACTTCAGTACAAAATTATGCGTGTAATCACATTGTCATACATGAGGGGTTAAAGAGTGCTTTACCTGCTTAATGCTATTTGAAGCACTTCAGTGAGTCCTGAAACAGCATGAAAATGGTCAGCAGTAGGATGGAGACTTCAGTGCATGCTTAATGAAGAAAGGCTTGAAAATCACTGTTCTAACATTGTGCAAGGAAACACGTGCATTACTAATATGAGATGGTGTATACCACATTGTACTGCTGTATAACATACAGCTCATGCATGCCTCAGAGATATCCATGTTAGCTCTGAATCTGGTTGAAAATCAGGGTGTTTTCTGGCCAGGCAGAGGTCAGCAGAAAGACAGCTGTTTTGTTGGAAGACTGGGCTTTACTTCCTTCCTTCACACATTTGACTATTCAGATTGCATGTAATCTAGGGCTGAGTTTGCCTCACAGTCCAGGTAGCTTTTAGCAGGAATTTTGGCTGCAATCCCTCCTTTTTAATTCAAGTAGTTGTTTGAAATTATTCACAAAATACAAAGCTTTTCTAAAGCTTTTTTTCTTTTGACTGAGACTTTGGTTTTGTCTTAACAAAAACAATCAACCAGGCAGATAAACATCCTTAACTAGCTGATTTGGTATAGAGGGAAGGAAAATTGGCATAAGCATAAAGATTGCATTTGTTTGGCTAGTCTGGGATTAACTTGTCATGTACCCACCCTCCAGATGTGAGTAATATAGAAGTATGTATCTATGCCTGTGTATGGTTGCTAAACGTACTGCAAAGGACAAGAGTTTCATATTAAATACCAATCATTTAATCAGTTTACATGGGTTACCATGTTGGTTATTCAGCTCCAATGCCCATAAACAGCATTATTAGCAGCATTATTGCAAACAGAATCATAGAATCATAGAATAGTTAGGGTCGGAAAGGACCTTAAGATCGTCTAGTTCCAAACCCCCTGCTGTGGGCAAGGACACTTCACACTAAACCATGTCACCTGAGGCTCTGTTCAACCTGGCCTTGAACACCACCAGGGATGGAGCATTCACAATTTTCTTGGGCAACCCATTCCAGTGCCTCATCACCCTTACAGTAAAAACTTTCTCCTTATATCCAATCTAAACTTCCCCTGTTTAAGGGGAAAATAGGGGGAAACTTTTGCCGGGCAGTGGCTTTTTGCTAAGGGTAGCCAAACTCCAGAAAACTAGCTTTAGAGGAACATTTGTGGGTTTGGTTTTATTTTATTTTTAATTTCAATTTAACAACTTGATCATAAGATGCTGAATATGAAACAAATGCAGTAGATCACATAAAATCACTCCTAAACATTTGGGAAGTATAAAATACTTAGCAGAGCTACAGTGTCCTGGCTCAGTGACTCACAAACCTGCTGTGTCCCTGCAGAGATTTCTTGGTGTCATCATCATTTGCCCACCCAGGCAATACAGATGTCTCACACTTGCTGTCTCTCTCCAATGCACATCCAAATTAACTCAGAATTACTGAGCAAGTTCATTCTCTCCACCCAGCCCTATAACCTCCACTCACTTTTCTCTTCCGGTGGTCTCTGCTGACTAATCCACCCTAAAAAGGATAATATGAGAACAGAGAACAAAAAACATCACTTTTTCACTTGCTGGACAGGTAAAAATCACAAAATGCTAGTGAGTTTGAATGCTTCTGCTTGACCTAAACTGCAGATTATTCTGAACCTAGTAACCAGTTTCGTACACACAATGTACAGTCACTGAACTATGCTCTTACACAACATCCAATCAGCTTTGTATGACTCATATAAGCAAAATCTTTATTGATTTTCACAAAGACAACAAGGCTAAAATCATATTCTTTCCACTACATTTCAGAACAGAAGCATGTCCACTTTTTAGTCAGTGACTATGAAATTTGAATGCTTTACACTGTCAAACACTGAAGATGGTTTAATGCACAAAGAAATGTTTTTAAAATGATGGAAAAAGTCAGCTGGAGAAACACTTTTGCCAAGGTGAAGTTCTCAGTTCCAGAACTCTTGCCATGAAAGAAGCATTCTGACCTAGAATGTAGCCCCTGACATTTACTAGAAACCCCTCCAATTCTGCCTGAACTACTTTGGAGACAGTGTCATTGCAGTACTTACTGCACCATGTGAGCCTCAGCTAAAAATGAAACACTTTGGAAAACTCTACCTTTTGTTAGACCAGTATAAATCCACATGAGAATAAAATCAGTGAAGCTACTGTTCCCTCACATCAGAGGTTCAGATTATGCAGATCATGCTACCCAGTGCTAGAATATATATTTCATGAGTGTTTTTGACTGTATTCTTATGCAGCTAAAAGAAAAATGACAGAGAATGAACCTTTCTCCTGCCACTATATATTTCGTATGTATTACCTTTCAACTGCATTGCTGGTATATGCATGCAAAGAAAAATAAAGCAGACAGCTCTGATCAGTGATCGTTTTATATTGTCAATCATGGGGGAAGCTTCATAAGGAAGAAAACGTTCTAAGAAGGAAGCAACACTATGGTCTTTTCATTTTTACTTCAGAAAAAATGCTGGCAACATACTCAACACAGTTCTCTGGAAATCCTTAACTGTTGTCCGTCATTTTTCAGCATAAGCACCGCTAAAAAGGCTCTTTTAAATATTTTATTTTGTCTTATTTGTTCTTTATTTGCAAAATGTCCTGACACAGGATGCATAAACATCAAAAGAGCTGATGACAGGTATTGATCTAGTTATATGGATTCAAGTTAACATGGAGTAACTCAAATTGACGCTTCACAGTACAAGTGCATAAACAGGGCAAACCCACAAAGTCACAGTTTATAGTTTTCAGACAAGCTGTTTGTACCATTATTAAGCAATAACTTTCTCTAAAAAGTCTTTCCCATGAAACACATTATAAGTAGCATACAAAATACCTTCCTTCAAGTTTGATTTACTGTCCAAGTCCATTGAGCTGCTCAAAATATACAGCTTTCCATATAAATTTAAGGTGATTTCAGCCATTTTGATCAGTGCTGGGGAACGACATAATCTTTGATTTAATCTATGACAATCCCTTCTTTTATGGCACAGCACCATTGAATTTTAACCCAAACCAGGCAAGCTGTATTATTTTTTTAGATGCAGAAATCAGTCTCTAAATGAATTCAATAGGTGTGTGTTTGCATCCAAGGGCAGGTTTTGGCTTTTAGACGTTTTCAGTCCAAATCAGATAAAGCTGATTTTCTGTGACTTCAACAGTTTTGAAAGAAGAATTATGTCACCTTTGTGCTAGAATTAGACATTTTATTTGTATCACAAGCAGAGAGTAAACTCCAAGCAATCAGCAATTAACAAATAATTGACTATCAAACTGAAGAGTCAAGCTTTCTTGTATACTACAAACACCTCTTTACCTTTATTTAGTTAATTGTAATTTAAGTGACCTTATGCATATGCTTTTGTAAAGTTAGGGCTAAAGTTAAAACAGCAGCAGGAAGCTTTATGGAACCATGAGAAACAGTTTTAATTTCATTTATTTTTAATAGAGGCTAACTAGCCATCCAAACATGAACAAAGTATATGAACTTCTGCAGGAAAGTTGGCAAATCATGATTAAAAACATTGCTATGGTTGGAACTACTGAAATGATGGCTTTCAAAGGCTCGTTTTTGCTAAATCATAGCCATCATTCACTGAGACAATCAGTGGCTCTTATTATACTCATTAAGCCCTTTCTTAGAATCAGAAATTCAGACTTTGGCCTCATGTGGCTTTGGCACTACCAGATGTTCACATAAAATCCCCAGGACTCATTTGCTCATTGTTTGTTTAGGACTCTTCCTCTCATCTCACATTTCAACATGGTGTAGCTACAATTTTTTTCTCCTCAAACTTTCAAAAACAATTTAGCCCCAGGCAAAGCCCACACACACAGCTTCAGGCTGGTAGGAGAAAGTGAGAGTTAGGAGTGAGTCACACAAAGACGTGTATGACTGACTCGAGGGCACTGGCTGGGGTTCTGCATCAAGCTTCCTAAGTGCTTTTCCTCTGTAGACCTCATAAAAGTTCACAGATGTTAAAAAACAATTAGTCATGCTGAAGGACTTGAAACATGTTAAATAGATGTTAAAGGCGTTTCCCAGACCTCATAGCAGCATTACAGAGTTGAAGCTAGGCCACATGAAATCAAGTCAACAACTTTCTCCATCATGTCCTTGCCCCTCAATACACTGCTGATGATTAGTTTTGATCCATGTAGATATTGTGTGACATGCAAGGAGTGTGACGTCCAAGACTCCTGAAACCCATTTAATGCTATACTTAAATAAATAACTACACTTGTGAATACTCTACAGTAGGCAAATGCTGACATGAACATTAAAAGAATAGCCTTCTCACTTCCTTCCAAGTGAAACAAAATTCACCAAACAAAAGCCACTTTCTTTCTCTACTCCCCTCACTCTACTTTCCTTTCTCCACTCTTTCTTCACTGCGCCAGTTTATACTTCTTACACTTTGCTTCAACACCCTTACTACCACATAAGTCCGTACAAGTTCAATGGTGGTATTTTGCACTCACATTTCTAAAAGCAGCAGTCCAAAATGGCTTCCTCTTAGCTGCAGCCGTCTTCTCTGCTTTGTCTCTAGTTTCCCCATGCTTTACATACCCACTTTAAACTGTGTTTCTCTTAGGCTAAATAAGAAGAGTGTGTGACCAGTATGCTGTTAAAACCCCTCTTCTAGACATCTGTTTTGGAGTAAGAAATAACGCAGTTATCAACAGTGGGGTAGAGACTCCAGGCTGGAGAGGTGCTCTGCTCTTCAAACTTGAACTTACTCCTCTTTTCTTCTTTTCCTTTTAGCTGGTTTTCATTTAGTCAAATCACAAGGAAAATTCATACTGTCTATGAGCAGCAGCTACATAGTTTGTGTTTCTACCTGACTGTGAATAATATTTCTAACCACTGGAAACAGTTAACTTCCCATGGAGCTGCAGACATGAGGAAAGGGGAGAGAAGCTGTTAAGTACCTGAGTCACTTCTGCAGGTACTTAACAGCTGGGTCAGATATCCTCCAACTGGATCTGTTACACTGCGCCTAAGGATTTACATTCAGTGAAGGTCTGTGACAGCACTCTGCCTAAAGTACTCTTTGGTGTATAATAACAGAGACCCTGTGAGGATGAAATAATACAGAGCCCTTTACGGATGTTCTTCTTACTGGCAGCTCCTTCCATATGAACAGTTTACCCAGGCATTGCATCCTGCAGATTATCATTTTCATGACCCTGCTCCCCTGGGATAAAAAAAAAAAAAAAAAAAAAAAAAAAAAAAAAAAAAAAAAAGGCAGCTTTTCATGTTAGTTTCTTTCTTACTCAGCACCGGATCCAGGCTCTTCCCTATGCTAAAGGAAAGGTTATAATAACAAGGGCTCACAGTGCTTTTAGTCTTTATTAAAACATACAACGGGATGTGTCAGCTTCAGGGCAGACATGGAAGATGCAAACACAACATTGGACTGTTTTGTGTTTATATATACCTAGGCAGGCTTTCCTGAAGGGTTTGGAAGTCTCTGTCATATGCAAACAAACACAGTTTTTTGGTTACAAATATTAACCTCAAAAAAATTAGTTACCTGTACAGCTTTTCACGATTGTATAAAGCAGATATTGCTTTCCATAACAACTTCTTCCGAAATGAAAGTGAGAAGAGGTCATGCCTTTCTGTTTTCAACAATATTTGTAATATGTTGGCTGCTCTGTAAACATAATTTATTCACTGGTACATCAAAAAGAAAAAAGAGGAAAAGACAATCTTTTGTTAAAATGGGAAAAGACCAGCTCTCAGCCATTAAGGCAGCAATCGCTAGCAATGTCGTGGTTTAAGCCCAGCTGGTAAATCAGAACCACGCAGCTGCTCACTCACTCCTCCCCCTCTTTTCCCCCCGCTCCCGGAGGGAGGGGAAGGAGAATCGAAAGAATGTAACTCTCATGGGTTGAGATAAGAACAGTCCAGTAACTAAGGTATAACACAAACCACTACTGCTACCACCAATAATAATAATGGTAAGGGAAATAACAAGGGAAGAGAATACAACCACTTACCACCTGCCGACTGATACCCAGCCCGACCGAGCAGTGATCTAGCCCTTCCAGGTAACTGCCCCCAGGTTATACAGTGGGCATGACATGCTGTGGTATGGAATACTCCTTTGACTAGTTTGGGTGAGGTGCCCTGTCTCTGCTTCCTCCTGGCTTCCCCTCCTCCCTGGCAGAGCATGAGACTCAGAAAGTCCTTGGTCAGAGTAAACATTACTGAGCAGCAGCTGAAACCATCAGTGTTATCAGCACTGTTCCCTGGCTAAAAGTCAAAACCACAGCACTGTGTCAGCTACTAACAAGAAGAAAAATGACTGCTACTGCTGAACCCAGGACAAGCATCTATTCTCCAAAGCGAGAGTATCACATTTATATATATACCACTGATCAGACTAATCAGACTAATATCAGACTATCAGACTAATATTTAAACAAGTATTTTATCTAAGGGCCTGAACATAGAAAGGAGATGGAGATAACATCATTTTACTAGTCCAATAACTTTTACAGATGGATGAAATACAAAGACACCCATTTCACTCTTGTTTGTGGAAGTCAGAGGAAGTGCCTCAATGAGGTAGAAGTCTCCTGGTTTTCCATCATCATGAGACTTTATCAGTTCTGTTTTGCCTCTTTCTCAGATGTTTTGATCTGCTCTTTTGTGCTCATCCTTGAGGGAAAACACAGAGAAGCAGGTAAGGTAGATGGTAAGGCCAGGTTTAGTTAATCCTCGATTCAAAAAGACGTCTCAGTAGTAGGAGAAACTTCAGGCAGAGGAGAAACTTCAGGCAGAGGAGAAACAGGGGAAGATGGAAATATTAACTTGGAAATTTGAGATCTAGTGGATATTTATCCAGTGCAACAAAATTTAAAAAATACTGTAATATAGCAGTAACTGTTCTGTGCTGTGCAAGTATTATTTTACATTCAAAGTACTGAGCAGAGGCCTTTTTTTCCCCTTGGTCAGCTGAAGACACTCATGTTATTCGGCAAGAGTGTCAGGAAATGAATATAAATGTTATTGTGAGCAGAAACCTGTTTCAACTCCCATGATTACGGTTTAACACAGCTGCACCCCAAGAGAACAATAGTAAGATTTATTTCTTTTATAAGTCTCAATTTTATAAAGAACAAAACAGTCCTGTTAAAGAAAGCTGTGAGCACAAGAACTGTCTGGGAGGATTTGAAGACAAAAGAGAGGAAGAGAGAGCACAAGAGAGCTGGGATGCACATGTACTCATGAAAGGGGAAATTAACATGTTTCCATCTAATACTTATCTATTTTAGGTACTTAAAGAAAATGAATCATAAACCCTTCATTATTCCAGGCAGAAAAACTGTGTAAAACCTAAGGCCTATCTTACATGCTTGCTATAAGCACTTACTAGCTGTGTGCAAAGCATAAAAGCTGGGAATCCAGGCAAAGGGTCTGCCTGTGTTTTCTGGGCAAAACCAGGTCCCAAGGGTGATTTTATCATGTCCTGATAGTTTGCCGCAGCTCCTTTGCATCTTATTTTGAATGTGTTTTGCGCTTGCAATAGGACGAGCAACTTTGAATCTCTTTCCTGCTCATGTTGGCTGGCTGCATGTATGTGAGGCAGGTACATGTGTTTTGGCACCTCACCTTGTCCCAGGGAGATGAGTGTATGCCAAATCAGCCACTAAGGATGCAGAAGAGGGGGTCAAGGATGCTGTCTTTTGTGTCTTGCCAGTCAGTACCTGGCGAAAGGCTGAGCAATTCTCTTAATCTCTTCTACCTTCAGTGTACAGCCTTCTGTATAAATCTTTTCTGAATCAGTGAACTTCCTCTTACTGCAGGTGTCTCCCTAAAATGAGCCTCCTTCCCATGTGCCACTGCTGGTGCTACCAGTCTGATTAAGAAGGGCTGCTGTTCCTTACCAGTGACCCAGCACTCCGATCCCCACCACTCATTGACATGCTGCCTTTGCGGCCAGCCCAGAAAGGTCCCCATGCCTGGGGAGGAGATTAACTGATGGCAAATCACATTCAATGCAGTGACCGTGTCAACTCTGCAAGAAACATCCTACCCCAGTTTGTTCTTTTGCAGCTGAGACAAGCAAGTCTGCTTCTCAGCTGAGAAAACAGAACAGCCATTGATGGGTATTATGAAAAACGAAAGTTGAGGAAACAGAAACAATAAAAAGCAAAGCCTAGCCATCAGAAGCAGCCACTAAGCAGACTACAGTCTATGAAGAGAGATCTTCCCTGCATTTATTTCACTAATACTTAACCAAATAGTGTACGTTTAAGCTGCTCCCACTCGTCTGAAAAGATATTGTTCAGGGGGAATGGGAGAAATTATGTCATTTTATGAGAAAGACATAAAAAGAAATGCTCAGCTACTTTCTAAATACTGCATTAGAAGTGAAAACTTATTCCAGCACCTTTAATTTGGTAAATGTTTTTTTTCCAAAGTGTATGGCATTTCTTCATCACGTATCCTGAACTACCAGTATCATGCTTCTCTCTGACAATGGTTTCTGCATGTCAGTTCAGAGATATCAACATTCAGAAGTGGAAAAATGTCATACATTTTAACAGAGTGCTCAGTCAGGAAATTCAAGTTTTATTTCCAAATCTGCTGTGGATATAAATCCCTTTAGCAAATCCTTCGACCCTTCCGTGTTTCAGCTTCCCTGACTGTAAACAGAGAATCAGCTATTTTTAAATTGCTGTGGGAAGCCAAGATGTATTCTTCTGTGTTCAAAACCAAAATACTGGTTCTGAAATGTGATCAACTATCACTCTCTGTTGTTAGAGACTGCATATCATGATTTGCAAGACACAAATATCTGTGTGCTACTGTTTAGATGTAAAATTGGAAGTATGATGATTCTATGTTAATTTTATTTAAGGTATGTGAAAAAAATTTTAAAAGGAAGGTAGAGCATTTGAAAACACATGGTTGCCATACTCTGCTTCCTAACAGTATGTCTCTGCCATAATTCAAAGTGATAGCAAGTACATCAAATTAAGAATGAGTTTGGTCCAGAACTTAGACCAGTCTGTTCCTGATGGATCCTATATCAAACGCAGTATCCAGATTTTCTTGTTTGGAGTGGATGTTTTCCATTCCTTTGCATATAGGGGCACCACTAAATATGATGCAATATTTTAGACCAACAGTTGCACGAGCTAAGGATGCATCACTAACCCTGGCTACTAAATGCGCACATCTGTTTTAAAAGGTCAGTGCAAGCAGCACCCGCTTACATAGTGAAAAGGGGTGTCTCCTATCTCCCTGAGTACGTCCTTTTCCTGGATCAAGACTGTCCCTCAGGCTTAAGCTGAAGAGAGGAGAGTTTCCTCCATCGTGGCCATGCCACATGGAGCCAGACGGTGCCCCCTTCAGTGCAGCCCTCGTGAAGACAGTAGCAAGGAAATCCAACATCAGTTTCACCCAAACAGCATGACAGAGAGTATGCCAGGAGGGATACCTGTAGCTGCCTCTCAGTCAGTAATATGGCAGCTCCGGGTGCAAAAATTCTGGAGTATATTCTGTAAGGGAATATTCTCCTTGCTGGGAATACCCCTTATTTAGCTACCAAGTTCTCATAGCTTTTACTGAGTGAGAAACCACACACCATTTATTCTGTGGGATTTGCAAACCCAAAATGAAATTCAGAGTTTAAACAACCAGATAGGTCAAAAGCTGCCTTAAAAAAAAGGCAACAAACAAACAACAACAACAAAAACAAACGTCAGAGAGAAAGCCAAAAATTGGTTCAGAATTCTCTCTTACCAGTGGAAGATGTCATACTTCTGCTATTTCTAGACCACCCAGAAAAGTACCTTTGTTCCCGTATCTCCAGTCTTTCCAATTTAGATATCTACATATTTCTGGCAGAAATCACCTTCAAAGGAGAGGAAGGAAGGAGCAGAGAAGGAAATTTCTCACACCCTACATATGCTGCATGAGCAACCAACTTTGCCTTCCCAGTAATTCCCAGTTTGTGTCACTATCCATAGTTTTCAACTGCCACCACAGTTTTAAAGTATTTGTGCTGATTTACAAATTTAGAACCAGAAATTGCCCTAATTTCTCCTCTTATGAGTGCAGCTACCAGCTACAAGGGCAGGATTGCTGGTAGTAACAACCACAACTTGACTTGGCTGCCAGCAGCCAGCTTTTGGGGGTACTGGTAAACACCCAATAGGAAAGATTACTCCATTCCTTTGCAGTGAGAGTTAAAAACAGACCAGCTACCATATGAGCCATCATCCTCCTACTTGCTGGAAGGATTACTCTGAGAGGTGCCAAATATAAGCTTTTTGTCAACAGAAAAGATGCCTGATATAACATTATTTGGTTATTACGAGTTTGTGTTACGGACCCCTTACTCAGAATACAGACTACTGAAGAAAGTAGGACGAAGACCATCAGTTTGCCATGGTGCCATTTGGAGGACAGGTAGCTGCTGGCAAAGAGGCCAAGTGCTCTACAGGGAGAAGTTGCAGGAAGGAGCAAGCAGTGGAAGATGGATGATGGTACACTTCATGAGGAAGGAGGGAAATCGTGAGCCTTTGAGATGGTCAAGAGACCGTTTTTGAGTCTGTCTCCAAACAACTCCAAAGATAGAATGAACTGAGGGAGGCTGAGAGCCTGTTCATGGTGAGCAGTGTCTTGTTCTTGGACAAAGTGCAGGGAAGCAGCACATGGATAGTGCTCCACCAAGGTGGGGAGTGTTTTTCCTATGTTACCTGAGGTCACGAAGATCAACTGCCATGGAAAGAAACTGCTTGAAGACAGCACGACAGAAGCTGCGGCTGCACCACACTGTTGCTGCACCCATTGGGTCACAAAGTTAAACTTGGTCTGGGGGCTTACCAGATACCCCTACCATCATCTGGAGAGGTCCAGAACAGCTTATGGTGCATGTACAAGCATGGAAATGAGTCTTTGCCTGTGGGAGGATTTGGGGAGAACCTGACCCTATAAAAAGGCAAACTGTCCTTCAGCCAGGTGTGCGCCCCTCCACCTCTGATCCCAGTGTGGCTCAGTCACTGCAAGGGCTGCAACTGCAAGGACTGCAGCTTGCTGACCGAGAAGGCATTGCTGAGTCCAGGTTGTGATTACCTTATTTCTTTGTTTTCTTTCCTTCTTTCTTTTCTTTCTCCTTTCTCCTGCTGCTTTGTAGCTTTTGTAAGAAACAGAACTCGCCAAGACTTGATACTCTGGACAGTTCAGGGAAGTTAACAACAAAATTAACCTCTGGGGGGCCTATGGTTTCTCCTGCAAACCAGGCAGAGTGTGGTAAACATTCATCACCAGCAGAGCGGGATGTCCCACTCTTGCTAAGCAAAAAGTCCCACAGGGCCAAAACAAAGATGTTCCCTCAGAAGTACTCAAATCTATGTATTGGGTTGGCTTGGTGTGAGCATGGTACAAGAAACACAGACCCTGAAATGCAGGTTTTCTGCTGATGTCACACCAGAAACACTGTGGTCAGGAGAGTCACATTCTAATTTCGTTTAGGGGGAATCACTTATAAACTGTTGCCAGCCAGCTCACAGCTGTGCTGCTCCACACATCCCAAGTGACTCGGAGTCATGATAGTTTGGACAAATAAACAAGTAACAGTTGAGGAGAGAAATCAAAGGCACAGTGGAGTAATGAAAGCGGTGTTTCTTACTGTTTTTCATACAAATCATCAGATGCTGAATCCATCTGCCTGAAAAAGGGAAAAATACCTTTTGTTCTCCAGGGCTTGGATTAATTTTTGTGTAGTTTGCTAATTATGCTTCTTTTAGATTTTCTTTGGGTTTCTTTTAATTGTTCATTATAAGCAGAAAGTAAACAAAATATCTTAATTTTGCAGGATATTTTCCTTTAAAGTCAAAGAAGCTAGTGGCACTTTGCAGTAGATACTTACATCATCTTTTCTTTCTAGGACCTTTCTTTCACTCAGCACTGCTTTCTTTCACAATGGTTTTACTTTCCTCCTTGAGTGGTTTTGAGATTGCAACAGCTGAAAAAGCCCTTCCTTCAAAAATCCATTTTGACAAGAAATACATGGGTATATTCCTTCTGCATTCTACTTTGGAAACTGCTTTTGAACCTGAGGTATAAGAAAAATCCAAAAGGTCAGTTTAAAAAAATGTTTCTCCTAAACCAGATCCAGCCTGTTCAGGCAACTTTCTAAAACCATCAAGTCATTGCAAAGGTAGTAGTGTTACCAGCATAAAAAACAAGCACAGCTTCCCCACATTCCTTCTTCCTACACAGGGATTGTTATTCCAATACCACTATCAGGGAAACAAAAATTAAGCATGCGGTATAGTTATTGACATATTTTTCATAGAAAATTAGCTGCACAATTAGCAGTCATACCAAATAGGAAGTTCCCGTGTATGTAGCTGTTGTGGTTCAAGCCCTGCCGGTAACTCAGAGCTACACAGCTGCTTGCTCACTCCCCCACCTCTTCCTTCCCCAGCTCCTGGAGGAATGGGGAGGAGAACCAAAAGAATGTAACTCCCATGGGCTGAGATAAGAACAGTTTAGTAACTAAGGTATAACACAAACCACTGCTGCTACCACCAGTAATAATAACAAGGGAAATAACAAGGGAAGAGAATAAAACCGCTCACCACCCGCTGACCAATACCCCACCCCGATCGAGCAGTGATCTAATGCTTCCAGGTAACTGCCCCCAGTTTATATAGTGGGCATGACGTGCTGTGGTATGGAATGCCCCTTTGGTCAGTTTGGGTCATGTGCCGTGTCCCTGCTTCCTCCTGGCTTCCTCTCCTCCCTGGCAGAGCATGAGACTCAGAAAGTCCTTGGTGAGAGTAAACATTACTGAGCAGCAACTGAAACCTGGCTAAAAGTCAAAAATACAGCACTGCACCAGCTACTAAGAAGGAGAAAAATGACTGCTACTGCTGAACCCAGGACACAAGGGAAAAGAATACTACCGCTCACCACCCTCTGACCAATACCAGCCCAACCCCAGCAGCGATCTAGCCCTTCCAGGTACCTGCCCCCAGTTTATATAGTGGGCATGACATGTTGTAGTATGGAATACCCCTTTGGCTAGTTTGGGTCAGGTGTCCTGTCTCTGCTTCCTCCCTGCTTCCCCTCCTCCTTAGCAGAGCATGAGACTCAGAAAGTCTTTGATTGGAATAATCATTACTTAGCAACAACTAAGACCATCGGTGTTATCAGCTTTGTTTTCAGGCTGAAAGTCGGAAACACAGCACTATACCAGCTACTAACAAGAAGAAAAATGACTGCTACTGCTGAACCCAGGACAGTAGCACTGTAGAAATACAGCTAGAAGTAGTAGGCTGCAAATAACTTTTTCAAACAGCCCAGATATATACTAGTTTCATTAGAGAATGTGGACCCAATTATCCTCCATTAGTCAGTACAAACTACAGGGTGAATGGACAAGGACACAGGATTTGCTTTGATAGGCAATTTTCAGTAAAAAGGGTTTGTTTTATTTCAGCATTTCCATTTGTGGCTGGAACAATCTGAATAATGGAAGAAAGGAGTCCAAATTTGGGGAAATAAAAGTAATTTTATTGTGCAATTGGGGAAAAAGCAGATACAGAACTCACTGAAAACTCAATCACTTACCTCTAGGTTAATAAAGGGTAGAAAAATAGTTGCAGCAGTCAGTTCACCAGAGATACTACTGTCAAGCAGGTTAAAAGTTCATTGCCTATTTTGTGAAGGCTAGTTCATTGAATACCCTGCTGAGAACTGCATTAGAGGTCCAACTTCTAAACCAAATAGTTTTGGCTGGCAACCAGACCCTTAAGGTGCATTCTTCCTGAATGGCTGCTTTAGATTCAAATCTCAGGCTTCCCTCTAAGGCACCTAAAGCCAGGCTGTAGCTTCTGTTGCAAACACCTAGCCCCTAAACAAGTGTCACACACAGGTTTCTGTGGCAGATGCAAGGATACCTTTATGCTTCTGGAATGTGAAGATAACATCCACAAAGCACTTAAGGTGGATAATAATATTGCCTGGAATCAGAAACAGGAGGATAATGTAAGTGCTTAAGAACATGCAATTTCCAGCAGAGATGGAGATGAGAACTAATTACCTCAGTTTCCAATCATATTCCAAGGGATACCTTTGTGGTCATTCTAAGTGAGATATGCAGATATCTGTAATTTTATATCTGTAATTTCTTCTCTGAGTTCACCAGGAATGTGGTGTAGTACTATACAAGGACTGCATTATTGCTGAACCTACAATGACCACAACAGACAGAATTCAATTGATTAAACAGCTTTTGTTATAAGCCTTCACTTTCAGTTATACTGAATTTTACCTTTCAGTCAGAAATTCCCCACGGTTGTCTTTTTGATTAGTACTACGTATGTAGAAAGTTTGTTGAAGTAAGCGACTGAAACAAAATTCTCCCATTTTTGGAATAAAAGGGAAGTAGAAAACCATGCACTTGCCTTAGTCACATGTAACAGTCATGGATTCATTTTACACAGCTCCTGTGAAGGTAAGAAAAATAAAAGAGAAAAGAAAATGTCTTCAGGGGACAAAAGTCAACATCTAACAGGGAGGAAGTTAAATAAAGAGTGCCATGCATTTAAAGATTAGTTTAGTTTTATGGAAAAAACAAACACTGAGACTTCTCTGGTACACCATATATCAGGCATGAGATGTACACCTGCTTCCTCTGTTATTCCTCAGGGGAGCAAGGCAGAGCAGAACCCAGTTCCTGCTCCCCAGCTGGCCCCAGGGGCATTTCACCTCTGACTCCTCCTCCCTTTCCCAGGGGACAGCCACCAGAGTATCCTTCAAGAGGACTTCTGGCTTTGCCCAGGCCCTGCTTTGCTTTCCTTTCCTACAGACAGTCCCATTAGCTACTGCTGCCATGCAACAGGTGTCCAAGAACACCTCCATTGGTAGCAGGTCTTCAGCAAAGAGAGCCCCAACAAGCCAGTTTTTGTTGGGTCCCCTCATCCAAAAGGTGGATTTCCTGGCCTGCTTGCAGCTCTACTGAGTGAAGTTGCTAGGGTATTACAGCTTGTCTGGTGGATTTTGTTACTGCAGCCCTTCTCACTGGCATTTGGCTTGAGACTACCAAGTTGCTTCCCAGCAAGAGATTACAAACAAGCCAATATATCAACTCTTCATAATTGTTGAAAACAGCCAGCTGTCTAAACTAATGAACTACATAAAAAGGGGTTTTTGTACATTAACAATTCCCTGAACTGCCTACTTAGCTTCTTTTGGTATGCCTTTGCTAATGGAAAAGTGGCACAGCTCACATAACAGTGGGATATTGTTGATTTGTAATGAAGGATGTTGGAATTATGCCCTGCATAGATGCATACATCTCATTCATGTAAGAAAAATAGTAGCCAATTTACTGCATTGACAAAGAAAACTTTTCCTGGCCTACAGAATTACTTACTATTACTTTGGAGAAAGCTGAGTGAAACAACACGCATTAACTAGCAGTTAAGAAAAATAATTAGTATACTAAAAGCTGGACCTGAATCAAACTTTCTCCTTCAGCTGAGAAATACTTACATGGCCTCTCACAAGCTGTGACTTCTTCCTTGCAGATCTTGCTGTTCAGAGATAATCAGAATTTTACTTACAGTTTTTTGCCCCATCAGAAATTACTGGTTGCTTAAAATGGCAAAATTTTACAGGAATATTCAGTACTGATCCCAGTTTTTATAACAAAAAGAAGGGGAAGGAATTTCCATTAACATTCTTTTGGACAAGTTCAGAATGAAGTAATTTGTTTTTTTCATTTTGAAAAGAATTTTTGTATGAGCCTCTTTTTAAAAATTTATTTGCAGAGTGCTGGCATCTTATTTTGATTACCACAAAGGATTTCTTTTTCATGAGGGTTATTTTCAGAACTTTCTCTTAAACTTGTAAAATTTGCCACCAAACAGAAAGTCTGGTTTCTGTACCGTTACTGTCACCGAGTCTATTTTCTATTGTACAAGGAGTCTGTTTCTTGAAGAGCTGAACTGAATTTCAGCCCATGGATGGGAAACACAAAGATTAAGTAACATCGTATTCATGCAGCATTGTATCTACAAACATTGCATTTGTGTGATAATGTGATTGCTCTCACATTAGATGCAAACTTCTGTGATTTTAATTTTCTCTCTTTTACTGATAGAGTCCTGCAAAGATGTTATTTGGAGCTGTATCTCATTGCATCAAATTAGTATGTAGTTTGTGCCTGTGAGTCATCCCAGTGAGTTAAAATGTTGCTGATTCTGAGAATGTTCTTAAAGAACAGAATGATAGGAGCCTGCAGGGAAACTTGATGTCCATAAAACCCTCTAAGTCAAAGAAATGTGCTGGTGGGCACATCTTAATGTACTTCTCAGCAACATTTAGAAACACAGTACTTGTTCAATAGAATGTTTTTTATTCCTTGATTTGTTAACAGACTAAACGACCTCTGAAGAAGATGGTGAGGAGTCACACAGCTGCAGTACAAGGGGCATCAGCTTCTGTTTGTAGTTATGTCTTCATTTTCTTTCTAGTGTCTTTTACATGTACAGTGATCAGTCTTTAACCAGATTTGGTTTTATAAATAAATATATACTCCAGTGCATCCTTCTATTTATTTCAAATAGCAAGTGATTAACACTTGGTATTAACTGAAAAGACAGACACCTGACAGAGAAAGAAGGTTACATGACAACTGCCACACATGCTTTCATGCTAGTGAATGCATCAGGGAGATTGATAGCCAGATGCATCTGGGATCTCAAACCTCCAAATTCAGAGACAGAACAAGGTAGTGCTCATAGGAAAAATTAAAGGCAACAGACTTCTGAATTTGCCTTTGTGGACACAGGGAGTGATACTAGATCCTACTGGTCTCTGCAGAGGTAACATCATCACATACATGCAAGCAACAGGCAATTCTAGCGTTTTTTCCCCAAGTATTTGAAGGAAAGTTAGGCTTCCATTTACTATAAAACTTATTCTAGGGAGAAATTTTGACTCATATAGGCTACATATATTGCCATACAAATGTTAACCCTCCCTAACAAACTCAGCCTTGTAGTTATTACAGTTGGGTTTACATAGCTAAGAAGAGTGAATCACTGGGTTCGGTTTATGAGCTGACAGGTGAACATCAAAAAAGAATGGTGATTTACCTAAATTTGAGATGGTAACAGAGATTGTAATTGCTTTGTCAGTTTTAGACAGAATAGATCACTTCTCCAATTGCACATCTGTTCTGAAATCCTGTAAGTGGTCAGGTAGAACAGTAAGCCTCTTCCTCAAAACCTGTCTGTGAGCCCCTCCTTACTGGCATCAGACATTGCTTGCTCTGGAATCCCCTGTCCCAAGGGTGATATGAAAGTAGCCGCTAAATGAGGGACAGAGCCTTTCCATTCACTCATGTTATTCATCACAGATAATTACAGTGTTATCTGTAAATGAATAAGGAGGTTTTTATCTTTTTCATTGCTCTTCCAAATGCTGCAATGTCAAAAGCTGCAATGTCAAAAGCAACATCTGTGACTTTCCTGTATTTGCTATTAAATTAGAACAGTAATCCTGCATGAGTCAGGAAAAAAACAGTATAAAAGAGAATATTAAACACATGCATCAGGAATTATAAGAAATAAAAGAGAGGGAAGTTAATCAGGATATACATGTCCTAAGTGTTTGAAAGTATATGTCCATGGCTTATGGAGCTGTGTGAAATACAGAATATCAGACTCCATAGATCTACAAAAGCTGTGGCAACCTTGATTATCCTTTTCAAGTACAGATACTTTCAGCAGGTCCTGAAAAATATCTTTGTGAGTCTAGAGCAAACTGAATCAATTTTCATTTTGCAGTACATTGCAAATAATCAATGATGTTTTCCTTGCTGTATGCAATCATTTTATGAATTATGACTCAGATGTACATTTTCTGCTGATAGTAAAATAAATTGTTTTCATGAGAAAGCTTAATATAACATTATAGGGTTACAGGATATCGCTCAAGCCCAGGGCATATTCTGTTATGAATATAATCATCCCCAAACCTCCAAAATTGCTTCACATGATTATCAAGCAATTGCAGGAAAGTTTATTTCTCAGAGAACAGATCTGGCAAATCTGCTATCTGGCAGATTAACCAAAGTCTTTCTGCAGTGCCCCTTCTAGTCAAACAGAGACACTGAAATCCTATCAATCACCTGCTGTTGTCCCAGATTATGGTACATATTAGCAATTTATAGGTGTCACTTTGCTGTTCTTCCCGTTACAAAACCAAGGCCAAAAGAAGAGTAAACAAGTGTGTCAAGAAGTGAACCAGGTATTTATACTAGGGTAAACTGCCCAGTGGTATTCACATCACAGCAAAGAAAACGTGCAAGTAGCCACAGCATGAAAAAAAGCCATGTTTGAGGGGAAAAGCCTGTTCATCTTGCTCTGCTCGAGCTGTGAGCTGAGCACTGTGGGGCTTGGCCCTGGTTCATGCGTGACCTCTTCATCCTGATTCACGTGCCTTGCCAGTGCAGGAGTGGCTAAGGCAGAACACAGAGGGCTTGGCCAGAGACCAGCCCCATTGTAGCCTGCTCTGGAAAAGGGGCCGTGCCAGGCTCTCCTGCCAAAACACAGCAGAGAGGCCCTCCATGAACAGTGGACAAAGCCTCATGCTGCTTTAAGGCCGCATGGCACTCTCAGGCCTCATGACAAAGAGAACATGCAAGTATCCATAACATAAAGACACATGGTGCCTGAATGAGGAGAAAGACCCCTGCAAGAGCAGAGGCACAGGCACCATAGCCCTGGGGCCAACAAGCCCAACACAGGGAAGGGAAGAGTAAACATAGATGAATGAAGCAGCTCCTCTGAGCTAGCCTGGTTTTCCCCAGCTCCTCCATGCTTGCCCTACTAGGCTTTCACTCTGAGGAAAGGGGAAGTGCCTTGCAGGGGCAGGTGGATCCCTGCATCCCCAACCCCTTTGGCTGCCCCTCTGCTTTCTCCCTGCAGAAGCCAGAGAGCCAGAGCAACCTGGAGCCTTTGCCCACTCACTATGCCCAGGGTGTTGCCTGCTGGCATGAGGAGCCTGGCCTGCAGTTTCCCACCTTCTGGGACATGGGCTCCTCTATCTCCACCAGGAGAAAGGTCTGCACTAACCCGCCATTGGACACTGCCCTCCAGACCACACAGTCGAGGCACTGATCACCTCCAGCTGCCTCACCACAGGATGGGGTTGGCAGATTTCAGACTAAGGCTCACTCTGTAGTTTTCCTAGTTTTATTTTCTTCTGAAATTAAATTACTGCTGAGAGCCTCAAATTCCCCTCAGGGGCCAATATGTGCCCCAGTTCCTGGCCTGGCCTTGCTTTTGCCAGCTCCTGGGTGCACTCCTAGAGCTACTGGTTGGGTGTTTTCCTGCATGGTGGTGAAGAGGCCTGGGGGCTGCCAGCCCTTCTTTGAGGGGGTCAATGCCCCCCCCCCCCCCCCCGTTCAAGTAGTCCCTGCCCTGGCTGGGAGAGGAAGGACCTGCAGCCCTCTTGGGCAGCTCCTGGTGGGGCTCCTCATGGGGGTTGCCCTGAAGGGCCGTGACTGAGGTGCTGGGGAGCTCATTCATGGTGGGATCAGGAAGGCTGACAGGGGGGCCAGGCTGGTCATGGGAGCACTCCCCAGATGAGGCAGCACGGCAGAGTGTGGCCGCACGGTGGCCCTCCTGCCCTCCGGCAGCCTGAGAATCCTCTAGGTCCGGCCACCGGTGGGCCTCCTCGCTGCGCTTAAGGCCGACAGCGTCAGGCAGGCAGCGGATGAACAGGACTGTGTTGTCTTGCAAGGAGAGCTCTAGCTGCTGGACCAGAGCCTCCTCATTCAGCCCAGAGATGCTGGACACAGTGAGTTCCTCCACCACAGCCCAGTTCTTAGCCTAAACAAACCCACCAAAAACCAACAGAGGAAAATTAAAGGGGAGATACACACACACACACATGCACCGCCACCCACCTCAAACTGTGGTGGGGGGGCTACGGTAGGCCTGTGGATTCCCTGACTGAAGACATGAAGTTAGAACTCAGTCTTGAAGATGTTAAAGTGTATCCATGAGAAATGAGGCACCAAAGGCATCCGAGTGGGAAAGTGGAAGGCATCTGGAGGAGTGAGTCAGATAAGGGGAGTAACTAACTACAAAGGAAGAACTTGTCAAAACAATGGACTTTAGTAATGTGGTAAAGTGTCATCCAATAATGTGCCGTTGCTAACTAATATTAACCAGTGGCTAAAAAGACATGTGTGTGCTAGAAAAGGTGTACAAGTAGTGGTTTGTAGTAATAAAGAACCTAGCTATTTTTATTTCCTACGAAGTCACCGAAGATACGTGTGTGTGATTTTTGGCCATCTCAACGACACCAAACAAGTCTTTGAATTGTGTCAGACTGCTGAAGCAGATTGCATGAAAGCATTGCACTCCGCAGCCGGGTGAGCAGTGCAATAAGATGTCATAGTACCTGAAGGCAGCTGCTCTCGTGCAGCGTGTGGTCTCAGGAGAGAGCCTGTGTGCTGCAGCTGGATTCTCCTCCAAAGGCAGACTTTTGGCACCTTGCACAGCCCCAGCATGGTGGGGCCCGGCCTGCTCTTGCTGCTTTCTGCCTGCCTGCCTGCAGAGCCTCACCCCATCCTGCTGCTCCCCAGGTTCCTGCTGTGTGCCTGAGGTGGCCCTGGCACTGTGACCTCACCATTTCCAGAATCTCTGTCCCAGCTGCCCAGCTTGTGTTTTCCCAACACTGTTCTCACCCTACACGCCCAGCTTGCTGAGCACAGAACCTGACTGTGGGTGGACAGCGCCTAACCCTCTGTGTTATGTCGAGCATGTCACAGCCCCACAGTCTCTGCATCCTCTTCCGAGAAGGTTGCCATCTCTCTGGAGAGCCAAGCCAGTGAGAACACTGTGAAAAACAGGCTGAGTACTTCATAAATTCCACTATTCGAATTCTAACATTCTGTACTAGGTAGCTTATATTATAATACATTATTTCTCAGAAGATCTCATAAGTAAAGCAAAAGCTTTAATTTCAAAAGTTCTCTGGAGGATCTAAATTCAGAGCAAACAGCTTACTCTGCTTCCACTCAGAACACCATTAATGGAATAATGTTTCCTTTGCAAAACTGGGAACAGTTGAGGACAATAATTATCTTGCTTTTTTCTTATAAAGCCACAAATTACCCCAGTCTTGGTTTTCAGACATGCTGAAATTTGTATAGCTATCTTCTGCACTTCTCTGGTAACTTTAGCAATTTATGTAGGGAAGAAAATAGAGGAAATACAAGAATTTCACTTCTCATGTTAACCTTACAAACATCCCAATCTTAATTGCTTACATGGTCCATTTCTAAACAGAATTACCTTTCCTTTTACTACTTGTGACATTCAAAAGAGCTACTTCATCTCTCATAACCTCAATTATGATGCCAAACAACAAATACAAACTTCAAGTTTGCAATCTGCCTCCTGCTTTCTTGAATTTTGCATCTTCCAAGATGTGTGGAAAGAAAGAGCAATTCTTTCTTTTTGCTTTGACATAAAGAGTAATCAAGAGTATGAATAACAGCCCGTATAGAAACCTTTAAAATAAAAGCAATTTATGTTCAGAGCAAGTGTACATTTAACACGAGGGGCATTTAATACTGGAGGTAAGTTTGCTTTGGACAAGTTACTATTTTTTATTCTACTTTAAACATAATTATTTTGCATGCTTTCCTTTGAAAATAAGCACAGGATAAAAACATGTTTGAATTCTTGCTTGGGAATATTTTAGGGAACTTTGAGGGATTTTATTATGCAAATAAACTAATAATATTTTACAGTTACTCTGTCAAAACATCTATGTGCTCTACATATGTTAATAGAAAGATGAAAAAGTTCTTGTCAAACTTTCATTCTTTTTTCAAAACATGTGACTTGATGGAATCATTTGAAGACAGTGAGATTGAAACAACATTTACTCAGTGGTATAGTGCAGTGGAAGACTTAACTATATGCTACATATAAAATTGCACTAATGTAGTAATAAAGCTGCATTCAAGAACTCCAAAGCTGCCTGTACAGACTCTGTTAAGCGCCCTATGCTTATAAATGATGCAATCTGTATGCGTAAACTTTTTTCCCTTGCATCTGTGCCTCATTCACTGCGCGAAAGATACTCTATACACTTACTGAGTGACTATTTGATATGCTGTTTTATCCCTATTGTCCACTGTAGGGTCTCCTGCCTTATTAACTTCACACTATTCAAAATATTCTGAAACCAAAATCCCCAACTTCCTTTCAAGACTCTTAGAAAGGAGGGGTTTTTTTTAAATACAGTGGTGCTCATCACTGTATTTCCGTTTAGCAAACTCAAAAGTGTTTGAGGGTGGGGAGATTATTCCATTTTTTTAGCTGAGACCTGGAGTGTTGGTGAATTTAAGATGCAAAATAACTACAAATACTCAAGTGCCTTATGAGTACACTCCACATATTCAGAACCAGCTCCCACCTGTTTCAAGTGTTTCAGTGATCTCAAGTCAGGCATTCAGGAACTCATACTCACCAGCTTTGAGAAGCCAGGAGCAGGGACCTGGCTAACTCCACAAAGCAGAGGCAGTGATGGACATCAAATCTAGATCTTCAGGCTGGCATTAACAACTGATGCTTTTTTTGTGCCTGATCTGTGCTTTAGTTACCATGCAACTCCCATGGTTGACAGAGAGGAATCCTTCCTGCCTACATTGAGCTCACTTATGACGTACTCCTTCCCATATCACTGGCTCATAGTTTCCAGAGGCACTAGATGTTAAAACAAGTTAGAGTTAAATTTTTAAAATGCTTCTACAATCTGCTTAAATTTAGATTGACATAAGTTTGCATTGAATTTTAAACAGACATATTTTGAAGTGAAAAATTATGCTCTGTGAATTTAAGTTTCATTTAAATTAAAAATCTGCATATAAGTCTCTACTTTTGCAAGAATAATAGAGAGCATATTCTCCAAAATGAGAGTGCTTACCACCTGAACATAGAGTAAACTGCAAGATTCATTGAGCTCACAAATCTTCCTGCACTGAAGTTCAAGGTCAGACATCTGAAAAATAAGAACTTGTTCTGCAATACTGTCTATAGTTTTGGAGAACAGAACATAGACAAAGAGGTTAGAATCAAGGCAGATAGACTGTGTGAAGACTCGGAGCCAGGAAAAGGTTTACTAGAAGCAGAAGAACTAGTACACCAGTGCCCACAGCATCAGAAAATTTGTGGGTACAGTGCAGTACTACTGTACAGTCTCTGATGACCACTGCTGAGTAGGAGCTCGTGCCCCAGGGATCACTTACAATAAACTGTGAGAGTAAATCCAAGTTTATGAGGATGCTTTACAGGAAAACAGACCAAAGACATGCAGTCCATTAACTTCAAGAAAAGACTGAAAGAGAACTAGCTTCCACAAAGAAAAGATAACTTTGTTGTAATGATTTATGAACTGTATGTATGTGAAGACAAAGCAAGATCAAGTGCTAGATATCAACAGTCAGATACATTAAAACTAGAAAATGGGATTTTTCCTTGACAATTGTCAGAAGTAATAATTAGCAATTTAAGAAGTTTCGTCAGGATTCAGCAGCTCTCAGAGTCTAAACTCAGGGCAGAACTACAAATACTGCTCTCAGCCATGACTGATCAGCCTGAAACAGCAGCTACTTTATGACCCTTTAAGCAGCACTAATGAAAGTAAGGTGTAATCGTGCCTCTTGTCCTGAAAATCTATAAAGTCTATGCTAATTTGCAAGCAAATCATATGCATTATATTTTAAAGTAGTGTCAAAATCAGCTCTTTTGAACATTTACTGCATGGTCTCATGCCACTCTCCCAAAAGTTACAAAAACATGGATTAATGCAGATCTTTCAGGTTTCCCCAAAACAGGAAACTTGCAGAACCTTCAGGCATTTGAACAAAAAGTACAGAAAGGCAGATTAGTGGTATTAGCTGTAATTTCTTTCCAAGACAGCATTACTGCCAGCCTGCAGGTCAGACTATTCTGAGTGCTTCTGTCTTCCTCTTCCGCTGTTTTACCAGCTTAGATTCCTACCTGTTAACTCTGAATTCACTATGGTGATTTAATGGCATTGCTAGCACACCTATTAAATCTTAACAGGCATGTTGGATTTTTCCTGGCTTGTGACTGTAGCTATTTCCACGTAGAAATACAAGACCTGGCCTGTGGCCAGCTATTGTCTCAGACACAACAAATGGAATATTTTGTAGGATAGAAAAAAATGTAGCACAAGACCTTCACAGGGATAAACGTGTCACAGTGCTTCATTGAAGTGAAGGTATTAAACAATACTGAAAACAGGGACAGCATACCTGGGGTAAGTATGGTCAGTTAATGAAGGTGGAAATTACCTCTTTTGCAGCAGGGTTTTGGACAATCTCTGGTTGCTAGGAGCTATTTTGTTCTGACTAGATAAGCCAATATATAGCTCCTCATATCTTTCCTAGAGCTGTCAGCACTGGATAATGGCAGAGATAAGGTTACAAACCCTTCCCCTGGATCAGTAGCACAGGTCCCGTGCCTTTTCCAGTCTGTGAGGAAAAAAAAAATATTAATCTGGAAATTGTGTCAGTGTACAGAAACATCCTGGATATTTTTTTCTATAGCAGTATATCTTATTCTAGGTTATCACCTATATTCTATAATATAGGTATACCTATAGTATATCTCATTCGTAGATTAATCACTGACCAATAAATAAAACGGTATAAATTAAACTAGAGGAAGAAGGTACAGGAAAACATTATTTTAATGATTCCTGCTAGCATTTCATGGCCAATACCTACTAAAGTACTTCTCCTTCACCACTTCATTAGGCCAAAGCCTGCTTCATCATTAGAGACATCTCATTCAAAAAGAGCAGCCATGAGGGAAATACAGTACAAATACCTCTAGTTGCCACCCATAGGGCTGCCTGGAAAGGCTCCTGCTCACAAACAAGGAGTGACATTTTTTGTCTCCTCCAACACATCTACAGCTGCAGTGTGTACCTGCTGGTGTTTATTTGATTGTAAGATATTAACTGGCAGCCAGATGTGTATGGTGAAAATAACAAAATTTAAGATGCATACACAGTAACTCTGTGCAAAAGTAAGATACAGCTTCTCCTCAGAACAGTCTTGCAGCTTTGAAACATGCTACGCTGCTGAGTGCCATATGGACTGCTTTTTCACTTCTTTACAAACTTTCTCAAGGGATTATTCTGATAACCGGCATCATGTGGGGATGTGAATATTTCACATATGTAATACTATCGGGCGATGCATTCTAAGTGTACTACCAGTCTTCATAGCTTCTATTATAGTAATCAATATTTTATACCCTTACATGATGTAATATAACTGCCCTTCCCAATTTACAAACCTTGGGCTGAAAAACGGTACATTTCTTTCACAGTATTGACCTACATTATGAATGAAGCTTTAAAGTGCATGCCTAAAAAGAAGCAGGAAAATTGGGCTTGGGTTCGTGCTACACAAGGCTGTAGCCTTGAATTGTCAGGTGGTGTTTTGTAGGAAACAGTACCGCCTCTTTTGTCAGTATACCAGGAAAAATATCTTTCCTTTCAAGACAGTACTGAAATTTAATTAGCTTAAAAATGAATTATTTTGAGAACCTGAATTTTAGAATTCAGAAATAATAATTACTTTGTTGTAATTAAACTGTGTCACATCCCCTCTCCCTTTGTTTTTTTTGGAGGCACTGAAAACAGGTACATTTAAGATATCTGAAATCTCTTTGTCATCTCCTTAATTTTCAATCCATCACCACTTCTCTTCCTCTTTTGGCATAGTTTAAATCCTTAGCACTTAGAAGCATACATTGCTTTTCAGCTGGGAATGAGAAAATGGCTTTCCAAATTTCTTGAGAATTACTCAGCCCCCAGCAGACACATTTGGCTTATGTCTCTTTCTGCAAACCCCAGAGCTCAATAAACACATAAGGCTTTCTGCGCCTAAGGCTGGGGTCTCAGACACATTCTTTCCACCCTCAAATTTGGCACATACTTCTGAAGTTTTGTTGAAGTACTCCATTTACATTATTCCATTCACATGAGCACCAGATAACAGTGATGTAAATCATTACATTTAGCAGTGGTAACTTTGTGGATCTGGGTTTAAGGTGATGATCTTAACATATAAGGAAGGCTTATATCCCATTTTTGTAGGGAAAAAAAATTGCTCTCTCAGATTGATACAGCTGGCAATAATAAAAGATCTGTATGAAAGTAGAAGGGAGAATGGTAGAAATAGAACACAAAGGCCATAACCTAGAAAGATGCAATTACTTGGGGATCCCTAGCCCTCTTGCTCAAAGAAACATATCGAATAATCCTGCTTCTGCAGACTCATGGCTCTGTTCCTGAAGGCCTAATATTTGGTACAATTCATCCAAGTTGGTTTATCAGTGGTTGTAAGACATGCTAGAACCCTTCTTTTGGATCTGTTTGTTCACAAGTCTTATGTGTGGTGTAAACAGTATATACACAACATAAAAGTGTAAGGCAATTACCCACTGGCTGGCATGCATGAAACACAGCTGGGATTTAGTGAGCTGCAAGGCAAAGTGCTAGTTGTGTGCTGACCAGCCCAAGAACGCTCTGGGGGCCAGACAGGCATTAGTGCCACAGGCAGGGTGGACTCTGGTGGTGTGCTCAGCCCCACAGAGAGGTGCCCATTGCCCACACACCGGCACTGATGGCTCAGCCTGGAGACTGTCACCCAGACGTCCTCTGCTTTTTCCCTCAAATTTCTAAGCTGGTGTTTCCATTCTTGAATCCTTGACTCATTGGTGATCACACCTCAACAACCCTGCTCCTACATGCAGCCTTACCTTTCATACTGCTGTGGGGATGCTCTCACCCAGCCAGCCCCCACCATGGTTTGGGGGAAGCTCACAGCAGGGATTGCAGAGAGGGATTTTCACAGGCAGCCAAGGTGCTCCCTGAGACGTGATTGCCTCTATTGCCCACAGAATAGAAACAAAAGAGGCATTTCCTCTGTCCATCTTCTTCAATTTTCTTTCACAGCCAGCAAATGCTTTCTCCATAGCCACCTTGCCCTGGTGGACAAGTCACAGAGGAGGGTGGTCACTCTTTAAACACTAACCTATGCTACCCTTAAGATTGGCAAGTTGCAATTTATCCTTTTCTCTGAGCACAGCTCAAAGGCAGAGGAAAATCTGCCCACACATCATTAAGGTCTGTGAGGTGGACACAGCCACATGAACAATGTTAAGGTGAAGACTTCTTCCTCTGCTGTGAATAACAGCATTTTCTCTGCAACAGGGAGCTGTGTGAGCGGAAACGCCAAATGAGTCAGCTTCCTTATAGAATTAGCTGACCAGGAGCCACCCCTGCTTGCGTACACCAGATTTGATCTACCTCTCTATTAAAATTTGGTTCCTGGTGCTTAGCATAAAGGGATTTGCGTAGTTAATATCTTCCTGAGCTCACTCATAGATCTGAAAATATCTTTTTTTTAAATACACTATACTTGTATTCTAGACATTCAGACTTTGAACTAAAGGAACAAGTACCTGAGACAAGAAGTAATGAGCTAGTGTATTTTAAACAGATGATTTGGGGCTCCTTCTCATTTTGGAACACACACAAGGTGTACATTTGATAACAGCAGAGTTTTCAAGTGGTCACAATTGATGTGGTTTATAACAAAAAGCTTTTGTCAACAGTGAAGTCAAACCCAAAGGAAGAAGGAAGTGACACTAGCTAATCACAAGCTAAAGGGCTGGCTTGACCAGACTGGATGCTTTAGAAGAACAAAGTGACCTAGAGGTGATGTGGATTAAATTGAACTTGTGTAGAAGTGTACACCAGCACAAGATCCATGCAAATTAAACTTGTTCCTTTTATAATTATACACAAACTATAACAGTGACTGTTGCAGAGCATCTGTGAATTTTGCAATGGTCTTTACAGAACAAAAAAACCCAGACATACATTACTTTGGAATACAGTCTGACCCAGTTTAGGACTTTTCATATGGCAGTGTACTGTACTAAATTAAATTAAGTGTGATGCTGGATCAAAGCCAAGTATTAAGGCAGATGGTGGCTCAGGGTTTGCGTGAGACATTGCATTCCAGTTTGTCTTCACAAAATGTACAACTGTACATTTTAATCTGTGGGGTCAGCTGGACTGCTAGTATCACTAGTAAGATTTATGTAAATATGGTACAATTAAGGAAATATTACACAAAATGTGAAAGATCATCTGTCTTCCTTACTCTGTGTTTCATGCCTTATTTATGCTGAAATCTTTTCATATTAATTTTCTTCTAGGAACAAAGTGAGCATGAATACAGTGCTGCCACCTAAGAGCAGTTTATGTTGCCTTAATAATTAGCTAGAGAAGACAACAGTTATGATTTAACCTTGAAAGGCTAAGTGAGACAGACATGCTAAGGAGCATGGCCTGCAACCAATTAAGTGATGAAAGACCACCCTAGTGAAAAGCAATTCAACTGTGAAATCCAGTAGCCTCCTAGAGCTGTTTCGGGTGCTAGGGTTAAAGTTAAGAAGACTGCAAGCTGTAAATGAACATGTGTTTCGGATTTCAGCCTGTAACGCCTTTCATGGAAGGCAAATAACCTTTGTATGGCTCTCAAGTTTGAAGGGAAGCAAGACTCTTGTTTTGTAAAAGCTAACCCCCTGCCTTGGCCATTTCTTGGCCATGCACCTACATGTTCTGGGGGTAAACCTCATTAGGACCTTGGCTGCTTTTCTAATAAGCTTACAACTTATCTTTAATTGAAACACCTTATGCAGATTAGTTGTTAGAGTAAGACAGATTAAACTGGAAGACTCCTGCAATAGTATTACATCATTTTTTTTTAGTCCAGTAGCCTTTTTCAGGGAGGTGAAAAATCCCAAACACACAGAAGAATTGAATAGTAGAGTCAGGTATTCTCTGAATACGTGAGAAGCAAATCCAGACATTTTTCTTTTCAACTGTGTAAGACAAAAGATACGTAACAATAGTCTAGGGTTTGGAATAAAGTTCTAAGTCTGCACTTAATTGTGCAGAACATTTTGGACATTTAATATCTTACTTTTCTAAGTCTGGAGGGACAGGGCAAAGAAGAGTCCTATTTCAGGTCATTATAAATCAATCTCCCACTCCATATTAAGAGCAGTATTTCATGTATGGAAGTAGTATTATGGAATTTTGTTAGCCAGGTTCTTATTCCACATTCAGGCCAGTAAAAATTTACAGTAGTGCTATGTGGTGCTGCTAGTTCAAGTATGTATTATTTCCAATCTATCATGAAAAATGATGCATGCTAAATAACCACCTTCCAAGAAATAAGGGCACACACTAAGCACAAACATCTCATGCCAAGAATGCTACATAGGCAGCAAAAAAGCAGCAGCTAACTGGCATTTGATAACATAATTTGGGTCAACAAATACTATGGTGTGCTGTTTCCTTTGTTGCTAAACCCCTAATTTTCAGTGATGATTCTTTCTGAATTGCTTCAAAGACTGCACTATTATATCTTTTACCAAAAAAAAGTATTTGCACCTGAGTTTTTACAATAACGGAAGACTTAAGGGCATGTTTTTCATAGTTATGAAGTATTTTAGAGACTAAACAAATTCTATGTGATACTATTAAAAATAACCAAGCTATCCAGAATGTAAGATAATGCATTCTTTACTAGGTGTCAAAGCTGTTGAGCATTTCATATTTTTAAGCCCTTCTTTTCAATCTACAGTTAGTTTATTTAAGCAAACAAGAGGTCACATCTCAAATGCTTTACATCATGATAACCTTAGAAACATGAAGATCGAAGAAAGATATCCTTAGACTAATTTAAGAGTCACTGTGACTCTAATACACCCTGCAACAGTTTGGATAACAGAGCTTGTGAATGAAGTTGTTCAACTTGAACTAACACAACATACTTAAGGAACCTGCATATGTACTTGAAAAATTGACGCTGATGGTTCCTAGTAACCACTTGCTCTTTTCAGACAGCTTCAAACAGAAGATCTGCTTGTATCTTAAAAGTTTTCCCTCAAAAACATTGTCTCAAATTTTAAAATTGCCACTGCAAAAATATAAATAGTAAAAATAAATTAACCCTCAACTGCAGTCTGAGTTGAACTGTAAAGGCATTACTTAAAGAGGAATTAACTTGTGGCTTCCCCAGATCAGATGGAAAGTCTATTGGCTGTGTAGGAGGGAGAATCTCACCAAAAGACTCTCCTCTTCCGTGTGCTCTGTAATGGCCTTTATTGTGGATCATCCAAAGCCTTCCTAAATTTTACACACACTAATGAATATTAAAATTTTTAAAAGAGTTATAATTCAGCTTACTGATATGCAAATGGTACTGTAAGCCTGCAGCACACTGACTTTGACAGAGAACAAAAATATCCTACTTTTTGAAATACACCCCAATTCTTACAGGTAGGTACATTGCTGCAAATGCTATGATGGAAATCCTTTAAACATTACTAACCAATAATAGGAAAGCAAACGGATTGTAATTAATTCTTTATTAAGTATTTTTATTAATAAGTATTGTTACTTGGGCCATGCATAACAACACTGTAACAATTGTGTCTATCACAGCATTACAATAGGAACTATCTGAAACCTTGAATTTTTGCATTTTGTGAATAGTGTTTACTGGTACTGCAGTCTTATTGAGATTCAAACCAGTTCTCCCTGATAAGTCAGGCTGATAAAGCAATCCACCTCCAAAAACAGGCAAGATTTTGTAACAAACCGCAGTCTTAGCTGTAAGTTACATTACACGAGGGTATGCCACCAGTGAAGACACAATACCAAAATTTGTGCTGCAACTTGAATTATACCTGGGAAGAGAATAAAGTAATTCATCATCCAGCAATTATTTAGAAGCAAGGCAGTAAATAATAGATGCAGTTACAATCTTATTTCTTGTTATTACTGGAAAAATATTTAATAATATGTCCTCTTCCTAAACAGAATCAGTCATGCTTATAGTAAGAGCATCATTTAAAACCAGAAACACACAGGATTGCCAACGCATAGAATAAAACCAGTCAATTGTGTGGACAGGCTATGCTAGGTGGCTGATCTGTGACAGTTCAAGAAGCTGTCATTCTTTGCTATTCCTTCTGCCCATTTATTCAGGATGAATGCCACAGAAACAGAATGAAGTGCGTGCTCAAGCCTCAGCTATTCCATTTTCATCTAAATGCCAGACTTCCCACCAAAACAGATAAAAGGGAAAACCAGTATGTGTCTGCCAACACCACTGCAACAATGGCAACATGCAGCAGAGAAGTATAAACAGTCATATGAACAGTCTGAAGCCGCTACCACTGTGGTAGTTCTTCCCATGACCCACCATCCCTGTGAACACAAATGGAGACCTTGCCTTTCAGAAGGCACGTTAAGAAGTCCACAAAATGTGTAAGAGGTAACAGCCTTTGCATTTTCAACAATGTGTAAGGTCAGGGCAAACCTTCACTCTTGAGTCAAAACTCAGACCCACACCTGCCAAACTGACATCCCGCATAATCAAACACATACATTTACTCTAATGCACAAGTGAATTAGAATCTAGTGTAAAAACACATTATTGTTTTAGGAGAATGACTACTAAACTGAGCCATTATAAAAGTTACGAATAACTCCTTCTTTGCACAGACTACAAGCCGTAGAAGATATGAGAAGAACAGACATGCATATTTACTCATGATGAAAACATGGTTTTGTACTACTAAGTCACAATTCTTTTTAAAGGGATGAAGTACATTTCTAGTCTTGCCTGTAGTATGAAAACAGTGTCCCAGGATTAATACAGGCTCATATGAAAACCAAGGAGAAACATAAGTAAAAATTATTTATGCAAGGTACTGAAGTACAAATCCTCAAGGATGACAATTCCTCTACACTTCCAATGCAGAGGGCTCCTCTTCAACAGGGTATTAAATTATTAAATAAAGTTTATTTACTGTATGTAATTCATGGAATACCAGCAATGATAATTTTCACTAGACAGAGAAACTTATAAAGGGACAAGAATGTAAATGTTTCGTTATACCCTTATATCTCAAACCTGCGTGAATATTAATATAAATTTAAGCCTTTAAACAATAATACAGTAGCATATCCAAGGAATCAAAAACCCTTTCCCAGTTTCAGAATCAGAGTAGTATGGACAGGCATCACCAAACAATGCTGCACTTGAAACAGCAGATCCTGTTCAAAATCTGTCTCCTGATTGAGAATCATTAATAACTTTCTTTCTTGAATCCTTCTACCAAAGGTACACTTCCCCTCCAAAATACAGTTTGATTTGCAACAGTAAACATTCACAGAGTTCTCATCAGTTAAAAACCTGTGATAACTTAGAAGTGTTATTCTTCATGCTTTTAAAGCCCTTGCACATGCAGCAGAAAATGTATGCCACAATTGGGTCACATCAAGTAAAAATAATTTGGGAAAAATATTTTTCATTGCAAAACATGTCAGTTCTGTAAACAACAGGGTACAACTTCATTTCTCTATTAGATCTTATTCTAAGCAGAGGCAAGAGGTGATGAGAATTAGTAGATGACAGGAGATGAAGAAGTGTAAATCCCATGCCTGACGGCTTGACTTTAAACATAAATAGAGAGTCACAGAACAATTATTCAGGCTGGAAGAGACCTCAGGAAGTTATAATTAAATCTCCTTCTCAGAACAGGTTTAACACTGGATTGAGACCAGGCAAAAGATGTTTAAACCAAAATGCACCTTCCCTCTTAGAGCATTTGAATTGGATATACAGTTAATGTGCCCCCAGTAAAGTGAATGCTTTTTAACTACATGCATATTGAATGAGAAAAACGGAGCAACTGGGTAGCTGAACAGTGTACATATCTAACTGATTCTGGCAGTCATGTATACTTACAAAACCCAAACCTCCTCATATTAAACCGTGGCCATTTAAAGGGATTGAGTTTTATACAGTGCAAAGTTCTTACAAGCACAGGCTGAATTGATCAGTGTACAAAATTCCTAAACTGAATTCCTAAACTGAAATCACTTAGTGCTGTGGCAGAACAAGAAACAACTGAAAGAACTCATACATCGCTTTTTCATTTTTAATTTAGTAATTATTGAATGGTTCCAGAGCAGGCACTACATTACCTCAAACACAATTGAGTATCTTTGAAATAACATGAAAAACCACCTCTTTGCCTCAGTATAAAGACATACATATACAGACACTTACATAAATTAATTTAGAAAATCTGTACATATGTATTTTTCACGAAGCAACTCAAAAAACTGTATCACACAAAAAAAATTCTGTACTCTGATACACCATAAATTATAATTAATTTTTCTGAAGACAGGGTTTAAGGACACAAAACACCATGCGGTGATACTTAGTAGAAAATGAACTGGTAAATATCTATTCAGTGCTAAAAGAAAACACAGAACTCCTTAAATAAAGAAAATAACAATTTATCAGAAATATTTATTGTCTTTGAGCTAGGCACACCCCAGTTATCTGTGTTTCCTTAAGTATATCCCCATGGTAGACAACAGCATGGAAGTATTTGACTACAAAAGCTAGGATACCTAACTTTCTATTACTGGCTGCAAAGCTGGTTCAAGAAAGTAGTATCCTTGTTGAATCTGAGTCTGAAAGTCCATCTTCCTGATTAGTTGCCTCATAATCACCCACATTATCAGCTAAATCAATGTCTTGATCATCATTACTTTCTGCGCTGTAATCAACTTCTTCAAGGAAGCGAGGTTCGTCTTCATCCAGAACATACGTAGTGGGGCTAGAATGAACAAGAAGTTGCATGAATCATGTTAAAAGTTTTACTTGGAACATAGATTCACACCATGCCCAGTCCATATCCTGACAGACAAAATAAAAAAACTACTGCAGGAAAGGGGCAGTTTACCTGAAATAGTATTGAGTTTTTAATTGCACGTAAAACAACTGGGAACCAAAATCAAGTTTGTAAGACCCTGAACTAGTCAGACATACACGATTCATTATAGAAACGTGCCACGAAAATTAGCTACACATTACAGACCTATGCTAATATAGCCTGTAAGGACTTCATATAATTACAGCAGGATCAGAAGCTGCTGTAGAAGGATAAAACTACATAAAGAAACAGCAGTTGCTAAAGGATATAAGAAAACCCCTAAAAACCACGTGAGAATCTAAAAATTCAATTGGGAAATGTATTTTATTAAAACACATTTTACTGAAAAGCATTGTAAGCAATTACACTGTACCTATCAGAGATCACAAAATAAGGACTTACATTTATGCCTACAACTAAGATTAAATTCCCATATGAATCACTGCACTCAGATCAGGTCCTCACACACTTGCACACAGCTAAAACTTGAAATGCTTATGTTAAGCCTTGCAACTCAGAGGCTGCAGATTTAAGGAACTGAACCACTGCCTACAGAATGGTCTTTGCCCTTAACTAGTGATAAGAGGACTAACACCTTTAGTGTTAACTGGAAAAAGGTTAAAATACAACCTTCTGATCTTCTCCCGTCCTTAACACACAGGAGAGGAAAAAAGTGTGAAAGGAAGAGGAAAAGAAAAGATTTTCCAGATCCCGTTTTCTAACCTCCCTTGGGACATAAGAAGGTAATTGCTGAAAAGCACTAAGTATTCCTAAATATTTAATAAGTAATTTTATATTCAGATTAAGTCCGAAGAAGTTTTGTAACAGATTTTACCTAGTAATTGAATCATACAGAACTCACACAAAACAGTGAGGACATTCTAATTGAGAAAGACCACAGGGTACTTGTAGAAATGTTTGCATAGTAATTTTGATGGGTTTTGTCATAAGACACACAACAGCCTAGTTTGGCTGTGGCTTTATAACTAAAAGAATTAATCACTGCTTCTTTCTAAAGGTCTTTTAGGAGCTTAAGTGGACCACCTGAAATCTGCTGTGCAATCTCTTTCCAATATACGCAAATTTCACAGTATTCTTCCTCTACCTGTAGCCTCAATGACATTCTATACTGTCACATTTTGTGTTCTTGATGGTTAATTCAAATACTGGCAGAAGAAAAATTAAGAATTGTTAGTGCCAACCTAGGGGGGAAAAAAAACCCAACACACACACATACACAAAAAAAAAAAAAAAAAAAAAAAGAAAAGAACAAAACCAAACCACAAAACCATAAAAAGGACAGAAAACCTAAACCAGTAAGGAAATTAGTTATCGAAATGTCAATTCAGTCATGGTCTCTGGATTTACATTTAAAACAATCTGTATCATGGCTCGCTAAACAAGCTCTTACTCATTAAGCCATGCGATAATGAATGCTCCACAAAACTAAATGCTGTTAAAGATTATTTAAGCTGTAACTAGGGCAACAACCCACTATGTTGGTTAATGAACTGGTGCTTAAAACAAATTTGTTTCCATTTAGGAGTGACAAAGAGTGAGGAAAACAACCAGTATCTTTGCTAAGATGCCAATTTCATTTTACAGGTGGGGAACCCAACATACTATAAAGATACATGCTTTGCATGAAGAACCTGTGGTAGAAGCAGCAAAAGAATACAGCTCTCCTGTGCTTCCATCCTATGACACTTTCTCCCCTAGGGAGTCACTACCTACTCACACTTCTTCTAAGGAAAAAAAAAGTGTGGGGAAAAAATTTAAATTTTAGTTTATTTAAAGAACAAAAGGAAAGGAACTTCACCAAATGTATCACATTCCAACAAGTCCACTTTTTTTTTTTTTTTTTTTTTTGCAACTTCTGCTTCTAATCAATTAACACAGATACTGATTCGTTTGCTATTACATGCAAGAAATCCTCACTGCAATTGCAGGGCAGATTGTGTAATTCAATTCACAGGAAATTGAGCCATTTAATCTGAATGTTGGCCCAATATTAACTAATAAGTTTGGATGCTGAAACAGAAAACTACAATGAGCTATGCGAATGACAGATATTTTTTTAACCACTGACAATGGGATGTGAAAGTATTACAGTAGGCACTTATAAAAATTCATGTTAGTGAGATATAATATAGAACAGTAAAGCGCTTAAAAAAATTATATCCACTATTTAATAAGTGTCATTATTTGGAAATTAAACTTACATAGTTGATCCAGTTAAAAAAAATAAACAACAAAACTTATTTTAAAGAAAAAAAAACAGAACAGGACACACAAGCAAACCACATAGTTCACCTCTTTGAAGTGGCTTGTAAAACCATACAATATGTCCTATTTCATAGTCTTGAAAAACACACTGGTATAGGTATTCAATATATATATATTTATGTTTGTATAAATTTGTTTTACATATGCACATGTGTGAAGAACTAAATATAGGCATGCCCTGACTTTCAGAAATTCAGCCACTGTGCACAATCTTGAAGTCAGTGTGTCAGATGTAATACATCTGCACTGGGATGTGTACATTCAAAGCTCTCACCTGAAAACAAGGGTTGACTTTCACAGACATTTCCCATTTAATAAGAAAAAAAATATACTTTTTATATTCAATAAAAGCACCTTTGGAATATATGAACAGATCTTATTTTCAAAGCTACGTAAACCTTTAGCATAGAAACTGGCTCTGAAATCTGCCTCATAATAGTCCTAGCTTTCCATTACTATCCAGGACAAAACACCACAACTTCTCAATCATTTTACTGAAAACAAATTATTATTATTATACATATTTAGTTTTTTCACTTTCCCTTTCTTGAGTCTTAATTCCTTACAAAATGGTACTTTCTACAGTCAAAGGAAAAACCTGTGCTGCATACCACTCACGTATATTTGCTTTCCCATAGCATGTTGTCTTCTGACGTAGCAAAAATTAACCATGGATATTTAACTTTCCAGCAACCTTTATTCAAATGGTTAGCATGAACCTGCAAAGTGGAATTACTACTTCACTGTTTTACTGAGTCTGGGTCACAAGAAATGTAGAGATCAAAACACCTGAAAATATTTCTTGCTGCTTAATCAAATTCTTTATTCTCCTCCCTGCTGCTCCCCACATTCAGCATATCTTGCGACAATATATTTTTAGCGGTCGTCATGCTGATTCTATGGGGTTTAATTTCCTAACTTTTCCCTTGGGCTGTTTCTAATTAACTTGCTCAATAATCCCTCTTCCTCTACTGCTAAACCTCCTACTTTTCCTTTTAAAAGGAAATCATTATTTTTCTCAGGTTAGCAGAAGTTGTTTATCACACAACTACAGTTCTGTAACGTAAGAGATAACATAATCTCTCTTTTCTTTAAAGTCAAGTCAGTTAAAAGAGAATACTATATGAAAACTTGAAGATTTGCAGATTCTATTCAAACAATATGAGTAAAAAGATGAACTTCTAGATACCTGATACAATCCTGTGGTCTTCATGTTTATTAAGAACTTTAAGAATAACCCTTTCGTTTAAAAAAAAAGCATTCTCTACAGCACCTGCAATTGAATATATCATAGAATCACAGAATAGTTAGGGTTGGAAAGGACCTTAAGATCATCTAGTTCCAACCCCCCTGCCATCGGCAGGGACACCTCCCACTAAACCATGCCACCCAAGGCTATGTTCAACCCAGCCTTGAACACCGCCAGTGAGGGAGCATTCACAACTTCCCTGGGCAACCTATAAATAACTATAAATTTTTTCTAAAATGCCTTTTAACTCTTATTTTTTAATGACAATACCTTACTATGTGTTTTCTTATTTACATCAACCCTCCAAACATGTTGAAAAAAAAAACCCTCTTAACTTTTTCTTTTTTTACTAAAATTGCATTTGTCCCTTAAAAGATATACTTGGATTTTTCATTATCCATAGTGTTTTACACTGTCCCACACAAGATCCTTGTCTTTAAATTGGAGAGACATCAATTTGACGGATGGACCACCCAGGGGATAAAGAATTGGCTGGATGGCCTGTTCTGGGTCCAGCAGTAGCAGTCATTTTTCTCCTTCTTAGTAGCTGGTGCAGTGCTGTGTTTTTGACTTTCAGCCTGGGAACAGCACTGATAACACCGATGGTTTCAGTTGCTGCTCAGTAATGTTTACTCTGACCAAGGACTTTCTGAGTCTCATGCTCTGCCAGGGAGGAAGGGAAGTCAGGAGGAAGCAGAGACAGGGCACCTGACCCAAACTAACCAAAGAGGTATTTCATACCACAGCATGTCATGCCCACTATATAAACTGCCTGGGGGCAGTTACCTGGAAGCGGTAGATCACAGCTCAGGCCGGGGTGGGTATCGGTTGGTGGGTGGTGACTGGTTGTATTCTCTTCCCTTGTCATTATTATTATTGGTGGTAGCAGCAGTGGTTTATGTTATACCTTAAGTTACTGGACTGTTCTTATCTCAACCTGTGGGAGTTACATTCTTTCAATTCTCCTCCCCAGCCCCCCGGGAGCGGTGGGGCAAGGTGGGGAGTTAGCAAGCAGCTGCGTGATTTCTAGGTTGCCGGCTGGGCTTAATCCATGACAGCTCTTTCTGGCACCCAACATGGAGCACGAAGGGTTGAGATAACAACAGATCTGACCAGAGTGTGTCTAATCATGTTTGTGATAAGCATTCATTGTTTCAGATTAATAGTCACTCATCACAATGCTGATTTATTGGCTCTCAAAGCTGCTGCTCTTGCTCTCAGAGTTTCAGTGTGTTGTACCTTACTTACAACTAGTATTTGCTGGTTTAGTGTTTACCAGCTGGGGGGCCTGGGCTAGGGTTATTGTTTCATTGTACTTTATGGTAATGACTTGTAATACAATAGAATCATTGATCATGAAACTGAACTGGCTTGCGTTCGGAGTGTGGTCACCACCTTTATACTTTTGGAGGTATATAATAGAAGTGTTTGGCAATTAGACACCTTTTTTCCCCTCCTCGAGTGGTCAACCTGTGAAGGAGACATTTCCTTACGTTCCCAGCTCCCCCACCAGACTATTTACAGCATCATTTGAGAGTTATCAAGGTTTTGAATGGCCTTTGAGTACCCTTGAGACCTGCCTGCCGATTGAGATGGGGATCACCATGTTGGCACGCATACAGAGTGTGTTTTACTCATGATCATTTCATCTGATCTCAAAAGTTAAGCAGAGTCGGGTTTGGGCCTTGTTTAGGGTTAGACGATGATACAGGAGAACCATGAGATTTTCCCCTGTGCTGGACAGTCATGAGTGGCAGGGTGTGTGGGATAGTATGGGCAAGTATCTAGGCCTGTGGGCCCCTCCAGTGCTTTATAACTTCACCACTGAACAAGTGCAAAATCCAGAAAAATTAGTAAAACACTTCAATGAGGTGTGTTGTCATCCTGGTCACACCAGAGAGGGACAAATCTTGGCAATGTGCTGGGGCTTGGCCTATGCTTACAGAGCCCTGTTCAACACCATCCAGCACGTTCAAAAGGAAAAAAGTGCCTCTGGATCTGATGGCAAAGCAACAAATACTGCAGCTACTCCAAAAAAAAGCAGCTACACCAACCCCAGGGACAAGTACAGAAGCTACTCAAACTCTGAAAGCAACAGACAATGCAGCTACTCCAGCTCCAAGCACAGCAACTACACCCACCCCAGCGATAAGTACAGGAGCTACCCAAACCTTGACAGCAACAGACAGCACAGCTGCTGGTGCTACTAAAACCCCAAGCACAGTGGCTGCACTAACCTGCACAACAGTTACTGTAGCCACTCCTACAACAGTGATAATCACTGCAGCTAAACCAGAGGACCAATTTGTACCAGTATCGGTTGCCCCTGTATGCAAGGGGAAAAGCAAGCAAGAGGCATAAAGAGTACCCACACAGTGAAGAAAGATGAAGAACCAATGCACTTACTACATGGGATCTGAACAAGAGGAATTATTATGTGGATCAGAGGGAGAGGGAGAAGAGGTGATTTCTTGACTCCAGACCTCAGTGGAGCTAAGAAATATGTGAAAAGATTTTATCCGTCAACCAGGGGAGCACTGGTTGCTCCAGTGCTGGGACAATGGGGCTGACAGCCACGAACTAAAAGGTAGGGAAGCCAAACAGCTGGCATCACTTGCTAGGGAAGGGGGAACGGACAAAGCAATTGCAAAAGAGAAATGGTCCCTCAGCCTTTGGAGGCGGCTCTTGGCAGCTGTGAAAGAAAGGTTTCCATACAAGGATGATGTTATGAGTCATTTGGCCAAATGGACCACACTAGAGAAAAGCATCCAGTCTCTGAGGGAATCAGCCATTGTAGAGATGATCTAGAGCAGGCCAGATGCTGAGAATGCATCTGTAGATCCAGATGAAGTTGAATGTAGATGACCCATGTGGTGGAATTCTAAATAGTGTGCACCATCAACATATGCCCACTCATTAGCAGCAATAACCTGGCATCACGTAGCACCACCAACAGTGGATGAAATGATTCATGAACTCTGAGAGTTTGAAGACAATCTCACCCCTTCCATCATTTCAGCTGAGGAAAAACTGTCCCAGGACCTCAAGCAACTGAGAGACGATCCATCTGATCAATCCAGCTACTCACATGTACCAACACATGTCTCAGCTATTAACAAAAGGCATCCTACTGCTCGAGAGAGAAGACAGAGCAGGTACAGGACACGGGCCACCCTATGGTTTTACCGACAGTGGGCCCAAGGTCTCCAAGACTTGCGTGGTGTGGTCAGAGCACTTGCCGGTGAAGACTGAGGCAAAGAAGTCCTTAAGAACCTCAGACTTCTCCAAATCCAGGGTCGCCAGTTCTCCCGATAGCTCCCGGAGGGCGCCTACGTTGTCCTTATTCATTGCCTTTTATTCACAACATACCTATAGAATCCCTTGCTGTTACCTTTAACATCCCTAGTCAAGTTTAATTCTAACTGGGCCTTAGCTTTCCTAACCTCGTCCCTAGGTTCCCGACAACATTCCTGTATTCCTCCCAGGCTACCTGTCCTTGCTTCCACCTTTCATAAGCCTCTTTTTTCCTTCAAATTTTACTCAGCAACTCCTTATCCACCCAAGGAGGTCTCCTGGCCCTCCTGCCACACTTCCTCGTAGTCGGGAGGCAACACTCCTGAGCTTGCAGCAGGTGATCCTTGAATATCAACCAGCTGTCTTGGGCCCCCCTGCCCTCTAGGGCTGTATCCCATGGAACCTTACTGAGCAGGTTCCTGAAGAGGCCAAAGTCTGCTCTCTTGAAGTCCAGGGCCGTAAGCTTGCTGCACGCTCTTCTCACTGTCGTGAGGATCTCGAATTCGACCATCTCATGATGGCTGCAATCAAGGCTGCCCTGGAGCGTCACATTTCCAACCAGCCCTTCCCTGTTGGTGAGGATGAGGTCAAGCATGGCACCTCTCCTTGTCAGCTCCTGTATTACTTACAGAAGGAAGTTGTCTTCCACACAATCGAGGAACTTCCTGGATTGCTTGTGCCAGGCCGTACCATCCCTCCAACAGATATCAGGGTGGTTGAAGTCCTCCATGAGAACAAGGGCCTGTGAGCGTGAGGCTGTTCCTATCTGTCTATAGAGTGCTTCAGCCACCGAGCCCTCTTGGTGAGGTGGTCTGTAACAGATCCCCACAATAATGTCTCCCATCCCTGTTCTCCCTTTAACCCTGACTCACAAACTCTCTGTTGACTGCTCACCTGTCCCCAGACAGAGTTCCATACTCTCTAGCCTATCCCTAACATAAACAGCAACTCCCCCTCCCCACCTGCCGGGCCTGTCTTTCCTAAAGAGCCTGTAACCTTCCATTCCAACACACCAGTCATAGATGCCATCCCACCATGTTTCTGTGATGCCTATGATATCATACCCCCATAGATGTGCACACATCTCTAATTCCTCTTGTTTGTTACCCATGCTACGGGTGTTTGTATAGAGGCATCTGAGCCCAGATCCAATTGAAGCCAGCTCATTGGCCGGAGCAGCTGGAATATCTCTACATTGCTCTGAATGTTTACCATAGGTGCTGGCCAGTGACTGGGTGTGTTGGGATGGAATGATGCCCCCCTCCCCCAACACATCTACTTTAAAGCATCCTTGACCAGTCCGGCAAGCCTCCTACCAAATCCACTCTTCCCCTTCTTTGTCAGACCAGCTCCACCAGCCCCCAGTAGACCTGGCCTACTATATTGAGTCCCATGTTCAAGATACCCAAACCCCTGACTATAGCACCACCCTTCTAACCATTTATTAACCTGCCCAATCCTCCTAGCCTTTTCAAGGTCCTGCCCTGTATCCTGGAGAATTGAGGAAAAGACAATCTGAGCTCCAGAGCCCCTAACCACCTCTCCCAGAGCCCTGTAGTCCTTCTTTATAGTCTCTGGGCTACTGCTATCTATATCAGTAGCACCCACATGTATTACCAGGAGTGGGTAATAGTCAGTGGGACCGACTAGAGCAGGCAGCTTCTCAGCCACATCCTTAATCCAAGCCCCTGGAAGGCAACACACCTCCCTTGAGCCTGGGTCAGGCCGAAAGATGGGTGCCTCTGTTCCCTTCAGATTAGAGTCCCCTACTACTACGACCCGCCGCTTTCTCCTGGCAGCACCAGTAGTGACCTTCTTTACCGGTGCATCAGCTGGTTGTGCCTGGTGGGAGTGCGTTTTCTCACCAGCCCCCTGCAGGACAGCAAAGCGGTTCTGGGTGGGGACAACAGATGTAGGAGGAAGCCCCTTGCTTTTAATTGTCCTCTTTCTCCTTATTTTGTCGTGCTGTTTGTTCTGGTTTTTGTTACTGTTTGCCACCTTCCTGAGCTAGCGGCCTCCTTCTTTCCTCCATGAGCTACAACAGACACTTGAGGCCCCTGCACAGTCTGGTCCTGCAGCAAGCAGTGCTGCTTCCCCTCAGCTTCGCTCACACCTTTCAGCCTGGTAACAGCTTCCTGCAGTTCAGCCACCTGCTGCAGGAGGACCTCCACCAGGGAGCACAGAGTGCAGCCCTGCCCATTGTGCACCCTCTGCTCAGGAGAGCAGTGCAGGCGCTCTCTACACCCTGAGCTCTGCACTGCATCCTCCCCTCTAATCGGTTCCGTCTGGGTGCCTACACTGGCCACCGCCGGGGCAGCCAGAGCAGAGCTCCCAGACCGGACCGTGATCATATGGCGAGTGCTCACCATCCCCCTCGCCTGCCCCCGCAAACTGCCTCGAACCCGCCCTGTTCGCCGAGCTCCCTGGGGCAGGTTTTTACCCAGTCATGGTGGTGCCGCTCCTCCTGGCGCCGCCCACTCTGAGTCAGCTCCTCGCGTTCGCTGAGGTGCAGGCTCCTGCGCAAGTCCTCGGTGGCTGTTGCCGCTCTGAGTTGAGGCTCCAGGACGCTGAGATTCCCCCTGTCCTCTCTCAAGCTACTCTCCTCAGCAACTGACAGAGACTCATGCTCTGCCAGGGAGGAGGGGAAGCCGGGAGGAAGCAGAGACAGGACACCTGACCTGAACTAACCAAAGAGGTATTCCATATCACAGCACATCATGCCCACTATATAAACTGGGGGGAGTCACACAGAAGGGCTGGATCACTGCTTGGGTAGGGCTGGGTATTGTTTGGCAGGGGGTGAGCAGTTGTATTCACTTCCCTTGTTATTTCCCTTGTCATTATTATTACTGGTGGTAGCAGCAGTGGTTTGTGTTATACGTTAGTTACTGGACTGTTCTTATCTCGACCCATGGGAGTTACATTCTTTCGATTCTCCTCCCCATCCCTCCAGGAGCTGGGGGAGGAAGGGGAAGGAGTGAGCAAGCAGCTGTGTGGTTCTGAGTTACCGGCTGGGCTTAAACCATGATTGGCTGCATGCAAAGAGTTGTGGTCAATGGCTCAATGTCCAACTGGAGACCACTAACGAGTGGTGTCCCTCAGGGGTCGGTGTTGGGACCGATCACATTCAACATCTTTGTCAGTGACATGGACAGTGGGATTGAGTGCACCCTCAGCAGATTTTCCAACGACACCAAATTGTGTGGTTCGATTGACACACTGGAGGGAAGGAATGCCATCCAGAGGGCCCTTGACACACTTGTGAGGTGGGCCTGTGCAAGCCTCATTAAGTTCAACAAGGCCACGTGCAATGTCCTGCACTTGGGTCAGGGAAATCCCAGGCACAGCTACAGGTTGGGCAGAGAATAGATTGAGAGCAGCCCTGAGGAGAAGGACGTGGGGGTGTTAGTTGACAAGAAGCTCAGCAGGAGCCAGCAGCATGCTTTCACAGCCCAGAAAGCCAACTGTATGCATTTCCTGTATAGTTTGTGCTCATTATCTCCTAGCCTGTTACCAGACACCACTGGAAAGAGCCTGGTTCTGCATTCTTTACAATATTCTGTATTGCTTACCTCCCTTCAGGTATTTGTACGCTTTGATAAGACACTCCCTGAGCCTTCTCTTCTCCAGACTAGTAGTTCTCCTCTCTGAGCCTTTCCCCCTCTGGGGGATGCTTCAGTCCCTTTATCAACTTAAGCGCCCCTCCCTGGACTCTCTCCTGTATGGCCACATCTCTCCTGTACCTCTTCTACTGGGGAATCAAAAACTAGACACAGCACTCCAGGTGTGGCCTCACCAGCACTGAGGAGAAGAATCACATCCCTCAACCTGCTGGCCACACTCCTAATGAAGCCCAGGATACCACCAGGCTTACTAAAGTCAAGGCAGGAAATTTCCACTTCATTCCCCACATCTACCAAGCCAGTCATTTCATTGCAGAAGGTTACCAGGAAGTATGACTCCTTAGCATATCTGTGTTGACTATTCACTATCTCCTCCTTCTTCATGTGGCTGGAGAAGCTTTCCAGGACTAGCTGTTTCATCACCTTCCCAGGGATCAAGCTGGGGCCAACCAACCTGTAGTTCCCTGGGTCCTCCTTGCTCTCCTTGAATACGGGAATGACATTTGCTTTCCTACAGTCTGCAGGCGCCTGTGCCAATCATCATGATCCTTCAAAGATTATAGACAGTGGCCTCACACTGACATTGGAGCGCTTCCTTAGGACTCCTGGGTGCACCTCATCAGGACCTGTAAACCTAAGTAAATCCAGTTTGCTTCAATATTCTCCAATCTGCTCCTGGTTCAGCTCATCATGTCCTGGGTTCAGCTGTAAGAGTTACTTTTTTCCTTCTTAGTAGCTGGTGCTACACATCAGCAGTAAGTCTTCGTTGTTCTAGATTTTCTCTAGTCTCTGGGTGCTTAGATTACTGAAAGTTGGTGTTGCTAGTAAAGACTAGGGTGAAAATCGTATTCAGTACCTCAGCCTTTTCCATGCCCTGTGTCAACAGGGCTCCTACCCCATTCAGCAGTGGGCTTACCTTTTCCTTAGTCCTACTGTTCCTACTTACATGCTTACAGAAGCCCTGCTTGTTGCCTTTGATATCCCATACCAGATTCAGCTGCAGGTGGACTTTATCTTTCCTAACCATCTCTCTGCATACTCAGACAGTGCCTCTATATTCCTCTCAGGTTACCTGTCTCTGCTTCCACCTTCAAGGCACTTCCTTGACATGTTTAAGTTCTGACAGGAGCTCCTCGTCCACCCTTGCAGGCCTCCTGGCATTTTTGCGTAAGCTCCTGCTCATAGAGATGGACTGCTCTTGAGCTTGGAGGATGTGGTCCCTGAGTATAGCTTGCAGGATGTAGTCCTTGAATACCCACCAGTTTTCTTGGGCCCCAATTCCAATGTGCTCTCCTCAAGCCCAGGGTTGTGATCTTTTCCCTGCTCCCTCCTCTTGGGAACATGAACTTGAATTCCATCAGCCAAGACTGCCTTCTGTGTTCACTTTCCCAGCCAGAGCACACTTGTTTGTGAGTACCAGATGCAGCAAAGCACCTCTTCTTGTGAGTTCTTGTGTCATTTGGGTCCAGAAGTTGTCATCAATACCATCAATCCAGGGACATCCTGGATTGCTTACGCTCTGCTGTGACTGTCTTCCAGCAGACGCTGAAGTCCTCCAAGGGGACAAGGGCTTGCAAACAAGAGGCTGCTTCTAGCTGTTCATAGAAGGCCTGATCTGTTTTTCATATTTCTATACTATTCTTAATTTCCTGTAGAGACTCACAGCTTCCCCAGATGACTATTTCTGAACTTCATTTTTGTTTGCCATATAGAATTTTTACCTGAAATCTAGACTGACTTTTCCTTGTAAATTAAGGCCATTAATCCTGGTCCTGTCTGCTCTAGAGAGAACAGACTCTTTGCATCTGTCTTCCTGTATATGAAGGCAGCTATCATAGCTATCATGTTCTTTCCTCCTTCTCCATTGCGTAGTTTTCCTTTTTTTCTTTTCCTTTTTGATAAGGGTCTAGTGAGAAAAACTGTAATCAAAACAATTGATCTGATTTGCCATAGTAGGACTTCCTATATCATAAAGATGGACTTTCATCCTGTGATTTGTCTCAAGAGCTTTACAGCATAAAATATTGCCCCTTGCTCTTCATCTTTATGTCAAGGAACGTATCTACCTGAGGTATATTGTACAACTTTTTTAAAACATCTGTACACTTCCTTAGCAGTTACATTCTTCACTTCTCAAATTTTGGCCTCTTTTGTCAACACATCTCATCCCAAAGAACAACTGAAATGTCTGTCAGACAGTAAGCCTCTCATATATATAAGAAACCAAACCAGATTACCTTCAGACAACACGTATTCAGAATCCCTGGCAACATACATAAAGCAATACACAAGAAATTGATTTTTTTCCTCCTTGGGCTGATCCCTGTCTGTGAGACAAAATGGACTGTATCTATGTTTTCCTATTCCAGGAGTTAAAGGCAAGACAGCTGCCTTCCACAGTTACCTGATAACTGGGTGGAATCAGATTTTCTGTGCTAATCTCTCTGTAGTGTTTCCCATTAAACTAGTATGTTACAGAAATGGAAAAGCAGCAGACTAGTTCCTAAAGCAAAGCAGGTAATTACATTAATTTATTCTAATGGACAACCAGCGCAAGGAATAAAAGAAAAAGAATTAAAGACCATTAAATTAGATGTGTTGGGGGAGGGGGGCATCATTCCATCCCAACACACCCAGTCGGTTGGCAGCACCTACAGTAAACGTTCGGAGCAATGTAGAGATATTCCAGCTGCTCCAGCCAATGAGCCGGCTTCAGTTGGATCTGGGCTCAAATGCCTCTCTACAAATGCCCCTATACAAATGCCTGTAGCATGGGGAACAAACAAGAGGAATTAGAGATGTGTGCACGTCTATGGGGGTATGATATCATAGGCATCACAGAAACATGGTGGGATGGCTCCTATGACTGGTGTGCTGGAAGGTTACCGGCTCTTTAGGAAAGACAGGCCCGGCAGGTGGGGAGGCGGAGTTGCTATTTATGTTAGGGATAGGCTGGAGAGTATGGAACTCCGTCTGGGGACAGGTGAGCTGTCGACAGAGAGTTTGTGAGTCAGGGTTAAAGGGAGAACAGTGATGGGTGACATTATTGTGGGGATCTGTTACAGACCGCCTGACCAAGGGGACTTGCTGGACGAAGCGCTCCATAGGCAGACAGGAGCAGCCTCACGCTCACAGGCCCTTGTTCTCATGGGAGACCTCAACCACCCTGATATCTCTTGGAGGGATGGTACGGCCCGGCACAAGCAATCCAGAAGGTTCCTCGATTGTATGGAAGACAACTTCCTTCTGCAAGTAATTGAGGAGCCGACAAGGAGAGGTGCCATGCTTGACCTCGTCCTCACCAACAGGGAAGGGCTGGTTGGAAATGTGACGCTCCAGGGCAGCCTTGATTGCAGCCATCATGAGATGGTTGAGTTTGAGATCCTCAGGACAGTGAGAAGAGTGTGCAGCAAGCTCACTGCCCTGGACTTCAAGAGAGCAGACTCTGGCCTCTTCAGGAACCTGCTCAGTAAGGTTCCATGGGATACAGCCCTAGAGGGCAGGAGGGCCCAAGACTGTTGGTTGATATTCAAGGCTCACCTGCTGCAGGCTCAGGAGCGATGCATCCCAACTAGAAGGAAGTTCAGCAGGAGGGCCAGGAGACCTCCTTGGATGGATAAGGAGCTGCTGAGCAAAATTTGAAGGAAAAAAGAGGCTTATGAAAGGTGGAAGCAAGGTCAGGCGGCCTGGGAAGAATACAGGGATGTTGTCTGGGAAGCTAGGGACCAGGTTAGGAAAGCTAAGGCCCACTTAGAATTAAAATTGGCTAGGGATGTTAAAGATAACAGGAAGGGATTTTATAGGTACATTGCAAATAAAAGACAGGTTAGGGACAATGTGGGCCCTCTCCAGAAGCTATCGGGAAAACTGGCTACCCTGGATTTGGAGAAGGCTGAGGTTCTTAATGACTTCTTTGCCTCAGTCTTCACTGACAAACTCTCTGACCACACCACCCAAGTCTTGGAAGGCAGATGCAGGGACAGTGAGAATGAAGACCCTGGGCCCACTGTAGGAGAGGATCTGCTTCAAGACCATCTTAGGAACCTGAACATGCACAATTCCATGGGACAAGATGAAATCCATCCGAGGGTCCTGAAGGAGCTGGCAAATGAAGTTGCTAAGCCACTGTCCATCATATTTGAAAAATCATGGCAGTCAGGAGAAGTTCCCGATGACTGGAAAAAGGGAAATATAACCCCTATTTTTAAGAAGGGGAAAATGGATGAGCCAGGGAATTACAGACCAGTCAGTCTCACCTCTGTGCCTGGCAAAATCTTGGAGCGGATTCTCCTGGAAGGCATGCTAAGGCACATGAAAAGCAACAAGGTGCTTGGGGACAGCCAGCATGGCTTCACTAAGGGGAAATCCTGCCTGACCAATCTGGTGGCCTTCTATGAAGGGGCTACAGAACTGATGGACAGGGGTAGAGCAGTTGATGTCATCTACCTGGACTTGTGTAAAGCCTTTGACACTGTCTCCCATGACATCCTTCTCTCTAAGTTGGAGAGACATCAATTTGATAGGTGGACCACTCGGTGGATAAAGAACTGGCTGGATGGCCGCACGCAAAGAGTAATGCTCAGTGGCTCAATGTCCAGCTGGAGACCAGTAACGAGTGGTGTCCCCCAGGGATCGGTGTTGGGACCGGTCTTGTTCAACATCTTTGTGGGTGACATGGACAGTGGGATTGAGTGCGCCCTCAGCAAGTTTGCCGATGACACCAAGCTGTGTGGTTCGGTTGATACATTGGAGGGAAGGAATGCCATCCAGAGGGACCTTGACACACTTGTGAGGTGGGCTGATGCCAACCTGATGAAGTTTAACCATGACAAGTGCAAGGTCCTCCACCTGGGTCGGAGCAATGCCAGGCACAGCTACAGGTTGGGCAGAGAAGAGATTCAGAGCAGCCCTGCCCAGAAGGACTTGGGGGTGTGGGTTGATGAAAAAATGAACGTGAGCCGGCAGTGTGCGCTTGCAGCCCAGAAAGCCAACCGTATTCTGGGCTGCATCAAAAGGAGTGTGACCAGCAGTTCGAGGGAGGTGATCCTGCCCCTTTACTCTGCTCTCGTGAGACCTCACTTGGAGTATTGCGTGCAGTTCTGGTGTCCTCAACATAAAAAGCACATGGAACTGTTAGAACAAGTGCAGAGGAGGGCCACAAGGATGATCAGGGGACTGGAGCACCTCCCATATGAAGATAGGCTGAGAAAATTGGGGCTGTTCAGCCTGGAGAAGAGAAGGCTGAGTGGAGACCTCATAGCATCCTTCCAATACCTGAAGGGGGCCTATAGGGATGCTGGGGAGGGACTCTTCATTAGGGACTGTGGTGAGAGGACAAGGGGTAATGGGTTTAAACTTAAACAGGGGAAGTTTAGATTGGATATGAGGAAGAAATTGTTTACTGTAAGGGTGGGTGAGGCCCTGGAATGGGTTGCCCAGGGAAGTTGTGAATGCTTCATCCCTGGCGGCGTTCAAGGTGGGGCTGGACATAGCCTTGGATGGCATGGTTTAGTGGGAGGTGTCCCTGCCCATGGCAGGGGGGTTGGAACTCGATGATCTTGAGGTCCTTTCCAACCCTTACTATTCTATGATTCTATAATTAGCAATAACTAAAAACATTGGTGTTATCAGCGCTGTTCACAGGCCGAAAGTCAAAAACACAGCAGTGCACCAGCTACAAGGGACTGAAAATGACTACTGCAGCTGAACCCAGGACAATAGGTTAATCCCCTTAATCCCTCCTTTTTTTTTTTTTTTTTAAACTCACTACAGAGATAGTAGAATGTAGAAGAGAAGGGAGACCACGAGGCCTGGTCAATATTTCAACACCACTCCCTCCAAGCTCAAGACCAGTGTATCCCCATGATGAAATCAGGCAAAGGGGGCAGGAGACCTGCATGAAGGAGCAGAAAGTTCCTAGTAAATCTTAAACTCAAGAAAGAAATGTATGGGGTGTGGAAAAGGGACAGACCGAGTGGCAGCACTACAGGAACATCATCAGGGTGTGCAGTGATGTGACAAGGAAGGCCAAGGCCCACTTGGAATTGAACTTGGCACAGGACATCAAGGACAACAAGGAGGGCTTCTACAAGTGCATCAGCCACATAAGGAAGATTAGGGAAAATGTGGAGCAGCTGCTGAGTCAGATGGGTGTCCTGGTAACAGAGGACACAGAAAAGGTAGAATTACTGAATGCCTTCTTTGCCTCAGTCTTTACTGCCGAGGATGGCTCTCAGGAATTCCAGAGCACAGAGGTAAGAGAAGGAGGCTGGAGAAAGGAACACTTCTCCCTTGTTGTAGAGGGCTGTGTTAGAGATCAGCTAGACAGACTTAACACCCATAAATTCACGGGCCATGATGGGATGCACCACAGGTGCTAAGGGAGCTGGTGGGTGTTAATCTGCCACTCTCCATCATCTTTGAGAAATCACGGAGAACAGGAGAGGTGCCCAGTGACTGGAGGAAGGCCAGTGTTACTCCTGTCTTCAAAACGGGCAAGAAGGAGGATCCACGAAACTACCAGCCAGTCAGCCTTGCCACCATCCCTGGAAAGGTGACGGAACAGGTCATTCTGGAAGTCATCATCACCAAGCATGTAGAAGAGAAGATCTGACAGTAAAGTCTGGACATTACAAGCATGCTAATCCTGTACTAGTGAGCAAATGATACTGGGGGATCCAGCCGTCACTGAGTGATAAATATCTATATATCACAACTGCTCTTCATACACTTTTAACCACTTCCTTAAGACACTCTTTCATTGTTACTCCTATTATTATCACCATCTAGATTATACTTCACTTTTCATCGCTATCTGTAAATGCCAAGCATGAACACAAGCTGTAGTCTTTCTCAGTTCTCCACATTCCAATAACAAAGTGCAATTTTCCCTTGAGGGGTCCGGGGGGGGAAGAGTAGTAAGTATAATAAATGTATGTTACCTTGTCACTTTACAGCTTGACTCCATCAGCTCATTTTCAATATCCAACAGACTAGAAGGCAGACTGTATTCCAAAGGTGAGGACATTCTTTTTAAACGCAGTAAGCCAACACAGAACTTTGCTCCCATCTCCTCCAGTTCTCTTGTCCCTATCTGCAATCCCTAATTTAAAAATAAGATTTAAAAATACAAAATAGGTATATACAGGTGGACCCACACATACTGCAGAATTACTACTGAAAACACATACTGTTATTTTATTTAATACGCTTTCTTGTTCTAGAGACAGAACAAATAAGAACTGCAGAGTAAACACTTTGGAAAAGTATCAGAGAAAATTCAGACAATAACTGCAGGATTCCTCAAAGGCTGAACAGACATTTCTGGACACATCTACATTTCTTTGCAGCTTACTAGTGTACACATCAATATTAACAGGATTTTACGCAGTGACATTGGAAGAGAGACTGAGATCATGTGCAAGTTTAAAAGTATGAATTATAAATATCTGAGATAAAGTTTATAAAAAGGAATTTCAAATACAAGATTGTTCAACAGAGGCTCCCTAGAATGAAGAAGATGAGTAAATTCATACTGTAGCTGTGATCAAGTTCATTGCCAAGTTTGACACAAATAAGACTATTTAAGGCAATAGAGTTACTCCTTGACACAAACATCTCTTGCCTCCTGTAATGTAGAGGTTACATGTGTTAATTCTGAAAGTGTTTATTCACACATTTAGTAATTAGAAACAACAAACATGAAGTATCAAAAGCCATAGCTGTTTTCTAACTTGAATGATATACTAAGGCATTTTCCTCTGCAAAGAGTATTTACGAAACAGAATGTATATAATATTCTCCAAGTTTCCATGTGTGATAAAGCCTCCCTTCAGATAAATCTACATTTCTAATTTAGCCAGAAGTGCAGTATGGAGAGATGGATTCTCTAACCTCAACTACCATTATGAGGAAAGAATGATATTCTAGATTGACTCTCAACAGTTATGGAATTGGCTAGTACTGACTGTATATACACCAAAATTCAACACCACAACTGAACTCAGTCTTCCCCTTTGCAACTTCTGTATCTCAGGAGAATTTGAAAGGAATTTAGTTCGGATCTTCTAAGCCACTTAATGTAAAGGATAGCTAAAAAGGAGCTTTGACAAAACAAGCAGGAAAACAGGAGAACCAGTAATTGGTAGTAAGCTAAGTCATCAAGCAGGAAAATACATAGAGCAAAAAGAATGGAGTAGGACTTTTTTTTTTCTATAAGCTAAAAGATGTGCACACAAGCTGCCACACTGACACTGTACTTTAAAATGCAAGATTTAAAAGAAAGTGTTACACTGTTCCAGAAATGGTACAGTCCGTACATTCTTCGTGCAGTTCTGTTTTGCACAGTTAAATGGAAAGTTTATTTCTCTTGTGAGTTTTTTCCTTAGTAGTCTTCATAAACAAAGTGTTTTTCAGCAACAAGAATGCTAAAGCTATATCCACTATACTAAACAGGGCCATCCTGCAGCCAAAATGGCACAGAAACCTGTTATCAGTGAAAAAGAATTAGATATCTGAATATTATTGTTAACAGTAATACTACTTACCTCTTTTATAATGCTTTTGTTCTGTAGGTTTCAAAGCACTTTATTAATAAAGGAAGAGTTATCCTCACTTTACTGATGGAGAAATGGAGGCAGAGAGGGTTGAAGAGATTTGCACAGTGTCTCACAGCATGTCACTGACCCCGCTGGGAACAGAAATCAGTTCTCCTCACTCTCAGTGCAGTACCTTATCCACGGAAGCCAATTTTTATGTTTTTGTTTTGTATTTGTTTGCACGTCAGAAACATTCAAAGACCCCAATCATATCTGGGGCTCCACTATGCTAATCACAGGAAGACACAGCCCCTGGCCCAAAAAGATTAAAATAACGTTAAGGACAAGAGGCAACAAGTATGCAGAAGAGGAAGAAGCGTAACAGTAATCTCACTGTTACAGAGATTACTAATGTGCACAAGCTGATGGTTCAGAAACCTTCCCATTTACTTCATCTGCTGCTGAAGAAGTTAACATTAGTTGGCAGATTCCTTATAGACAATGTAATAGAAGTGTATCTAAGTCGAAAATGGACAAGGATACAGTATGACAGTGCAAAGACAGTTGTTAGAAAGATAAATAGCGTGTGCATGTTCTGTGGCTGCTATTTTCAGCACAGCAGAAAGAGGATAAAACTAATGGGAGACCTAAATGCATCTAACTGGAGGTGGATAACCGTGAAACTTCTGGACAATAAAAGTTTGAACTTGCTATACTGGAAGGCTGTCCTGGGTTAAGCAGTAGCAGTCATTTTTCTCCCTCTTAGTAGCTGGTGCAGTTGCCAGCTGGGCTTAAACCATAACAAAGGCCTATATACTTGCAGTAAAAGCCTATGCTAAAACAGATCTGCTTCTGTTATTTCTTTATATCATAATGGAGAATGTAAAGCCACACATCTGAGAAATACTAAATTTCTTAATCCATTGTTATTCTTCCATCAGCCAAATCTCTTCATTTCCATGAAACAACAGACCCAAATTCTGTTTCAGGAAATAATAATAAACAGTTGCCGTAAGGGAACCGAGGTGAAGCTCATGTTCGCTGAAGCCTTCATTAGACTCCTCTTCTTGATCTCCCAATCACCTTTAATTGCTGTTTCAGTACCTTTGACTGTGGCCTACTGAAGTCCCTTAAGTGTCACAAGCATTGTTTAGAAGCACAAAGCATTACGTAAATTGCTGGGTTTTGGTTGGTTTTTTTGTTTTGGGTTTTTTTTTTTTAACATGCACCGAATTTCATTCCTTTTTCTTTACATTTTATACAACTGTATTTTTCTAGACTAACATTTCAGATGTCTGGTTGAAGTCTTCCTTACTAACCACATCATGAAAATACATAAATAGAGTGTCTTGGGATGAACTTTGCTACCTGAAAGGAAAGATGCAAAACAAAGGCACAACAGACTGCAACCTCAAATTGAGGAGAATTTTCCTGTCATATTACCTCATAAATTGAAAAAAGCCATACAAAGATTTGGAGAAGCTAGTTGGACAGTAAAACATCATCTTCTTGTTCTGCTTTCTTATTCAGCAAAGGCCACAAAGATATGGTAGTTTCTGAGAACTCAAAATCTAGAGACTGAAGAAGCACAGTAATGGACAAAGTCTTCTGACTGAATCATTGTCTCCTTATGTCTTCTCTCCATGTGCGTCATTTAATTGCCACATAATCTTTTCAATTAACTTAATTAAGCAATGTTCCCATTGATTTCAGCTTTCAGGTTGTTTGAATTATTGAAGAAATTGTTCTTTTGTCTGGCATCTTAATTATCCTCCATAGGAGATCTTGGTGCATCTTTTCATCTGAACGCTTGCCTTTCAATATCTTGAATTGCAGATGACTAACCAGTATTTGCAGCACTGATTTTCAATCCACTACAAAGACCCCATGCAAGCACTTTAAACAAGACTGCTTCCAGAAGTAAAATAAAAGAATAAAAAGAAAAATTGATGTTCTGATATTATCCAGCTTTGGCAAAGACTCAGCATTACTTTCACATAGAACGGTATCGTTGAGTAATCCCCTTTGTGATATGAACAAAATTCAGTGATAATGCAAACCAGAAGACAGGGAAAGTGCTTCAGATCTTTACGCAAAACACACAGTCCAGTCCCTCGAACCTGAACTGTCATGTTCTGTGGTAGGAAGTAGGAGGGGAGGGAGTTGCTACAGTTTAACTCCTATCTGTGTTTTGAAATAATGTATTATGGAATGTGTCATCTAATTTACACCACAAGTTTATCTAGAGTTGCTCGGTCCACACCCTCCACAAAAAAAAAAGCAAAAAGACTGCACTGTTTCCTCTCTTTGACCTTCTCACTGGAGAAGCGTTGCTCTTTTCTTATTCTGCTTACTCATCTTGGCCTTTTAGATACACTTTCTTAATAAGTCCAAGCTTCACCACAATGAAGAAAAAATGAAGAATTTTCCAGTATGTTCAGAGGATGACTAAGACCTCACATATTGCTTTACTCAAAATAAAGTGAATGACAGAAACAAAACCTGATGTCAACAGCTAGTTTATATTATATAGAAGAATGTTCTTCCCTTTTAAGTAAATAATTTTCTCACAGAATTCAGCCATTTTTCCCTCCCTTAATGAAGAAGGGCTTTGCAGGCCAAGCATCTTGAAAGATTGTCCACAAAGTATCTTCAATTCACCTTTCTGAAGAACTTTCTGTAGCAACACTGCTAAAGCCATGAAGGTTCATGTTTAAGAATATTCTGGAAGTTTCAAGAAGCAAGTTGGTGAGTCATTATCTTGAAAACTCCATAATAATAGAATCATAGAATAGTCAGGGTTGGAAAGGACCTTAAGATCATCTAGTTCCAACCCCCCTGCCAGGGGCACGGACACCTCCCACTAAACCATGCCACCCAAGGCTATGTCCAACATGGCCTTGAACACTGCCAGCGATGGAGATGTCAATCTGAGGAATAATGGAATACTCTTACAAAAGCAGGAATGCTTCTGTTGTTAATTGTCAAAATTAACTCTTTTAGTAGTTACAGACCTACCGAAATGCCTGCCAAAATACCTGTCTTCCTTCTGTCCAGGCAGTTAAGCATGGGTACTTGAGCATGCATTTATAACTTAAATACGCCTTGTTCTGTTTGTTTTTTTTTTTTTGTTCCCCCCTCTGCTCCTTGCCCTCTCTTGATTCCAGCCTTCTGACCCTCTTTTTGCCAAGCACCTTAATTGATGATGTTGTCATTTGCTTGATTAGCATTCCTGAACTCTTTTCAAGCAGAGGAAACTGGGACTTCTTCCACAAATATTAATTTCAAAAACTTGCTTCGATATGTATCCAGTGACAGAAGTTGAAGATCAGGTGTTCGGGTGGTGGTTCTCCTTTTTTCCTGTACAATTATTTTCTTTGAAGTAACTTTTCTACCAGTGACAAACTATAAACAAGGTCACCTCCTGTTTTCAAGTATTCAGCCCTGTTAACACTTTTGAAGGAGACAAACTGAAAACAAGTTTTAAGTCAAGAAGTCAAACAACTATGATGAGTTCAAATATGAGTAATTTGTAGTTCTGGTAACCTGGTATGAAAATGTTTTGATTTATAAGCCTGTTTCTGCAACTACACAGGAAAATTCTGCAAGGGATGCTACTAAATATCTGCTGAAGAACCATGAACACCCATTTGCCATGTGTAAAGGAAATCTTTATTCTGATATTGGCATTTATTACTAACCAATTTAATAATCTACTGCAAAGGACTGTTCAGATTTTTTTAACTACATGCATACTTACATGTCACAAGCCATAATTAATATTAATCATGTTAAAACAGCCAATAAGCACAACATATGGGGGCGAGGACGATTACATGACAGATGAAAACTATTATGCAACCTGTAATATTATAAATTATGTGATTTCATTCCAACATTAGAGTACACAGATCTTAGAAGAGCTTTAGAAGCTTACAGCAAGCAAGCAGGGTTACAGAACAAGACCAGATGAAAGAAATTATAAAGCAAGACCAACGTAACTGATACATTTTCTTACCTTATATTTGCCCTGGTCACATCCACATAAAGTGCTTTCCATTGTGTAGCTCCTTTGTACTCCTATCTCTCTCCAGACAACAACTCGCGCTGTTGATTCCTTGGACTTTTCCACTACAAAGCTGCAGCTGCCCATGCAGAAAGCTGGGGCAGTTTGACTCAGGATCTTGGGGAGTACCTGCAGGAAAGCAATTTGAAATATACAACAATTCTTTCACTCCATTTATGAAAGCAGGAGTGAGGGCAATAAGCAATCACAAATTGTTATCAGAAAATTTTGCTGCAATTTGAATTAAGAAAACAAGAATAAAAACATTTCTCCATCTGGAGTTTTCAAAACCCAGAGTGTTCAAGTGACAACAGGGCTGACACTTCCTACTTACTAAAATAATCTTTTTCCAGACTTGGTCATTGAAATTTGCTGTTAGTCATGTGGTAAGAATCAGGATATAAAACAATTCTTCAGGCAGTAACCATCTCCTCAAAATTCACTGACTTGACTTTTTTCAAATTAAGTGTATTTCATGTCCCTTATAATTAACTAAATTAAGTTTTAGACTGGTTCAACAATCCAATTTGCAGACCTAAGACAGGCAGTATTTTATTAATACATAAAATTCATTCACATTTAACAAAGGACTAGGTGCATATTTAACTTCAAGAATGTGAATCAAAGTTCAATGTAACAAATGCAGCTTTGGAAAAATACAAGAAACAGTTAAGCAAATGTATGTGTGTATGTAATGCTAAATCATTTAATTCTTTCCAGCTCTTATTTGTATCAGCTGAGCCAAAGCACATGGCTACTTTGAATTTTCTATTTCGGTAGCATAATTATCAGCATAAGCTTGTCCCAACATTTCAATACGTGTTTTTGAGACCCAAAAGGCTTTCTCCCAGAACTTTTTAATGACTATTGTCTTCTGTGTGCTATGGGAGTGCAGGCTGAAGCGTTGAGAAGCAGAATGGCAACAGACTCAGCACCCAGGAAATCGCACAAGAAAACTGAAGAGCAATAGAATTTACGTTTTAACGTGTATTTTCACACTTTTCAAGCTTAACTTTGGATCTTCCCAAAAAACTGACAGGTTTTGGACGCATTAGGTTTTACGATTAGGAAGCACAGGTTTACAATTGCCACAAGGCGGCAGTGGAGTTCTACGGGACAGAAGATGGAGGTGACACATTCTTTAAATTTTGGAATTTTTTGAAGCTTATACAATGTAGTGGTGTTGTTTATGCAAGTTTATTACGTATATGTATTAGGGGTACATGCCTTAATTACACATATTTATAAGAGGAACCTTTCCTATTTCCATACACAAAATTAAATCTTTTTCAGAGCAATCCAGTATTTTCCTGTTGCTGGTATATTGTCTGTTTGTCATGCATAAATGAGTTTCTCATCCAGTAGTTAAAAATGCACGGAAACATATTTTCCATAGATTTACTATAATGGTAACACTGAACATGAAAAAACAAAAAACCAAAAAATATCCCAAACAAACCAAACACATATCATCGGTACAAAGACCCCCGAAAATGAAGCACTCTACTAATAATAAATCCCTAGTTATGGTAGTATACAATGTTTAAAGCTCTCAAAATACTTACAAGTACACTTATGAAATAAAAAGAGATCATTCTAAGTAAGTCTGCTTATGCTATAAAGTCACTATGTGCACACAATAATATTGGGAAGTTATTTGTAAAGCATATTCCAAATTCATGCCAAGTGAAAAAAGATACAAATGACAAACTTACCCTGTAACAAGGGTCTTCCATCAGGTCACAAGCAGCAGCATTCACATTAGTGTGCCACATTGTTTCTTTGATGCTGCAGCCATACATAAATACATTCTTCTTACGAGAGTGACCATGATAATCACAATAGACCTAGCATAAATCATTTAGAAAAATAAAGCCAAGGCATTTGGAAATAGTATTTTATAAAAAACAAGAGAAGAACAAAAAAAAACCATGTCATTTATACTATAACACAGCTCCTTATGTAATTAACTGTGCATTAAGACAAAACCCATAGGATTCATTGAAGGAAGGTTTAACCTTCTATCCTAGCAAAGGAAATAGACCTAGATCTAAAGATCTGCAGAAGAACAGGTCTCCAAGACAAATTTGAGTGTGAAGCAGCTAACAAGACTATATTAAAATATTTAGTTTACAGACTAGCTACATAAACAAGGTTAAAGATATTCAGAATTGTTTACACACACATACTCACCAAAGGTAAACGTTTTATAGCAGCCAGATATTGAAGTAACCCTTTAGCATGGTAAATAGTGGGATGCAGATCTGGATTTGGATTTTGCCACTGTCTGTTTAAATCTTCTCCACTTAAAGAGCAACGGTGGCTATTGTGGGGGGGTGGAAAAACGCATGATGTAGTCTGTATTATCATACTTTTAAATAAGCCTCCCCCCACCTCCACTTCAAGTTTTGCTTGTCACCACTGCTTCTTTGGAAGAGTCTGGTAAGAGACAAACCAGTTTTCTAACATGCCAAATAATGTAAGTGTTTGGGGTTTTTTAAGTTATGTTGTAAAAAAAAAAAAAACAACAACCAAAAAAAACCCCTAAAAATAAATTAGAAGTAGCTTTTTATATGAAGTCAGTTGTAATGTTTCTGCATTGCTGTTGAAACTAGACTTATGATTCTATTTAAATGCTAGCTCAAAATCAGCAATTTCAAATATATGGCATCTTTACAGTTCTGGTGTTTTGATTTCTGTAATATAAACACTAATGTCAACCAGAAATGTAAGACTTGAAACATGAAGTTAAGAGAGAAGTAGCTGTGAGAAAAACAAAAAAAAAACAAAACAAACAAACAAACAAACAAAACAAAAAAAAACACCAAACAAACAAAAAACCCAGCAAGCAAATAAACATCATCTCTTCATTCAGTCAACTATCAGCAAGAAATTTTAAGGTTGCAGAAATTCATGTTCAGGCAGTCATCTTCAGTACATTCATCTTAAGATTGTGTGTGCTGGAGCAGATTTAATTGTCCCTGTATGAAAAAATTTCACTTGCATGCTGAATGATTTAATTCCAGGTGTTATGTTATGTACATGTTTTTTACATATTTAAATACATGGTTCTACTAAAAATCTATAATCGGTTTGATTTTTTTATTTTGTTCATAAAATGTTTTAGAAGACTAGCCATAACTAGGTGAGAAGGAACTCACAGTGGTATCAAAAGGTTCTGAAATATCCCTTGAGTTCATTAAGAAAGGTCAAAGAATTACTATTAATAACTTTAAAGCAGGATACTCTTACCCTTTCTCTTGTACACCTATTAACTTTCCCCTTTTTAATAACATTTGACAACAGCTATTTCTGTAACAGCCTTCTAAATACCAAAATTTAAAAAAGCAAAATTACATCAGCTTTCTCAGATACAATAACTATTATTTTTTGAGAACCATGAACTTGTTTTGCTTTTCCTAAAAGCAGCTGCGCTCTCATGTGACACTCTACACATAAATATTGTCATTGAGACAATTAAAATTCCATGTAAAATCATACGGAAATTATTACCATCCATGAACAACTGAAAATATATTTTATAAAACTGAAATTCATTGAGCAATGCATCTGCCTTTTAAAAGCCAAAAAATTGAAAAGTCCTAGCAATTTTGTAAGTGCAGACTTTTTAAGTATTGTATCTGTGTGTTTCTGGGATTAGGTTGGATTTTTTTTTATTTTTTTCTTTTAACTTTTTTTAATAACAGATGCAAAGACTTAGTAGTACAGATTCATATTTGTGAGTAAACTTATGCTTACTTTCCATTGATGACACCGTCTGGATTGAGCATGGGAATAATTTTGAAAATATAAGATTCTCGTAAACATTGGGCACTTGGATTATTGCTCATAAGGTATTCCAGTGTTCCCTTCATAACCCAGCTTGCATTAGTCTCTCCAGGATGTACACGAGCAGATAGGAAAACATAAGGACGATTCCCTAAAACAAGTAAGCATAGATGTTGCAAAAAAAATATTCAGCCTAAGTAAACTATTTGTTATTTGAAAAAAGAGGCAATAGTCAGTTTCACTTATTACCATGCAAAATACAGTATTTGGCAGTTGAGTATTACTGAAAATCAGTATTTTTGATAGAGCTTGCCAGAATATTGTTATATGGACTGCTAATCACAGAACTTTCACAATGGAACTTTAAATTCAATCATACAATCATATAGCCACAACTAGTTTGAGTTGGCAATTATGATATGATGACTTTGATCACTTTTTTTCCAAGAGCCAACAAAAATACTGGGCTGAAGGAACAAAGCAGGAATGCTGTCATAACTGAAGCTTACTTAAAATTGCAGTAGCTTAGATATTGGCTTTGTGAAAGATTTTTTGACAAGCAAATAACCTGAGCATTTGGAGAAAAAAGTTACTCAGAAATCAGGTATTCTTTTCCAAGAAGTGCTGTCTGCCAAAGGTAGCGATTGATTTAAAACGTATGAATATATATATTCTTACATATCCAGATATAAATATCCTTATTTGACTACCACAAATAAATATTAAATACAAAGCAAATCCTGAATATTAACATCTCTAAATTTAATGTAATTCATTAAACTTATTTTACGATGCACAACAATTAATCTTTTTTTTTTTTCAATCAGAGCTAGTTTCACATTATTTTCAGTTGATGAGAAATAAGAATCATACTTACTGAACTGACAGATATGTTCATAGTAATTAGACTCTGGCATGGCTGTAATAGTGACTAAGGGACAACTGTTGCCAGCCAGAGTCTCACAGAGAACATCTTGTCGAAAATATATCTGTTGAGGGTTATGCATAGATTCCAGCTTCTGAAGATGCATCTTCATCCCAAAAATAATGAAAAATACTTGAAATCTTTTGCAGCAACATATCACAACATATTCCATCAATCTTTCTTTTTATTGTTCTAAGGTTTGACTATATCATCCCCTACAGCTCTTGTCTTTACAAAGTCTATTTTTCCAACTGTTTTGAGGAAGATGAAGGCACAGAGGGTACTTTATTTTCTACCAAATGATACCATAAGGGTATGTGGAAGGTAAGAACCTCTGCTTCATTAAGGTTACCTGATCAGAGACTTTTCAGTTTTGCACTGAAATAGTAAGTATAATAAGTAATGGGAGAAGCAATAAACAGAAACAGAAAAAAACAATCCTGGTAGACAAGACATAACAGAAACAATAGCAAAGACCAAAGTCTCAAGTCTCTAACTGAAGGCCCATTAAGAATCTACAGGCAAAGCCTTGAAGAGAGATACATGAGGGACAAAGAGGAAAAAAGAACATAAGGACTGGAGATATTCAAGGGAGGCCTGTGGGACTACACAAAAACTTATGCACCTGATCCCTACAGTCTGCCCTTGGTGATCTCTCTGTGCAGCCTCACTCTATCTGTGAATGCAAGTGCTAAATGGACTAGGCGCAACTAACAAGACAGGTGTGAGTGGGTTTTGGATTAGCAACTGGAGTGAGCAAATGTCTCAGCATCAGTAGCTGGAGAAGCCACACCTCTTGGGAGCATCTCTGTGAGTAAGGAGCATCTCTGTGAGTAACACAGACTTTGTGTCCAAAGTGCCAGCTACTTTTGGAAAGCAGAGCTGGTGCCAGCAGCTGAAGCTGTAGGCCATGTAGGCACCCTTCAGTCTGCAGTGCCAGCAGAAGCAAAATGGTGCCTCAGTGCCATGTACTGGAGTGGGTAAGGGTCTTGGTGTCCAGCCACTGCAGCAAGAACAGCATGCCCCCCAAAAATGAGCTACTAGGGTGAGAAGGACAAGTGAAACAAGGGAAGTGTCTCAGTGCCAGCACCTAGAGTAAAGACACAGGTTACAAGCCAGTGTGCCTGGTGCCAGCTGCTGGGGACAGAGGCAATCATAGGCACCTTCCCCAAAGCTACTGTGCAGAAGGGGTGCATGTGCAATTTGCTAGCAAACTTCAAGGTGGACTGTGATTATGAGGCCACAGGTGGAGGCAGGGGTATCAAGTGGGCAGACACTCCACGCTGGCATCTGAGGGGAACCACAAGTGTGGAGTCCACGTGAGATGAGTGTGCAAGTACAGACATCTGTTTGCTACTGAGCATCAGGCTAGACTAACCTGCCAGTTGGAGGCCTGCGCAGCAGGTAAGAGAGACGGAATTCAGGCAGAGATTTGGCACGGATGAGCCATGCCAGTCATCCACAAATGTGCCTGTGCTTGTGATTCTGGAGAGAGGATGGGTGCATGCTTTTACCAGCAAACAGCAGTCCTTACCAGCTGGAGAGATGAAAGGGACTTGGGTGTCTGCAATCACCTTTTAAGCAAGCCCTGGTACTGTTACACACAGGTGCTGTTAAAGGCATTACCTTGTCTGTGCCAGTTTGTGTAGTTAGCCATGCTGGAGGCTAAGGGAAGTGCAAGTGTGTGTGTGTCTGTCTGTCTCTCTCAATTTGCGACACACAGACTCACTAGTGGTTGAACTTACAAGCAAACAGGGAAGTAGCAGCTGCGCCTACCAGCCTGAGACAGAGACTCCCAGGTCCCTTGGCTGGGCTCCAGCAACCAGGCAGAAGGAACTGCCAGGTCCCAGAGCTGCTGAAGGCAACAGCGTTTTATAACATCTCTTAACAGGTACTACTTCCAAGAGCAAGTATGCTTTACTAAAAAGCTGCATTCAGTGCTCTTGCACATTGGCCTCTCAATTACCAAGTTCACTTTTACTGCTGCAACAGAAAGAACCAACAGACATTCTAGCCAAGAGTTTTGCTGAGTGCCAAAAGCTTCAAAACTCTTCTTCGCCAATTCATTATCCTAAAAATGTCTCTAATTGTCTTAAATATAGTAACTTGAATAGGTCAGTTATGAAGAGGTATGTGTAGAACAGCAGGATATGAGTCACTTGACCAAAACATAAATGCTTCATCCAATTAAGCACTGTTTCCAGTTAATTATGAATTACAATTCCCAGAAAGCCCATTTACCCTGCAAGTATCAATTTTATTTTTCCGAGGACTGTTCCTTAAAATACCCTAAACTCTTCACCAGTGTAAACACTCTTATTTTACGAAAATTCTCCATTTTAAAGAGCATTTTGACCTTTTTAAAAACAAATAAGAATAATTCACTCATGAATGCTTACGTTTCACATTGCCCAAAAGTACAAATATTTTTCTACGTTACAGATCATGAACTTCTTACCTTTAAAGTTGAGTATGTATATGGATAATGGTAAGCAAAGTAGCAGACATCATCTTTATGTTGGAAAGTCACTGTGAATGTAATTGTGTAATAAGATTTTCCTTTCTGACCTCCAGCAGCAATTGAACTTCTCGAAAAGTGATTCCTAAGAGTAAAAGGAAGGTAATAAACACATCAGAATATATATATATATTTTTTTTAATTAGTGATTCTTCCTGAATACACATTTTAAGAGCCAGGACTCTTTTTAGTGATTGTATTTTTCTTCTACGTACATCCAGGTTAAAAACAGCGGCTACCACCCTTTGTAAAGATACTTTATTATAGCAGTGATTCGCATTCATTCATACTGACCAAGAAGAGTAACGCACAGATAAGCTATACTATCTCATCCTGCATTCCAGGATTGCTGTACAATGATCACACCACAGAATGTAGAAGCCTAATCGCAAGCATGTGATCCATATTACTGGAAGTCACTATTAAGATTCCAAGTAAGCATGCATGTATACATTTTCTTAAAAGCTCTTCTTAACACTAAGCAATCTCTAACAGAAGTATAAAAGATGATCAGCTTAAATATTAGCATTATACTAACAAAATAAGACCCTATGTGTTTTGATCACTTTTGTTGTTCTCAATAGTAATTCAGGAACAAAACTCTGCTCTCAATAGAACCACTAAAACAGAATTATCAAAATCAGAAGCAAACATTTCTCCTTAAAAATTGTACCTCATATTAATCTTCAGTGTTTGCTGCATGTTTGATTGGTGTACTTACTTATAGTAACAAATATCTGTCCCAACACGAGTCCAACATGGTCGAGAATTTAATGCTTCTTGAACAGAATACATGAGGGGCTGCATACCTTGAAGAAAAATTACATCTCACTTTAATATATAACATTAAACATCAAGATCTTGGCAGTAATAGACCACATCAACACTGTGAGTTTCCAAACTACTATACTCATTTTCTCACTATCATAGAGTATATTTCATGAATGACTGGGTATTGTACACTCTTTCAATCAGCTGACAAAATATTCTTCCCCCCTCTTCCCTCATAACATCCTGATTTTCAGAAAATAATAAATTAAAGGAAGAAAAAATGAATCAGACCCACTGAAGACAAAAATTAAACGTTTAAATGAAAGCTGTGGTTAGCATGAATAACAATCTACAAGAAGCCTTGGGTCCCACACCATCTACCTCACGATTACCAAAAACTTTCAAAGAGAATATAAAAAGTTGATACTACCCATTCACCTGGATAGCTGGAAAATAACTGATGTTTCAGGACAATTACATAATTTTTTACAAATTAACTCTTTAAAGTTTGTATTTTTTGAGACTATATTTAAAGTGAATTATTAATATAGAGTAGGAAATAATACATGTTAATGGAACATTATTTACTAGTTAGTCAAATCCATTTACTGATTGTGTGTACTTGAACAAAACCAAAGGTAACTACCAAGAAAGTTTATGCAACACATGAATGAAGACCTAAGTGATGAAAATCAGTAAATAATGTAAAAGCATCTTATTACTGGCCAAACTGCCTGGTATTCTTGGATTTTCTCAATGTGAATTGCAGAGTTGTGACAAAGAAGAATATGGTGTAACTCTGTTCCAAGAGTTTGAGGTTGGGGGTGGGGAGAGGGGAGCTTCTCCTCCTTCTTCAGAACAAATACCAGAAAATCCAGGGGGGGAAAAAAAAAAAAAAGTCACAAACCAAATGGTTTTAAGCTGAATGACGCGCACACACACACCCCAGACAAAGTGGAAGACAGGCATATTCACTAAGACAGTACTTTAGCATGAGTTACAAGCAGCAAGCACTACCCGCTGGAGACTGCAAGGGTCACATACGATGCCCAGCATTTCAAAGGAGACTTACTTTCCCTTCTCAAATAATGTGCCTCTCTTCCAATCAATAAGACAATACAGTTTAAGAATGTCTCCGCTTACTTTCACATCTGAAAATATACCTCTATTCAGAAAGGGATTAATGCTGACAGCTGTCATTCTTCTTGTGCCTGTGTGGATCAACAGGCTTTGGTATCTACCCCCCTCTCCCCCACCACCCAATGAATGGTCTTAGGACAAATTTTAGCTGCAGCCACCAGTAATTTTCTTCTGCTTTTGCCTCCCCTACAAGAAAACTTCATTTTAAAAAGAGACAGCCATTGTTTTAAGATACTTTTTTTCTTTTGAACTGAAACTTCTCAAAACATTTTCTAGTAATGCTTTAAAAAAGAGTCTGATCTGACAACAAGAATATACTGCTGATCTCAGAGCAGAGGGAAGGAAACAGCTGAGCTGTCTAACACATATTTTTCTGCATATTTCTTCTCAAAGTATGTGAAATGTATCTTACCGTAGTTAAACTGACTGTTTGACTTTTCACAGTTGATGATGTTAAACCGGTAACCAATGCCAGTTTTCATTCCACTGACTTCAAAGTAAAACCACTGATGATAATGATTGCTATTTATATCCGAGTTCAGAATTAGATCATACTCGTTTCTAAAGATTAACAAAACCAAATAAATCTCTTTTTAAGAAGCAGAAATAAAACGCCTTCTGTGTGGAAAAAAAAAAAGTTGAAATATCTTACTTTCTGATCTGAATGACTTTGCGCAGGTTTCCAGATTCAAATTTGGAATTAAACTTCAAAACATCTGCTTCCTCTGGTACCAAACAACTGTAAGTAAAAAAAGAAAAGGGACCAAAATGAAACATAAACAAACAAACAAACAAACAAAACAAACTCATTAAGTTTATTTTAGCCCTCACTGGGTAATTCAGAAACTATTTTGAACCTTCCTCTAAATACAGCCTAGATAGCAGAAACACTGTTACATTAGATTAGACATTCATTGAACTCCATCATGACAGTACTGCTTTAAATATTAAAAATCATATCACAGAGAAAGTAGAACAGGCTTAGTGTATTCACTGAATATTGTTTTCAGAATGGTAAAAAACTTACCTCAAATTATCAAGGTCATAAACAACTCTGTCTATAATGTCATTTTGATGAATCAGTCTTTCAATATCTTGAGATATTTTTGTCCTACAATATCAAGCAGAGTGCTCATTTAAATTGTTGAATACTGTTTTCCAGCTACAAAAGAGGAATTGCCGCATACAACGATGAAAACTACAAAGTTGATATGAAGATAGTGAGAAAGATTTTCAGAGAGATCGCAGCATCACCCCCACGTATGTGCACAAACTATAAGCGTTCTTAAGTTGAAACACCTGCATTCACAGCTGACTGAGTCCACTATTTGTATGTGATGGAACTGAGTTTTCATGCACACAATGGACTTTATCTTATACAGAAAAATGCACCACTTCATACTTTATAGTAGAAGCACAAATTACTCAAACATTACTTATGTTAATGCTTTAATCAAGGACAGCACTTTATAACATTAGTAACTTAAATGAGTCCTACCATAACTAAAATTAAAGAGTTTTAGAGAGTAGGTTGTACAGTGAGTGTGTTAGTGTACTAGCTTTTCACCTCTGGAGATCTAGGTTCATTTATCGACTAGGTAACAAGTAAGAGTGAATTTGGTGATGTCAGCCAAATGTCAGGTTTATGTTTATCCAGATCATAAAACCATTGCACAACTGGCAGTATCTAGGTCCTGGTTTGGAAAAGTAAGAATGTGTTGCAGTTCAAGAATGAAATATAGTGGCAGAGCTGTGTGGAAAAGCTTGCACAGCACCTGCAATAAGAAGAAAAGGAGGCAGATTAACAATGAATAATACAAGAACAGAGCAGAAAAGTACATTCAGGCTGAAAATTCTCTATTTAATTAAAATAAACATTGTTAACAAATGATAAAAAGAAGGTAAGTGCATAACTCCAGTGCCTCTTATTAAATTAAAACTGGAAAACAAGTCACAAGTCTAATGTACTGACAAAATTGTAGAGGCTGACTCACCACAATCTATCTGATCAGGTTCCGCTCAGGGCAGAACTAAAGATTTTTAATCTTGCACTTATCCTACAGAACTCCATCAATCACAGTGTGCCTCAGCTCTAAGGGGTCATAATACTTCCTATCATCCCAAGAGTTTTGCCAAGACAAAATCCATTTATATCAGGCATTCAAAACCCATAGTAATAATCAGTGCAGCCAAAAGAAAAGAAATGGTATTCAAGATGCACATGAAAATGAAAAGCAGTAGCTGACATTTTCAGGTTCCAAAAATCAAGATGAAAGAGAAGCTACTGAAGATAATTAAATGAAAAATAATAATAATAATAATAAAAAACAACCACTGGTTTTGATGTGGAGCTCTCTGTTTATAGATTAGTCCTCTGCAGATCCTGATTTAACTGGTATCACTTCTAAGTGTGAGATGATTAGAAAAAATTAAAGTGTAGAGCAAAAAACAACCTAAAATTTCAGGAATGCAAAAAAGTAGAATTTAAACCCAAGCTTATAATTTCCTTCCCTAAAAGGCAGAATAATACAAAACACTTCAGTCATTCTCAATGATGCTTTTCCAAATAATAATTGGGTGAGACATGTTGTGAAAATTACACGCTACTAAATGTAAATAAAAAAACAAAGGCACTCCAAGGCACAAATTCAAAAATATTGCAACTCCAAGCATATTGGAAGACTAAAAAAAAAAAAATACAAAAATTCCACATCACATCTGCCTAACAAAAGTATAAAGAAAACCCACAAATATCCCACCTCATCCCTCCCCAACACTTTTTTAAATTACAAGGATGTATTAAGACAACCATTTGTTTTCTAAAGAAGACTTAGCTGAAAAACTAACTGCTTACATTAAAGAGAACACAAATCCCACTGAATGCCAAAAGTTCAGACACAGCTTTGTAGAAGACTGAAAAGCTTCTGCATGTCTCCTACTAAATTAATTTTCACCATCTTTCTATAAACTATAAATTCCGAAAAAGATTAAGCCCTTTATAAAAAGGTTCCATTCTCAGAAATTTCTCATATTGCAGTAATGAGACTGAGACACTTGTAGAAAACTGAATTCTTGGAACAGCATACCTTAAAAAGGTGATGCAGGATTTTTTATTCAAGTTTAGCAATATTATTACCTGATATTTCATTCTTGTTACACACAAGACCTAAAAAAGTTACTTTCAATACAGAAGATACAATAAAAATAAGAGATTTTCAAGTTAAAATAAAATACACTCCAGAATTACCTTCATGGTTTAGAAATCAGCTTTATGTATAAACACTCGTGGGTTTGTGGTTAAAAGTGAGAATTAATACAGAGCTTTACAGCTAAGAAGAATGACCATCAGAATGCCAATTTCTATCTGGCTTCACTCACTTTTACTCAGGAAGATTCAGAATTATTAAGTACTACAAAACCACCATGATGATTTGCAAGATTTTCTTCAAATGCAGTTCTTAGCTGATTTCTGACTCAAGGCTCTCGTCTTTATCAGAATCTTTCTAAAAAAATAAGCTTATAGGGAGGATTCTTCTCTGACAATGCTGAATCATGCTTCCTAGTAATGGTATATTTATTATATCATTACTGTTTCATCATTTGGTCATTTCAATAGAAAGATCACTCTTATGACACATGTGAAACACCCGGAGGATTTTAACTAGACAACCTAAAGACACTTCATCTTTTAATCACTTTAATACCTAAACATAAATTTGAAGAATCTCATAAAATCAGTTAAATTTAAAAAGCTGAAGGCATTCAATCTAATAATTGAGAAAGTGGCAAGGTCTCATACCTACTCCTACATGTTCTGCTAACATGTTAATCCTTTTTTTTTTTTTAGAACTGACTGTGCATATGAGCCAGCTCTTCATACTATCTCGGCAAATTATTAAGAGTCACATCACCCTCCACCATCTTCTATTATCTCTTAGTGAAGAAAGGAGTGTGTCGACGCATTGCTTTTTGTGGTTTGTTTTATTTTTCATTCTGTATTTATTGTATGTCATTCTGCAGGACCTAACACAAACTGCATCCTCATCCTTTGTTAAGTCTCAAATCTGTTACACTGCAAACACTAAAAACAAACATGTAAGCGTATCTGTTTCTTAATTTTTCCCCCTACTTTTTTCTGAAAGTTAGCTTTGTTAGCAAAGAGAAGAACTAAAATATCTTTAAACTATTAACTGTCATATCTTTGTTAAAACCTGAAGAGAGCATTCAGGTAGGTTGTTTGATTTGTTTGCTTGGCTTTCTTGTGGTTGTTTTGTTCTTTTACGTACTGCAAAACTTAAATGGGAATAATGAGAAGGCAGAAAGGGAGACTATAAACTTGGTATTGAAGCTGAATTACAGAATTAACAATTACAGAATCAGATTGTGCTCGTTTATGGCTCTGCACTGATCAATGCCTACCCACCTACCTTCAAACTACTTTTCACTGAAATTAAGTTTAGATGCCAAAGTAAACATTACATATGTGCCTGTTCATCTTACCCTAAAGACTGTTTCTCAAAAGAATGAAAACAACAACAAAAAAATGAGTGTGGTAACTCACCTCTGCACCCCATATAGTCTTTCCAGAATAGGCTCCTTAAATGGGGGTGGAATATGGCCAAAATAATCTGGATAGGCCACTTCTGAATATTCAGGAATAGACTTTGTGGTTTTTACCATTTCAATATAAAGATCACAGTCATGAACTGGTGATACATCAGAAACTTCAAGCATGACTTGTTCCCCTGATGAACTAGATCTGGAATCCTCCTCCTCTGAATCCACTCCAGTGCAGCAGAATTTTCCCAGGTGGACAGATGATCCTTCAAAGAGGCTACTTCCACAGGGTGAAACATGTTCACAAGGGTTACTACAAGCAAGCGTGGTAAGGCTAGTTTTGCTTTCCTTCGTTATTACACATGCTGTACTGTAATACTGATCATTTTTTGCACTGCTCTGCAAACTCATTCTGTCTAAGCCTTTCACAATTTCTTGGTTTAGACACTGGCAGGATGGAGACAGGTTTCTTTGATCATTTTGCTGATGTAAACTGCTATCTTTGACACTATCTTTCTTTGGTAGTTCCAGAAAGGCTGGCCTTCTATTGTATTCCTCTGTCAATACAGGATTGCTCTCCTTCAAAGCAACTCCTTTTGTTGACTGTTTTGTTTCAGCAGAGTACTCTTCTCCCGCTGTAGGAACAACAATAGGTCCACTCAGATTTGCATCAGGTATAAAAGGCTTTGGTTCCTTGGAAACTAAGTCACATTCCTTGAAAAATAAAAGAGAAAAATAAAACTATTAAAAAAAAAAAAAAAAAAACCATTCCTAAAGTTTCATTTGTATTACAAACCTCTTTCATAATTTCTGAGATAAGCTTTGCAATAGTGCTAATAAGTGTAATTTAAAACATGACAGTTATTATATTTTAAACTTACAAAAACATAGCAATGAAGTTTCAGCTTTTACAAGAAGATAGTGTCAAAATGACAAACAAGTAGTTCATCAATATCAAATTATCAACTCAATGCAATTCCACAGATATTTGAAGCAACCACTTTAAAGAGGTGCCCAGCATTTATGGAAATACCTAACACAATGATACTTTGTCAAAATTCTGTGTCCTTTCTTAGTTTCTGCTGTATGCCAAATTAGACACCAGAAAAGTTTTCCTTTGTATCTGCCCACAGTCCTCTTCTCACTCAGATTAAAGTGACCAGTAACATTTAACTTAGCACTCTCATATGCAGACTCTTAGGTTTTGGCCAGAGAAACTGTCCACTCAAAAAAAGAACGTCAAAGTGTATTCCAGAGACACCCCATCATGATGAGGAATGTCCTGGGAATCATGTACTTTACCTGAAAGTTTTCCGAAAGTTCTGGAAAGAATCGTTCATACATTTTCAGTTCTTCTAAGGGTCTTCCCAATTCCTGTCTAGGTTTCAGTTTATTAATATCAGTCTCAATATCGTCATTCTGAAAGAGCACAGGAACAAATTAATCTTGCATCCAGAACTAATAAACTTCTAAAATAATTATATTTACCTTTTACTTCTGACATAGCCATGCTTTAAAAGTTGAGTATCATTCTTCTAAAACTAGCTGAACTGCACTTGTCACCATAAGAGTTTAAGCAGCTCAGTTTTATTAGTACGCCAAAGCTTCTACTTCAACAGAACTGTTAAACACATCTCCATTTTCTTGCTGTCATCCAAATGTATTATACACGGGCATCAAACTACATGATAATCCAACTATTGCAACCTCAAATGTAGAGATTTCATCTGACTGCAGTGTCAAAGGAGTAAGTGCTTCTGTAGAAGATATTCCCTTCATAAGGGCTCATGACAGCATTGAATATAATTTGTCATTCCAGTCCATGGACAGACAATTCAATTAACTCCTGAGTGTATGCAACATAAAAATACAGAATAAGGCAGTTCAGACCAAATGTCCTTTGATGACCTGACCATCAGTAAAGACTTTCCAAAGTGATACAAGAGTGCAAGGTCTGGTCTCTACCTCTACAGCTGGATGAACTTCAATATTACCTTGCCAAAACACTGTCCTAGTCAATCCCAGTACAGACTGATGGAAAAAGTTGGAGCAGTTCCTACATACTGAGCAGCTTAGGTGGGAAGAGCAGGCTCAGAGAAATACAAGCCATGAAAAGAATACCGCTAAGAGTTTGCAGTTCTGTTCCACTGTACTCCAGTCATACCAAGTGTGAAGCAAAGCGGTTTTGATAAAAATCTTGAAACAATCTGAACAATAAATGCTGGTATTTTCAAGAAACACACACTTTTCTTAAGTTTCAGGAACTTTTTTAATTTTATAAGCTGCCCTGAAAACTTAGTCAAAGTCATTTGAACACTGAAAACATAGCTGTATGCATGATTCAAGCAATTTAAAGAAAATAAAAACTGCTGTGCCTTATTTTTGCCTGTTGTGTTTTTTTTTTCCTCATACCAACCTTGAAATGTTGGTCCTTATCATCATTTTCAGTTTCAATTTCTGATTCTGTTTCTGCATCATCGTTATCATCACTTTCATCTACTACATCATCCACTGTGACAGAAAAAGTTTTAAGGCAGATTATCCACTTAATCCCATATATACGTTAAAAAAAAAAGTTAACTTCTGGGTTTATTTTCTTTTTTATTTACCACTTGAAAAAAAAAAAAAACAATGTGAAAAACAGTGAGTAAATATTAGTTACTATTAATATTTACAAATATTACCAAAAAAAACTCACTTGTTTGACAATAGTGCAGACTCAATTTATTACATTCCCATACGGTTTTCAGTCAAAACAAAGATCTCCGGTTTAAACAAGCAAAACAAAAATCAAAAAACATCCAACACCCAAAAAAAAACCCCACCCCAGCAAGTCAGGAGATAGCCATTAGAAATACTTTACAGTGTGGATGTGCCAAGAATATCTCAGTATGACTTGAGGAGAGCACAAAATGAGATAGCTTTCACATCTTTTCCAGAAGTTAGTAATAATGACCACATCCAAAAATAATTGATGTCTTCACAGCTTTTAATCATACTAGCTGGTATTGACCTAGTATCAGGGAACAGTGGGACAAAGCACCCTCTTCACCTTTTTTGTCTTGCTTAAATGGGGCCTACTAAGGAAAACACTCAAGGAGAGTCCACTACAGCTGCTTAGTATGACATGTTGGGAACTAAATTTTACCCTCAAAACACAGGGCAAGATGTTATCTTTTTATACATGTGAAACTATTTGCACACTAATGACTAATTTCTACTTGACTTAGAGACTGAGTACATTGAAGGACCTAGGATTTCCTCTTTCCTTAACAAAGAAAAACAAGAAGCAAACTAACTGTTTACATGACTGATGAAAATTGAACTAAGTCCCTAATATGTGAAAGTGGGCATTAACTGGTTGTTCTGGCAGATATTCTGCTTACTAGTGGCAGATTTTATCTTTTTCTAGAAAGCCCATGCAGTTTGAATGCTGGGATTTTTTATTACGTTTTCTGAAACTGTTCTTCATGTAGGAAATTTGCTGGTTGTCCGTAAAAGGCTCACTTGGATGTTTACATATTATACTGATTTTCTAGTGTATTCACAATGATTACACTATTGCTTTTACAATGCTGATTATACAATATTATACTTTTAATAAACTCAGAGCAGTACCCACCCCAACACACTACAAGTCTTCTGGTACATAAGTTTTCCTTACAAAGAAAATCCTACATATCCTATTTCCTTAGGTTTTTCATTTCTTTTTTGATAGATAACAAACCTACCAAAAAAACCCAAACTATCAGTAGTCTACTTCAAAATAGATACCATGGAATACAAAAAAAATACTGCACTAAGTAGAGGCTTAATTTCCATTGAATTTTGGAATACACTTCTAAATCCATTTTCTACTTTGAAGACAAAATGTGAACTCTAAATTCCTGCAGTTTGAGTCTGACCCATTTGAACTGAGCCAGACTCAATCAGAAAGCTGTCTTCTTTCAGACTTACCACATTTGTTTCAGGAGATATTGTGAATAAGAAAATATCAAAAAGTCTGACTTTGCCTCTTTATTTTAGAGTAACTTTCTGACAGCAACTTCACCAGTTGCTTACCCAGGTACCAAGCTGTTTCACCATATCTGAAAATGCATTAAACATCAATTATCCAAAAATACTGAAAGGTGCTCACAAATAGATGAATCTATTTCATATAAAGTAGTATACAAATGTTTTGTAGACAAGTGCTGCATAAGAGGCTGCAACAATCCAAGAAAGCAGCTCTACCTTTTTCATCATACAAATGAAGGAATAACCACAATAAACCAAAAAACAATGCTTCAAAACAGCACATGGTAATCAAAACTCACTACATCCAATTTATCAGACTAACAGAAAGAAATCAAGGAATATACATGCCTAAAAATTAGAATATACACTACATTACAGATCACATAGGAGAATGTATATGATGAGAGTTAAAAAGAGAACCCATTTAAGTTTGTAGGCTAGTATTTACAACCTACACTTCAGAGTTTGATGAAAATCACATTTTCGTTCCTGTTTTATTTTTTGTTTCTCAGAAACACAGCCACATACATGTGGACAAAATTTTCATCAGTTAAAACTTAACATTAGAAATTGGCGCTCCACATTAACAGCCACAGACTCCTTGGCATCCGAGAGGAGTCTCAGAGTCCAAGTTTTAGTGGAGAATACCATTAAGTGCAGTTGACTCCGCCTCACATATAGGTTAGACATACTCCAAGACAAAACATTACAAAATTACCATACCATCAGGAGGCAAATTGTACAGCTGAGCCACAGGACCACTGGCAGGAATAACTGGGAGTTGAAAATGGAAAGCACTTTTAATAGTTGGTAAAGGAAGACGATTTTTAGGAAAACATTTTCTCATTATTAGGCTGGATGTGTTCACAAGGGGATCAAGAGTTCTTACTGCAAGGCACTCCTATTAACAGGAAAATAATGAAGAAAAGAGAAAAGAACCTCTCAAACTAATAGTGAAACTACATTAGTTTTACAGATTTCTAGAATCCACTTATAGTATTTTGTTTACAATAATTTTTACTAATGTCTTCTGTGAAGGCCAGAAGAATTTCAATCAGCTCAAATTCCCATTCTTAAAATCTTAACTTCAAAATTAAAAGACATTTTTAAAAATTTAGATTGACAGCCCCTCCCAGAGATAGTCACAGCCAAATAATAGCAAATATTAATCTAATTCTCTACTCCTTCATTCCACTTTAGTCAAGTACAGAAAATAATCCTTAACCCCATAATCAGGTATGACCATGAATATAATAAAAAGAACTATAACACATGTGAGGTAAGGATCTGTTTCTTAAGTCAAGGAGGCAAAAACAACACCACAAAAATCCAACCGCGATGAACTTACTTGTGAGGTGTTATAAAGAATTTTCATCCCATTGGCATCAATGAATGCTTTTCTTCCCAATTTGATGTTTGTAACACTTTTAATGCACTGCAAAACACCTTTACGTATCAGCATATATCTGTGTCGACTATCATGACGGTGCCAATCAACATAAATTGTTAAAAGCACCTGCACATATCCTCTGTCTACTGCTCTCCTGGCATTTGTTTCTTTGTGAAAAAGAAAAAAAAGTTAGGAAAGAAAACTAGAAATTGCTTAATGACTTCAACATTACTTTCAAATCAAATCAAAATTCAAATCAAAATTATTCTTTTTACCCAAGTAACTGAATTGTTTCATTTAAAGTAGTATTTTAGACACACTTAGCAGCTTTACATCAACCTAAACAGAAGTTACTGAATAAATGAGGTCAGTAGTCTACCCCACGTTCTTCAGAATAACATATTTTCTTAGCATACCTGTCCACACAGACAGTGTAGATACAAGACTTGAAACAAATGTCTTAACACTTATAATTCATACAGTTTTACAACAACTATCATTCATATTTGATAAAATCAATATACCTCTACCCAAAATACTGCATAACTGGTATGACAACTGGCTCTCTCACACCAGAGATTAGTGGTTTGATGAAAAGACTTACTTAACATAAAGTGCAGGAAGTTGCAATGTCAAAACCCCTCAGGACTGAGTAAGACCTCAAAATAAATTTATTTTCTTTCCCTAACATTAAAATTTAACTGCCAATTCACAGAACAGAATACTGACAATAATTTGGAAGTATTTCTTTCCCTAAATTTCCCAAGGAGACAGTCCAAAATTAGTAAACACACAGATCTGTAAAACCAAGGTATCACACTGATCTAACATGAGAAAAACTTCGCACTCTGTAATAATCAGTACAGAATTTTACTGTCATTTGTCTGAAATGGCTTTCTGCAAATCTGATCATGCATCAGTTCTTATCCACTAAAATTAGGAATGCTGTAGCTCTCATACAACTATTTGGAGAGAAAGATATTTTAATCCCTGACAGTTACAATGCTGGCACAAAATCTGCCGAGATGACATTTATCAGGATCCCTTGCTGCCAGCCAAGGTAGGTAACGTCTGGGAAAAGACTGTTGTTCTGTTACCCTTAGTCCCACTTCATGAGCATCACTGACAGACTTGTCATTAGGACCCAAGACCTAATTACTCAGAAAGGTACCTGAAGAAACCCTGTATTTTCCCCTGCCACCCACAGATATTTTCAGATATATGTTATAAAGATGATGCACAGGAGTTAAGCTACAGATATCTGTTACCGAAGGGCACTGAAGAGGTCAGTGCCTGTAAGAGGCTGTTTCTCCACCTTATATCCAGATCAGTTCTGCAGAATCAGCACTGGCTTTCTGCTGCATAACTGAAGAAACAGTAACTGATTTTTAAACATATGTGTATATAACACACAAATTTTAGAGCACCAGTGACTGCAGATAAAATTGTAGCCTTATTTCTAAATTTCCTCGCCTTGATTTTCTTTTGGCCACAGATTTAATATTAGTTTTGCTCTGCATATATATATATATAAATACATACACATATATATGTATCTCAACTGGACAGTTTCTTGTATTCACTTACTTGATTTTAGCAATGCAGCAAGGGTGTCTAAAGCAACCCTGTCAACATAACAAGAAAAGTCAAAACAGCAACCAACCAGTAAGCTTAATCTGCAACACTGTAAAGCTATACAAAATATTTAGTTCTAATATATTTATTTAGAACCTATCCTCATGTTTTCCGGGTTGCACTGTATCACACACTTACTTTTAAAATTTGATTTCAGTAAAATGTCATGTATCTCTGCTGTTGCTGAAGTTCAGTGGTGAAATTTAAAAATATCAATGCAATGGCTGCACAAGCTTTGAGCCCTTGCAAAAAACCACCATGACAATGTAATGTTTATGAACAATACTCAGTGGATGAGATACTTCTGAAAATCACGTCTTTATGCCGCAGCAGAACAAGTACTTCCACACAGCAAAGGACGTTATCTGAGAAAACTGTAGGTGAAAAACTGGCACCGTGTGAATGTATTGAAGAGTAATGTTCTTCAGTCTGTACTATAATACAAGATTGTCAGTATAAGATTTTTCTTGTACACAAAGATCTTGCCTCAATTAAATCAAGTTGTACAACTTGAAAACATATATACTTATTTTTACTCCCTTTGCACAGATAGTCTAAAATCAGATATGCAAAGCCTGTAAACAAGGATATCATGATTACTCACATCATGGAATAATAAGTTCAGATGCCTAATTTTAGCTGGAGCTTAAAAGCACAGGACACTTTCTTAAAAAGACACTCCAGTGATCACAAATACCAGATTCGGGTAACATAGCACTAATTTTTACTTGTACTGAAGTTAGAATATGAACCATGAGAGATTATTATTTTGCTAACAAGATGAAAAATTCCAGTTACGTAATTCCTAAAGGTGGTAGTGTATAAAGAAAGGGCTATCCACTTATCTATTTTTACCTTAAATTCTTAAAAAAAAAAAAAAAAAAAAAAAACACCAAAAAACAAACCCAGGGGAGAGGGCAGGGGGAACTAAAATCACCACGTTAAGATACACAATGATTCTTTAGAGTGTTGTTTTTTTTTTTTATATATTTTTTAAAACACAACAGCCAACTGACAGATACTGCAGATATTCCTATTTTGTTTTTTATGGTTTTGCTGAGAGTTTAGAATTGCTTTGAAGTAAAACAGAAGGAAAATTCTATTACAAAATAAAACAGATAGCGTCACTCTAAAAACACGAAGGAGATGTGGCAGCCAATTCAATGAATTGAAAAATGATGGGATTGTCTTGACCCATTTGCCCTGATCGGGGGATTGCCATTAGACAGTTTCCACGCAGGAACATTATAGACAAAAAGTAACATTATTTTATCAGTACCGTAACAAGAAATTTAAATATTTTGTGTTACTCTACAGGGTAAAGTTAAACTATTAGATTTGTGGTTTTCCCTCTAAACTCCCTTTAACTTTCAAATACAAGTGAAATTTGGTTTCTCTAATATTATTTTTCATTTACAAGTTTTGAAACTTATCTAACATTTTTCTATATATTATATTAAAGAGACCTTACTTACTTCATAAGGCTAGTGTTCTTTTTACTAAAAGGGCCAATAATCTTAAACATCAGTTCTACAACTCCATTCTTTCCCAAGGACACTGCATTTACAGCTGGAAGAGTTAAAAACAATCCATTTTCAGACAGTATAAGAAAGGCAAAATGAAAAATCCATACACTTAAACTAAAATACATGTGAGTTAATCCTGAAGCACAAAAAATATTAGACATGTTTGTGCTTGAAGACATATCATGATAAGCAGACACTACTCTGAACATAATTAGTGCGGCAATCCAATCCTGATAAAACTTGGAAAGGAAGAAAAAAAATCATTACTTTACACATAAAATTATGCACATATTCCAGCTCACACTTCTGCTTTCTTTGTTATTAGGATATACCACAAAAAGAATTTTCTTCCAAAATATCTCACAGTTTATCAAGACAGCAGGGCTTCTTCAATTTCAAGTCTATTGAGTTTTATGACTTGCTATGATCCTTATGTATCGTGACAGAGAGGTATGTCCACCTGGATTTGAAAGCCAAGTGTTTGCTGTAAAATTTAGAAATGGCAATTTATACTAGGCTTCCTGAGCTGCATGTCATGCATATATGCTCTCAGGAAAGAAAAAAACAAAAACAAAAACAAAAACAAAAACAAAAACAAAAACAAAAACAAAAACAAAAACAAAAACAAAAACAAAAACAAAAACAAAAACAAAAACAAAAACAAAAACAAAAACAAAAACAAAAACAAAAACAAAAACAAAAACAAAAACAAAAACAAAAACAAAAACAAAAACAAAAACAAAAACAAAACAACCAATCAAAACCTATGTTCAAGAGATGGACACTGGATGTACATATGGGTGGAGCCAAACGCTCACTCAAAGTACAAACTGCTGAAACAGGCACAGAAATTCAATTCCCTACTCAGATCAGGAATATGCACTCCTAACGAAATAGAGAGAAAGCAACTAAAAATTGACTTCAACATAACAAGAATGTTGTTATACTGTAGAATTTAGTACTTAAACCCAAGTAGCAATTTCATCATCATAAGCAGCATCACACCACTAATAATCTAAGAAAAGTTAGAACCCTATTCTGGTAGTAACTGTACACAAAATTTTAAACAAAATTTAAACGAAATATACATCAGAATGTAATAAACGCCTACTTTTCTCTGTTTAGAATGAGTGAGAAATACAGAAAGCAGAATCTAAATTAGAGACTCAGTTCGATTTCCTTTTTCAGGATGAAGCAAGTTTTCAGCTAAGCTATGTAACTATCAGTCTTAAACTCCTGAATTTTGAGCCATTTTAGTTCATTATCCGACAGCCCAATAGAACTAAGTCTTTCAGGTTTTGAAAGTATTTGGACTTTATGAATTACAGGTGCTCATATGAATGCCCTGAAAACATAACTTACAGATCATCAAATCAAATCTCTTGAAGGAATGTGGTTATGTTTTCAATTTCTCAAAATTTTAAGAGGTTTAACGGCCATTTGGAACACAAAGGAAAAACTTACGGGAATCTGACAGTAGAGATACAGCAAGAACTACATTATTTTCATCAACTTCCTACCTCCTGCCCAAACAATGAATTAGGTTCTTGTGGAAGAATATTAGTCCACTAGTAGGGCACTTCAACACAAGGAATAAAGGAAATATTAAATAAAGAAATAAAGTATTTTCTATTTTAATTCAGCAGTAATTCCTATTTTAATTTAGCAATCGAGAATGAAATAATGAAAAGCAAAAGAACCATGAGCATGTATAATAAAGACAATAATTATTTAATTTGAAGTTCTCTTTGCAAGCACAATGTTAGCGTTTCTAGTTTAGATCTTAAAAGCATCACCATTTATGCAAATTAGATGACTCAAAATTCCACACATCCAACACCCCTGTTAACCCTGCCAACTATACAAACTATATATACACACATCGACTGAACAAAAAGATATGCAAGTACAAACATGCTTCACAGCTTTTATTAGAATTTAAGCAATTTGATGACATAAAAAGCAAATTCTCAGATAAAAAATATTAAAACATCTAACATTAAGCAAACATTTAGAGCCAATATTTTAATATCTAGATAAAAAATCTCATATCATGTGGGAGAGAAAATAATTGTCTGCAATACTTACAGCTGGTAGAATAAACTCTTAATACTTGAAGACATGGCAATATTAGTCTGTGGTTCTGCAAATTCTGCTTCACTAAATTCAATGATATGTTTAGGGCACCATTAATTCTTGCTTTCATGCCAATCTTTTTGTCTGACATCAAAGAAACACAAGATCAATCACACTAATTTTGATTATAAAGAAACAAAAGCTAAATGAACGGTGAATTCCTTCTACTGATAATGCCAAGGCTGGGTATCTATTTTTCACCATCCTTTCCTCCCCTCTATTTTACTCCTATTGCTCTCCTCTACCAGTTCTGAGTAGATGATGCTTATACCATAAGAGAAAGAAAATTTTCTAAAGTGTCAATACTAAAATTGTGAAGTATTAAGCCATATTATGTAAGTGCATTATTATCACCTTTCGGACCAATTTTTGCAAGAAGGGTATGAAGAAGCACCATTAATTCTTCATTTGGTGGAGAGTCTTTGCTGGCAGTCAAAAGCAGCTGCAATAAGATCTGAGTCCCTCCTTTAGCGACCAAGATGTTTGCCTTCCGACCACCACCTAGGAATTAAACCTTAGCTGACATTTCTGAAGCCAAAGAACAATTAAGTATCTAAGTTAAAGTTATCATAAAGGAAGTCTTTAAAACAGCAACACTTTCTTCATATGTGAGTACCCTGTGCAAGAACATGCTGGACTTAGGCTTATAGCAACATAAATTATTTCTGATTGTTTGAGAGGTGACTTCAATTTTTATGCACTTTTTATTCTGCATACAAATCAGCTTTAGCAAAGATCAGGGAAAAAAAAATAATCAAAAGACAACAAAACCAACCAAAAAATGAACACAAAGACAAACTTTCAAAAAAACCCAGAAGCCCACAGAAGAATACAGGAATAGAATAACAAATTGCTACTTAATTAAAACTTACCAACTGAAATTACCTCTATGAGAATATTCAATATATTTAGCATAGTTTGAGGATCTTTTGTATTCTGCAATAAAACCACAGAGATTTCTTTGCTTAATATAGAAGTGTAATACAGTGGTTTAGATACTTAAAACTCAAAGAAATTGCCACCACTAAATCAAACAGAACTCATGATGTAACCACCCAGCTAACCATCCCACTATACAGCCTGAATTAATGACAAAACCAAATAAAATCTGTTTTGTGGTATGGAGTATTAATTAGAACTGATAGTTGAGAAATAATTTCTTAGAATATTTATACATAAGGGAGAGTACTTATGGACTGTATCTAATCATTACAGTCCTGTTTTGAAGACTAACTAGGATAATAACATACTTAATAATATGAAGACCAGTGGTAAAATGAATACTACCTATGTACCCCTAACCATATAGGCTAAAAGGATTTACCTCTAGAGTTGACAGGATAACTTCTATTCCAGTGGAGCCCTTAGAAGTCATCTCCTTCCTGGTTTTTTCTGCCAGCGAGAAAAAGACCATTTTTCTTTTAGTATACTAGCTTGCGGGGGGGGGGGGGGGGGAATAAAAAAAAAAATCATATACAGATTGATCAGACACCTGCACTGTGCAAATAACAAAGCCTACTGAAAACTGCATATTTGTATACAAAACTGAAATAAGTAATTTTAAAACTCATTTTTTCTTTCACTTATTCAATAATCCCGTCAAGCCCTAAGGAAAAAAAAAAAAATAAAAACTACACCAACTGTAAACAAAAGAAAATGTAAGAAATCTCTCTTCCAGACACTTCTACTTCTCATATGTATGTATTATTATTATTTAAATTATAGCTGTTTTGAGAATAATTTGTAACCAATACTTTAACAGATGGCATTTAAACATGACCTTAAACGGGCACTTCAAACAATCAAGTGGCAAAAACAAGATAATGAAGCTCACCAAACAGAAACAGATATCAAAAGAAAAGTCCCAAGGAAGAAATACAAGGAGAAAGGCTCAAAAGGAAAAGTACTAAAACCACAAACCTTGGATACTTACCTTGACTCTGAACCAGATGAAGGATCTTTGAGGTAACATATCTGGCATTGTCTGCTTCTCCTAATACAGAGCCCAAATTGATCTTCTCCAGCTGTGACAGCAGAGACATCGTCCGAGAACTAGTAGAAACGAGATTTTTATGTTCATTTTTCCATTTAGATTACAGAAAAAAACAATTAAAACCAGAAATCCCTTGTCAGAGTAAGTGGAGCGGCTAATCCACCTTTGCATTTTCGCTCTGTTGGAAACCAGACGTAATTCTCCTTAATTTTGGCAAATTTAGAGATTTTGCAAAGACTGCATTGCAATTGACTAAATATATATAACACCTCCATAAGCAACTGCAAATAGGGAAATTGGTTGCTTACCTATGGCAATTAGAGTAACTTGCATTTTATAAAGTTTACCTTAAGTGCCAGGATACTGTATCAAATTTGCCATTCAAAGGAAAATTGGCTACAAACAGTGCCCAGGACTGTTTTTCTTCAGGCCAGTGTTTTAGAAGTAAAAGAAAAGATTATCATTCATGAAGTGAGCAAAACAACACCCACCAGCCGAAGAAAAATAACACCATTTTGAAGGAAAAACAAAAAAAAAAAAAAACCAAAACCAAACAACTTTGGAACATATCCAAAGCTATCATCAGAGTTTGGATTCATTTTGAACATAAGGGTATTTTGGCGTGATGTCGTAATATTCCCTTGAAAATGTATTTTAATATAAAAAACAGTTTCAAATCGGACATTCACACAGATAGGTAGATTACAAAGAATGAATATAGTTGGCCTAGAATAGTTTAATTTGTTCTTCAGTTTTAGATCATAATAATTATGAAGAATAGTTTTGAGATTCACATTTCTATATGAAAGTAAATTTTAGACAAACATTTAACATTTCAATTATAGCCATGTCATTAACTACAGGAAACCATGATTTCCAAAGATTAACAACCCTGACTTTTCAGTTTTGCAACATTAGTGTCCTGCAATGATCTACGATAATTCATTTTTACACATATACTGTTCTGACTATCTGCAATAAAACTAAAGTATATAACATCGGCTTTATAAACACTGTCAGTTTTGTTTCTAGCAATGAGGCATTATTTCTCCCTGATTTGCATTTTATATCTGTGAAAATGTTTCACACTTATAGTTAACTCTACTAATAATTAGTTTAGATTTGGACAAAAATGTTAAAACCAAGAAAAAAAGGTAGGTGATGGCAAAGGCTGGACAGCTGTGATAGCAAACTAATAAAACAGCTGTCGAGGAATCTGCTTCCACTGCTTTCATTTTTCCACACTGACATCTAAATGAGAAGCATAACCAAAAAACAATTACAGATTAGAGATGATACTTACAAGCTGTTAGCATCAGTAACAAGAAATGGCCACACTAATTACAGATCTTAAATAAAATTAAGTTTCATATTGTAAAATAAGTGTATCACCTTCTCAGTTATTCGTCTGACTTTTATATCAAAGTTGGTTTTGATCAAAAATAAATCTGTCTTGGTTGCTGAAATATTATTTTCCTTGTATAAGTGCAGCACAATCCCTCCAATCCTTTCTTATAATCCAAAATAATAAATAATAAAGCCATTAATATTTGCATAAGCTTTGTTTTATTTATTTCCACTTCTTTATTTATCCACTGAACTTGAAATACCCCAAAACAAACACGAGATTTTGATGAAATCTACAAGCTGTGTTGATCTGGTATACAAACTGACTAATTTCCAAAGGATACTATCTTCACCAGCTCCACAATCAAAACAAGTAAGAGTTCAGCCAACCCACATATAATCCAATGTATAAGAGAACTGCTGCTTCAATTTGTACATGTGTGTTTGTGTGAATATACACACGTATAACTTCCACTGTGGTATATCATTGCTCTTGAAACAGATGTCATTTCAAAGCTGGAAGCAACTCAAGAAAACAAAAATGATCCTTAGGAACAAATCAGTTTTTGTAAAGACAAAATTTATTTAGAGGCATCAAAATTTCAGAGCTAACCTCAGGTTTGACTGCTGCAGCCTGCAAAATTCAAGCTACACTGGCACATGGAAGCAATATACCAATATACAGAAAGTTAGCATCTAACAGAACTTCTCCATACTTAATAAAAGCTCTGAGAGGTTTAGGAAGGGTAAGTTATTCTTTGTACTGGCTGACACAACAATTTAAATTCTAAGATTTAGAGGCACAATCTCCTCCTGGGGCCAGTTTCTATCAAGAGCAACGAACACTCATTGCAGCATTTAAAGAGATATCTTCAGAATGGTTTTAGGTTATACATCTTGCATGAAGTCTTCCAACAGAAATATAGTAAATGAACTTCACGTCTTCAGCATACCCAACAAAGTGTTCTTGAAAATAACACAAGCCCAGAGTCTATGCTGAAATGTAAGTTAAAGTCCCTACTTCCTCTCAATTATAATGGAGTTTTCTTCTTGAAACAAGAGTTTTATTCTTATTTATTAATATTCTACACTAATATACATAGTGGTTATAATATTATGACAGCTTTCCATGTCTGCATGGTAAATCAAAAAAGCTGTAGGACAGGAATTACAGCAGCCAGCCTGTGTCTGATCCTGTGCATGATACTGCTGTGTCAACCCATTTGACCTAAGAATAAAATGGGAGCCCAATGTGCAATGGGATTCTTCTCAATATTTGTAAAATAAATACATACTTTGGACCAACAAATCATTCAGGATCCAAATCAAGAAAACAGCTCTCCAAAACAGAGAAGCACCATGGGATTCAGTATTTTCTTATCCAACAGGTAGGTGAACCAAGGAAAGAGTCAGAATGGCAAAATAAAACTGTGTCCTGTCAGAGCTAAATCTCCCCCTAAGCTGCTGACATCGCAGAATCTCACATGAATACCTTGAACCCTGCGTCCAGCCTTTCATACAAGACTTGTTTGCCCACAATGTGAAGAACTTGTTACTAAAAGATATACTTTTTACCCCACCCATTCTAAAGCACTCCCATAAAAACACTCTGTAGTCACAGAGGGTTACACCGAGTCTCTAAAATTTTTAGTTACAAAAATCATGACTAAGGAGCATCAGAAGAACCTTCATAAGGCCATATAAACTATTCTCTTCAGAGCTGGATGAAGATGCTCTTCATGACAGACCTATGACCAACCAGTCCTCAACTACCTGCAAAAAAGGTGATTAAATAACCAAAGGCAACTTGATTCTAACGCTTTCATACCCTTCATTTGAAAGTCTACAAATCTTATTATTTCTGGCTTTCATGATTACAAATGTCCTTTATCTGTTCCAGTTGTATACCTCTCTAAGCACAGTACCTTGTACATTTTTCCATCAGATATCAGTTTTTGCATTTCACAAGAGTATTTTGAAATCTCTTCCTCCTCCAATATCTTTGCAGATCTTTCCAGGTGCAAGTTTTCTGCAATTTAAATAGCAACATTTTCTTTCTTTTCAGACCATTAGTCAATGCTCAAAATATTTTCAGGCATTAACTAACTACCGAGTGAAAGAAAGAGCATGTCCAGAAACAAATTGTGCACTATTTCCTTATGACATTGTAACTGCCTCTGGTATGCAGTCAGTGCGGCAGAGCACTTGGATGGAGCACTTTCTTTAGCTTCCTGATGGCAATCAGATGCAATGGTTATGTCAGTAAAGCTTTAAGCACATATGCAGTATTTTAACGTCACTTTCCCACTCATGGGACCAGTTACTCCCTCACACACAAAAAATCAGACGTATTTTCAAGAACAACTCAAAATACCTTTGGCTGTTTGAAGCCTCACCCATTTGGATAGTTCTTCCAGGATCTTTCTGTACAAAGAAGAGAAGATGGCTGATCTACTGCCACCCAGTTTCTCCTCCCCGACTCCCACAAACACAGCCACTAGGTTTGCCATTTATGTCTTTCACTACTTAACCCAAACCTCATGAGTTCTGAAGAAAACGGATAATTGTTATTCCGGGATGAATTTAGACTTTCCTTAAGCATCCCAAGAAGTTTAGCACACTTATTTGATCCTGTACATTGCATGCCTCAACAGGCAGGAAAACTGTTTCTCCATCCCATGTTCAAATGCCACAGTTTAAAACACCCCTTACATCATCAACTTACTTGCAGAAAGGAAGCATGAACAACCTTGCCATCATCTCAACTGCTGCCAAAGCATACAGCTGACTCTAGCTAACCCAACAGCTTTGTGTATTTCCTTTTCTGGTTAGGAAAGCTGTGAGTAGATATAGAGGAAGCAACTGCTCAGACACTGAGGAACAGAGGACATCAGGGGTTCATGTGTGAGAGAACCCCTCAAAAAGAAACCATCTTCTCAAAGAAAATTCCCTCACTGCAGAGACATTTCTTCCAGTCTCACCAACTATAAAAAAGTTCCAAGCATCCTTACTCTGTTTATGAAGAAGTGCTAGATTCATAACTCTACATTACTCACTGTACACTGCCTTTGCTATGCAAACACTACACCTAAGTGTCTGCTCACAATGAGAAAGAGAACAGAATTTTTATTAGCTGCCATGACAGCCAGCACAGTGATCTTAGAATGATTTTAAGCTATTCATCTTTCAAGAAGCCTACCAAAAGATAACAGCCAAATTAAAGAGTCATCAGAAACTTTCAGTTTCCCAGTTGTACCTTCCTTCCTCTGAAACTTCTGTCTGCAGTCAGCCAGCACACTGACATATCAGGGAGTGTATTCTTCTCCCACAGCGAACAGATCTTCTGTGTTTCATCACATTAAGAAAACTATTTTAAAGTAGGCAGGCTTCTCATGAGTTTGTTTTCATTTTATTCCAATGCAATCCATTTCTTTCCCTCCTCCCTTTCCCCCCCCCCCCAAACACCTCCACAGATTTGAAATAATCTTGAGAGAGCTGGTACCTCTGATTAGTTCACAGCTATTTCTGTACAATGAATACACCATAATTTATTTATGGCTTAGGGAACAACTGAATTGCAGGGATGGAAACTCCAATTTCAACTCAATAACTAAAGAAGAATACAAGACACTTAAGTTGCCACTCCACAAAAATCTAATATTCTTTGTATACTTTATGTATTATAACCAGCAGTATTTCCAAGAATACCCATTGCTGCTTAAGAGTTTGACTTTGCTTATTGGAATGCCTAAGGAACTAATACACCCTAAGTAGAAAATGCAATAGTTTCTCCATATTTCTTTTGATCCATGTCTCACACAAACAGGAACACAGACTCTGATACCAAGCCATTCCACTCTAAGTCAGGAAAAGCAAACACAATTCTACATGCAAACATTAAAGTTTGAAATTCATCCCAAGATACAAAATTAACACATGGTAGGGCATCCAGTACCTGAAGGGGGCCTATAGGGATGCTGGGGACTGTAGTGATAGGACAACGGGTAACGGGTTCAAACTTAAACAAGGGAAGTTTAGATTGGATATGAGGAAGAAATTCTTTACTGCAAGAGCGGTGAGGCACTGGAATGGGTTGTCCAGGGAAGTTGTGAATGCTCCATCGCTGGCGGTGTTCAAGGCCGGGCTGGACATAGCCTTGGGTGGCATGGTTTAGTGTGAGGTGTCCCTGCCCATGGCAGGGGGGTTGGAACTAGATGATCTTAAGGTCCTTTCCAATCCTAACTATTCTATGATTCCATGTCCTACATGCAAATTCATCCACTCATTTAGAAAATAAACGGTACTTCAAAGAACTAAGACTGAAGCCAAAATTCCCTATTTTGCTGCCTTTAGATTTTTTTTTTAATCTGATAGATGGTTTAACCTTTGCTAGTTTAAGAGAAGAGTAGGACTGAAAATCTGTCAATAGTTTTCTGATGCTTAATAGACATGTTGTTTCCCATAGAAAATCTCTTAACTTTTTCACATGCTTGCTAGAACAAGTTAGCATGAAAATAACACACAACTTTGCAACTCTTGAAATATTCTGTAATCTCACTCTTGTTTATCCTATCTGTGTGTTGGATTGCAGAATTATTAGAGAACGATATACATCTTATGACAAATTCATGGCTTGTTATAAACTTGCCTTTGATTCCTTCAGTAAGATTTTTTTATGTTTTGCCGATATTTGCATGAAATAAATTACCTGATAATTGTTTCAATTAAATTTAATGCAGACTTTATATTTGAATGTGTCTAACTAACTGAAAATTTTAAATTTAGAAAGTTAAATATTAAATGCATGTAATTTATGTCAACCAATATTGGCTCCCTCAGCTTTTCAGGACATCAATTTACACATTTTTACTAAAAAACCATCATGCATTATTTATCGTATTATTCAGATAAAAATCGCTTTTTCAAAAATCTCAAATAACCAGATGCTGAGAAGTCACTATAGCCTTAAATTTACCTTTTTTCAGATGTTCTTACTTTGTTCATATCGGAAACCTGATTCTTCAAATCACCATTTCTGATAACCTGGAAGATATTAAACAACTACAAATTATCAATATCTTGTGCTCTTAAATAATGAAATGTTACCACCATATTCGATGTCTTTACACTAGAAATGTTTAGTAAGCTAATTCACATTGATTGTGCTTCTCCAAACTATCACAAGCTCTTGTCTCTCAAATCTATTTGATCCAGCTTTTAAAATAAACTATTGCAACAGAAGTACAGAGTATGATTCTGCATTATAACCGAGTCCCACCAAGTAGTCTGATTATAATAACAGAAAAATTTATCAAAGTTGCTTAATGGACAATATTTTTTTGCCCATGACAGAATTTCATTGCACAAATTTCACTGAACAAAGTTCTTCCTGAAGCCAGTAAATACCCTTCTTTGATCTTACTTGACAATGTAGTGAGATGCCACAACCCACTTATTGCTGGTTGCCATTTCATGTAACTATGGGATAACCAGAACTAGAGCCACAGACAGAAACATGGAGCGTTTGGTGCTCTTATTTAAGCAAGACCTGAATACATTTCTTGGACAGAAACCATATCATGCAAAGGACTCGACTTTCCTATCCTTTTAAGGACATAGTGTCCTCAGCGTACACTGCTTCCTCAAATGGTGCCTCCAAACAATTAAGGTTGCAGTCTACAGGACCATTAACAGAACCTCCCTACTTCCATTTGAGATCTAGTATGAGAGACAAATAATGTCTACTGAGAGAAAAACAATCATGTCCTTAAAGGGCACACTGGTTAGATTTTACTAGTTAGAAGACACTAAAGGGAAAAAGGATATTCAAAAATGGCGGGAGGGGGGGGAATGAAGAAGACAAAGCAGCTGTTCTTTTGGGGAAAGCAGGCAAGAAACACAGCCAAGCACAAACACAGCTTCCCCCAAGAGAAATTTGCAAGTTCTCTCAAAAATCCTTGCTGTTCAACACATAAAATTATCAGGCTTTTATTACTGGCAAATTTCACTCTGCGATTGCTAAAATCTTAAACCAGATGAAGTATGAAGGAAGCTTACTTCCAGACTTACCTGAAAGCAGGATGTTTGCCAGCAGTCAAAACAAGCAACTGTTCAGCCTTTCACAAGATTTCACAGCTTGAGTCAAGTTAACAGGTGTCTTAGATTTGTCCAAGTACTCTCCAAGTGTAAACTACCTTGACTTCCTTTAAAGACAACAAACAGAATCATAGAAACATAGAACAGTTACGGTTGGAAAGGACCTTAAGATCATCTAGTTCCAACCCCCCTGCCAGAGGCAGGGACACTTCACACTAGCCCTGTCGCCTAAGGCTCTGTCCAGTCTGGCCTTGAACACTGCCAAGGATGGAGCATTCACAACTTCCCTGGGCAACCCATTCCAGGGCCCCACCACCCTTACAGGAAAGAATTTCTTCCTCATATCCAATCTAAACTTCCCCTGTTTAACTTTGAACCCATTACCCCTTGTCCTCTCACCACAGTCCCTAATGAGGAGTCCCTCCCCAGCATCCCTATAGGCCCCCTTCAGGTATTGGAAGGATGCTATGAGGCCTCCACTCAGCCTTCTCTTCTCCAGGATGAACAGCCCCAACTTTCTCAGCCTATCTTCATACGGGAGGTGCTCCAGTCGCCTGATCATCCTCATGGCCCTCCTCTGGACTTGTTCTAACAGTTCCATGTCCTTTTTATGTTGAGGACACCAGAACTGCACACAATACTCCAACTGAGGTCTCATGAGAGCAGAGTAGAGGGGCAGGATCACCTCCCTCGACCTGCTGGTCACACTCCTTTTGATGCAGCCCACGATACCGTTGGCTTTCTGGGCTGCAAGTGCAACACTGCCGGCTCATGCTCATTTCCTCATCCACCAACACCCCAAGTCCTTCTCCGCAGGGCTGCTCTCAATCTCTTCTCTGCCCAACCTGTAGCTGTGCCTGGATTGCCCTGACCCAGGTGTAGGACCTTGTACTTGGCATGGTCAAACTTCATCAGGTTGGCATCAGCCCACCTCACAAGCATGTCAAGGTCCCTCTGGATGGCATTCCTTCCCTCCAACGTATCAACAGAACCACACAGCTTGGAGTCATTGGCAAACTTGCTGAGGGCACACTCAATCCCACTGTCCACGTCCCTGACAAAGATGTTGAACAAGACCGGTCCCAACACCAATCCATGACGGACACCACTTGTTACTGGTCCCCACCTGGCCATTGAGCCATTGAGCACTACTCATTGCGTGAGGCCATCCAGCTAGTTCTTTACCCACCAGGTGGTCCATTTCTCAAACTGATGTCTCTCCAATTTAGAGACAAGGATGCCATGTGAGACAGTGTCAAACACTTTACACAAGTCCAGGTAGATGACATCAACTGCTCTGCCCCTGTCCATCAGTTCTGTAGCCCCTTCACAGAAGGCCACCAGATTGGTCAGGCAGGACTTCCCCTTAGTGAAGCCATGCTGGCTGTCACCAAGCACCTTGTTGGTTTCCATGTGCCTCAGCATGCCTTCCAGGAGAATCTTCTCCAAGATTTCACCAGGCACAGAGGTGAGACTGACTGGTCTGTAATTCCCCGGCTCATCCATTTTCCCCTTCTTGAAAATGGGGGTTATATTTCCCTTTTTCCAGTCATTGGGAACTTAACCTGGCTGCCATGATTTTTCAAATATGATGGACAGTGGCTTAGCCACTTCATTTGCCAGCTCCTTCAGGACCCGCGGATGGATTTCATCAGGTCCCATGGACTTGTGCACGTTCAGGTTCTTAAGATAGTCTCAGACCAGATCCTCTCCTACAGTGGGCTTAAGGTCTTCATTCTCACAAGGCTTAAAGTCTTCATTCTCACTGTCCCTGCATCTGCCTTCCAAGACTTGGGTGGTGTGGTCAGATAATTCGCCAGTGAAGACTGAATCAAAGAAGTCACTAAGAACCTCAGCCTTCCCCAAATCCAGGGTAGCCAGTTCTCCTGATGGCTTACGGAGAAGGCCCACATTGTCCCTATTCTGTCTTTTATTCACAATGTACCTATAGAATTCCTTTCCTGTTATCTTTCACATCCCTAGCCAAGTTTAATTCTAACTGGGCGTTATCTTTCCTAACCTGTCCCTAGATTCCCAGAGAACATCCCTGTATTCTTCCAATTCCGCCTGTCCTTGCTTCCACCTTTTATAAGCCCCTTTTTTCCCCTTGAAGGTTCCTCAACAACTCCTTATCCATCCATGGAGGCCTCCTGGGCTTCCTGCCCCATTTCCTTCTAGTTGGGACACAACACTCCTGAGCCTGTAGCAGGTGATCCTTGAATATCAACTAACAATTATTAGAGAATAGATGTGTCCACCACAATGCAGACAATTTCACAGATTATAAAGTCTGGATTATCTGAACCAGGTTGCAGGTCTTTCTTGGGGAAAAACTACTATATTTTTGAATTCAAGTGGCCAAATGCTGTTTTGCTTGCAATGTTGACCCGCTGTCAGGCAGATGATGAACAGTCTGCCAGTGTCAATAGTATCTACATACTATAGTGTGCTGAACTGCTATACAAGTGGAGACAGCTAAAGAGCTGAACTACCTTGAACTGCAAGGTCTTAATTTGTTTTACTCCAAATTTACCACAAAGTATTTCAATAAGCACGAATGCGCAAATGCTGCAGGTCAAGGGGAAAAGACAAGTAGGTAAGAAAGCACAAGAACCTCTGGGGGAAAAAAAACAGGGAAAAGAAGGGAGAAGAAGAATAGAGATAGAAATTTCATATATCAGCAATCCAGAGAATTGTGATGGAACACCTATGCATACTAAAGTATGCATAAATCTCAACAAACAAAACCAAAAACCAAACCGAAGTATGCATAAATCTCAACAAACAAACTAAACCTCTCTTCAACATTCCACCAGATGATGCAAAAAAACCACTTTCAAACTATGTTAAAACTTTCAATATTATGCTTATTTTGAGTAAAGGATTGGTAGAAAGGTAACAGCAGAAGGTGCACGAGTCTCAATTTACACATACTTTTAAATATGTTTAATGCCACTTGCCAGCCACTGCTGGCAGAGCAGAGGGTAATTAATATCAATTCTTCGGCATTTAAAAGACCACCACAAAAAAAAAAAAAAAAAAAAACAACAAAAAAAACCAAACAAACAAAAAAAAAAAAAAAAAACACCAAAGCCCCAACCAACTAAACCTCAAGTTGGAAGGGAACAGAGGTGACCAGAGAGCATCAGGCAGTTAAGCTTCAAGCTGATATATGCTGGATTCTGTGCAATCTCCCTTTGTCTTTCACACTGTCTGTGGAACATTACTCCATCTATACTTCCACCCTCAAAGGGAAAACAGAGAGCGTCATCATAGAAAACTTCTCCAGACAGGTAAAGTTGCAAATCAGAAAGCTGCATGCACTATAGTAATGCTACCAACATTAAGATAAATTAAATGGATTATAAGAAGTTTCATATTATTTTCACCTTTTTCTCTCCATAAAAGCAAAGACAAGCCTTATGTGACATGTATTTGCCACCCTCCTATATGAATTCTTTGTCACCGAGCCATTGACCTGCCTTCTCCACTGCTCAATATTTTCAGCCCTGTAAAACGTAGCCACTCACTGGCAAACCTCATGCCGAAGAGCAAGAGGATATTCCCCCTATATTTACCTTTCATGTAAGTTTTGGCATGTGCTGAAATGTGACAGAGTAACATGGAACCCAGACTCCTTCTTCTTGGACAAATACCCTGACTGCAAAGCTCCTGTGCAAAATGGTAAGCACTATCACAAAGTGATCAGCTTTTGCTCAAAACAATGGCTAAACAAATGAACTGGCACCACTTCATTCAGGCATGTCTATTAGGTGTTACTACGAGTGCCTGTTCAACTACAGAGACTTGTAAGGACACAGCCTTCCTGAATATTGATTTATATGCCTTAGAAGAACACCAAGATGCTCAGTCTCTCCAAGCCAGCAATAATTTACTGACACAAGTTAGGGAGTGACCTGAAGGGGAGTGAAAGGTGAATTAGTAATTCTGGTAGTTAATGCTTCATGTTAATACCATTCTGCTAGCACAGGTGACTGGACCTTAGGGTTTGGTAAGAAAACATGAAAGATTATGACCAGGGTCACAGAATCCATATCACAGAATCAACTACATTGGAAAAGACCTTTAAGATCAGGAAGACCAACAGTTAACCCAGGACTGCCAAGTCCACCACTAAGCCATGTCACTGAGGGCCTCATCTACACAGTTTTTGAACATTTCAAGGGATGACGATTCTACCACATCTGTGGGCAGCCTGTTCCATTATGTGACTATCCTTTTGGTGAAGAAATTTTTTCTAATATCCAGTCTAAACTTCCTCTGGTGCAGCTTGAGGCCATTACTTCTTGTTCTATCACTTGTTACTTGGGAAAACAGACAAGTCACCTCCTCTCTCTATCTTCCTTTCAGGCAGGTGTAGAGAGCAATAAGGTCCCACTGAGCCTTCTCTTCTCCAGACTAAACAACCCCAGTTCCCTCAGCCATTCCTCACAGGACTTGTGCTCCAGACCCTTTACCAGCTTCACTGTCCTTCTCTGGACCCGCTCCAGGACCTCAATGTCTCTCTTGTAGTGAGGGGCCCAGAACTGAACATAGGATTCAAGCTGCAGCCTTACCAGTGCCAAGTACAGGGGCTGGTTACTGCCTGGTCGTGCTGGCCACACTATTGCTGATATAGGCCAGGATGCTGTCAGCCTTCTTGGCTGCCTGGGCACAAGCTGGCTCATATTCAGCAGCTGTCAATCAGCACCCACGTGTCCTGATCTGCAAGGCAGCTTTCCAGCCACTCTTCCCCAAACCAGTAGCATTGCATGGGGTTGTTGAGGCCCAAGTGCAGGACCTGACACTTTGCCTGTTAAACCTCATGCAATTGGCCACAGCCCACCACTAACAACAACATCAACGACCCAGCAACAGCAGATGTAGCTGTTGTTTTTTATTAACAGCCTGAGCCACAGTTCTCATGTGAATGAAGAAACTTACAGGTTTGGGCTCCCGTTTGCTGGCTGCCAAGTTACAGATTTCCTCCTTTACCCCTGAAAATCACACATCAAGTACTTATGTACATGTTTCTCATCCAAATTCTTCACTGGTTGTGGCTTAAGCCCAGCCAGCAACTCAGAAAGTGCAGCAGTTCACTCACCCTCCCTCCCCTCGCTCCTTCAGGTGGGATGCGGTGGAGGATGAAAGAAATGTAAATCCCATGGGTTGAGATAAGAACAGTCCAATAACTAGAGTATAATATAAAACTAGTATTAATAATGATAATAATAAGGCAAATAACAAGGGGAGAGAATATAAAACTAACACAAGAAAGAAAAAAAAAGCAATAAACACAAGTGATACACAATTGCTTACCACCCACCGACCGATAGCCAGCCTGACCCGAGCAGCGATCTGGGCTTTCCAGGTAACTCCCCCCAGTTTATGTACTGGGCATGACATGCTGTAGTATGGAATACCCCTTCGGCTAGTTCAGGTCAGGAGTCCTGTCTCTGCTTCCTCCAGGCTTCTTCTGCTCTTCCTCAGCGGCAGAGCATGAGACTGACAAGTCCCTGCTCAGGATAAGAGCTACCGAGCAACAACTAAAACATCCATGTGTTATCAGCTTTGTTCTCAGACTAAAGCCAAAACACAGCACTGCACCAGTTACTAGTAAGGAAAAAAAATCTGTTACAGTTGAACCCAGGATGTCACGGAAAACAACAAACAAAACCCTTGTTTTTTTTTCTTGATCTCACCTATCTGACGCACTCTGGACTGGCTCCTGATTTCTCCAGAAAGCACGGTCTCATTCCCATTTTAGGCATTCATTTACTAAATTCACTGGTTTAGGGCAAGAGAAACCAAAAATGCCATCTGTTTCAAAAAAATAAGCAAATAAATAAAAGTCTCCTTCACTTAAATCAGGCCAGTGCCTGTCCCACTTCTGTTTGTCTTCTGTCTTAGAGGAATCCTTAGTCATCATAAAAATATCAGGAATTTCATACCACCATAGAAAGCCACCTAATCACCAAATTTACTCTCCATCACCTACCTAATAATGGAAAGAGATAATTTTTAAAAAGTAAATGCTACTAACCAAATGCTTTGAATGCAGTGTCACACAGCTCTTCTCGCATCTTGTTTATGACTCTGTTACTTAAATTGATGCATATATTTCAGGGAAAAGTGAGCACACCCCTTACCTACTGCAAGCCATCCAGGCGGAATTTCTATATGTCCAGAACAGCCACCTTTAAATAAAACTGACAAAATTAAATCAAACTCAATACAGTAATGCAGGGCTCAACTGCACGAGAACCTGCAGTTAAGTGTAGTCACTGTAAATTGTTTTCCTTTTAATCACTAATAGACAGTATAGAAGGCACGAAACTGAACTCCATCCCTTACTCTTACAATCATAATAATAATAAAAAAAAAAGCATAGTCACCATTACAATAAGTCAGCACAGCACTTTCATGACTGTTTTGATAACATCACATCAGAAAGAAACTGTCATACATTAAACACAGTAAGTTCACATCTGAGGCTCAAATCCTTTATTTAAACCAACAGCAGCTCTGCTTTCATGGTTGTTTTTTCCTCTTTTTTCTTTTTCACTGAAACTGGAGGGGTTTTACATACACATTTAAAATATATCTCTATATTTTAGAGTCATAGCAGACTACCTTGCCATCAAGCCCATTTTCTTGCAGGGGAAAATCTCCCCAAAAATTTTCAAACAACTCCCATGGAAGACAAATCTACCAGTATCTGGCAAGCTAATGGCAAGAAAAATGAGCAGTACTAGTTCAACAAGGCAAAATGATTGTGCCACAAAAATCAGACATACTCAGAAACAGTGTGTACAGATAAAGGCTATCTCTCTGGACCATGGAGGCTGAAAAAAAAACAAACTAAACACACACACACACAAAAAAAAAAAAAATCTCAGTTTTCATGTTAAAATGCTTCTATTGGAAATCTCTTAGAGAAAACAAAGCTAATCTGACCGCTACTGAAAATAGAAGACATTCTGAGTTTACATAACGGAGTTCACATGCTTCAACTAACCCAAATACTTTAACATGGACAGGCATGTCTTGGAAGAATAAGTGTAACTAAAAAATGTAAACTATCTTCATATTTATTTTTCTTCAACCCCTCTCCCACTCAAAAAAACTCCACACCAAACACACCCATCCCCCCCTTCCAAGAAAAACAAAACAAAACAACAACAAAGCCCACCACATGAAAACTCCTTAGAGGGCCAGAGACGTCTGAAATTTGAAATTTATATGGATTACACTAGGACTTTGCAGGGAAGTACTTTGTAACTACACTCCAAAGAAGTCAGCTACTTTTACCAAGTGAAACTAAAAAAATCAAAACAAAGTATCAACATGCACAGTTTATTGCTCCTACTAAATCTGTTCTACTTGCAGTATATTCTATTTTCTGTGAGGTTATTTTCCGGAAACTTGTTTTCTTAAAATAATATACTTTATTCAGAAAGGCCTATTTTATGAGTCTATTTACTATATATTAAAAGATGTTTTATTATCATGAACAAATGAATTGCAAAAACCACATATAAAATCATATTCATGAAGAGACAAAACAAAGCTTCAGTTTTACTGTATATATCTACTCTAATAAGTCTGCAAAAACCTATAAGAGTGTTCTTCTACATATATTTTCACGTTTTGCTTTGTATCCAAAGCTAGGATCATGTTATTTTCAAAGTCAGAGCTCAGTCTTCACTTACACTCACAGAGTTATTTGATTTGAAAGGTTTAAAAAAGTAAACAATAACAAGTGCACAGCAAATACGTAGTTTCTTTACTGTGTATTTATTTATCAGATAGTGGAAACAAGTAGCTGAGCAAAATCTTCGTAAATCCTACATAAAAAAAATGGTATGGAAAAAACGGAAGGAACACCAAAGTTCAGGGCACAGAACTGTGGAGAAAAAAAAAAAAAAAACAAAACCTGAACTAAAAATGAAAGAGAGAAAACCCTGGGCATGAACTGAGAAAATATGTAATGATTTAAAATTTCATAAATGCTAGGCTGAAAAAAAAAGCCAAATCGAAACCCTCCATGAGATCAGGTGATTGCATTCTGGGGTATGCTTTCAAAAGACACTTCTACCTCTCAGAAGTACATGTGGCTTCTCCAAGAACATACCAGAAATAAACTGGCTTTTGATAGCATATCATTTCACTTACTCTGAAATCTCTGAAGCTGTTCATAAGTTGAAATATTCTTTTTCAAGACACTGAAAAAGTCTGTTTGAATACAGAATATAAAAAGATTACTGCATTCTTTGTGCTCTAGGCAATCTTAAGTCCAAAATAAGGCTTCTGGCTTACTTTTTTTAAACATAGAAGTAAACTGTTTGCAGAAAGACTATTTACCTAAATTCACACTTGTAGAAATAGGTATGTTCAAAATTAAGGATGAGCAGCATCATGTGAAGGGAAGTGTCACTATTTCAGTACCAAAAAGCCAACCATTCAGAATGCTTGTAGAAAGCTGGTCAACACTGTGACAAAAACAGTGGTCCAAAACCCACAAATCTCTCCACACAATATGGAAAACTGCAGTATGTGACTTCAGATTACACAAGAAACATTTGCCAGGACAGCACAGTGCTCTTCCTTAGGCAGCAGTAAGAACTGGCCACTGTTATTAATACAGTCATGTTGCCTCCACCATCCCATCTTGTACCATAAGGAGGACTGTGACTTTGAAAATGGCTTAGAAATTATACTTTAAATAACCCCTCTGACCATTTAATCATTTACTCTCTCACACATGACATATTGTTTCCCAATTCAGCGCCCCAAGAGACAACTTTCATGAGTATTTTCAACTAGTTTTTGACAGAAAACATTTTACAGCTATACAGAGTAGCAAAGTTACTGGATGTGAACAATCTCCTTAACAAAAACATGAGGCCTCGTGTTAGATTAGAACTTTCACAGACTATTTTGAGATGCCACAGTTATTGGTACAAACTGCTCTGTATCCTGAAAGCTCAATCCACAATACAATACATAAAAGTTTTGGTTATCTATAACCCAGTTTAAAAATCTAGTGACTGAAAATCTGGGGAAATCCTTCAAACTTCACAACTAAGTTTCAAGTTGGCAAATCCTACACGGTACTCTACCACAACTAAAGATACTTTTCTTCCAGATGTAATTGTAAGACTTTATATGGAAATAGCAGAAAATAACCCTTTAATAACTAAAGCTAACCAACTCCTCTAAGTAGAAAAAAAAAATAAAAAAATTCAATCTTAAGTTTTTGGTGGAAAATAATTTTCAAATTCAAAGTAAAATGAAAAAGCTAACAACCTTTACCAGTCAAAGAAAACACACTTCTGAAAATCACCTACTGTCTCTTCCTTGTACCCTTTGATATATTTATTGCTATAAATATTTTTAGTAAAAACAAAAAAAGTCAGCTGATTAATTTACCCATTGCTGCATTACAGCAAAGTGGTGACTTTTTGATGTAACTAGATAAACCGCAGTATATAATCAGACATTCAAAAGGATATACATAGAGCTTAACAGAAGATTGAAACACCAAATCCCCACACTACAGCTTGCCAACTATGTAATGCATCTGATTACCACCAGCCCATTTAGCTGTAAAAACTCTGATACATGTCACCAAAAAGAAACTGTAAATATCTAACAGTGACCCCCATGGAAGAGAGAGAAATAATTTTTTTATTGATAAAACAGCAAAATAAGTAAACACTACTTCATTTCTTGCCTGGAAAGAAGCTCTTAGAAAGTTACAGACATGGCAAGCATAAAGTTACCCCTCAAAATACTACAGACTTGCAATTTCCAGGCTCACAGAGCATCACATTCAAAATTTGCATGATTTAAGTTGACATGAATACTGCAAAAGTTAGCTACTTGGTGCCCAGCTAGCATAACCTTTTCATCAGGTAGAAGGTCAATAACACAGAGAGGGAGAGGAGTACAATAAAAAAAGCCAGGAGGGAACGGACATTCATGGCAGAAACTAAACATTTTCCTACACCAAAAACTGAACAAGAAGTGGAAATCCAGTAACTTTCCCCAGCTCTTGAAAATGCTTCACTGACACAGTGCTAAATGTCAGAGGTGCTTTCCAACACCTAATCCAGCGACTCCTCCTTTGGCTCACACCATCTTGATGGCTAAGGTCAGTCTGCAAAGTATTCAACCCAAACATCTAACCTTGCCTCTCACCAGCTGAGTTAAAGCAAATCTTCAAGTTTGGTTTTAAGCCAACAGAAATAAACAACAAATAAAAATATGCAGCTCCCTGTTGCAGATTTATCTACTCAAATACACTTCGAGCCATTCTATCTCATTAGCATGGAGAAACACAATCATCTCACAATCCATAATACTCTCAAGAACAACTCTCACTTTCAAAACCTGATTTGTACCATTCAGCTTATGAAATACACCTGAAGCAATTAAAAAGTATTACCTACCTCCAGTACGCAAAACCCTGCACATCCTGCTTCTTGTAAATTGTAAGGGGCTTTTTTAAAGATGTAGTGAAAAATTTGATGTGCCCTGTCATGTGTTAAGGTTTCAGGGTGACAGCTGCAGGACAGACACCTCTGCAACTGCTGCAAAAGAAGGAAGGATATTTGGGTGATCCTTTCTTCCCTGCTCCCTGCCCCCCATCTTTCTACATTTAACTGTTACAAAACTGTATTTCTAAATGTAAACCATACTGAATTGTATTCAGAACACACACTGAGCAGCTCATAATCTTCCTGATGCTTAGCACAGGACATTGGACAGCTAAGCTGTGGATAGTGCAGGGCTTGAAAACATACCCATAGATACACTGCCATTACAAATCCCTTTTAAGTGCCCATACAAGCAGCTGCCTTGCTCAGTACTCTCACACTTGGTCCAACAACCTCGACTTCCCTCTAAGTTGATTAAGGAGTTAAGCACTTAAATTACTGCAGCTATGCTCCAGGCCTTGGGTGACTTCAGCAGCATTCAGATCTACTGGACGTGAGTAATTCATGTTGCAGGAGCAATCTCCTAAAAGCAAGCAGCTTGCAGATAATGGAATTCAAGGAGGAGTTTCAAGTAACACATTGGGAGCCAAAAAACAGATGGTTCCCAGACATGTCCAGCAGAATATCTCATGAATTTTTAAGACTGCAAAGCCTCTAATCATAAGACACATTGCTGACAAGTTGCTGAGTGACAAGATGAATGTTTTCCCTAGACTGAAGCCTAAACATGGGGTGAAATAGCAAGGTCCTTCTGTAAGGTAAGAGGACTTCATATATATGCCTTCTCACAGGTTTTCCCTTGCTAACTGTAGCTTCTCACACATAATTTCAGTGAATTTGCTCCTAGCAGCAGTAAGTTAACCAACATAAATCAGTGTTTTACCATCTACTACCAAAACAACTGACATTTTTCAAGTTCAAAAGCTTCCATTTGAAAGACAATCTCTGACTTTCTGGAATGGGAAAACTTAATTATGAACACCGCCATCTCCAAAACTTGAGCTGAAAGCTAACCCTGAGATCAGATGTCACTTCACACACTAAGACTACTCCTGGCTCTGGGATTCTCTCCTTCCTCTTCAAAAATTAAAAAAGAAAAACAAACAAACAAAACAAAACAAAAAAAAAAAAAAAAAAAAAACATAAAAAAGACAAACTATTTTTATAAAGCTTTCGGGGGGGGGGGGAGGGGGCAGAATACTTCCTTTATGTTGGCATTAAAAAAAAGAAATAATCATAGTGAATTGAGACATCAGGGACTAACAATGAAAAATTGTTCTGCTGAAACAGGGTATGGGATAAAATTATCTTGACCTTAAATAGGAAGGTCTCCAGAAAAGAAGATTATCTTGCCACTCCCCAACCAAAAAAAAAAAAACAAAACATCCCGACACAGCCTTGCATTTGCATCCACAATGCTCGTCATGAGGCATAACTTCCAGAAAAAATCTTGGGTCACAAGTATGATTTCACTGAAGGATTAGCCAGAAGGTGGGGCTATCCCATCAGCAGCGTCCTGTCACCCATCACTACACGCAGCAATGAAAGACATACTGAAAGCTACCTGCAAAACAGGGAAGCCTTTTCATTGAGTATAACCCATGAAAGTAGTTCACAGATATATTTTTCTAACGGAACATTACCGGTGAGAACACACTCGTTGGATAGCTAATTCCCTCATGATGGGAAAATAAAGACACAAAAATTCATACCACAAGGCTATCCATAAGTTTCATTGTTTTACACCATACAGGTACACAGAATTTCACCTCTGCCTATAACATACCACAGAGAGCTTACAGCTGCAAATGTACATAACTGAAGTTCACCCAGGTCAGGATTCCTAAGCATGTGACAAAGCCCAGTGCCTGAAAACAGTTTACACTGAAAAGAAACACACCACCACTCCCCGATACACAGCCTATTTCTCATATTCTCTCTGTCACGCACTTGAATCGACACCTAGAGAAGCAGTTGCTGTGCCAGATTTCCACAACTGCAGTAGGAGGCAGCAAAATTAAAACACACCCAAATATTAATAAAGGCCTCTCCAGGGAGCATTAAGTTCAGTGGCCGCTCAGCGGAAGCCATCCCGGCCGCCGTGTTTTCCACGCACTGCCTATGGCAGGTTACCCGGCCGTGCCGAGCAGGAGCCATAAAGCTACAGCCTCACCGAGAGCAGTTGGACAGGGGTCGCCCGCAGCCTTTCGGCTTCACGGAACATAAAAGTTGTGCTGTAATGCCAACTCGCTGTAATGTCGAGAAGAGCCTCTGAGCGGGCCGCGCACCGAACCGTGAAGTGCGAAAAAGAAACGTCCCCCCCCCGCAGCAGACAGACCTGACACCCCGGCCAGGCCCCAAGCCAGGCACCGCTCCTACCGTAGGGCCTGTACCACCTCCAGGGCGCGGATCCCGGAAAGAGCGGCCGTGGCCCCACGCCGCACCCCGGGACGCATGAGGCAACCGTCCGGCACGGGGTGAATCGGCACGGGGGAGGCCGGGTGCCGGGTAGGTCCCGACCGGGTAGGTCCCCGCCCCACCCCGCCTCAGTCCCGGCCCCGGTCCCTCCCCGCTGGCGCCTAGCCTTGCCCCGCCCGGCCCTGCCCCCACCGCAGCTCGGCCTGCGCTGCAGAGGACGATTCCTGGTAGCGGGGCTTCACCTCTGAGGCCCCCGTCGTCTCGAGGGCCGGAGCTGCCCCGCAGCCTCCCTGAGGGGCGGGTGAGGCTGCAGCGGGGGTGCCCCTCACCCGCGACACTCAGGCGGGGGCGCCCAGCCGCGCCAGGCCGGCGGTTCCACGCTGCATCCCACCCGCCTTCATGCGAGCGGCGGCAGGAACCTGCATTCACCGCAACGCGTCACGGCCTCTCCTACCGCGCCCCGGCCTTGCGCAGGCGCCGCCACCGCCGCCGGGGGAGCACGTTGCAAAGCGTGTGCGACAGTGCCGCCAGTCCGCGAGGGACGAAGAGGAGTCGAGGTGGAGGGCGGAGGGGGGAGCTGGAAGGATTTTCACCTGTCGGCGAGCGGCCTTCTCCCGGTTCGCCTCAGGCGCGGTGCTGCTGAGGGCCTACCCCGCTGCACGGAGTTGCCTGGCCTGTGGCCATGACCGGATGGTGAGGAAGGGTGCGGGCTGCCTTAGGCTGCGAGAACTGGGGGGCATTTGGGAATGCGGTGGTTGCAGGATTAGCATGACTACTCGAGTAAACTTGCCTCGATGGGTCACCTGTCACATCAGCCTCTCGCACCCGGGCTTCCTTCCTCCACTTGCGCAGTGCACTACTCCCCGTCCGGGGGAAGTCACACCCGATTTTTCACGGCAGGTGAGTACTCGCAACAGCAGTGAAGTCACGGATCACGGAATCATAGAATAGTTAGGGCTGGAAAGGACCGAAAGGATCATCTAGTTCCAAACCCCTGCCGTGGACAAGGACACTTCACACTAGCCTTGGCGCCCAAGGCTCTGTCCAGTCTGGCCTTGAACACTGCCAGGGATGGGGCGTTTACCTTTTCTTGAGCAACCTTTTCAGTGCCTCACCACCCTCACAGTCACAGGATCCCTGCTGCCTTGGATATTCATTGGGGCAAGTAAGAAAACTCCTTAGTGATTTGTAAAAGCCAAATGCTTCATTTTCTCTCTCCTTCTTCCCCTTCCCCTCCAAGTCTTTGCAAAAGAGAAATACTTTATACATTTAAACCTCTGCATGCCCAGGTTCGAGCTACTCTGTATCACTGCAGACTTCTGGAAGTGAGCAATTTCTCACTCCTTGACACTTGTTTATCTGTAACAACCAAGGAGTGATATTTCCTTCTTCATTAAGTTCCTCAAGTGAAGAAAGTTAACTGCTTAGAATTCTGAGGTCATGTGTATACAAAGGAGGAGCAGCCCTGCAGTGAAAGCTGATAAACTGAAATCCAGTTCAAATCTCATTTCTACCAATAATACCTAATGATAAAAGCACAATCCCCAATAGAAATATGCAAGGTTCTTTTCCCAATAACCATCTGAAACCATGCAGTTACCTGTTCTTACTCAGCAAAAAGCAGATTTCAGGTCCTTTACATTGTCCACATTTTTATTTGTCTTGTCTTTCAAAATACATACACCTGGCTACAGAACTTGCAAATACTGTCTTACTATGATTTATTCCACTCAAAAAGACAGGAATGAAGATATCCAAAGGAAGTAGGTGTGCATTTTGGGTGATAGTTGGCAGCTCTTCCTTAGGCCTGATTCACCTGAAGTTTATAGTTACTGCTGTTACTCCTTTAACACAGATGGTGTTTTAGTGTTAGAAAGGTAAGTTCTGCTTGTACCATCCATGCAAATGCTCACAGATAATCTGTGCAGGGAAGATATCCAACTGTACTTTCTCAACACATAACAAAGACACTTTACTGGCAAGTAAGCAGAAACTGCACAATTTGGGGGCAGGGGACTACTTTTGCGTAGCTATGACAGACAGGAGATACCAGTCCTCCTACTTAGGCCTGGTTAAATACAGTGTGACCTATGGCAAATCAGCACCAGCCAGTTTGTCCCCATTAAATCAGGAAACTCAACTAGAGTTCTGGTGGAGTTAATTCAAGTTTGAAGTGGTATAATGGTTTCTTTAGTCCATTATCATAAAATTTATGCATAGACACTTGATTACATTTAGTAAGTTCCCACCATATTAATGTCAGTGAATATGAGTGATTAAGGCATCATCCTTGATTTGATTAGTCTCTTGATCTTTCTCCAGCAAATAATTGAATGTTCTGAGAAACTGTAAACCTGTGGGTTACAATCAGAAAATACACATGTATGTGGAAGCAGATTCCTCGCTCACCTGCCTTACAGGTTTCTCCAGTCATCTAGTCTGAAGGAAAAGAATGCAGATAATCAGATTTACCAGTACACTGGTAACAGGTGGGGATAGTCTTGCTTCTTCTGTAACACCAGTCAGGCTGGCCGATGATTAAGAGAGAATACTTAAAACAGCAAACAGTACAGCTACAAGTTTCCTGTGAAGTTCTATTCATGGAATTATTTAAATGCATAACTTTGTTTAAAGCCAAGCAGAAGACATGGAATCAACTCAAGTATGACTCAGGCAGAGACAAAAATAGTTTCATGCAGGCTCTGGCAAGGAAAGAGCAAATAAGGGGGGGTGTACATAAAATTCTCTCAAATTTTTCAAAGTTGAAGTCAAAGTCAGTTTACTGAAGTCAGTTAAGAAAATAATGTTTTTTAAACAGCTCTGTATGTGTCCTGGTACACGACAAAATCAGCTCAAAATGTGGTAATTCTGCACTAAAGAAAGAGGACACAATAGCAGATCCAAATTAAGACTGGCAAAAAGCGTAACTTCATTTCAGAAAAAAAAAAAAGTGATAGTAACATGCCTAATGCAGCTACTTCTATTGTGAAACCCATTAACTTTACTCATTGTTAATGTAAACAAAAAATGCAGAAGATATACTTCTTAACAGGACAATCCAAACACTTAGAAAAAAAGTAATAAACCTATGTCAATCTACAGACAATGTGGAAAGGCAGTGGTGTCCAGTGTCATATAAGCTGCCTTTTTAGTTTACCAAATCACATTGCGTTCATTTAGTATTTTTGACAAGGCAATACATTCAGTGAATCAAGTAACATTGCTGACGTTTATTCAGATGCAAATTTTCAGACAAAGACAGGCTCCTCACCACCAACTGCATGTTTATAATCCATTAAATCAACATTTACTACTATGTAAGCAGTACAGTATGACTTCCAGGATCAGACCACACAGCTAAACCAATCACAAATAATTTGAAAAGTTAATGATTATCCCCTCTGGGAGCAGGAAAAAGCAAGGAGAATGAGAAAAAGCTCTTCAAAATACTGTAATAGGTAGCAATGCGTAAGCATTATTGAATCCTATCCTCCTCCCCTGTAGTTATCACCTGCTTACTCATTGTTTCATATTAAATCTTGAGCTGCACTAATTAAGTGTACCTCATCAGTTTCCATGCTTCTACATACCGAACATATCCAGTCTGTTCAAGATAATGAACGCAGCTACCAGCTGTCTGTAACTCTGTAAAACAACCACTCCCTCATTTGAAAGCAAATACTTGTCTTCACATACACACTAGATAATTTGTTTTGGCTCTTTAGATATGCCATCCTTTCCTAATCATTAGAATGCTTGGTACTTTTCCAGCTTCTGTTCTTTTTCACCTCTGAGAAGATCTTTTGTGCCCTATTACCATGTATATTTCAATGCATACAAAAACATTTTAGTTCAACTTCACATCTGTGGTTCATTCAGCTACGCTTGCTTTTGTAATATTACAAATGAAATAATAAATCAATATTCTTTGCAGAATGTAATTAAGAACATACATATTTGTACCCTAGTGGATATTTTCGTAAAAGTGTTCTGGAGTTTGGGCATGGGAAGGACAGAGTGTTGTTTTTGAAGGAAAGAAGGGGACAAATGTCTAAAGTGATACACAATGTTTTGAAAGCTCGAAACAAACCATATGCCTACTGACAATCACATTTAATTTATCTGTGCAGGACATTAACACAAAAAAAGCCCTGAACAAAACCCAGAGCGAATCTCATGTGTTTCAGTCAAACAAGAACCTCCACACTCGCAGTTAAAATAAAAATTCATGCATGTCATTTCATTTGTGCACTGAAGGCAATATGTTACTTCTTCATACCCTATTATCATAGATATTTTTAGTTAAATCAATGCACCAGATTCTGACAGCTTGTATTAGGGCAAAGCTGTCAGGTAAGTACTGTGAACCTGCAAACTGTGGCAGTTTTTCAGGTACTTTGGTTTTGTTTTAAAACAGACCCTTAATGTGAAACTATGAATCTTGTTGTAATTTTTCAAATATACAGGCACATTAAAGAACAGCAAGACTTAAACTTTGGCCCAGCTGAAAGAAACATTCTTTCTGTTTGTGAAAGTATTTGCATACTTTCATATACCTCCATTTTCCTTTTCTCCCTGAACCAATTCTGTTAATAAGGGCATCCAAATCAATGGTAAGCTCCTGAAAAATCAGCGGTACTTTAACCAGTATAAAAGATAAAAAATAATCTTCAGAAATGTCTGATTCCTACTTCTTGGGGTAAAGCTAACTGACAGTAACTTGCAGTAGGTGACCTCTCTTCCCACGATGGACTGAAGATGCTTCTGGAGAGACAGGGAAGATTCTCTCTGTTGTTCAGAAAAGTATAAACAAATGATGTAATTTTGTACAAACAGGTCAATTTGGGACTCTCTTAAGATTCATGATCTTTAGAGTAAACAAAGAAGATTTAACTATTAAACCTGCTTCCATTTATTTAGCATGTTTTAAGAATAGCATGCAGAGCATGAGGAGAATACAGAAAGACAAAACTTATTAGTAAATTGTGTTTTCCATTTTATTTCACTGACCTTTGTGCACACAGTACTTCAAAGTCTGCCTTTTTGCTTATGCCAGTCAAAGTTCCTTTTACAGGACTTTTTTTGTTAAACTGAATAGCAAAGGACAAGTTTCCTCATTTCTCCTCTTAAGTATCCTTAAGAAATTCATCATGCTTTAGTATGAGTTTCTGCAGTGTAAAAATAGATACTCTATTACAAACTCATACAAAATACATCAGTACCTTCAAAATTAATGTAACATCATTTTGAAAAGATGAAAATAGCAGGTAGTCAACTGATTACACCCTAAACTAGTCTATTGTTAGCTGAAGCTTTCTTAAACTAAGCAGCCTATTCAAGTCAAGTATATGATAACGATATGTTCTTACTGTATTACAGGAACAAAGATATTAATGTTGAAGCAAGTTCCTCATAACTGTCACATTTTACGTACTCTCACTTCAAGAAGGATGCACACGATTTAGACACAACCACAAAGAATTACCTAGTTGCTTTCCTGTTTTGCTGAACACTGAGGCCTACCTTGAGGATCCTACACGTATATGCTTGACTAAGGAAAACAAGTATACTTTTCCATTCAACACCAAGACATTTTAAATACTAGTAACTTGTCATCTATTTTTAAAAAAATAATAATTGTATGTGTGGAACCTAAAAATCAGTAAAAGCAATTTTATTTCTCTGGATGTTCCCATGTGAGTATTAGAAGTACCAGAACTTAGATCAGTCCTTTACAGCACTCTATCAACAAGCTTCATTGTATCATATCAAAGTGCTTTGATATTCTTAAAGCATCTCAGCTTTGGGGTTACTGCCATGAACATGTGTTAACTTTTAAACTGCTACAGTCATTTAACACACACACAACAAATTTGCTGTTCATTTTTGATGCTTGGTATTTTTGCAAGAGAAGTGGCAATCGCTTACAGTTAGTTATGAGGCACCCATTCATTGGTCTGCCAAGAACTAGACTGAGAACTCCACGATTACTTCACAAAAGCCAGCTCATAATTGTCACCATTCAGCCTGTGCAGTAACACAAATGTATTTGGTAATGAAAGCATTTGTGACAAACTTTAAGCATACCACCTTTTCAGAAACTAATTTTCATTATATATGTGGGGAAGGGTTGTTAATTTCATAGTTAAATGATTATTACAGATTATTTGAAAGGCTACAACCATTCTCTCTTGAATTTAAGAATGGAATTCCCTGGAAAATCAAGAGTCTTTCTACAGAACAGAGTGCTCGTCCAAGCACCACTGTTTTCTGCATTAAAGATACAACTAGCTTTCATTAACATGTTTTAACCATTATCAGGTTTAATCATAGAATCATAGAATAGTTAGGGTTGGAAAGGACCTTAAGATCATCTAGTTCCAACCCCCCTGCTATGGGCAGGGACACCTCCCACTAAACCATGCCATCCAAGGCTATGTCCAACGCCCCCTTGAACACCGCCAGGGATGAAGCATTCACAACTTCCCTGGGCAACCCATTCCAGGGCCTCACCACCCTTACAGTGAAGAATTTCTTCCTCATATCCAATCTAAACTTCCCCTGTTTAAGTTTGAACCCGTTACCCCTTCCCTCTCACTACAGTTCCTGATGAAGAGTCCCTCCCCAGCATCCCTATAGGCCCCCTTCAGGTATTGGAAGGCTGCTATGAGGTCTCCACTCAGCCTTCTCTTTTCCAGGATGAATAGCCCCAATTTTCTCAGCCTATTTTCATACGGGAGGTGCTCCAGTCCCCTGATCATCCTCGTGGCCCTCCTCTGGACTTATTCCAGCAGTTCCATGTCCTTTTTATGTTGAGGACACCAGAACTGCACACAATACTCCAAGTGAGGTCTCACAAGAGCAGAGTAGAAGGGCAGGATCAGCTCCCTCGACCTGCTGGTCACACTCCTTTTGATGCAGCCCAGGATACCGTTGGCTTTCTGGGCTGCAAGCGCACACTGCCGGCTCATGTTCATTTTTCATCGACCAACACCCCCAAGTCCTTCTCCGCAGGGCTGCTCTGAATCTCTTCTCTGCCCAACCTGTAGCTGTGCCTGGCATTGCTCCGACCCAGGTGGAGGACCTTGCACTTGGCATGGTTAAACTTCATCAGGTTGGCATCAGCCCACCTCACAAGTGTGTCAAGGTCCCTCTGGATGGCATTCCTTCCCTCCAATGTATCAACCGAACCACACAGCTTGGTGTCATTGGCAAACTTGCTGAGGGTGCACTCAATCCCACTGTCCATGTCACCCACAAAGATGTTGAACAAGACCGGTCCCAGCACTGATCACCGGGGGACACCACTCGTTACTGGTCTTTATCCACCGAGTGGTCCACCTATCAAATTGATTTCTCTCCAACTTAGAGAGAAGGATGTCATGTGGGACAGTGTCAAAGGCTTTACACAAGTCCAGGTAGATGACATCAACTGCTCTACCCCTGTCCATCAGTTCCGTAGCCCCTTCATAGAAGGTCACCAGATTGGTCAGGCAGGATTTCCCCTTAGTGAAGCCATGCTGGCTGTCACCAAGCACCTTGTTGGTTTTCATGTGCCTCAACATGCCTTCCAGGAGAATCCGCTCCAAGATTTTGCCAGGCACAGAGGTGAGACTGACTGGTCTGTAATTCCCTGGCTCATCCATTTTCCCCTTCTTAAAAATGGGGGTTATATTTCCCTTTTTCCAGTCGTCAGGAACTTAACCTGACTGCCATGATTTTTCAAATATGATGGACAGTGGCTTAGCCACTTCGTTTGCCAGCTCCTTCAGGAGCCATGGATGGATTTCATCCGGTCCCATGGACTTGTATACATTCAGATTCCTAAGATGGTTTCGAACCAGATCCTCTTCTACAGTGGACCCAGGGTCTTCATTCTCACTGTCCCTGCATCTGCCTTCCAAGACTTGGGTGGTGTGGTCAGAGCATTTGCCAGTGAAGACTGAGGCAAAGAAGTCATTAAGAACCTCAGCCTTCTCTAAATCCAGGGTAGCCAGTTCTCCCGATAGCTTCTGGAGAGGACCCACGGTGTCCCTAACCTGTCTTTTATTGGCAATGTACCTATAAAATCCCTTCCTGTTATCTTTAACATCCCTAGCCAAGTTTAATTCTAAGTGGGCCTTAGCTTTCCTAACCTGGTCCCTAGCTTCCTGGACAACATCTCTGTAATTCTTCCCAGGCCATCTGTCCTTGCTTCCACCTTTTACAAGCCTCTTTTTTCTTTCGAATTTTGCTCAGCAGCTCCTTATCCATCCAAGGAGGTCTCCTGGCCCTCCTGCTGAACTTCCTTCTAGTTGGGATGCATCGCTCCTGAGCTTGCAGCAGGTGATCCTTGAATATCAACCAACAGTCTTAGGTCCCCCTGCCCTCTAGGGCTGTATCCCATGGAACCTTACTGAGCAGGTTCTTGAAGGGGCCAAAGTCTGCTCTCTTGAAGTCCAGGGCAGTGAGCTTGCTGCACGCTCTTCTCACTCTCCTGAGGATCTCAAACTCGACCATCTCATGATCGCTGCAATCAAGGCTGCCCTGGAGCGTCACATTCCTAACCAGCCCTTCCCTGTTGGTGAGGACGAGGTCAAGCATAACACCTCTCCTTGTCGGCTCCTCTATTACTTGCAGAAGGATGTTGTCTTCCACACAATCAAGGAACCTTCTGGATTGCTTGTGCCGGGCTGTACCATCCCTCCAACAGGTATCAGGGTGATTGAAGTCTCCCATGAGAGCAAGGGTCTGCGACCGTGAGGCTGCTCCTATCTGCCTATGGAGCGCTTCGTCCAGCAAGTCCCCTTGGTCAGGCGGTCTGTAACAGATCCCCACAATAATGTCACCCATCACTGTTCTCCCTTTAACCCTGACCCACAAACTCTCTGTCGACTGCTCACCTGTCCCCAGACAGAGTTCCATACTCTCCAGCCTATCCCTAACATAAATAGCAACTTCCCCTCCCAGCCTACCGGGCCTGTCTTTCCTAAAGAGTCTGTAACCTTCCATTCCAACACACCAGTCATAGGAGCCATCCCACCATGTTTCTGTGATACATATCCCTGCAGACGTGCACACATCTCTAATAATAATGATCTACTCTTTGCTGTCATAACCTTGAGATCATTACAAGATGGAGTTACATATCATATGCGAAAGAGAAGGCTGCATTAAGACCTCATAGCAGCCTTCCAATATTTGAAGGGGGCCTAAAAGGATGATGGAGAGGGACTTCATCAGGAACTGTAGCAATAAGACAAGGGGTAATGGGCTTAAACTTACACAGGAAAGATTTAGGTTAGATATAAGGAAGAAGTTCTTAACTGTGAGGCTGGTGAGGCACTGGCACAGGTTGCCCAAAGAAGCTGTGGATGCCTCACTCCTGGCAGTGTTCAAGACTAGGCTGGATAGGGCTTTGAGCAACCTGATCTAGTGTGAGGTGCCCCTGACCATGGCAGGGGGTTGGAACCAGATGATCTTATGGTCCTTTCCAATCCAAACCATTCTAGAGTTCTGTGATTACCCAAAAAAATACATATAAATACAGTGCAGCTGTTAACCACCAGGCATTTCCAACAGCCACTGATTGAACTACATGCAATGCTGACGTATGAAGTAAGTGCTGTCATTGGTTAAACAGGAGTTCACATTGAGCTTTCTCCTGTTACTTTCCTCCATGTACAAATGCTCTGTACTTTGAGCATATGATGAATAGAAAGGGTGATGGGAGAAGTTAATGTTTTCATTTTAAAATCTAGCTACTTTCTCATAACCTCAAAGGCAAAATCTGATTAAGCTACCCTCTATTTGGTTAGTAAATTAGATTAGCTGCTGTCTTTTGCTGGCGATCTTTGCTAGAAACACTGGAAACATTCCGTTTATGCATTTTGAAAAGAAAAATAAAAGATCCAACCCACTGTAAAACCGGCTCTGAAATGTAGCTCCCTCCTGACAAAAGAGATCATCAGCATATCCCAGTTCACTCTGCAGAGAAACCGTTACGTAATCTCTAGCAAATCTGCTTCACTAAATCAGGGAGGACAAAACGAAGAAGAGGAAACGTCTGACAAGGGAGAAAAAAAAAAAAAATAAGAATCGCCTCAAGTCTTCTTCCAAATTCGGCAGTCCAAATTCGGCACACTGCCAGAAGGACCGCATAGCTGCGCCACCCGCACCGCTCATCCTACGGCCCTCAAAACCCCGCAGTCAGCACTGCGTCTTCAGCAAGCTCCGATTCGCACCGGGGTGCGACCAGCAGGCGAGAAGCCAGCAACGGGAGCGAGATCGGGCACCGCGGGTGCCTGCAGAGCCGCTAGCTGCCAGCGGCAGCGCTCGCCGACGGCATTTGGGCCACATCTATGGACGGAGACCCTATGCTCTCGCCCACGGCGGGCATTCCACTCGCCCGCACTGCCGTTAGGCATCAGGTCCCTTCTCAGTGCTCTCCCAGACCAAGCCAAGGGCACCCAGGTCCCCGGTTTTAGGAGAAAGGCTCCCTCTGTTCCTCCCTTTTCCTTCTCCCCCACCCCCGCGCCGCTCCCACACAAGGGTTTGGCTCAGGGCACCCTCCCCGGCACCGAGCTCGGCAGACCCACGGCTTCCGCGTACCGGCTGGCCCCAGCCCATCACTCCATGGGGCTGCCGACTGCCCGCTTCACCCCGAACAGCCCCCCGGCGGCAAGCCCCCCACCCGCAGACCGCAGCCGGTTGCTGGCGCACGCGCGCACGAACTCAGGCTAGCGGCGGAGTGCGCTTGCGCTGGGAACACCAAAGATAGGTTCGCGGGCTGGCAGCGCGGTGCGCGTGCGCGGGTCTCGGGTTCGCTCTGGGGGAAGAAGGGAGCGGGCGGGCGGTGCCGGTGAGCGAGGGACGGAGGGCGACTGAGCCGGTGAGTTGGGCTGGGCCCCTGCTCCGCGTGGTGGCGGGCCGCCGCCTCATCCGCTGGGGGAAGAGCCACTGCTTAGTGTCTTGCCAGGCAAATACAGCCAAGAAGGGAGCATGGAGTGAGCCCGCGGCACTTGTGCCCCACAGCGGTTTTGCCCCGCGGCGTGGTAGGAGGGCCCCAGAGGGTGCCTATCCGCGGTGGGGTAGAGGAGACTCGGCATGATTCAGGCTGGCTGCCGCCTCTGTGTCTCGGCAGGCCCCGGGGAGCGACCGGGCAGCCGGGGACGAGCTAGTACCGGGCGTGGGGACGCGTCACATGTGGGAAGAGGAGCACCGGGAGGGTATGGGTAAAGCGGCCGTGGCGGCTTTGAAGGGGCTGTTTAGAGCTTGCCGGGCTAGAAGGTGACCCGACCAGGTAAGGGGAGATGTAGCGCTGCTGGTATCGATCGCAGAGACAGACTGACCGGCAGAACGTACAGTCTTTCGGGGCTGCCCCGCGTATCGGAAGGTTGTAAAAGCACAATACCCGTTTGAGATAACTAGTCCGTGGAAGTTTGGAAATTATATGCCATCTTGAAGTTGCTTAACATTCCTGCGGTAATTTTGATATTACTTTCTGCTGAAGTCCGAGGAAATATGCCTATTTTCACAAATTTGTTTAGATACACTTTGTGCAAATAACAAACATGTGGTCAGTTTTACAGTTCCTTCTTTGATTACTCCTGTCTTTCTGATAGTGTGAAGCAACAACAAGAAGATTGTGGTATCTACATCAAGGGGATTTGATACTGTTGCCCGTTTGACTTCTGTTTGGATGAAACACACTTTGTAATGGCTCTGTTAAGGACACTAAAACTGCTAGAGTTCTGGTGTCCTTAGTGGCAGAGGTTTCATAGCCTACAGGGTAGTTGCAGAGAAATAGTGACCAAGAAAACTTTGAAATAATTTTTGTACTTTTTTTTTTTTTCCCCTGATATTACGTAGTGTTACTTTTTAACTGAAATCAGGTTAGTTAGCCTCCCTTTCTCACCTGAATCTTCAAAAGAAGAAAAAAAATCAAATCTCATAAGCACTTTCTCTAATTTGTACATAATGTGCATTGTCTCTGATATGGATTTAAAGGTGCAGTATCATGGTTATGAAAGCATCAATAGAAGATGATGATTCAGGATGGGAACTTGGTATGCCTGACAAGATGGAAAAGAGTAATACAAGCTGGGTAGATATAACGCAGGATTTTGAAGAAGCTTGTAAAGGTGAGTTGTACTGCTGTGTTCTAAGAAGACTTGGAATCGTCCTTTGGAAGACTAAGTATAGTTTTTCTGAGGTGTTTTAAGCAGTAGTTTGGCTCAGGTTCAAGCTCCAGATGAATGGAGTACATTGATTCTGTGTTTCCATAAGACTTCCTGTGTAAGTTAACTGTGAGGTTGAAAATATCTGAAGAACCTCACCTTGCTTACTCTTCCGGGTTACATAAGTATCTTTTTCAAGTTGTGTTTTTTCATCTCATGTACTTTTGCACCTGTTTCTATCTTTGTTTTTTTTTTTTTTGTTTTTTTCTTGCAATTTCTTCTGCCAAACGGAACCTCATTCATCCATGCATGATCAACACTGTCTTCTGTACATTTTTGATCTTAGTGATCTACCATTTGTGTACCTACAAAACACATCTAAAGGCTTCATTATAAGTAAAGAGGAAAAGCAAGCCTTTCAGTAAACTCCCCTGGAAAAAAATCTGACTTCTATATGAAGAAGCACAGGAAACTGTCATTCTGTGTTCCAGGCTATTCAGATGCTACTAGGTAATTCTAAAACCCCTTTAACTGTTGGAATAGCAGAGAGGGATGAGGGAAGGCTGAGCAACTGGGCTTCTTATTTAAGTGAAAGCAAATGAAGGCAGAGTAGAAATACCTGGTCTGTGTCTCACACCTTGTTCTCTATTGGCATAAGACAGTTTATGAGTGACAGGTGTATCCTGGAAGAGTTGCGCTAAAAGGATGACTTTAATTGCTTATCCTGTTCTCTTTCTTTGTAGAACTGAAATTAGGAGAACTGCTTCATGACAAGCTGTAAGTATGCCTGTGGGATAGTTCTGATTTTAGATAGGATTGGTGCCAGTATGTAAATATTGACTAATAAGTCAAGCAGTATCAACTAAGCTTTTTTAAACTTTTACCTTAAATTAAACAGTTGAAGTATTTGTAATATTATTTTTCTTCAGCAGTAGGTATACAAGGCACCTGTTAACATGCTGAGCATCTTATTGTGCCAGTATTATATTTTCACTTAATCAATGTAAGAATGTAGAAGTTGGTAACACATACTGTGATCAGTGGTGTTGACAATTCTGAGCTATTTTATTTGGACATGCTTTAAAAAAAAATTGCCAGAAAGACTTTTAAGATTTTAAATCTGATTGCTTTAAATGTCACTAACAAGTTTAGGATAAACAATCAGTACACTTTAAAATAACTCTTAAATGACATGCTGAAATGGAAATGGAGAGCTCTACATTAAGAAAAAATGTATTAAAAACCGTGATGAAGTCTTTCTGAATTCATTAAAACATGATGCAAGATTAACATACCTTAAAGATAAAATTGTTTAGCCACGTGAGTCTGCTGAATAAAAAAAAAGTGCTTGTTTAGTAGAATGGTTGGAGTTGGAAGGGGCCTTAAAGATCATTCATTTCCCACCTCCCTGCCATGGGCAAGGACTCCTTCCCTGGGCAGGGACACCTTCCACTACACCAGATTGCCCAAAACCCTGTCCAACCTGGCCTTGATCACTGCAAGGGATGGGTCAGCCATAACTTCTCTGGGCAACCTGTGCCAGTTTTGGGAATAATAGATCAGCAAACAGAACCACACTGTAAAATTATTACAAATCAATAACTACAATTATTTAAATTACAAGGCGAAGTACAAGATCCTGTACCTGTTTTGGGGCAATCCCAAGCACAGCTACAGGCTGGCCAGAGAATTGATTGAGAACAGCCCTGAGGAAGGACTTGAGGGTGTTGAGCCAGCAGTGTGTGCTCACAGCCCAGAAAGCCAGCCATGTTCTGGGCTGCATCAAAAGGAGTGTAATCAGCAGTTTGAGGGAGGTGATTTTGCCCCTTTGCTCTGGTGAGACCCCACCTGTAGTACTGTGTTCAGCTTTGGGGCTCTCAACACAAGAAGGACATGGACCTGCTTGAGCGAGTCCAGAAGTGGGCCATGAAGATGCTCAGAGGGCTGGAGCACCTCTGCTAGGGAGACAGACTGAGAGATCTGGGCTTGTTCAGCCTGCGGGAGAGACCTTAAAGCAGCTTTCGCATACCTAAAGGAGGCCTACAGGAAATCTGAAAAGGCACTTTTTGCAAGGATCTGTAGTGACAGGACAATGGGGAATGGCTTTAAACTGAAAGAGGGCAGGTTTATATTTGATAGTAGGAAGAAGCTTTTTACTGTGAGGGTGGTGAGGCACTGACACAGGCTGCCTAGAGAAGTTGTTGCTGCCCCATCCCTGGAAATGTTCAAGACCAGGTTGAATATGGCTTTGAGCAACTTGGTCTAAAGAAAGGTGTCCCTGCCCATGGCAGGAGGGTTGGAACTAGGTGATCTTTAATGACCCTTCCAACCAAAACCGTTCTATGAGATGCAAACCTGCTTAAAAACGTGTGCAAGAGTGTCACCAAGTAAGTTACTTAGTAGAATTAAGTCAGAGTTTTGAGGTATAATTTTATACATAAGAGCATTTCAGGGCAAGTATGCTTTTCTGAATTAGAATTTGTACATGCACAATAACCTTTTTTTGTGTAATAAATGCTCATGTAGCAGTTCGGATCAATAGCGTACGTACCAAAAGCATATGCTTTGCATCTGTATCGTTTCCTTCTGTAGACCAGTCTTTCACGTGGTTCTCCTGCAAACTTTTGTGCTGTTACTACAAGTGATCCATTGTCACATGCTGCGTTTTTTTTTCTATCAGTTTTCTTAACACGCCCATTTTAAACAAAGTTGGTATATTCAATGTATCTTATTGTCAGTCTGTGTCATCAGTAGTCTGTGGGAGACATACCTTGCTTGGGTTTATGGATGTAGTATAATAACAACCAGCTTGTCCGGGTAGTACCAGTTTGTTATGTGAAGTGATCTTTAAACAGATGTTATGTCAGTGAGGTGCATAGAAACAAGTGCACATAGCTTTAGTAGTGGGATATTTGGCTCAGGACTGTTCTTTGGTTTTCAAAAAAGGCTGAGTTTTCTTGTGGCCATCTGTTTTCTTTACTTGTGGAGAGATCCTCAAATTCATGAAAACCATGATCTCTGAAGATCAGTAGTGATGTTCAGGTACCTTTCTTTATTGTCTGTAGACAGGATACAGTGTGCTCTGTTTGTTGACATAATTTCTCTTACACTGTTTTATAAAGACTGCCTTGTATACAGTAATTTCATTCAGAACATATTTTTATTGGTGTTTTAGTTTTGGTCTTTTTGAAGCTATGTCTGCCATAGAAATGATGGATCCCAAGATGGATGCTGGTATGATTGGAAACCAAGTGAATAGGAAGGTTCTTAACTTTGAGCAAGCTATTAAGGTTTGTATGACTTCCCTGATTTTGATTACACTATCTGTAAAAGTGTGATACAGTTTTGTTAAACAGCACTTAAGCACAATTCAGCATAATTAGTGTTTCCAATCTTTACTTAAAATTCATTTTTTCTTCTTTAATCTAGGTAGTTAAGTAAGAAATAGCTTGTGATATTTACCTCTTTTCTCACTCACATTATTATAATGATGCTCACATGATGATCACAGTGAAAAGTCCTGTGAAATTGCGTGGTATCAATAGCTCAGATAAATACATTTCAGAAATGGTTTTTCAAGTTACCTTCTGCCTCCCCAAATGAGTCTTTTTTTCTGAAGGTGTATCGGTTAGTTTGTCTTTATGCTGAATGAAAACCAGCTTCCTTACAAAAGCTGGAAATTTACTCTTTATGAGACATAGTGGTTCATTAGACTGTAGTGAGAGGACGAGGGGTAAGGGGTTCAAACTTAAACAGGGGAAGTTTAGATTGGATATGAGGAAGAAATTCTTTACTGTAAGGGTGGTGGGGCCCTGGAATGGGCTGCCCAGGGAAGTTGTGAATGCTTCATCGCTGGCGGCGTTCAAGGTGGGGTTGGACATAGCCTTGGATGGCATGGTTTAGTGGGAGGTGTCCCTGCCCATGGCAGGGGGGTTGGAACTCAATGATCTGGAGGTCCTTTCCAACCCTAACTATTCTATGATTCTATGATTAGCCTTGAAGAGAAGCTGGCTAATTTAAAAACATTGTTTTTAATGATTAGCTATCGATGCACAGTCAAGATAAATGGGTGGAGGAATGTTCAAAGACTGTTATTTTTGAAAAAATAATGCATTCACAAAAGGAAAAATATTTTTTACTGTGGATCTTGTTTTCAATGGTCTAAGAGAACTTTGTATAAAATATTGGCCACCTAAGTCATGAGAATGTATGCAGAGTTGCAAACGCTGGACAAATAAAATGAAAGCAATAGGGTTGCGGCTGCCTTGGTCCATACCTTGAAGGCAACAAATCCACAAATATCTGCAGTGTAAAACTCAGTCTTAAAATAATGGGTCCTTGTTCAGTCTTTACAAAACAGTATGTATAATCATAATAATTTGAGTGTTGATCATTAACTGGCTTTGAACTTTTATTTGCTACTCACAGATCAGAAATTTTATTTCAGCTTTCTCTTTGGATATCTTTATACTTGGTCAGTGTTCAACACAGTGGGGAAGCAAAGTTTTTTCAGAGTTTGAGGTACATTATCAGGAACCTGCTCAGTAAGGTTCCATGGGATACAGCCCTAGAGGGCAGGGGGACCTAAGACTGTTGGTTGATATTCAAGGATCACCTGCTGCAAGCTCAGGAGCGATGCATCCCAACTAGAAGGAAGTTCAGCAGGAGGGCCAGGAGACCTCCTTGGATGGATAAGGAGCTGCTGAGCAAAACTCAAAGGAAAAAAGAGGCTTATAAAAGGTGGAAGCAAGGTCAGGCGGCCTGGGAAGAATACAGGGATGTTTTCTGGGAAGCTAGGGACCAGGTTAGGAAAGCTAAGGCCCACTTAGAATTAAACTTGGCTAGGGATGTTAAGGATAACAGGAAGGGATTTTATAGGTACATTGCCAATAAAAGACAGGTTAGGGACACCGTGGGTCCTCTCCAGAAGTTATCGGGAGAACTGGCTACCCTGGATTTAGAGAAGGCTGAGGTTCTTAATGACTTCTTTGCCTCAGTCTTCACTGGCAAATGCTCTGACCACACCACCCAAGTCTTGGAAGGCAGACGCGGGGACGGTGAGGGTGGGGACCCTGGGCCCACTGTGGGGGAGGATCTTGTTCGGCACCACCTTAGGAACCTGAATGTATACAAGTCCATGGGACCGGATGAAATCCATCCGCAGGTCCTGAAGGAGCTGGCAAATGAAGTGGCTAAGCCACTGTCCATCATATTTGAAAAATCATGGCAGTCAGGTGAAGTTCCCGATGACTGGAAAAAGGGAAATATAACCCCCATTTTTAAGAAGGGGAAAATGGATGAGCCAGGGAATTACAGACCAGTCAGTCTCACCTCTGTGCCTGGCAAAATCTTGGAGCGGATTCTCCTGGAAGGCATGCTAAGGCACATGAAAACCAACAAGGTGCTTGGTGACAGCCAGCATGGCTTCACTAAGGGGAAGTCCTGCCTGACCAATCTGGTGACCTTCTGTGAAGGGGCTACAGAACTGATGGACAGGGGTAGAGCAGTTGATGTCATCTACCTGGACTTGTGTAAAGCCTTTGACACTGTCTCACATGACATCCTTCTCTCTAAGTTGAAGAGACATCAATTTGATAGGTGGGCCACTCGGTGGATAAAGAACTGGCTGGATGGCCGCATGCAAAGAGTAGTGCTCAGTGGCTCTGTGTCCAGCTGGAGACCAGTAACGAGTGGTGTCCCCCAGGGATCGGTGTTGGGACCGGTCTTGTTCAACATCTTTGTGGGTGACATGGACAGTGGGATTGAGTGCGCCCTCAGCAAGTTTGCTGATGGCACCAAGCTGTGTGGTTTGGTTGATACATTGGAGGGAAGGAATGCCATCCAGAGGGAACTTGACATGCTTGTGAGGTGGGCTGATGCCAACCTAATGTAGTTTAACCATGCTAAGTGCAAAGTCCTCCACCTGGGTCGGAGCAATGCCAGGCACAGCTACAGATTGGGCGGGGAGGAGATTGAGAGCAGCCCTGCCCAGAAGGACTTGGGGGTGTGGGTTGATGAAAAAATGAACATGAGCCAGCAGTGTGCGCTTGCAGCCCAGAAAGCCAACCGTATCCTGGTCTGCATCAAAAGGAGTGTGACCAGCAGGTCGAGGGAGGTGCTCCTGCCCCTTTACTCTGCTCTCGTGAGACCTCACTTGGAGTATTGTGTGCAGTTCTGGTGTCCTCAACATAAAAAGGACATGGAAGTGTTAGAACAAGTGCAGAGGAGGGCCACGAGGATGATCAGGGGACTGGAGCACCTCCCGTATGAAAATAGGCTGAGAAAATTGGGGCTGTTCATGCTGGAGAAGAGAAGGCTGAGTGGAGACCTCATAGCAGCCTTCCAATACCTGAGGGGGGCTTATAGGGATGCTGGGGAAGGACTCCTCATTAGGGACTGTGGTGAGAGGACAAGGGGTAATGGGTTTAAACTTAAACGGGGGAGGTTTAGATTGGATATGAGGAAGAAATTCTTTACTGTGAGGGTTGTGAGGCCCTGGAATGGGTTGCCCAGGGAGGTTGTGTATGCTTCATCCCTGGCGGCGTTCAAGGTGGGGTTGGACATAGCCTTGGATGGCATGGTTTAGTGGGAGGTGTCCCTGCCCATGGCGGGGGGGTTGGAACTCGATGATCTTGAGGTCCTTTCCAACCCTTAGTATTTTATGATTCTATGATTATGAAGCTGGTCAGTAAAGATGATGGTGTACATATCTTAAGTCTGAACTGAATTGTAATGTCCTTTTTGGCTTTACAAATAATAGGTTGTATTTTGCCTATAAACTTCTGTAGTCTTAAGGGTTTTTTTTCTTTGCTTTCTAAGGATGGCACCATTAAAATAAAGGATCTCACTTCACCTGAGCTGGTAGGAATAATGGATACATGTTTTTGCTGTTTGGTAAGCATTTCCAGCTCTTAACATTAGATGATTTTGCTTGCAAAATATAATCCTTTAATCCAGTTTAAAAAATTAAAAAAACAGAACTCATGAAAAAAGATTGACCAAGCAGAAAATCCATACTTAGTATTTTAATTGCTGTAGATATTTACATTGGCTATTATAAGATGCATATTTAGTTTTGAGGTTTTCTGTTACAAGAAATCATTACGGAAGAGATATGGTCGCATTTTGAATTCTGTAAAAACGTTTTACAATATGTGGTTTTTAAATGTATGATATCTGACTGCCTGCTGTATATTGGTGTTTAAATGTGTTGGAAAGTGAGTGTGCAGTAGCCTACAGCACTCTTGCTCATTTTTGGGCAGCCAGTTTTGGATGAGCTTACAGGGGCGTTTTGAAGAAAAAAAGAAAATACCTAAATCCGTTCAAAAAAGAAATAAGCAAATTATCAGGTATTTGTTAATTGTGAGTATTTTCTATGGTGGTTCTAATTTCCTCTAGTAAATTATACAGATTATTTTCAATTACTGTTTAATATCACATCAATGAAATTACTTTAAAAAAAGAAAAAAACAACCAATATTTAAAATTAGTTTAGTCCAAAAAGATATGTAAAGGTCACTGTATATTTGATATGGTGTAACATAATTCGTCTTCTCCCCCACTGCCCCATACAGGTCCTTTCTGAAACGTATCAGTGGTTATTAAAAACCTGATCCTACCACATTTTACGCTGTTTCAAGATACAAATAATTGTTTAAATTACTGAAGCTTTCCCTGTCGCTTAAAGCAGCATGAAGTAAGAGAGGATCATGAAAAGAAGCTACAAGTCGTAGAAGAGAACATGCAGAATGTTCCCAAGTTGTTTCATAGCCAGTTGCATTTTTCATTCACTACTTGTATGGAAGACCTGTATAATTCTGAAGGTTTCTTAGTGTCATGTGTAAATCACTGAGATTAGACCTGAACTGTGTGAAAGAGGTTCATCCAACGCAGAATTTGATACTATTAGAAGGTTTAGTAACTTACTGCCTGCCACTGCTAGCAGATGGACAAAGGCTGAGAGACCTTTTTTTGTCTTTTTTTTTGCTAGGTGGAAGGTTGCCATGTTAGGGACTTCCTTAATGACTTACTGAAGCGCACAGTAAGATGGGAAAAGAATGGAGATATTACAATGAGGACTTGGCTTTCATGAGTAAAACATTAAATTTCATTTTCTTTTCCCTAGATAACCTGGTTAGAGGGACATTCCTTGGCACAGACAGTATTCACTTGCCTTTATATTCATAATCCAGACTTCATAGAAGATCCTGCTATGAAGGCTTTTGCTCTAGGGATCCTAAAAATCTGTGATATTGCCAGAGAAAAAGTTAACAAAGCAGCTGTTTTTGAGGAGGTATGTGTTACAGTGGTTAAATGTGTAACAGTATACATAGCTCCATAATGCAAATAAAACTATATATTTGTTGCAGTTTGATTGAGTACTCTAGGAGCAGCAGTACATCTTCCTAAAAGTATTAGGCTTATCTCTTTAAAATGCAGTTTTGTTCAGTGAAGGTGTTTCATAATCTTTCCTGTAATTCACTTGAGTATTGGAGTCACAAATATTTTACTCAAGAAGCGATGCAAGTCTTGTGGCTAACCATTTGAAATCATTGTTACTTGTGGTTTTCTTCCTGTTTAATTTTTTTATTTTCCTACTTTAGGTAGCCATGATTGACTTTTGTCTGAAATGTTCATCCAGAAATGGAATCAGTCTGGGTTTCTGTGCTTAGAGCAATTTTTGTTTCCTCTGATCTTGGACAAGTCAGTTCTTACTGACTATGTAAAATTGTTTAAGCAGTATTTCGCATCCATAGTTCTTGTAACATTTTGATAGGGTAGCACTTGATGAAAATGTGAAGGGCATACTGGTATTAAAAATTTATTTAGAAAATAATTACCCCAAGCTGGTTTTGGACAGGAAAGTCATCCAAACCACGGGTATACTTAGTTGTGCAGAAGAAAGCCGAACTTTTATACTTGGTGTAGTTAAACAAAAACACTTGAAATAAACACAACCCCCTCACAAAACTAAACCAAACAAAAATAAATCCCCAAATCCCAACTTGAAAATGTTACTACTGTTTATATTTCACTACATATTGCTGCTTTGGTTTTTATTTTTTAGGAAGATTTTCAGTCAATGACTTACGGATTTAAAATGGCCAACAGTGTAACAGATCTTAGAGTTACAGGTACAGTTTGTGCTTTCTGTGTATCTGTCTCTTTTTTGAACACGTTGGTTACTGTCAGCCAATCCCAGTGAATTGTTAGAAATCTGATCTGACGGTTTTTATTAGTCTTGTGAAAATCGGTGGTTTAGTAAAAAGACATGTCAGTTATTTTTCCTTGACGAAAATGTTCAGTTGTTTTTGTTAAATGCCTGAGAAGTGGAAGGAGTGCTTTTAGATGTGTGCACCACTTGGCTGGGCATGAGCTCATCCAGGACTGAGAGACATGCGCCACTGAGAAAGTGCATTGCTTAAATTCTTGTCTGCCTCACTATTTATTTTGATCTAAACAGATTGCTTTTAAGGGAAAAGCAATCAAGCAGTTCTAAAGCCATGAATATGTATATCGTTAGGTACATACGTAAGTGTGTATGTTGGCCTTTTGTTGCACTGTTTTTAATAAATGAGCTTTTTACTGAATTAATTTTAGACAGTTTATGAACACTTTAGCTTTGGATCAGTCAGTCCAAAGTAAGTATTCTGATTTGTCTACTGTTGTAAGACAGCCCTGCCATTCCTCACAAGAACAGTTTTTTGTCTTGTCTTTGGGTAGTGGGTATGCAAAGGACTAAAACTTGATTTCCCCTGAGTACTTCTCACCTATGTGGTGCAGGTGTACCTAGGAACACTTCTCAGCTTTTAATTGTACTGTGACTTTTACAGGTATGCTAAAAGATGTAGAAGATGACATGCAAAGACGAGTGAAGGTATTTTTCTCATGTTTGCTTAGTCAGTTACACTTCAAGTATATTTAACATAGAGAGGGAGTTGGATTATGAAGAATGGGGCAGGTTTGTGTCACTAAATGATGGGGTTTTTTTGAAGAAATTCTATAATGCTGGTAGTTTGCCTTCTAGCTAAAGATACTGAAGTCTTCAGACCTTGCTAAACTCTTTAATAGTCGCTTCACCTACTAGTAGGTGAAACTGTGGTGTAGAATATAACACTGGGCTGGACACAGAAAGTATGCATTTCACTTCTGGTTATTATGCAAGTATGCTGTGTGATGTTAAAGTCACTTAATCTTCTTTTACCACAACTGACAATATAAAATGTTCATATAATTTCCTTGTCTATTTGCAGAGTGGGCTGAGATAGGTCTCATTACTATAGGAGAATCTTGGATCATTCAAGAACCTAGATTGTGTATTAAGAGGTTTTGAACTTCAGAACTGATTTTTAGCATTATTTAAGATGAATGTTCTGAAGTGGGTAAAGGGATTTTCAGTAGCTTCCCTTCACAATTTTTAAAAAATATTTGAAATTCCTTTACCTTCTAGAGCACTCGAAGTCGACAAGGAGAAGAGAGAGATCCAGAAGTTGAACTTGAAGTAATTAACTGTTTACCTTTTTTATGGATTTCATGGATTAGTCAGTCCATCATTGCCTTTAATCAGTAACAGCTTGTGAGAATACGTGTCACCAGTGTTGCTGCATTAAACATGGCCCTGAACAAATCCTAGGCTAGCTGATAGGCTTTTATGCTTTGAAGAGGTAGAGTTCTGGGTTTATTCTAAGGGCAGAATAGTGATGCTGCTGCAAATTTGCCATTGATGCACCTACCTCTCAAGAAAAAGCCATTAGCAAAGTAGGTGGTCTTATCTGTCCTGTACCTTCTTCCCTCTGTCTCTTCCCAGCAGCTTTTACTGCTGCTGGCAGCATTCCTGTCAGGAAGAAAGTATGAAAAGTGAGTGAAAGCAGTGTTAACTCCTTCCAGAAAAAGTGGTAATTGATGGAGATGATGTGGCTGATTTAGAAGGATATGGGTTTCCTTTCCCAGTAATGTCACTTTCTTCAGAAGTTACTTTTAACAGAGATCCTCAGGAAAAAGGAGAGAAAATCAGTTTAATAATTTGTGGTTGTTCACCTAAGATGAGATTTGAATGGCATTTGCATAGGAGGTAGCTCTACAGCCAATGGTTGTGCTTTACCTGTAGTATCTTAGTGTTTTTTGTGGTAGTCCTTTTCTGACAGCAGTAGAGGTTTCTTCTATAAGCTATATAACTTTTCTGTGGAATCATACTAGATGCCATGTTTTTAAGATGACAGAGCATGCTTCAGTAAATCTGTAGATTTTTTTTTTTTAATAACTTTCAGGATTGAGTGTGTACTGCTTAATAATTTGCAGTGTATTTTTATTACAGCATCAACAGTGCTTAGCTGTGTTCAGCAGAGTCAAATTTACCCGAGTACTACTGACTGTTCTAATAGCATTTACCAAAAAAGAGGTACGTTAATTTCATCTTTTTGGTCTTTGTGTTCACATTGTGATCGTGTGAAATGCACATTTTTCGTTCTCTATGGTCCAGCAATTATTCTGTAGGTTCTGTAGTTCTGAATTGATGTTGCTGTAAGTAAAGCATTACAGTGGCAACCATGCAGTTTTAGTTCATTTTTTTAAAAAACATAGAGTAGGCTAGTTGCTGACATTATTGTAGCCTTGCAGAGAAATAGAATATTTATTCTAGAAGATTGTTAGAAAAATATTTCAGTTTTGGATTACTGTTTTCACACACATGAACAAACCTTTTCTTTCCTGAGTTCAGTCTCTTTCTGGGGGGTTACTTGACATGGGGCAGTTTTGCCCAAGTCTAGAGAATTGTTAGCTTTTTACTTCTGATCAAATTCATATCTAGACCTCTTTGGTCTGAGGAGCGGAATATACCAGCTTTCCAAGCAAGCAGTTTTCTTGCCTTTTTGAATATAAGGTTTCCCATTTGTTCAGAGGGGGAAGAAAGGAACTGCATGTTTTAGGGCAAAGGGGTGGAATCACACATCACATAAGACAAAGCTTTTTGTTTGAATAGCTTTTTCTTCATACAAGGATAAGTATCTATCTATTGCTTATTGTTATTTCCATTTTCATAAAGAAATAAGTTTCTTAAATGACATGGGTTTTTCCCAGATATTTTGCTGTTGGAGCAGCTGCACACTGTACAGTTTAAGAGACCTTGATTGAAGTGAAAGTTTGGTGCAAGTATTTATCATTGATAAACATCAGTGTTGAGGAAAAAGTGACTGAGTGTAGTTGTGTTCTGCACTAGTTATATCACATATCAAACTGACATAGAAGTGATCTACATTGATGTAGAACCAAGTTCTATGCTAACTGCTATGAGTTAATGTTCTGTGCCAAAATCAGATTATCTCAGTGTTGCTGAAGTCTGATTACTTTAAGTTATTTAAGTCACAGATTATGTTGATTTGAATTAGATATGCTTAGCAGCTTATTCTTCTGGTAGATTTGTGGATGCTATAGTATGTGAACATATTTTATGCAGAGCTACAGATTTTGTTTATGAGATCTTCAGGGGGTTTTAAACAATTTTTTTTTCTCAAGTCAAGGTTTAGTTTGACTTGAGATTTCAAATATTTGAAATTCTGTCAGGCATTTTTAGTCCATTATCTTTAAAACAAGATTTTAAATTTTACAGAGAGCTATTTTAAATGGTACCTAGTTTGCTAACAGATTTGGATTCATAGGATGTCAGAAGATGACAGCAGAACATGAATCAAGATGGCTGATGGACATCTGGTATATTCTAATATTATATAGTGATTTAACTTCAGTTGATAGGTTATATTATGTCTGTATTCTCAAGAATTCTATCTTTTCTAATGATGGATATTTTTTTTTTTTCTTTCTGCATTTGGACTTTTGTCTTACGTGTCAGAAGGGTTACCTGGGGTTTTTTTACACTCCCCCCAGATCAAAAGTAGAGGACTTGCATGTAGTATATACTAGACTTTCAGTTGTAGTTCTTGTTAAGGCTTATCTTACGTAGCAAAAATTACAGTGTTAAATTTATGTGTAGATATGTAAAATATGAAGAACATGTTATTGCACAAAGATCTGTTTTGGTCATTGGTTTTTTTGGTGGTGTTTTTGTTTTATTATGGTTTTTTTTTTTCCAGACCTGGTTGTGCATGAACATTAGGATTCTAATACTCTTTGTTTTTCCTGATTCTTGCATTAATTCTATATTCAAAATATATAGATTCATATTATGAATAACTGTTACTTGCCTTTCAGACAAGTGCAGTTGCAGAAGCTCAGAAACTAATGACTCAGGCAGCAGACTTGCTTTCTGCCATCCACAATTCATTGCATCATGGTATCCAGGCACAGAATGATACTACGAAAGGAGGTACATATCAAATTTTACCTTTTTTTTTTTTTATTATTTTTTTTATTTCTTAAATATGTTGTTTTGATAAAATTCTAGTATCTGTGTGTATTTGAAAAAAAAATCATTATTCACTTTGAACTAACAATACTTGTTACACAACCTGTTAGATTTGCATTGTTTGATCTTATTTTTATTTCGCTAAATGATGGTTCTCCTGTAACTAATACTGTCACTTCAAAGCCAGAGATAATGCGAACTTTAGATTACATATGCTTGAATCATTATATGTACCATTTTAAAATAGGAAACACCACCTTACTGTCTGCACAGGTATATACTGAGGTGCTGAGGGTTGGGTTTTTTTAGATAGTAATCATTGTCTCAGTTGGGTAGTTAGTGTCTCTGGAAAGTTAACTGTCCGCTAAAAAGTTCCTTCTTGCTATTTAGTTTGTATTATACTTTAAAGTGAGTTCTGCAGACAGCTTATCTGGAGAATTTTTCTCTTTCTCATTTCTCTCCCTCCTTCAATAGATCATCCTATTATGATGGGCTTTGAGCCCCTTGTTAATCAGAGACTACTGCCACCAACTTTCCCCCGATATGCAAAAATAATTAAAAGAGAAGAAATGGTCCATTATTTCGCCAAACTAATAGACCGAATAAAAGCTGTATGTGAAGTAGTCAACCTAACTAATTTGCACTGTATACTGGTAAGCATGAATATTTCTTACTTACAGTGAAAAATAAGATCTCAAAGTGTAACTTGTAAAAAATCATTCCATATATATATACTGTTTCTCACTGGAGAAAAAAGTGGGCTGTATGTATATATCTTTTGGTGATTCTCATTTTTGTGTGCAATTTCAAAATTTGCTGTCTTTTCTGATAATTAATATTTTCCTTTTTTGACAAAGACCTTTTCTCCCCTCAAACCTCCCATTTTTCCTATAATCTGTCAACTAATTATGAGCTTGTAGCTCTTTCTCTGGTTGAAGAGACGCATCTGCAGTAGTAGAACGTAATTCCTTTCTTTTTTTTTTTTTTTAATCCCCAGATGCAGTAAGCAGTAATCTGTCTATGTACCTATTACACAAGATAACACTTCATACATGTTTGTTTAAGCATGAAATTCCTTGAATAGGTGTCTTGGGTTCACCAGTAGCAGTCATTTTTCTCCTTCTTGGTAGCTGGTGCAGGGCTGTGTTTTTGATTTTTGGCCTGGGAACAGTGCTGATAACACCAGTGTTTTCAGTTATTAGGTTATTGATGACTGTGAAACATGCGCTGCAATTAAGCAAGCTAAACGGCTAAAACCTCTTTGGTATGGAGGACGATGGCTGAAGTACAAATATGGGGAGGCCTGGAAGATTGATTATATCACACTCCCACCAACCTGCCAAGGCAAGCGCCATGTGCTTACCATGGTGGAAGCAACCACTGGATGGCTGGAAACATACGCTGTGCCCCACGTTGGGTGCCAAAAAGAACTGTCGTGGTTTAAGTCTCTGTAACTCACGCAGTCGCTCTCTCACTTCCCCCTCTTTCTTCCCTCCCACTCCAAGGGGGGGGGGAAATGGGGGGAAGAATCGAAAGAATGAAACTCCCACAGGTTGAGATAAGAACAGTCCAGTAACTAAGGTATAACACAAACCACTACTGCTACCCCCAATAATAATGATGACAAGAGAAATACAAGGGAAAAGAATACAACTGCTCACCACCAGTCCCCAGCCCGACCAAACAGTGCACCCCCACAGTGCGCCCCCATCAGCAGCAAGCCCCCATACCCTTCCGGGTCTCTGCCCTCCGTTTTTTACCTCCAGGACATGACGTGCTGTGGTATGGAATAACCTTTTTGGTCAGTTTGGGTCAGGTGTCCTGTCTCCTTCCTCCCGGCTTCCCCTCCTCCCTGGCAGAGCATGAGACTCAGCAAGTCCTTGGCCAAACCAAAACATCATCAAGCAGTAACTGAAAACACTGGTGTTATCAGCACTGTTCCCACGCCGAAAGTCAAAAACACAGTGCTGCACCAGCTACCAAGAAGGAGAAAAATGACTGCTACTGCTGAACCCAGGACAATAGGAATAAAGTTAAGCGCCTGATGTTTTTTTCCTTAAGTGATGTTATTCTCAATAACTGCCTACATTTATAAAAAGACACTTAAGTGCTTGAAATACTCTTTACCATACAAACATTCCCTGACTAAAAGCCACAGTTACATCAGAAGATCAACTAAAATCTTTTGCTTTCCTATTTCCTGTTAAATTAATTAAATAGTGTTAGCTTGAAGCTTCTGGTACCAGATAAATATAGAAGTTTTGTTATAAACCTGTTTCAGTTACACCGTGGTGTTAATAGTATCTTTTTTCTATGTTATTATCCTTCTAACTGTTGCATCTGAAGAAGAAAATTCAGAAGCTTTTTGTACTGTTAAATAACAAGTAGTTTAAGAGAAAACAGATTTTAGCTTCCTAGCATATACTCATTTGTTCAAATTATTCATGCTTATTTTCTCACAAGTTGTATAAGCCATGTTATCTGTATGTATACGTTTGTGTATACAAAATACTGGTGTATTTACATAATTGCATGTATATATAAAAATGCAAATCCATGCATTTTCATTTTCAGTCCATCCATTATTATATACATAATAACATAAATACATGTGTATATATAAAAAATTTGGCATATTAACATGAATTATCTTTTTTCTCCCTAAATGTAAATTAGGACTTTTTCTGTGAGTTTAGTGAGCAATCACCATGTGTTCTTTCAAGATCCTTGTTACAGGCAAGTCCTAATAGATGTCTTTTAGTAAAATACCTCTACATGTGTTATAAATATGGATTCATCTTATTTTTTCAAATATTATCTGCATATCAGTAATATATAGTAAATAATTTTCTGGAGATATGTAAATACTAGGTATATGGGGACTTATGTTCTGATGTAATTTTTTTTACACTTTTAAATAGTGTTGTTTAGATAATGTTAATACATGCTAATCAAAGCAGAAGGTGTTGAAAGTTTTTCTCTGCCGTAAGGCTGGGCTTGTACATGCCTTTTTATGCTGTTCTCCATATGCTGTCTTAGTTTGGGGCTGGGCATCTTCCCTGTTTCGCTGAATTTCATGTGTAGACTGCTTCTGTCGCTGTAATAGTAAAACTGATGGCTAGAGCAGAACAGGCTACTACTTCTATTCTCACTGCTTTGCTTAACTTTGAAAGCGTATTATATATTCCTGAACTCAAGAGTAAATACCTTCCTGTGGGAGATTTTTATTTGACTAGGGTGTCCCAAGATGTCAGAACTTCTTTACATTTGATCCCAATTAAACCACATATGAAGCCAATTAAATGTAACTATTGGCAAGTAAAATGTTTTCACTTTGTGCGGTCTGACTTTCCACTACATGTGTTTGTGCAATCCCTTTTGGGTGTATGGCTGTAGAGCTTCTTTTCCAGCTGCTGAAGAATGATGTAAGAAAAGGACATGGCACTTGTGGAGGAAAGTGGAACGAGCATCAGACATAAGCAGTGAAAATAGTAGTATATACAGGGGTGTGAAAAAGTCTTCATTAGTCTGAAGATCTATCTTTATCTGCCTCCATGGAAACCACATGACTTGTTTTGTTAATCTTCAGAAACATCTGTCTGATAAATCATCTTTAAAGTCCAAGAAATAAAATCTTTTTGCCTGCACTGTCTTATGCAAGTAATAGAGCTGTATTTTCTGTCATGGGAACACCACAGAAGTGACGATCTTAATATGCCCCTGTTTCTGTCTGTAGCTTTGTATCTACCTTAACCATTTTAATTTTTGAAGCAGTCTTACAGGTTTCTGAGAAAATACAGGTGCCATAAGACCTTTCTATGTGTAACTTTTAAAGCATTACTTTTAGCTTATGTTTCTAAACTTAGTAAGTTAATAACAATAATTTATTAATTTATATTTCTATAAATTTATCTAAATTGATTTTAATTTACATATTATAATATAATATTAATTTATTAATTTACATTTAACTTAATGTTTCTAAAAACACATTTTCACTTTCAGACAACTTTTCTGGTGGATAACAAAAAGGTGTTTGGCACACATCTCATGCAAGACATGGTAAAAGATGCTTTAAGATCTTTTGTCAGTCCTCCAGTACTTTCTCCAAAGTAAGTGAATCTTGAGTTTACTTACATGTGTTTACATGTCTGAAAAATACTTCTGCTGACAAAAGCAAGGACAGACATACAAAGAGCACTTATGTATGTATTAGTGCTTGCAATTTGCTGCTGTGCTTATGTTTCTTTTTTAATTTTGTGCTACGTAGACTGGTGACATTTGTGAACATATCTATGTATGTGGACATTTTCCTTTTAGGTGTTGTCTTTATAATAATCACCAGGCGAAGGACTACATTGATTCCTTTGTGACACATTGCGTTCGGGTAAGCATTCATTCCAATTGCAGCACGTTTATATGTATATGAGCACTTCCAAGGTTTGTTTATGTTTGAAAATGAGACTGCTTTCTTCAGACACCTGAAATGAAGGCAAAATTATAGAAATTGGTCATCTTAGAATGGTAATGCTTTTTATAAGCTAGTGTAATTTTTGTTGTTTCTTTTCTGTACTAAGCTTCCAGACTTTTCACTAATATTAGAAATCTGCTTTATTTGAAATCTGCACCTACTGCCTCCCGAAACAAATGCATAGCACTGGTAAAAAAAAATAAAATATTTTTATACTCCAGTTTAAAAATTTTAAAAATTGGTTTAGAAGATTCAGTTATTAAGTGGCACAATGAAAATACAAGAGAATTGTAGAATTATTTAGGTTCAAGAGACCCTTGAGATCATCCAGATCATCTTTAGGTTAAGATCAACCATTAACCTAGCACTGCCAAGCTCACCTCTAAACCCCATCCCTAAGCACCACATCCCTAAGCACCACATCCCTAAGCACCACATCCCTAAGCACCACATCCCTAAGCACCACATCCCTAAGCACCACATCCCTAAGCACCACATCCCTAAGCACCACATCCCTAAGCACCACATCCCTAAGCACCACATCCCTAAGCACCACATCCCTAAGCACCACATCCCTAAGCACCACATCCCTAAGCACCACATCCCTAAGCACCACATCCCTAAGCACCACATCCCTAAGCACCACATCCCTAAGCACCACATCCCTAAGCACCACATCCCTAAGCACCACATCCCTAAGCACCACATCCCTAAGCACCACATCCCTAAGCACCACATCCCTAAGCACCACATCCCTAAGCACCACATCCCTAAGCACATCTACAGTCTTCTAAGTACTATCAGGGTTAGTGACTCAACCACTTCCCTGGGCAGCCTGTTCCAATGACTGACAACCCTTTCAGTGAAGAAGTATTTCCTAAAATCCAGTCTAAACCTCTGTTTGCACAGCCTGAGGCCGTTACCTCTTGTCCTGTCACTTGTAACTTTGGAAAGTAGACCAGAAACCTGCTGTCTCCATTCTCCTTTCAGGTAGTTGTTGAGAGTGATATGGTGACCCCTGAGCCTTCTCTTCTCCAGATTAAACAACTTCAGTTCTCTTAGCTGCTCCTCATTACACTTGTGCTCCAGACCCTTTACCAGCTTCATTGCCCTTCTCTGGACCTGCTCCAGCACCTCAATGTCTGTCTTGTAGTGAGGGGCCCAGAACTGAACATAGGATTTGAGGTGCAGCCTACCAATGCTGAGTAGTCCTGCTGGCTGATACAGGACACTTGGGCACATGGACTTAGGCATAAGAAATCTCTCTCTCACCCCAGCCGTTCTCTGCTGAATTAGGTTACCAAAGGATGCTCTCTCAATCTTGTTTACTTGTGTACAGGAAAGTGAGCACTTCTTATATCACTCCAGAGAGCTTGCTTGCCTGCTAGCATGCACTCCATAGGGAGCCTTAAGGAACCTACCTCCTTACATGGATGTATGAAACAGATGTCTAAATAGACATCATAGTACTCCTCCTGTAGTTATGAAGTTGTATTGAAAATCTAAAACTATCCTTTTTTCCTTTCAGCCATTCTGTAGTCTGATTCAAATCCATGGACACAATAGAGCTCGTCAGAGAGATAAACTGGGTCACATTCTTGAGGAATTTGCTACCCTTCAGGATGAGGTAATGTCCCAGGCAGCAGGCCAGCAAAGTTTTCTTTCCAGGTATATTCCTACCAGAGTGGAGCATGTGGTAGTAGATTCTAGATGAATGAAGCAACTCCTCAGTCCTGAAATCTTTAGGACCAGGATTCATGGAATGCAGCCCAGGAAGTCTGTAGGTTGCATCTGAAGACATTTTTAGGTCTCTTGGACAAATGAATTGCATTTTTAAGATTAATTTCATGTAATTGTCACTGCCTATAATCTCCTGTTTATAACTGTCAGTCTGCAAGGTGTAACCAGGGCGAGATAGATGAGCTGTGCTTATCTTTTATTTACCTTTGAAAATTCAGTCTTGCAGCTAGGTAGGATGTAAACTGAAAAATTTTTTAACTGTTTTAAAACATGTATGTGAAATAATAAAAATGTGTTGTAACTGATTCTGAGCATTTCACAAGAATGGGGAGTGAAAGATTCTAGGGAAGGGTATATTTTGACTTGCTGGAAATGTATTTCTTCAGCAGTGAGAGGCATGAAATAATTAAATATTTTCGAAGGTGTGTGTGCTAAGGAGAACAGTTAAGGAACTTGGAAGGTGGCAGGGTGGGGAGGAGATATTTTGCTCTTCAATTTCTCTCAGGGTGGTTTTGTTGAGAGTTTGTTGCAGTCCTGCAGCTGAGACACTGTTTTTTCACTTTGTAGCAGGTTGTATGGAATGATTTGTTCAGGACTACTGATAACCTTTCAACTGGGGGATTTAATGTCTTCCATAAAACTACTTTTGAAGACTGAACTGGCCTTAGCAATGTTTTAGTTTCTCTGGTGGGCCACTGTGTGTCTTTCATGTTAAGCTTACAAATTTATTTTTTCAATGCAGGTAGTTTTGGTGGGGTTTTCTTTGGTGGTTTTTTGTTGTGTTTTTTGTTTGGTTTTTGTTGTTTTGGGTTTGTTTTTTTTTTGTTTTTTGTTGTTGTTGTTTGGTGTGTTTTTTTTGTGGTGGTGGTTATTTTGTTTCTTTTCAGGTAATTATTGCCAGTATAGCAACATGAATAAAAGCTTGAAGTAGATTCTGAGTTTCAGTGTTAATGTGACTGCTAACAATTTATATATAAATACTTTTTAAAAATGAAATTAAAAAAGCTATTATTACTGTGATACTATTATGCAGAGTGGCCTTTTTATTTCTCTGTGCAGCAGAATTTACTTGTGTGAATAGCTTTCCTGTTTTCTGACAGCTCCAGACTATAGAGGTGGCAATATCTGTAAAAACATATTTCTGTCTCATAATAGGGAGTGTGGCTTTACTGACCCAATTTGTATTCAGTTTTTTATTTCTGGCAGAACTGGGATGCTGTTTCAGTTGAATGTACTTCCTCCTCTGTCTCTTACTTTGCTCTCTTTTTCAATAGGCAGAGAAAGTAGATGCAGCGCTTCATAGTATGTTACTGAAGCAGGAACCACAGAGGCAACATTTGGCTTGCTTGGGCACCTGGGTCCTTTATCATAACCTTCGTATTATGATACAGTATCTTCTGAGTGGTTTCGAGTTGGAACTTTACAGTATGCATGAATATTACTACATATATTGGTAAGAGGATGCTTTATTTGACAGCTGTTGGAGGAGGGATGTTACCACAGAGCTGCAAATATTGACAGGAGGGACTTCAACTAGGATGTTTTTTAATCTTGCTCTATATGGTATTTAGTTTACTTATTCATAAAGTTACAACTGGAGGAAAAAAATAATCTGTTGGTCTCTTTTCTAGATTTACTAAGTAGTGTACCTGTTTTCTTCCTTGGAAGAGTAACTCACTGTCATGTAGCTTTTAAAATTGTCTTCTAATGACAGGGAATGAAAAATATGGTGATTTTGTCCGACAAGAAAATGCAGGATGAAAGCAATTCTCTTTATTCTTTTCTGGGTTTGCAGTACAAAGATCAATTGTCTTGTTGCTCTCTAGTATTTTGAAAAAGATCTTCAGAGTTGTGACTTTAATCTTAAGGCTGACTACATAAAAATAACATTCTGTCCTGTGAGCAGATTTGGAGAGACATCTGCCTGTAGTGAAAATGACTGCACTATGTGGATTCAAAATACTCTTTATTTTTCCAGTTCCATTCACATTACTTTCATAGTTGATGACTTGATCCAAAAGGTAAATGGTGCTTCATGTCTGATTCAGCATTAAAAATTTGAAGTTGAACTTTCTTATGATAATGGTTCTGTATGTTGCTGGTTTTGGTTTTTTGGATGTGTTTTTTCTGTAAAGCTATCAATAAGCTCTTACTATATAAGCTGTAAATGTTCTCTCTGAGAGATTAGACTGGCTCGAATGATTTGAACTTCAGTGCATTTCATTGTGTTTCTATGCTGTTTCATTAGTGGATTGACCATTAAGTGAGAAAATGGGTACTCCAGATAGTTACCAGATGATGGCAATATTCTGTAGGTATACTTCAATAAGTAATACCAAGTTTTCTGTGAGACAGTATTTTTTACCTGCCTGTATTTGCCCCAACCATTTTAATAAAAGCACTCTCAACTGCTTTACGTCCTTACTGTGAGAGAATGGAAGAAGGACAAATTGAAAAAAAAGAGGAAATTTCTGACAAGGAATGTGCAAATGAGATTCACAATTATTTCTCAGTAATTTTTATTCTGAATTATGACTTCTTTTGAAATATTATGTCTTCATGTGCTCCAGATCTGTAATTTCTAATTTTTATCATTCTTTTTCCTATTCCTTTTGGTTTGAAGTCAGTCAAGAGATTGGACCCTCTTCTGCTCACTAAGAAATCTCTCTTAAAAGAATTCCTAAAGATTTCTTTTAAATCTTCAGGAATTGCATGGGTTCCTCAAAATAGTAGTTCCTAACAAAATTAGAAAAGGTATGAACATAGTATCTTTTTTAGAAATGCTTCATTTGCTGGCTGAAGGAAGAATTCTAGAAAAAATTGATCTTATACAGGCTTTGAAATAATAAAAAGCTTAGACTTCACTTAGTAAATTTAGAAGAAACTTGCATGCCTTGAGCTTTGTCTTTGGATCTGTGTAATGGCTTATTTAAAAAGTGAACAACAGATCACAGACTAATCTGTTGATTTTAGACATGCAAAACAGAGTTGTAAATGCCCTAAAAGTTATCCTTCACTATTACTTTGAGTATATGATGTGGCATTCAGCGAGCATGTGTGCATTATGAATACGTTTTTTACTGTAGTATGGAACAGCTACATACTATTTTTACTGTAGGTATCTATCAGAGTTCCTGTATGCATGGTTGATGTCAACACTGAGCCGTGCTGACAGCTCTCAAATGGCAGAGGAGAGAATAATGGAGGAACAACAGAAAGGCCGTAGTAGTAAGAAAACAAAGAAGAAGAAAAAAGGTATCTATGTGTAGAGTGTAACTTAGACTCATTTTTCCTCCCCTTTTATGCAGTCATGTAGAATTAAAATTCAAAATTTAAAGAGTCAACACTGATGTGATTAGGAAAAATGTCATGAAGTTTATGAGGGCTGAATGTAAAACTTTTTTAGTTAAAAAGTCAATGGCTGTGTAAGAATTTCCCATTTATGCGTTTACTTTAAGTATGTCTTTCAGAAAAACCCAGGCTTACTTATATTCGTTGTGTTACATGTTTGATCCTGTGAGATGTAATTAACAAGTCCAGAGCAATTACCTCTACCTTTCCCAGTCTGTAATTCCTGTAGAATTGTTTTGGGGTTTTTTTGTGACTGTAGCTAGATTCAAAGACTAAATTTTCTGTGTATTTCTGTAATTTCTCTTTGGTTTCAGAAGGTATTAAAACTGATATTACCAGCTTTAATGAATGCTTATCACTGTTTTAAATGGTATCATTTTACAATGGTGAGTTGCCCTGTTTTAATTCAGTGGTAGTACTGATTTGCAAAGCTCCTTTAGAAATTCACACTTTCTCTGGTGTACATGTGTAAGAGGAGATGAGAATTTCTCTTCCTATACCATAGCAGTCTCTGTGATCAGAAATGTAAGCCTGCTACCTAAAACGTGCACTCAGGCCTTGATACAGATTTAATATAGATTTGCCATGCCTAAGTGGTTACTAAGATTGTACTATGTTGGAGTTAGCATTAACATTGCAGATAAACGCCATGCAGAAGCTTGCTTCTATTCTTTGTTCTTCCTTGTTTTTTGTGTGTTTATCCTTGTCCCCTTTTCAAGGGAAACAACAATTAGATGCAAATACCTCAATATCATATCAAATAAATTCCCTTGTATCTTAAAATTTAAAAATTGCTACTGTATTTTATGCTTTTTAAAAAGGTGCAAAGTGTAGGGCAGTTTGGCACTAGTTAAATACTAAAAGGTAAAGGACAGCTTATTATCCGGATAAAAATCCTTTCTTATTAGGATACAAATGTTTTAACCTTTTAGTCAAAGTTTAAAAAACAATCTGTAAACTAAGCAAACAGGCCTCTCAACTACAAGCTTTAAATTCTAGATTATTGTTAAGTGTTGTATAATAACAATAACTGTCTAGGCTAGTGTATTTCATGGATGTCAGTGTTGTGTTCATGTGACTCTTAAGGATGTCTTAAGATTCAGTGTAATCAGGAGCCAGGTGAGCAGAAACGCACATCCATGCATTTTATGCTTCAGTCTTCTTTATTTAAAAATCTAATTGAGAATTTTATAATTTTTGGAAAATGTTAAAGAATTGTCTCCATCTGAAATTAGTGTATGTACTTATGTTGAAATAAAAAAAGAATTTTTGTGTGAAATTTGCAGTTCGCCCTCTCAGCAGAGAGATCACTATGAGTCAAGCATACCAAAATATGTGTGCCGGGATGTACAAGGTAATATGTTTGTGCTTACCGAACACTGGCTTCATTTTTTTTTTTTCTCTTTAATAAGTATCAAGCATATGCTGTATGCCTTTTTTGTTTTTACTGGGAATGGAAATTAAGTTCAGTATTACAGTGTGATATGGTAAATTTTCTACTATTTTTCTATCTTGTCTGTTACAGCTAAATCAACTTTCATTTTGTTCACAGAAAAATACGACATAAAGCTGACACTTCTTTATATTTATCCTTTCCTTTTAGACAATGATTGCATTTGACATGGATGGCAAAGTAAGGAAACCTAAGTTTGAGCTAGATAGTGAACAAGTTCGATATGAACACAGGTTTGCTCCATTCAACAGTGTTATAACACCACCACCGGTCCACTACTTGCAGTTTAAAGTGAGTACTCTTAAAATGTGGTGCCACTCACACTTTCGTAAGTCATTTACTCACCTGCTTTAGACATTGTTGTAATTGTAAAAAGAGCCTTTAATATCTCAAAGTTCGTGTTGAGTCATAGAATCATAGAATAGTTAGGGTTGGAAAGGACCTTAAGATCATTGAGTTCCAACCCCCCCGCCATGGGCAGGGACACCTCCCACTAAACCATGCCATGTCCAACCCCACCCTGAACGCCGCCAGGGATGAAGCATTCACAACTTCCCTGGGCAACCCATTCCAGGGCCTCACCACCCTTACAGTAAAGACTTTCTTCCCCATATCCAATCTAAACTTCCCCTGTTTAAGTTTGAACCCATTACCCCTTGTCCTCTCACTACAGGCCCTGATGAAGAGTCCTTCCCCAGCATCCCTATAGGCCCCCTTCAGGTATTGGAAGGCTGCTATGAGGTCTCCACACGGCCTTCTCTTCTGCAGGCTGAACAGCCCCAATTTTCTCAGCCTGTCTTCATACAGGAGGTGCTCCAGTGCCCTGATCATCCTCGTGGCCCTCCTCTGCACTTGCTCCAACAGTTCCATGTCCTTTTTATGTTGAGGACACCAGAACTGCACACAATACTCCAAGTGAGGTCTCACGAGAGCAGAGTAAAGGGGCAGGATCACCTCCCTTGACCTGCTGGTCACGCTCCTTTTGATGCAGCCCAGGATACCGTTGGCTTTCTGGAGTGCAAGCGCACACTGCCGGCTCATGCTCATTTTTTCATCGACCAGCACCCCCAAGTCCTTCTGTGCAGGCCTGCTCTGAATCTCCTCCCCACCCAACCTGTAGCTGTGCCTGGCATTGCTCCGACCCAGGTGGAGGACCTTGCACTTGGCATGGTTAAACTTCATCAGGTTGGCATCAGCTCACTTCACAAGCGTGTCAAGGTCCCTCTGGATGGCATTCCTTCCCTCCAATGTATCAACTGAACCACACAGCTTGGTGTCATCGGCAAACTTGCTGAGGGCGCACTCAATCCCACTGTCCATGTCAGCCACAAAGATGTTGAACAAGACCGATCCCTGGGGGACACCACTCGTTACTGGTCTCCAGCTGGACATTGAGCCACTGAGCATTACTCTTTGTGTGCAGCCATCCAGCCAGTTCTTTATCCACCGAGTGGTCCACCTATCAAATTGATGTCTCTCCAACTTAGAGACAAGGATGTCATGTGAGACAGTGTCAAAGGCTTTACACAAGTCCAGGTAGATGACATCAACTGCTCTGCCCCTGTCCATCAGTTCTGTAGCCCCTTCATAGAAGGCCACCAGATTGGTCAGGCAGGATTTCCCCTTAGTGAAGCCATGCTGGCTGTCCCCAATTACCTTGTTGGTTTTCATGTGCCTTAGCATGCCTTCCAGGAGAATCCGCTCCAAGATTTTGCCAGGCACAGAGGTGAGACTGACTGGTCTGTAGTTCCCTGGCTCATCCATTTTCCCCTTCTTAAAAATAGGGGTTATATTTCCCTTTTTCCAGTCATCGGGAACTTAACCTGACTGCCATGATTTCTCAAATATGAAGCATAAGTTAAAATGGCAAGTAGTTCTAGCTTTAGTTGTGTGCAAGAAAAATCTATTGCTTTGAATTCTTACTAAAATTAGACCCTTGGGTATTTAAAAATTGGTCTGATCTGGTGGTTTGAGATGCTTATGTTGGTTTGCATGAAAATATAATCTCTTGGAAGTCTGTTGTCAGACTTTTTGGCTGCAGTTCATATAGCAGCATGTTTCTATTACTACTGCAAACAAACAGGAAAAGGTATTATATAAGATAAGTGTTGGATGTAAAGGACCATTAGAGGCTTGTCTTGTCCACTCTTGTCCTTGAACTAGCCTTGAATATAACCTTGAATTATAGATCACATCTTTGTCTAGCCAAGTGTGAAAAAAATCAAAGGATGGAGATTCTCCAACCCCTTTGGTTAACCTGATCCAGTTACTTTTTCTGGTCCGTTTAGTCTGTGGATGACCAGATTGAGGGCTACACTACTCACCTGTTTTCCAGATATCCAGTCTGAATTACCCAAGCTGCAATATATGGCCTCTCCCCCCATGTTCTATTGGTCTGCTGTGAAGAAGCATTTGTCTTCTGACAGCTCTGTAACTGTCTTTCAAGTAGTTGTGGTCTGCTATTAAGATTACCCACCAGCATTCTGGTCTGTTGACCTCTCCTTGTGGGTCATGTGCTCTAGGCTCCCAGCCATCTGTGCATCAGCATCTTTCTTGACGTGAGTGGATCCAACACTGGATGCAATATTTTGGATGTTACTACACAAATATGGAGTATAGAATGATAGCCTTCCTTGATCTGCTGGCCATACTCCCACTTCATAGTCCCTCATGAGGCTTGTAGTAAAAGCATCTTGTTAGCTTGCATTCAGCTTGGTGTTCACAATAACCCTGCTACTCATCCAGCTGGTTATTAGCCTCTACTGATTTGTGGGGTTATTCTGCCTCAGGTGCAGAAATTTGGGTGCTTCTTGTTGAACTTCGATTTCTGGTGGCCAGATTTTTGTTTTTACAGGTCTGTCTGAACTTAAATGGTGCTATTCTGTATGCCTGTCACTTTCCTTAATTTAATGCTACAAATATTTGTAGGGGAAATTAAAACAATCATGACTTTCTCCTTGTCATTGAGAGGGTTTTTTTATCCCTAAAGAAAAAAAAAGTTGGAAGTATCAAAATCATATAAAATTAGATCTTCATTCATTTGAAGAGTTTCATTATCTTACTTGCTGTAAACTTGATTTGAGTAAATAATATCATGTACTTTTTTCTGTTGTGTTTTTTTTTTTCCCTGTAATTTCACACCCTGATGCATGGCATTATTAAAGCAAATTAACAAGTTCTTCAGGAGATAGATTGTTTTATAAAGAGTATGGGAAGTTTGTTGTATTTTGTGGCACTATATTTAAGCACTGTATTGCTGACTGGCTTTTGCCATTTTTAGTGTTTTCAGCTGAAGTATTCCTAAAATATTACTTAGTTAACTGAACTCATTAATATCCCTAAGTATATATGGTAAAATAAATTTGTTGGCAACTCATTTTAATACACATTTATATATTTCTGCAACGTGCTAGGAAATGTCTGATTTAAATAAGTACAGCCCACCTCCTCAGTCATCGGATCTCTACATGGCAGCTAGCAAACACTTCCAGCAAGCTAAAATGATTCTTGAGAATATTCCTAATCCAGACTACGAGGTAAGACTGAAATACTGCAATTAATGCTCACAGTAGAAAAAAATATTTGTTTTCAGCTGGATCTGCTTGGGATCCAAAATATACCTCATCAAAATGCTGAGCAAAGCTGGGTGCTTTCTTTGATTAGGGAGTGGAGAGAGGAGAGTGATGGTGTCTTACACAGTGGTCTGTTTCAGTACATTAGATGACATAATCAAGGTTGTGCTCACTGTTCCAAAATATTTTGGAACTCTCCCTGCTGAGTATCTTTAATAGTAGATAGCAAGTTAATTCCATCTTGCGTATTTCTTTCTGGTCCTGTTGTAAAAGTGTATCACTTTTTATCAGGAAGGTGACACATGCCTCCCTCACTTACTTGGAATCTGGTAATTCAGATGTATTCCTGAGAGGTGGGAAAAATAGGTTTAAATGTCATCAGGCTGAAAAGAGGATTGTGTCTGGCACTTGTTTCCTGGAGCAGTTTTCTCAGCACTGGGCTGTAAACACGGGTAGGAATTTCTCCCTCTTTGTCCATTTAAAAACTAGCTGTCTGTGACTGTATTTTGGAATAAAGAGGATGTTCGTTCTGTTGCATCTGAGTGCGTTAAAAGCAGTTACGGGATTAGGTTCCCTTGAGAATGTAGGAATCCCTGCCTGTTCCGTGGATCCTAGTTGCATTCCCACACAAGTCATCTGATTGAAGCTAACCAGGGTAGTTAGAATAAGTTTGAGTGTGCCCAGAGCACTTCCAGGCAAAAAGCCACCAGTTTGATACTTGAGCTTCCCCTTCTCACTGTGTCACAGTGTTGGGAGTAAATGCCAAAAGGCTGTCTAAACCTTCATTTGGATGAGTGCCTCAGAACTTGCCATAGCATGGAGAGCAGTGGCTTCTATGGTCTGTTGAATTAAAAAAATTAGTATTAAAATAAGAGTTCCCTTTATTAAATTTTATTAATCCAACTTTTATACTTAAAAGCAAATCCAAAAAACCTCTGATCTCTGTTAAACCGATACTGTAAGAGGACTGTTGTGAAGTATGTGAACATTTTGAGTATTATCTCTGAAATACTTCTGAGGTCCTATCTTTCAATAGAAAACTTATTGCTGTCTTGTGTTTAGGTCAATAGAATCCTCAAAGTTGCTAAACCCAATATTGTGGTCATGAAGCTGCTGGCAGGAGGCCACAAAAAGGACTCCAAGGTAAGAAAATGCCAGTTGAGTTGGACGTGAAATGTAGTATTACACACAATGCTACCACAGGTCTCTTACAGCTGAATGAACAGATTCAGGCCACAGTTACTCTAACTCTTAAAAGAGCTGGGAAAGTAACAATCCATTTTTCCCTTGGAAATAGTTTGTTGCAGTTATTTAAGTATGGAATACTCTCATTTCTAAATGTTTGGAAGAAAAACTGGGAAGTGCATGTGAGAGGACATGTGCGAATATGAGCATTCTTCAAGAGCAGGAAGAACACAGTGGGGAGAGTGCTGATTATCAGGATTAGCAGGTGCCATGTGGGTCAGAAGGAAGAGAGAGCCTTGAGACTTCCTGCAGAAGATTAAGTATAGAAGAATGAAGGAGCATACTGAAGAGGCACACCAGCAATCTACAGCTGTGTGCCCATTACTACTGGAGAGTAATTGGCATACCCAGAACTGGGCTGGAATATTTTCTAGACATTAAAGAGCTAGGATTAATTTTTTCCCTTTTTTTTGTGGTTTAATTTTTTTTTCTTCTATCTGCAGGGTATCTCTCATTTAGAGCATTGAATTCAGTAGTACTGCTGTGTGATGTTTTTAAATATCTTATTTCTAGGTTCCTCCAGAATTTGACTTCTCCCCTCATAAATATTTTCCTGTTGTGAAGCTTGTTTGAAAGACAAGAGAGTACAGTACCTACTACCAGAGGGTAGGATATCTGAGCATAATCTATGTATCAGTTAACATGTGCAAGATGAAATATCTAGTACAGTATACAAACTGAGGGGGATCTTCAGGATAGAAGTACTTTTACATGGAATATCTATACTCATCTTTTATGTGTTATCTATCTGAATGGCAACTGCTGTTTAAAGTGGTTTGCATGAAGTTTTATAGGTGAAGCTGATTTTAATCAAATGCATTGTTGAATAATGTTATATTTTAATTGATTTTATTACAGATTTATTCTAATTTTTTAATAAGCACTGTCAAAGTGGTTGTTTAGGAATTTAGTAACATTTGGGACAGAGTAAAAATAATGCAGTAGAGCCTCATGTGTAATAGGAACAGCAGAGCTACTGAAATTCTGCTTTGAACCAAACCACTTGGAGAGATTGTGAGGTTCCATTATTTTTGCTAAATTGCTTCAAATTGTCTCACTTTGCAAGTAGGAAGACTGGGTTCTTTTCTTGCAAAGTCCTTTAAGCTAAAACAAACTTTATAGAAATTAAGAGCAGACAAAACCTGAAAATTTAGCTTGTACTGTGCTGAATTCAGTGTTTTTTGTTTTACTGGAATAAATTGTGTAGGAGATATATTGTCTCAAATGTAGAAGTTGTTCTTGAAGACAGTGAGAAATGGAGTAAGTCACTCCTAGTTGCAGTTTGTTCATTTGTCTTTAATTGTAATGGTACTAATGAATCTGGATAGCTGAACACTGTGATAGTCACTAGCAACATAGGAACGCAAGACATGAGGACTGTATTTTTACTACTCTGCAATTTTTTTTTAATCCTTTTGTTACTTTGTCATTGCGAAAGAGGAATTGCTAATTTGTTCCATTGCTCAGTCAGCTCTTGCATGACCATTTTCTTGCTCTGACTGCAGTGCTGCTGCTGGATCCTACTACCTTCTGTAACGGTTGGTATAGGTAGAAATCCCAAACAAGAAGGGCCCCAACTCTACCCTTTTCTTCCTAGAACAGGTCATTCTCCTGTGTGAAATAATGAAGGCAAGGTTTTGTGCTGAGCAACCTTCTGCTGCAAGAGGAAAAAAATAAAAACTTTAAAAAGCTGACTTGCTCTTTCATAAACCATACTACCCAGTCTTATCTGGGCCATACGAAGAAATCTTTCTGGTATGACTGTTTTGGACAGGACAGTTCTTCATTTTGGTGCAAAATTAATCCTTCCATAGTGATGGGCTTTAACTCCTCTTTGACAATGCAAGACATTTGTTCATTTTTTCTAACATACAGTTGTACTGTGGAGTGATACCATTTCAGCTCCATCATCTGATCAGCAGCACTGCTGAGCTACAGCTGGAAAGCAATGTAGATACTCAGAAGTGGAACGCCTGCTTGCCTGCCAGCAACTGGCAGCTTGAAATTGAAATAAGCAGCATTACTGCCCTGAACACATTTTTCCTGATTTCTCTGCAAATGAGGCTGTACACCATTTTAGATATTTGCTTATGATTAATGTACTTGAATACTTCTGCATTGCTGTGAAAGTAATGAAAATCATGGAAAATGTGGCTGTAAAGATGGCAAACCGGCTCTAGTGCAGGCACTGAGAATTCATCTGGCTTTTACTGCCTTTCAGTGAACCATCACAAGTCTTTTAACTGTCTTAAAAATCTTGATCTACATGACAGCAGCTCAGGGGTAGCCTTTAGTATTTCTCCAAAGGAAGGAAGCAGAAAGTATAACAGAAACCAAGTTCCACATAAATTACAGAACTAAGGAAAAAAATGACACCTTTCTAATTTTCATGAACATTATAAGTATATAAACTGTACACAATAAGGTGAGTACACAGCAGCGAAGACTATTTTTATTTTAAAATGCTTATCTAAAATGAAGTTTTTTAAAAACCAGCATAGACTAGTGTTATTTAACCCGGAGATGATTACAGCAACGATCTTTCCCTGCCGTAGGCAACTAAAATGTTTAATGATATGAAACATTATGTAAACCACAGTTCCAAGTGAATCTATTGTTTTGTTCAACTAAAATTCCTTTAATTTAAAATTGTATGTAGCAGACATACCTCCTTTTCTCTCCAGATTACAAGGATTTGTTTTCCCTGCTCCACTGGCACTAGTAGCCCAGAACTGTGAAGTCTGACTTCAATAGTGAAAAAGACAAGAGTAACAAAGAAGTTAGTTCTTTTCTTACAAGAATTCAAGTTACATGTAGCAAGATTATCAGTGAACTCTTTACATATTTAGGCTTAATAGGCACCATTTGACTTGAGCTCTGCATTTCATCTGTGACAACTCGTATTCTCCATATACAAATGAACCAACCTTCCACATGCATATTTAGGCAGTTTAAGTAAGGTACAGGAGTTGTAAACTAATACACTAAGGAATGACACCCCACAAAAACAGTTACACAAAGAAGTTCATTGAGAGAAAGCCAAGAGCCAGTTGTGGGGGTTTATTGTATTTTTGAATTCCTGGTTAGGAAGTTAGTCATGTCTCTGCTCCCATGCTGCCTTGACAGAGGTTGATTCATATTCATAAAGATTGCTCTGAACACAGATGCCAGGCTTGAGAACTTTCGAAGAGCTGGCTACACACTGCAGGTAGCAGAAGGTATTTCTAGGTTATCACAAATAAACTAGTTTCCAGTTTACATTCAACAAGTTACAGAAAAGACAAAGGCTACAGAACATTAGCAATAAGATACACTATATGTAAAATAGGACTTCACAGTGTACTGCAGCTCCACCTGTGGGAAACAGTGAGGTGTCTTGTAAATGCACAGTCTAGTTTACCTTCAACAGAAGTCCAGCAGAGAATATTAGTCACTGAACAGGTGAGATGACTGCTGCTCTACAAGGCAAGCATTTGCCTTTTTTGCTTTTTAGCAAAAGATAATAGCTGGTTGGAGTGAAGGATAGTTGTAGCACACCATTTCAGATAGCTTCTGTCATGAAAAGTTCAGGAGTTGGAATTTTTACTCTCTACAGACTTGTGCAAGTTAGTGGTAACTGAACCATACTGTGGTACACATCTTGTCAACAGAGGTCTAAACCAGCTTTCTCCCTGGCTTCTCTTTTAATGACAGGACACTATTGGCCAAGTCCTTCTTTCCTTAACCTAAAAGCTAAGAACACAACCAGGTTCTTGTAGGTGCTTCAGCTGGTTACAGACAGTGTAAACCAGTAATTTCTCTTTGGAGGTCCAGGAAAATATATCACACTGCAAAGTATCCGAGGATTACAATCATGCTTTTGAAGTCTTCCCACATTTCAATCAAATGAGCCAGAACAGGCACAACAGTGGTAGACAGCAGCATGGGTCATTTTTCATCCTTCCCATGTTATGTCAAGTTAGCTGCTCTTAACATCCTTTGTAAACTAGGCTGGAATTTCTCTACTGCATTGCTCAGGGGAAAGATCTGTCCTTGGCAGAGGACTCTCATCTAGCACCAATGCACAGATGCTGTTATTATAGTATGACTGTACAAGTTAGCTGACTTCAAAGTTACTACACTTACTACTAGCTGGTTTCAAATCTATAATCAGTAGGAAGGGTTATTGCAGAGGTCAGGCTGCTTTTAAACAAGCATCCAGAGATTTCAGATTTATTTTTTTTTTTACCACTGAAACAGTACTAAAACTTCACAAGAAAATACTACTTCATTTAGGTTCTTATTGAAGCCTTGAGAAGATAATCAAAACATTCTCAGATCACTTTGCTCTCATCCTTGCCGCATTTATATGAAGAAGTGACTTAAGCTGCATCATGAACTTCCTGTGTTCACAATCTCTGTCTTTCTTCACTATGCTCAGATAAGTGGTTCCTCTTATCTTCAGGGTTTTGAACTAATTAGGAAAAAAAAAATCGTACATAAATCTCAGAGGTAGAAGTGATAGTTCTTCATGTGGAAAACAATCTAGAACACAGCAGGAGAAACTGTGAATGGACTGTTAAGTACTGTACAATAAAGTTGCAGATACAGTCCCTTCTCAATGCATGTTAACAGTAACTTAGTGATGCTAGACAGAAAGTAGGTCAGGCTGTCAGCATGAGGGAAAGTTCAAAGAAGAAACAGAAAATAGCTACCTATATCTGCTACAGGATAATGTTCAAAATATCATCTCAAACTTTTCAGCATGTAGTACTTGGGTTAGAACTTTTTTTCTTTTTTACCATTTTCAATTCCTGCAAGTGCTGCTTGCTTGTCCATTTCTGATTCAGCTTCATTCTCATGTAAATTGTAATCAACTTCCCTATCTTGTTTCAGTGCTTCATGTTCCTGTTTGTCTGGAAAAATATTAAAATTAATTAGTTTTATGCTATACCATAAAGTCATCTGCGCAAGAGAAGTTACTGTAATAAACTTCCAGAGAATTTGCTTTGCTGCTGACTGAATGGCTGTTTACAATATGTTTTTATATTGTTTTTCCCTTTAAACTGTTAAATTTCAGAGCAGCTTTTCCTTGTCTAAAGAACTAGGGAAAAAGACAGAATCTTTTGGGATTTAGGAAGTGTAATAAGACTCAGCCAGCACTCCGGTGGACAGAAACCAAAAGCATTAAACAATTTCAGAATACATTAAGGGACAGCCTAAGTAAAAGTAAAACCTGAAGCCAATGCTGAGAACTTGACTGTGGTGTTACTTTGAAATGTATTGCCACCACCGCTAAAACTTGTCTCAGTTTTCCACCTTCCTTTAGTTTGTCCACCAAGCAGAAAGACGTGATTATGGCATAATAGAAAAGAGTATTTTATGATGTGCTAACTTGACACAAAGTGCTTTTACAGTAAAGATTTTCTTCAATGTCATTTATTCATCTCAAGTGACTTTTATTGACTATCTTAAGAATTATTTATATAAAGATCTGAGAAGTAAATGGAAACATTATTTCTGATTGCCAAACTGCTACCCTTATTTTTCAGGTAACCAGACAGAAAAAAACCCATACCCTAGAAAGAGAGATGGGAGTTTGTTTCTGAATATTCTTAAGTCAAGCCCTCTAATTAGTAACTGGCTTAGAACCAGGCTTGAAAAAATTTTAGCCTTAAGTTGTCCATGTTCAGACAACCATATCAAATAGATGTTTACAGTAACAGACCTAAAGGTCTCAAACTTTTAAAAGAAGATTGTATTGGAAGAGAAAGGATGTTCAGAGAATGTAGCAGAAACCTTTTTGTACCTTTGTCTACAGGGAAACTATGCAGTAAACTGTGGCATTTTTGTTAATAATCAAGGCTGAAGAACATCCTGCCTAGTCTTCCTAGCTCATGCTGACATTTCACAGGCTACACGGCAGAGATTTTTCTTGCACCAATTATCAGACGGGGTTTTTTTTATCCTAATCTTTCTGGTATCTTTTTCTGTTAAAGTGGAAGCAGCTTACGTAACTTCTATTCCCATCTCTTTCGGGGACAGAACAGCCTGCGCTGGCCACTGTCTTTTCGGAGCAGTTGGAAAAATACTGCTTTAACAATACAGATAAGGTTATTTATCCCTGCCAAGTTATCAACAGCATTAACATCATTACTCATGATTCTATGAATATGTTTACTACAAAAGCACAAGCAGCATTTTTTGTGGACATCAGTTCCTGCTCTGACTGCCGTTAAGTCTTCCTCTTGATTACTCTGGGCTACTGGGTCCACCTGAGACCAAGGTCTTCAAGACAGAGCGATGTCCAGATCCTGGTCAGCTTTAGGAGCATGAGTACTCTGCTATAGAGACACATGGTTCAGGGTCATATATGGCAGATGCCAGAAACTGGCACCTTTGCAATATTTGATCTCCAGTTTGCAAACTCACAACAATGAACTGTAGATACCTGAAGCCTTAGGCAGAGTTGTATGCATGCTAGCTTATTTTGAAACAGGGATAGCTAGCATTTATACAACACTATAAGAAGACTATATGCAAAACATTATTACATAGTGTCTCTCTTCTCCATCAATGCTTTGGATGGTTAAAATCTCATCCTTCTCAAATGCACCATTCTTACGAAGCCTCAATACCAAACAGTTTTGGGACTGATTTCCCCAAATGCCTTGTACAGCTAATGGAGATAGACAGGAAGGCTACTATAGTGATGCAGAAGAACGCATCCTGGTTAGCTCCATGTTGCACAAACAGAAGCTTCCATCTTTACACACAGACTGTAGAATACTGCTGGAGGCTAACCTTTTACATTTCATATTAACCTTTAAGGAACCTTATACTAAGTCTGGCCAGCTGCCACCACTGTTGCAGAAATTGTAACCTATTCCACACTTTCATGTCTTTACTGCTTAACAATATGTGGCATGCTACATACCAGCCTTTATGGGGGGCGAGTCCTGCTTAGCATCATAATTCAGGAGCTGCTCCCTCTCAGCTTCTTCACTGGCAGCCTGCTCTGCAGCCAGCTGTAACACATCTTGCCCAGCTACTTGTTTTTCATCTTCAGGATTCAGCTCCTTCTCTGACTGAGGCAGCATCTCTTTATGACCAGCAGCAGCCTTGAGTGGATCCTGCAGGTCTTTCACTTGACTAGAGAGCTTCTCCTCTTCTGCCTTAGGTTCCTGTTTTCTGATGTCAGCTAGGCCATTTATTCTTTCTGTAAACAATAAAAATGATTCCGAGTTAAAAAACCTAATTCCTTTCAGTGGTGGCACAAGTTAAAAATCTTTAATAAATACTGCTTCATCTTTCTCAGTCCATTCTTGTTCTTCCTCTGGCAGATATCTTCCAACCACGTGAGCTAAAGGATGAGCCATTGTTGTGAACAATTTCACACTTCTACTTACTTAAAAATTTTATATGTGCAGTTAATAAATTGGGCAGGTGAAACAAGCACTTTAAATAAAAATTGCAGTGTGCTATGTAAGTGTGAGGTTCCTGTCACATTTACCTACCAACAGTACAACCGAGTTGGTGTTCAAAAGTAGCTTAAGACAAAGCAGTCACATAGGCAGATTTGCAAATAAATTAAGGCTGCTCCAGTTTTTAAAGGGGAAGTGCAGGAGGGCTGTTACTTTTAGCAGACATGGCCATACTCTTTTTCCCTGTGTATCTGTATTTTTAACTAGGAAAAAAAATAATAATAAAAAAAAAATTTTGCCTGAAGAAACTATGTGTAGACGTTGTCTTCAATTGCTTGTTCTCTAAAAATGAAGTTGCATGCTCCCCAGATTGTAATTTAAGATAGCATATAAGAATAATTAAATAGGAAATTGAATTTCTATCACACACAGTACTGTGCGAGACTGACACATGAGAATGCATCTATTCAAATTAATAAGTTTCTGCAAGTTTAATACCATAAGTAACACTAGATTAACTAACCTGATTTCCTGTGTATCATTTTCCTTACTTGCATTTTGCTCATTGACAACCCAGGGGAAGCATGGAGGTGTGGTTTTTTTAAAGCCTAACTTTCAGCTATTCCATAGGAAGGAGTAGCAGGCTAGATGTGTCAAACTTACTAAGAAAGCAAGTCTTTTAAATGTGATTGAAAATCATTGCTTCCAACAGCAATTTCTCCATATTAAATGAGGAGTATGACTTCAGAGTTGTAAATATCTGTATTTTCCTTTACATGCGACATGTCAAACAAAACTGAACCATAGAAATGTTAGTGATAAAAATGCTTGAACAAATATTATACCTCTCCACAGCTGGAAAATTGCTTAAAGTTCAGTCTACTGGTGTTGGTTTTTTTATCGTAATCTTGTGTACAAAAACGTTTTTTAAATGTTCAATTAAATTACGAATGTTCTTAACCAACTGATTGTCAGATTGTGATTTCCATCTCACCTTTATCCTCCAGTGGGTCTGTCTTTTTTACTGTAGGTACTGCCTTAGGTACATCTTCATTGGGTTTCTGCTGTTCTAAGTCAGCCTGCTTGAACTCAGTTTGCTCCAAGGTTGGCAGTTGAATACTGGCCTATAACATGAATGTGCACAGATAAGCATTGGTATATATAACTGTTCCTAACTATTTGGAAGGAGAAGTGGAAGCTAGAAAAGGATTCAGTAGAAAAAAAAAATCCTAGCACACTCAGAAATACTTGAACTGAAGTTTTTGTTGGTGATGGAAGTACCATATGATTTCAAACATGCAATGATGTTTCTATATAGCAGCACAACATACAGTGAGAATTTAACACACCTTCTTTAATCTAATTGCAGATAACTATGAGGTTACTGTTCCTGGTTAGTGTTTCACAAGGAACACTACCTGTAACAGATGGCATTAACTACTGTTAGTGATCCACAGGGACAGGTAAACTCAATTTCGGCATAATGAGACTTCAGTTAAGCAAGGCTTTACAGAACTGGAGTAAAGCTATGTTGAATGTAGGATTAAGAGATGAAAAACTCAAGTCAACCAACTAGACAACAGTATCTGTTTAATGTGATGGAGCTTACTTAGAATGTATTAAATACTGGTATACTAGATTGCTCTGAGCATCTAACCTATTTAAAGATTAATGGCTAAGATGTACACCACCTTGAAGATACTTCAGTATAGCAATTAAAATTCTGTTTTACTTGGATTCGCATTTAATTGGCTGCGAGCTATGTCAATTCAGTCACACCAACATTGAACACGAAATGTGCCCGGGGCTGTGCTGCACTGTACCAGCTTCAGTGCAGACAAACAACTTGTTCTGAAACTGTTATAAGGGTTGCTTTTTTTTTTTTTTTTCCCCCTGGGATTTTGTTTTGTTTAAAAAAAACCCCAAAAGATGTTGAGGAAGAACAAGCACACAGACATTAGGGATATAAACCTGATTTTATACCTGATACTGTACAAATAAATAGGAAGCCTTATGGTGGAGGAAGTAATACAGTTAAAGTTTTCTGTTACGATTGTTGGTAAGAAAGACTGTAGCTACCCATTTTTCTAAGTAGGTTAATAAAACACTAGGTTGTTCACACATTCAGAAAAATGTCTGTGGAAAGAAGTGGTTAAATAGCTATGAAAGCCAAAGCTGCAAACGATTTTTAGGATATTACTTGGCTGTTTTGAAAATGTTTAAGCTTAAAGCCAGGCAGAACTTCTTGTGTCAACACTTTGATGTCCAATGTCAACAACAAATAATCTAGCATTAACTCTGACGAAAGCGTGAGCAGCAAGTATCACACACAGTATCTGGTTACTGCAGTAAGGATATTCAGAACTCCATCTTCAATCATGAAAACAAAAATGTTGTGTTTAAAAATGCTTCTGTTTTATAAATAGTTCGACCTCTTGAGATCAATCACTATAGTAGAAATCATCAGAAACTGAACATCAGATCATTTCTCACTTTATGCAGGGCATGAATTCTGTAAAAATACTGAGCAGGCACTTAATAGCAAGAATTAACCCCTTAATTATACATGCAAATGCCCTTAACTTAAATTTCTAGCTCAGTAATTTTTGACAGTAATTTTTGATGATGGTAACTTAAAAGGATATATGCTGAAATTTTTTTAAGTTGAAGTGACTGAATAAAAAATAATTGGAACATGTTCTGTATTCCTCAACTGAGAAGTATACATCATTCTTTAAAATGCAGAGCTGTAAGAAAAGCTGTGTATTTATTAACCAAGACTCCCGTTTTCTTTGTTTTATTTTAACTAAACCTTTCCATTACATAAGCACATCCATCTTACAAACAGGAATTATTCCAGCTAAGAACAATGGCTAAAAAACGTACATAGATTTCATCAGGGTCACCTTGCACTAACATTAAGTAGCTTTTGTACAAGCAAGAAACTGCAATCCTTGGGCAAACAAACAACTGAGAAAGGCACAGCTTGACGTAAGAAACACTGTCACAGATCCTAGGGAACACAAGCAGACAGAGTGCAATTAGGCTGTTGCTATATTAGTTGTTATGTCATCTGCGACCATCCCATCTATAGATTAAAAGGGGAACAAATAACTTGCCCCACCTAAAACCACTGCCTGCTTTGAATAGACTGACTTCAGCTATGGGGCTTGTTGCAGGAGATTGAAGTTCTCCTGCAGAGGGGCTTCAGCCACACTCCTCAGGTTCCTTCAGGGATGATTTCCCCTCCAAACTGGAAATGGTAAAAAATAAACCAAACCACAAAAAAAAAAAAAAAAATCTGGTACAAGTAATTGTAATGAAGGTCCACTGCAAGCCACAGAAGTTGGCCACCTCTCTACTGTGGTCTTCCCCACATCACCTTTTGAAATAGCATTTTACACCTTGACATTAAGTCTTCTCAAAATGGGCTTTTTATTTACTTACTACCATATATTCACTATTACTGTTATTACTTTTTATTTACTTATTTGACATGTGATAAAAAATACTGACAAACAAGAGCTTTCACCTTTTTTTTGTCTAGCATTTCCTGTCTCTAATGCTTCATCCATCTTGCAGCTCTCACACAATGTAGGTTTCCAGGGTCAAGCTTCAGCAGTTCTCTTTTCCACCATTGCACATACCGGACTGGACACAGACTGGAACCATTACTTGAGCACCTAGGGTTCTCTGGACAGATGTTGCAGCCATTTTCCCCCACCCATTTCTAGCTAGTTGCAAAACCCTGCTTCAGCCCTTGTTGCATTACCCTTTCCACTTTTGAAGTCATCAAATGCTTTCTTCTGGTAGCCTTTTCCTAGCCAAAGAGCAAAGGGTATATGCAACCAACCCCCCACCGTATTTTGCAATAAGAGTTGGCCACCGAGGTATGGGGGAAAGGCCCCACTGCAAACAAGTAAGCTCTGTGACTGGCGCTCACAGTCCTGAAGGAAGGGCTGCCTTGGTACATAGAAATAAATTAGCTGCCTTTCAAGCCAGGAGCTTCACTGCATGTGTCCAGGGCCATCTGTATCAATGTGGGGAATCAACAAATGGTTACTGGTGCCACAACCAGGGGTTTGCCTACTTAGACCATGAAACTGACTTTCAGAAACGTGCTCCACTGGGGGCTGATGCGGGCCACATTTGGAGAAAGGGAAGAGTGTCTTCAGTCACAGGCTTGCCAGGCTGCTGAGGGTGGCTTTAAACTAAAGTCGCTGGGGGAAGGGAACCTCAATTCCTCCCACTCCTACCAGTTTGATTCTGGTGCCAATAGGAGATGCCTAGAGCCTGGAGAGGGATGACAAGTCAGGAAGGGAACACCTGAGGAGCAGCACAAAGGAATTCCTGTCACTCCAGCCAGTAAGTAAGCCAGCTTCACCAGGGTCCCAAATGGAATGCCTCTATGGCAATGCTCATAGCATGGGGAACAAGCAAGAGGAGTTAGGGAGGTGGGCCAATGCCACCTTCGTGAAGTTCAACAAAGCCAAGTGCAAGGTTCTACACCTGGATTGGGGCAATCCCAGGCACAGCTACAGGTTGGGCACAGAAGAGATTCAGAGCAGCCCTGCGGAGAAGGACTTGGGGGTGTTGGTCAATGAGAAAATGAACATGAGCCGCAGTGTGCGCTTGCAGCCCAGAAAGCCAACCGTATCCTGGGCTGCATCAAAAGGAGCGTGACCAGCAGGTTGAGGGAGGTGATCCTGCCCCTCTACTCTGCTCTCATGAGACTCCAGCTGCAGTAGTGTGTTCAGATCTGGGGCCCCCAGCACAAAAGGGACATGGACCTGCTCAAGTGACTCCAGAGGAGGCCCATGAAGATGATCAGAGGGCTGGAGCACCTCTTGTAAGGAGACAGGCTGAGAGAGTTGGGCTTGTTCAGCCTGGAGAAGAGAAGGCTCCAAGGAGAACTTAGGGAAGCCTTCCAGTACTAAAGGGGCCAAAAAGAAATCTGGAGAGGGACTTTTTACAAGGGCACGTAGTGACAGGACAAGGGGGAATGGCTTTAAAGTGAGGGGAGATTCAGATTAGACATTAGGACGGTGGTGAGGCACTGGCACAGGCTGCTCAGAAAAGTTGTGGATGCCCCATCCCTGGCAGTGATCAATGCTGGGTTGGACAGGGCTTTGAGGAACCTTGCCTACTAGAAGGTGTCCCCACCCACGGCAGGGGAGTTGAACTAGATGATCTTAAGGTGCTTTCCAACCCTCGCTATTGTATGATTCCATAGTCAATCAAGTCCTATCCTTCACTGAAGAAGCATCAATACTTCACATGCCAAGGCAACAGCATGATCTGAAATTTCCTTTTCACAGAATTTCCCGACCTCTCTGCTCCAGGAAGAAAGAGCCAGCTGGCATGCAATCACTCTATGTGGCAAGCCTGCCCTACCCTAATGAGCCTTCTCATGTCACATGGTTCTTTGACTCAGAATATCCAAGAGCAAATACCTGAGACATTTGATCTTCCCCTTGTTCCCATAGTAAAAGGCTGACATCAGGATTCCTGTGAAAATTTATAGCCAATGCACCTCAAAAACCTTTGGACTACAGTATCTTACTCACAGCTTGCTGCTACTCTGAAGTGTTAAAAATTAATCCTCATCTTTAACACACATCTTCAACATACAAAGCAACTAAGTCGTTTACAAAGTCAAAGGGAGCTGTGAGACAAAGCTCAGCAGTGTAAATACTCTTTAGGAGGCTCCATACCACTCCTAACATCACCTCTTAAATTCTGCCCCTCTCAGAGATACAGATTTGAAGTCTCCTGCAGAACCTTTTGCCTGTTCTGTCCTTGCAATCACTCAATTTCTCATAGATCACAAATATCCAACAAATGTGAAGGAAAGCAGTACAGAACTTACTGAGAAGGGCTAAGGTTTGTTGGAGATAGTGGAAAACTGTCCAAGAATTACAAAGGAAAATATTTTTAAGAAATTACCCAACCATACCTGGCTGTTTTTTTTCAAATCTTCTGATAAGTCTTTGTTTTCTTTGATTTGTGGTACATCAGTGACCTTTTTTGTAAGCTCATCTATCCTTTCTTCACATTGTTCTTTTAATTCTTTCATCTGGTTGATGCACTGTGACCTGGAGAAAACGAAAAGGTAAGCAGTTGTCAACTTTCATCCACACTCTTCTAAAATGTCAAAATATTATTTTCTAAAATGATCTTTTTTATTATTATTTTATTATTTTTTTAGTCCTATTGTCTGTGCTTATATTTGAGAAGTCAGAAGTAAGAAATGGGGAGTTAATCTAAGTCCTAGGGACAAACGTGTTGTGAAGATGGCGAAGTTCTACTGAAAGAAATTTATTTAAACTGCTTCCGTTAGACCAGCTCAACAAGGTACATGAATTCTCGTCTTCCACTTGCCGTGGTTTAAGCCTCTATAACTCACGCAGTCGCTCTCTCACTCACTCCCCACTCTTTCTTCCCCCCGTCCCGGGGGGATGGGGAGGAGAATCGAAAGAATGCAACTCCCACAGGTTGAGATAAGAACAGTTTAGTAACTAAGGTATAACACAAATCACTACTGCTACCACCAATAATAATAATGACAAGGCAAATACAAGGAAAGAATACAATCGCTCACCAACAATCCTCAGCCTGACAAAGCAGTGCACCCCCACCCCTCCGGGTATCTGCCCTCCGTTTTTACCATCCTGGACATGACGTGCTGTGGTATGGAATAACCTCTTTGGTTAGTCTGGGTCAGGTGTCCTGTCTCTGCTTCCTCCCGGCTTCCCTCCTCCCTGGCAGAGCATAAGACTCAGAAAGTCCTTGGTCAGACCAAAACATCACCAAGCAGTAACTGAAAACACTGGTGTTATCAGCGCTGTACCCAGGCCCAAAATCAAAAACACAGTGCTGCACCAGCTACCAAGAAGGAGAAAAATGACTGCTGCTGCTGAACCCAGGACACCACTAACCTGTCAATTTCAATAAGTCAAGATAAATTTTTGTCCTTGAAGCATTTCTAAGCAACAGAAATGAGTATTTGGAGTTCACGTAGGAAGGGGAAACCACAGGGCACTGGCTGAAATAAAACATCGATGTAAGCCACTGCTAGCAAAGAGAACGCCCTTTCTCAGTATTTCACTGAAGCGCAGTGCTGGAAGACTTAACAGAGCATACATTACAGAAACAGAGTTCACAAGTAGTTCCAAAAGCATTTCCTAAAGATGCAAGTATTGTATATCTTTTACATACTTTCAATGGTTACACAATGCCATTAGTGCCTTAAGCTGTGTGACACCAGAGGTCTTCTGTTTGCAGTTCTGCAGTCTGCCTTTCCCTCACAGCTCCATAACCTCTAAGTACACCCTAGGCTGTTGCAGAAGGGTTTTTCCTGAATCTGCCGGAGCAGTGTTTCCCACTTTGTGCCTGCGCAAACCCCAGGTCAAGCTGGGTTTTTCAGGGTAAATGGCTGCCATTAGGAAAAAAATCACCCCTTCTCCCCCACTGTCTTCATAACCTGCTTGTAACTTTTCGTTTGTATTAGCAGAACAAAACCCAGTGAATAACAAAGCAGGTAAGCACTATGCCACGACAGACATGCAGAAGGCTTAGAAACCAGTCCTCATAGGACCCCAAGTATGCTTTTGATCCCACGTGTGAACAGTAACAAGCAATAGTGTGTTTGAGTGGAGATGAAAAGTGTACCATGCTAGGACAAAATGTGGTGAAAAACCATCACTGTCAGCACCCACTGCTCTGGAGAGCATGCCCAAGGAAGAGGCTTGGCTGGAGACTGTGCTGTTTCACTAACAGTGGCAGAGGAGTTTGTTGTGGTTTTTAAACTTTTTTTCCTTTCTCTCCTTTTTTTTTTCCTCTTGAGATAACTTTGTGTACTGTGTACACCATCAGTTACACGCTCTGCAAATACATCGTTCTGCATGAAATACCTTTCTTAGCATCCCTTGTACAACAGTATGGTCAACATACTGCAAATTTTACCTCCCCCTCACTAAGACAGAATGGAGATGAGTATCTTCTGAGCCTGGTTCTGGCAGTGTTAGTACCTCTGTTGCAACAGCAGCTGGTTCAGATGGGCATGTTCCATTTTCTCACACTGCAAATAAGCTACTGCCTAATCCAGAGGAATTCTCACACCATGCGCCCTCTACAACAGCAAGTCATTCTTTCTCACTGCACTTTCGTCCTTCTTCACTTTGTTTATTAAAGCAGGCAATCTGTTCTGTAGTTCACATCCAGAAAGGAAGAAGACTGGCAGACAGGCATGCTATGAACTGGCAAATTAATTACCTTTATTACCACTTCCTTTTTGACTAGACATTACTCTAAAGTCTTATTTTGATAATGCTAATACATGAAGGAGTCACCAAAATAAGTAGTGCTTCCTAAGTCAATGAACATCAGAGACAATAAAACAACATAGGCTGGACTTCAGCACACGTTCACTAGTTTGTAGGAAATAAAAGAACATCAGAATACCTGCACCTCAGTCTGCAAGCTTGAGAAAGCTGCAGTATACAGACAACCTGAAGTTGGAGATAGTGCAACTTCTCACAAATGCCTTTTCATCCCAAAATGCACATGAAAATAAATTTCATTCAACATCTGTGGCAAATCCTTACCCTTTTAAATTTATTATCTGTGAAGGCTTGTAAAAGGGATTTCTGGAGACTGGAACGCTCTACCCATGCATACAACAACTTCTGAAGCACAAGAACAGCACTAGTTTCTCCAATTCATCCTACCAATACAACGCAGTTCAAATTGCAAAACCAGCACTTTAAATCCAGACTCTTTGACATGTTTTCTCTCTAAAGTTAATTTCTGTGGTAAACAGCTTCCCTGCACACACACAAAGGAGATTAGTCAGTATCCTCCCCAGCTGCTCTCAGGCCTATCACAGCAACCATCAGCCCAACCAAGGCACACTTCCAAGAGCCCAAAGGAGCACAGAGGCATAAGGGCAGTGGGGAGCCTAAGATATGGACTCAGACATCCTGTCCAGACCATCCCACAGCCCCAGAGCTGACTCTAGTCAGCCTCAGCTCCTGTGTCAGTGTGAAACCCACCAAGATGAGTCAACAGGACCAAGGCATTTCCTGCTCAGGGTAGGGGACACGTAATGGAGGCAAGGGCAGAACATGTCAGGATCACACAAGACATATTATGGGACCAAAAGCAGGGGAAGTGATGGATCTCTGACAGGCAAAAACATGAGAAAAGAGAGAGAAGGCAATAAACATTAATTGCACGTAAACACATTGCTGGTCGGTGTGCTTGGCTGGCCTTGCCCTGCACCTGACCAGGACAGTTTGTCCCACTTTTTACTAAATGCTTTTTTAATTCTTCCCTGTCTAGTGTGTGTGTGAATGTATGAAGGCGTGAGGGCAGCAACTGGAGTCAGATCAGGGTGGGAGTACAATGCCTGGATGGTGCAGGGACTGGTGCCAGCCAGTACATATGTACATGAGCATGTTTTGCACTAGCAGACCCCTCCTCAGAGCAGGGTGATGCTACTGGTGATGTTCATGCTCATGTGCTGCATGTGTCCATGTTAACCTGCATACCCGACCATGTACAGGTGTGCTCTCCATGCACAGGAACACATGTGCAGCCTCTCCCCTCCAGGGCTGCTGGATTTGCTGCCTGCACCATGAGAAACAGAGCACAGACCTCCAGGAACATATAACATCAGCTCCTTTCACCCTTGCCAGAAAAGAATTACTTGTGCGCTCACATACTTCCACTTGTCAGCTCTGCAAACACCAAAGTGACTACCACATTTTTTATGTGTTGCAAATTTTTGTGTGTGAAGTGACTGTGTAACAAACAAAGCTCCTCGGAATCAAAATGCATCTGAACACTGAAATGTCATCAGAAGATCATAGAATCATAGGATCACAGAATGGTTAGGGCTGGAAAGGACCTTAAGATCATTGAGTTCCAACTCCCTGCCATGGGCAGCAACACTTCACACTAGACCAGGTCACCTAAGACTCTGTCCAGCCTGGCCTTGAACACTGCCAGGGATGGAGATTAGCCCAGAGGCTTCCATTTCTCTCTGGCTCCTGCAGGAGAGAAGGGCCAATGCTGCCAGTCAGTTTGTGCTGAACAAGCTCTGCTGTGAGCAGAGAGCACTGCACACTGTCCACCAAGGGTATCACAATACCAGTAAGCTCACAAAACTCCTGGCGACTTCTGTATGGAGACCACTAAACCTGCTCAAAAACAAAAAGCTAAGATGAAACTTCGAGACTTAGGCATGAGAAAAAAAACAACTAATTTTGTGCCTTCCAAGTTAAAAAATTGTATTCTTCTGCATTCCACATGCACAACCAATTTTATCAGTCTTCTACAGTGCAACATCCAGCTGTATAAGAAAAGTGATTATACCACCATACACCACAATACCACCTCTTCCTTCTTCCATTGTGCAACGTGTACAAGATACTTCAGGTGTAAAACCTGCACCCCTACAACCCCAAATCAAAGGAAGAAATACTGGCATAACAGAAAAGCAGGTCTAATGCCCCCTCCCGCCAAGGTTTACTGAAGACGAACAGACAATATGCTGGTTTACTCCTAATACTGAGGGGAAGAAGTAAGACAACTTCAAAGTAACATTTTGAGTCTAATACTTATTTTTCTAGGCCCATAATCACATTGGGAAAAGGTTGCAAGCAATTAAAATGACAGTATTAACTAAGCATTTAGAGGCAACAGAGGACTGTATGCAACCAAGTACAATCAGATATCTTTTTCTATAACTAACACACACAGTGCATAGTAATGTAACTTACTACAACAGTGAAATACTGATGTTCCAGCATCCCCCCTGAAAGTACACAACAAACAACATTTAAAAAAGATAATTATATGTTCCTGCTAAAATTTTGTGAATGCTGCAGGGTGCCCAAGCTATAAATCGTTCCATGAAAATTTGAGTGCAAAATTTGTTTTCCTCAATTGCACAGCTACAAAAAATTCCAGAAACAGAAAACGAACACTTCAGAGTTATTCAGCAAAGCTAGTGAAGAAAGTATAGTCCTTTGACTGAGATAATTGCTTTTATGGACTCCTACGAAGAGACTGCAGGAAACAGTGCACCTGCCTCAGGATCAACTGGAGGCAGACCAGCTAAAAGAGTCCCTGTTCAGCTAGCACATGGCTGAATTATCATGCCTGTCTCTAGATCTACCCTGACACAAGCAAACTCATCTTCATCACTGTAACTTGGTTAGCTTTCCACGTTGAGCCAGCCTTGACCCTAGAGCTGTATGCTCAGAACCCAACATTCTTGTACTAAATGAAAAGGGATTCTGTACAGTACACTCCCACAAGCAGGGAAGCTTTGGCAATGATTCCCTCAACAGAGCTATACTTAAAAACGTTTCATCAGATATGGACATGAGTTTTCAGAAACCAGACTGACTACATTTGCCTCGTATCACTTCCCTGTAAGTATCAAATCAGTGTTTCAAGGATGTACCTCTCATGGAGAGAGCAACTGCACAGCATGTATATGCGGCTACAGATCCATTTATTTGTGCTGATCTCAGCCTTACAAGAAAGATGCTGGCAAACAGAGACTCTTAAGTAGTGAAAAACTATGAACAGAGCTCCAGGAGTCCCAGCTCTGCCATTTAACTAAATAGCAAAGAGATAGTGCTTAACTGTGGTATACAACAAACAAAACTCCACGAAGACAATACATCTGGGTCATCTTTATTAAATGCCGAACAATGCCTGAGGTGGTGGGGAAGTACTCAACCATCTAATAATTGGTAACTGGTAAGTATCCCAAAACCACCAATACTCATCCTTAATTCTTATACACAGGAGGGGAAAGAGGGAAAAGGAAGGAAAGAAAAAAGGTATTTCAAGTTTGGCCTGCAGACGTCAAATTCAATTGATTGCCATGCTAAACTTTAAATTGTAATTCCTATTAAATTTGGCTAAACAATGGCGGCTGGAAAAATACCTGTCACTACAGAAACTATATTCCTGATGGAAAACAATTATGAGAACATGCAAACAACAAATTCTGGGGTTTTTTTGTATCTGTGCACCAGAGGGAAGATATAATAGGATGTGAAGACAGGTGGAGGGAACAAGAACATCACTGACAGAAACAACACAGGAGAAATTCCTAGAAATGTGTATTTCTGGTTAAGAACTGATAAGAAAACTGGTAAGAATTTCTGTTCAGTTATCCATGCCTCATACTTCAATGGGAAATCTCTAACAAAAAACATTACTAGGTATGAACTGAAATGGAGAACACATGGCCCTGACCACAGCTGAACCAGAAATTTTCTGAAACTTCTGGCAGCATAACGAGGTACAGCTTCTCATCAGGTATCCCCATATCTTAGATCTTAAACTTCTTCAGAGTTCAGCATCTTTGTGTTTCAATTTCCTCACCCCACTCTACCTTTCTCCTGCAATGGAAGGAACATCAAGAAATGCAGGAGAAGTGTCTGGATATCGAGATGTCAAGCATTGCAAGGTCAATGCTTTTCTCCAAGATCAACTGTGAGCAATTTTGCAACATGTGTCATATATTACTAGATCATTAAAAATGTACATTTGCTAACAGTGCTATAGCTATCACCAGTCATCTACAACTCCAGAAGCCACTTTTACAAAGAACATACTCACAGGTCATATGAGAACTTCCTCTGAAGGTTAGTCTGGTTCTTCTGAAACCAATAAACATTCAGCTGTAGCTTTCCATATTCTGTCTGTAACTCTTTCAAGTGTTCTGACCAAAACAGGATTAAAATACACATTAAAATACATACACACATATATACCTACATATATTACAACAGAAGCATCAAACAGATCAATAGTAAGCACAGTAACTCCACCCATCGTGCTCACTACATTTTGTGTACAAATGCACAGATACGTATTAAATTTATTCATCAAAGATGCACAAGATTGAGTAAGAAGAGCCTTCAGCCTAACATAGTCACAAAAATGGTGCAATGAAGATTTCTGACATGTGTTTCTTCATAAGGAATACTGTAATTTGTTTACAAACACTTGCTTTGATAGATTTCAGCTTAGGAAATCTTTAGGTCTACGAAATACTAATCGGGACATAGTATAAAATGGCATTCACATTTATTAGCTTATAATAAAGACAAGCTTCCAGTGCTTCCCTGAATAATACATAATTTACAGTTATGTTTCTCAAAAACAGTGGCATCTATGATTTACAGTTTTCTTTCTGATAGAAAGCTCTGTGTGAGAACACCAGAAGAAGGCATTATGTCACATTTACCTGCTCCTAGAACTCAGGATCACTCCCTGGACTTCCTGAGGAATAAATTGCTATCAATAATTTTGAAGCACCAACATGAACAGAAATTAATTACACTGAGTTTTTCTTATTTAATATAGGAGTTTGTGAATTCCCCCGTGCTAAAATGCATGACCCAAACACCTCAGGGAGGAATGTAAGAATACACTGCAAAAAGTAGCATGAAGAATAAATATCAACAATGCACACAGAGGCTAGTTTTACTGCCTATTATTCTATATCATACGGGTCAGGAGTCCTACAACAAGCACTACATGGACAAATCCTCCTACTACTGAAGTAGATTAGTCTGACACTTCACTGAACTGGAACTGCAGATGCCGGATCTAAGTCACCACAGCTCCAGCACTATCCCCATGACTTGAAGAAACGCAGGATTCTCAGAAGAAAAAAAAAAAAAAGAAATGCAAGTCTTAAAAACAGGGGGCTAATGAACGTATATGTAAAGGCAATGTAAAGGGGTATCAGGTATACCTCGTAGGCTTTGGATCAATCGGTCATTTAGTGTGATGTTACTCATCAGCACTGCCTGGAAGGAATGAAACAGAAACCAGTGTTTTAATTGCAAAGGACCTGCATTTCCATTAGTATTATAAACAACGTCAACCAAAGCACTTGTAACAAGATCTTTCATTTGTGAAGTGCTGGGTTACAGCCAAATACAAAACCTCCTAGCTGCTCTAAAGGTTTACTAGATTACAAACACTCATTTTTACCCAGATTTCCCAGTAAAGAGCGGGGGAGAGATATCACTCCACTTTAAAAACAGGAAGAATTTAAAGAGCCCAGCCCTAAAATTGCTTGCTGCTTTATTCTGGTTTAATCTCATGCTTGCAAATCACAGTCAGATTTACTGTATTTATCCTTGAAGGAAGAATACAGCATAGCACAGCTTGCCATCAACAACCTTCTCACCAGGGAATCAATACACCTGCATTAAGGCACGTAAGAATGAGCTATGAAAGCATTAATCATTCAGCATAAAAGAACTCTACAAAAGCAACATGAAACCCTTGCATTATACCACTTTTCCTCTCCCTGTCTGATGACAAAGCGCTGGAGTGACCTTCCATTCCCTCACTTTGCTCTCTCATTCTGAAGCTGCAGTCAACATAGGAACATTTGGACCAACCTTTCACAAAGCTCCTTCTACCAACCCATACACACACATGCTCCAAAACACCTGAATATTGACAGAATTAAGGCAGGCCTAAATGAAAATAATTCCTGTGAGCCAGAGGTCAGGATAATTCAGATTAATATTTAACATTCAGAAATTCTGATGCATAAGAGTCTGCTTAAGACTACAAAGAGATGAGATCCACTGACCCTTCAGAAACAATCCACTCCAATCTTAGGAGCGCTTTCTTGCACTGCACCGCCAGTTTCCTTGTTATCCTCCTCCCAGGAAAACCAAGTGCTCTGCAGGCATCCCAGACCAGGGTATACCAAGTCCCCAGCTTCCGCTCAAGTACTGATGTGTGTCACTTATGTCCACACCACTTTAATGCAAAGAAGTAACTGCATCCATTCTGCCTGCCCAAGTCCCTCTGAAACACCGTGAAATGCTGTCAGTGCCTTTTTTCACTAAGACTACAGTAATAATTGCCAGTTGATTAGAAAAAGCTAAGCATTTAATCAGTCAGAGTGAGATAGCGCATAGGAGAGGGTTAGATTTGTCTTTTATTGACCCTTTAAAGAGTCCCGGTTCAGAGGCAGTCATTCATGCACTGATGAACAGGCAACCTTTTTCAACCCTAGGAAAAAAATATTCCCATGGCATTCTATAGATACAGCTGGCCCATGAATCATGGAATCACAGAATAGTTAGGGTTGGAAAGGACCTTAAGATCATCGAGTTCCAACCCACCTGCCATGGGCAGGGACACCTCCCACTAAACAATGCCATCCAAGGCTATGTCCAACCCCACCTTGGACGCCGCCAGGGATGGAGCACTCACAACTTCCATGGGCAACCCATTCCAGTGCCTCACCACCCTTACAGGAAAGAACTTCTAATTTCTTCTTCATATCCAATCTAAACTTCCCCTGTTTAAATTTGAACCCATTGCCCCTCATCCTCTCACTACAGTCCCTAATGAAGAGTCCATCCCCAGCATCCCTACAGGCCCCCTTCAGATATTGGAAGGCTGCTAGGAGGTCTCTACACAGCCTGCTCTTCTCCAGGCTGAATAACCGCAATTTTCTCAACCTATCTTCATACAAGAGGTGCTCCAGTCCCTTCATCATCCTCATGGCCCTCCTCTGCACTTGTTCTAACGGTTCCATGTCCTTTTTATGTTGAGGACACCAGAACTGCACACAATACTCAAAGCGAGGTCTCACAAGAGCAGAGTAGAGGGGCAGCAGCACCTCCCTCAACCTGCTGGTCACACTCCTTTTGATGCAGCCCAAGATACCGTTGGCTTTCTGGGCTGCAAGCGCACACTGCCGGCTCATGCTCATTTTCTCATCGACCAGCACCCCCAAGTCCTTCTCCGCAGGGCTGCTCTGAATCTCTTCTCTGCCCAACCTGTAGCTGTGCCTGGCATTGCTCCGACCCAGGTGGAGGACCTTGCACTTGGCATGGTTAAACTTCATCAGGTTGGCATCAGCCCACCTCACAAGTGTGTCAAGGTCCCTCTGGATGGCATTCCTTCCCTCCAATGTATCAACCGAACCACACAGCTTGGTGTCATCGGCAAACTTGCTGAGGGTGCACTCAGTCTCACTGTCCATGTCACCCACAAAGATGTTGAACAAGACCAGTCCCAACACCGATCCCTGGGGGACACCACTCGTTACTGGTCTCCAGCTGGACATTGAGCCATTGAGCACAACTCTTTGCGTGCGGCCATCCAGCCAGCTCTTTATCCACCGAGTGGTCCACCTATCAAATTGATGTCTCTCCAACTTAGAGACAAGGATGTCATGTGAGACAGTGTCAAACGCTTTGCACAAGTCCAGGTAGATGTTATTACTGTTTTTTCCTTTTCAAGAAAGTAGCAAGGCCTTTGCTCTAGAGGTTTCTCAGTGGTGACATAGCCTTAGGTGGCATGGTTTAGTGTGAGGTGTCCCTGCCCATGGCAGGGGGGTTGGAACTCGATGATCTTAAGGTCCTTTCCAACCCCAACTATTTTATGATTCTATGATTCTATGAGTAACAACATATACTTTGGATTGTTTAATACCTCTCCTTCTCCTTTCCCCTAGGACAGGTACAAAGAGTATCCTATTTGTTTTCACTGGTTTATTGGGGAAATGAAGTTAATGTTTCAGTGGAAATTACAAGTTTTGCTAATGCATAAGCAACATAATCAAGTTGTTCCATGATTATCACACCTTCAGGGTTTCCCACATTAGCCATTACCACAGACTGTCAATGGACCAGAAAAATCAGCGTGGCATGGGAATTTTATGTTCATGCTTGTTCTGCCTTGGTTTTGGTTGGCTGGTTGGTTGTTCCCCTCTTAATGCAAAGCTCCAAAATACCGGGACCACTTATTTGGTAGTAAAACAGACAAGTATTGACCATTTTGTACATTAGGGCAATAATAACTATGATTAGCTGAACTGAATAAAATTATGTGCCATATGAAAAAGGTTCCTTATACCACAACGGGAAGAAAAACAAAAAAGCATGCTTTGGCCTTTATGAGTTACATATAACACTTTCCCATGGCAATGCCACACCCACCTCCCTGAGTCTGTTGGTAAAAGTACAGGAAAAAAGTCATGTTTAAAAATCTTGTTAGCTGTTAAACCTGAAATACTGCTTAATAATTTACAGGGCAGGGCTCCGACTGTAAGTTTCCAATCCAACTGTACCCATAATGTCAGGCTTCTCATGCCTCCTTCAGCCATCCAAGAGTCAACTAATCTTCATCTCATGGCTGTGAATTTGGCAGACATTATTTTCTTTTGGGTTTTATGCACACCAAAAAGCAACCTGCTGGGAAGTACTAGCAAACACATGCCAAAACACAGTTCTAGGAAGAAACTGGCGTTTTAAACCTCATTCAGCCCACAAGACAGCACCTATAATCCCCGGAAGTGAGAATCCCCACTGTTATCACAGTATCAAAATGTTACCTTCTGTGACAAAGCAACTCTGTAACACAGAGCCAGCTTATATTTTATTTGCAAACCTGTCTTGCACAGAAATCCTTCTGATCATCACAGAGGGAAACTCAGTTTCCTGTCTGGAGTCAATGCTGCAGACAGCAGATCTTCAGAAACCAAAAATAAAGCCACACTGCCACCAACAGTGATGGAAAAATCTTGCTCCAGCTGGCTATAATTTTTTTTTAATGACAGCCACGAGAGATATATTTTTCTTGCTCTTTACAGACCATGTCTATGTAAGTCACACTCCACTTGAGAAACAAAAATTATTGCTTAAACAAAACCCAAAACATAGGTGCAGAAGTACTTGTGAATAAATCATTTCAAAGTGTACATTTTGAACATACATACTCTGAACTATGTACCTGCATTTGATCTGATTAATGCCTTACACAGTAGCGTCCTTAAAACATTTCTTGGACCATTACTGCAATAATGGCAACATTAAGCATTTGCCACCCTCAAAAATCAGCTAACCCAAGCATATTGAATTCATGTTTGTGCTTTCTAACAATGACTGTACGTGCTGTATATAAAAGCATAAGATATAGCAACACGAAAAAGGACTTGATGAGAGTAAATACTGGCTTCAGAACTAAAACCTAAGAAAAAAGGGTATGCATTCACAAATACAGCTGTCACATGGAGAAAAAGATGAGCTACAGGACCAGTAAATCAGCTGGTAAGAACAAAACCAAGCAGGAACAAAGCAAGCTGAGAGATAAGATCTATACATCCAGAAAACAGCAGAAACAAGCATTTATAGTTAATCAGGGAAAAAAAAAGGGCACCTATTTAATGATTAACTCTGACTTAAGTCCTTACTACAAAGAAAAGGAGCTGCTCTGCTTTGTACGCTCCTGCTCTCCACCACCATTCTGGCCATGCAGCACAAGCCACATTTTGATTATCTGTTGTTCATTTCTTAATTATGTCTGGAGATTTCCACCCCACTTCTCTATTTTTGCAAGCACACCTCCCCACACACACACCCTTGCCTAGTAACACACCTCATCAATTGTTTTCTTTATACTGTTCTTCGCCATTTTGAAATAATCTTCAGGAGTAAAGAAACCATTTATAACAGCCAAAAAAAGCTTTTTCATTCTAGGACATGAGATTAATGTCTAACCACATACTAGCAGCTGAGGAAAAAGTTCATAAATAAGATCTCAAAGAAAATACTTCTCTTTTAGGTTGGCCTGTGTACTGAACACTCACGTATACTTCAGTGAAGGTGTGCCAATTGAAGCACGGCCAAAACAATTCTCAAGCCCAAAATGGAGGAGACATAGTTTATTTAAAAGTACTTCTCACTGAACTAAATTCCATTCAGAAATTACAGACTTTTCCTCACCCTCAACAAGGGGGGGGGGGCAAAAATTAACCAATGAAACCAACCAAACCTCCCAAAAACCCAACTGACTCTCTTCCTAAAGAGTGATCCTGGCAAAGATTAGGGACGCTATCTTGACTCTATCACACCCTCTGCTAAAAGCAACCTAGACTTCCTTTTTCCGTGATGAGGGACCATGCCCCAGGACATGGTGCAAGTCAGCTCTCAAAACTGCAGAAACCATCAAAACAGTAAAGTCGACAATTTCTTACACTCTCAGAAGAAGAAAGAGGAATTTGACACATATGAGTAAGAAATTACTTCAACAAGTGCAGGGCAACAGGAGCCTGATTGGAGAAAATAAGACCTGTACAGCTACAGGACTTCCATGTCATTGTTATATTTCATTAAAACCCAAATAATAAGCAATGTAAACAGAACAGAATTCTGTTATATGAGAATTCTGATAGAAATCTGTACAGGTATACATAATGTACCTTCTGCTTTTCTTTTTGTCCATTCATTTTGCTATAAAAGAGGCAGAAATGTGCCAGTAGTTAACTCTTAAGCTACACATAACTCTGAATTTCCACTCTTAGAATGCCTACAGTTCAGTTAGACCCAGGCCATCCATTTTTTTTTCGTTACTATATGAAAATGCATTTTAAACAGAGGTAGTGTTCTAAACCTCTGCTGTAGCAGTTACAAGTAAGGAGACTGATCTCTCTTGATAATTTAGTAACATCATGCTACAGCAAGTAGAGCAGGGGACAAGGCAGCACTTGTTTTTCCTTAAAGCTTTTTCAAAACTAGAACACGCAACACTGGTCTATAAAATAAAAACAAAACACAAATAAGCACCTTCTTCTTTTCACAGCAGGCTTTCTTCTCTCTCTCCCTCCCTGCTCTGTCACCTCTTTTGAGTGGAGCCAACTCTCTGCATCCTGATAGGTATTTTGTTTCAGAAGCTGTGCTGGGAATTTAAATTTTCCCAGAGGGAGGGGATCTGAGAGCAGCTGTGGCCAGTGTTAAAAGACACTGAGCAACAGGACAGTGACATGCTTCACATATAATGTATAAATCTCGGCCCCTCTCCTCAGCAAAACAAGATGTGGGCTGGGAAAGAATTACATAAAACCAAAGAAAATTACAAAAGTATACTCTAGCTGTTAAAAACAAGAGAGATGACACACATTGTTCTCCTATTACACTCTTCAAAATGAGTATCACAGCTGCGCACATCCCAGAAACTACGAGTCCTGAATAACAAACATATAGAATACTGTTCTTTAGAAAATCACTTACAGATTACAAACAGCCCTTTGCACTCCTCATTACTTATCTGTTGTGACTAAGAGCTCATGTAAGCTCTCTTGATCTCTTCAGTCTATGTCTGTATGGATTTCCACAAGCCATTTGCTGAACATGTATTAGCCCTTAAAAATTCAAGCAGATTTTTTAAAAGCAAACTGGTGACTGAAGTGTTCCATACGTACTCAGACCTAAGAGAATAATAACTGCAACAGCCATTTCCCAGGATTACATTGCTTCAGGGAATGGTGAGCCCACAGGGTATTTCAGGCTCTGATTTCCTCCTGCCTTCTATGGCCTCATCCTTTAAGTAGCACAGAGACAGTTCTACTGGAAAAGAATGCAAATTTAACTCAAAATGGTTGTTCTTGCATAGATTTTTTTCTATAATCAGCAGAACTATATTTTTATCCTGAAACAGATGGGTTTTCAAGACAGACCATTCAGTCTTACACATCAGCTGAAAGTATTTTTGTTTTTCTTAAGAACATCTAGAACTAAACAAAATCACGTTTATCACTCAAAGATCTGTCTAGTTAGTTAGACAGCTTGTATTACTTTTAAGGCAAGTTGAGGGACTTGTGATTTGGATTTGCATTCATTCTCCCTGACTAGGTAAATATTTGCTGCTAATCCCCATGGAGTAAAACAAAGTTCAGTTCAAGCACCAAGTTTCCAATAACTACAAATGATGAATTCATTACTTGCTTCTCAGGAATCCTGGATTCCACTGAAATCCATAAAGCCGAAAAAAAAAGATATGTGTGCTTATGTGTGTATACAAGTATGTATGCACATGTTAGTATACAACACACACATACCAATATAGATACACACACAAAAAAAGCACTCAGAAATAGTCTTTTCTTACATCTTACATCTCTCTGTAGAACAACCTCTGATCCTGGACAAATTCTTCAGATCAGGATCATTAGCACAAAGAACTAAGTTTTTCCTCTCTTTCCTGTCACTGTATCACCAGCATTCCTAAATGAGAGGGGGGGAATCCATGCCAACTTGGCTAATGGCATCTTTTGACAAATACACAGGTTCCCAGTAAAACAACTCTCCCTACTCTTTAATCACAGTGTTTGAAAACAAACTGCTACTGTGCAGGATACTTACCCATGTGTTACAAGAGCAACAAAAGCAAAGTTTGAATTTGCCACAGAGTGGTGCACAGGCACACACATACTCGTCCTATCACTTGAGGCTCCCGAGACATGTGCTTCTCCAGTCACAAAAAGCAGAAGACAGGAAATGAGTCCACTGCATGCCTTTTACCTAATGCTTCCTATAGAATCAGCTCCTGGGGTTTCAACAGCAAGCTTCATAGACTACTCCGTTAATGAACAACTGTGTTTTAGGATGATGGAGGAAAAAGCACTTAAGAGAACGTAAGAGCTATCGACCCCAAAATCCACCTTGTCCAGCACTCTGGATGCTAAATAAACGCCAAGGCAGCTACAGTATTTGCCAAACAGCAGCTATTTCTGGCTGCGGAATATCTGGAAACAGAATTGAACACCTTTGTATTGGGCAGTGGTACAGATATTTGTCCAAGGTTAACCAGTCACTTTTTAACCCACACAGATCCACTGCAACTGGGCACTATGGATGTCACACATTTGCAGCTTCACCATCTATTGCATGAAGAGCACTTCTGCTCAGTCTGAACTACAACTTGCTGACTGCATTTGAAGCCCAACAGTGGATGGAGAACAACTATTCTTTGCCTCTCCCAGCCATGAGCACTTTCCACATGATTCATGATCCTAGATATGCCTGCAACAGCTGTCCTCAGCTGGCTCATGCCCAGCCTGGAACCTACACTGAGGATTCCTGCAGAGAAACTCTGCACAGCTTTGGTCACCTTCCTCATTCTCCTCTGCGTGGCTTTCCCAGCAATCCAAAACTCCACCAGTGGCCTCCCCACAGTACAACAACTAATCCAGTTTCTTTCTAAGATGCCTTGTAACTTCTTTCTGTAACTTTCGCCTTATCATTCACCCCTGTGAGAACAGTCTCACCAACATGGCTACATAATTTCCCTACAAGCAATTCATGTGTTTCCCTTTGCAATTCCAGGTGTGAATGCATTCATTAATCTCCCTCATCCCTGTCACCAACTCTTTCACAAGGAAACTTCAAGAGACTTCAGAAGCAACATCTCCTTTTCCAAAAATCACTTTGACTCTTTCCCAGACTACCACATCCACCCCCACATCCAACAGCAGTTTTGGTTTTGTAAAATACTTCTCAACTCTTTTTCTGGCACAGATGCCAGGTTTAATGGGCGACAGCTCCTACACGTCCTCTAGACTCAAAAACACCACCACAACAGGGTGGATCACGTGGTGTCAGCTACATTTGTCTAGTATCACAGTAGTTTGAAGCAGAAAGGTAGCACGCCACAGTCTGACAGAAACATTTCATCCACCAAGCTTCCTTAAAATTCTTGGGTGAGCTCCTGTCAGCAGCTCTCAAAATCCACCCTATGCTGTGAATTATGTGGCCAGCATGTCCACTTAGCTGACTCCTAACACTCTTGGCTAAAGGAAAATCTGCTTATAAAAGCCAATTAAAACGATGTTTCCCTTGTAAAAGAGACTGTAGAGTAAATTAAGCAAAAATTAAGCAAATACTTAGTTCTGTTTGCCCTTTCTTTACCTTTTGTTCGTTTCTTTGTTCTGTTTAACTTGTGAATGTGCTTTTACTCCTTGCAAGACAGAACTGGAATGCAAAAAGATGCCAAAACAGATGGTGAGTTTCACCAACACGTGAACTGAGGGAGAGATTTTATTCCACAGTGTTGCAACTTGCAACTTCTAATATTTCATGCATTATACAATGAAAGGTATAATGCGCATTCAATGTGCAATATGAGACAATGATACGTAAATTAAATGTTTTGCCATACCAACGCTGACTGTATGCCCATCAGCTGGAACATTTGAGCAACCTTACTCTGTTGCAGGGAGTGTATTGGTAAACCACAATCTCACAGAAAACTGTGACCAGGTATAAACACCTTTGGGTCCTACCTTCTCTTCCTGGTGTAACTTGTTGGCATTTTCCATCTGAAAGCTGTGCAGGGACTGGATTTTGTCAATCTGCTGCCGCTGCTTCTCTAGCTCCCCTTGGAATTCATTCTTCTTGAGTTCCACGGCACCCCTCTCTGCTGCCGCACGGCGGACTTTGCCTTCCAGATCCATGATCCGACCCTGAGAAAGAGCAAATTAGCCCAAGAAAATAGAGGTTACTATTCTCCAATGAAAAATGGCTATTCTCAATAGACTCTTCTCCAATACAAAGAATATCAAATTTCACGGAACTAACAATTCTAATGTCATCACAGTGTTGTGTTAACCAGGGGCACCTGCCACACACATAGACACACTCTCCCCAGTTTAAATAAATTAACAGTACAGCATATTCTGCAGAGACTATCAAAATTTCAGTTAAAGATAAAAGAATTTAATTTAAACAATTCTGACATCACTGCACTTCCCAGCGTTGGTCTTAAACTAACTTAGAGGGAAAATTCATCTCTTAAATCAGCATGTTTTCCTGGAAGACTGGGGAAAAAAAGCAGGAGGAAGACAACGTTACCTAACTTTCACAAACAACTGACATATAGCTGTTACACAAAGACACATATGAGAAGGACTCATTTATTAGCAGAAGATCACCCTTCTTCTTGATTGATCAAAGAGCAGGGACCAGCAAAGGACAGTTGGGGTTTTTCAGCCTGGAGAAGACTCCAGAGAGACCTTACTACGACCTTTCAGTGCTTGAAAGGGGCCTATAAGATGGGAAAAGACTTTAGCAGGGCCTGTTGCAGTAAGACAAGAGGTGATGGTTTTAAACTAAAAGAGGGGAGACTCAGGCTGGGTGTGAGGAAAACATTCTTTACAACAGGGGTGGTAAAACAATGGCACAAGTTGCCTGGAGAGGTGGTGGACAAGTCACCCCTGGAGACATTCAAGGCCAGGCTGGATATGGTTCTGGGCAACCTGATCTAGTGGAAGATGTCCCTGCTCATTGTAGGAGCGCTGGACCACATGGCCTTTGAAGGTCCCTTCCAACCCAAACTATTCTATGTTTCTAAGAATTTAGAGTTAGAAAGATAGCTGAATGCTTTGTGTGAGCATAAGTAAAAAGTACCATACATGCAGGCTTTCAAGTTCTGGTTTTCCCTCACCTAAAAATCAGAATTCCTCTCACTGCCCAATCTCCCACTACAGATAAGCAACTGTAGTATTTATGAGAATTCCTACAACACGCTGAAGCTCCTTGCCCACCACACGCAGGAGGAGCATCCTTCTTTTGGACTATATTTTTAACCACACAAGTACAGGACAGCATGCAGAGCAACAGGCAAGTTACCTGCAGATCCACGCTGCGAGAACTTGCAACCCAGTAATTGAAGCCCAAAACAACGATGCACGCCACAAGCGCAGCCACAAGGAGGGGTGGAGACTTCATCCCTCGGCAGCTGTTTCCTAGTCCTACCATTTCAGGAAAAACACAAACCCAAAGAACCGCAACAGTGTGGAAACCTGCAAATTAAAATACGCACATTAGATTGCATCCTCCACTACAGCTACCTTATACATGCAATGAAACTTTCACTGCAGTAACAAAACTGCTCTCTGCTGAAGGGACTACACCCAGGCAGGAAGGCACATTGTCTAGATACTTCCATCTGAAAGATCAAGAAAGGCCATCTTGTGCCATCACCTTGTACATAAAGCTTCACATGGACTTGAGGGGGAATCCTTGAATATTCCTAGCAATATAATGAAAATCTGCAAAAAACAGAACAAACCAGTCATGCTTTTATCATATATTACACCCAAACTCCCAAACTTGGTCAGATAACACTGGTCTACAGATAGAGGATAAATTCCTTGTTATTTCTTTTAGTGAAAAAATAAGCCTAGTCTCACTGTTTCAGGAGCAATTTGCACTTTGCTTCCAAAACTCAGGCAATTTCAACTTACTCCCTCTAACAATATTATTTTAACTTTTGCTTCAGGTTTATAAATAAATAAATTAGATTGAACCAAATTACTTTAAGGATAATCTAAAGAAAAAAAAAAAAAAAAGAAAAAAAAAAAAAAAGAAAAAGAAAAGAATTAGCATACACTCCATGAATACAATGGTAAATTACATTAAATGACGCTGGTTTTGATCCTTAGCTGCTGTCTCTGATCGTGACAAAAAACAAATAACCCTGCTTTAACAAATGAGCAGTACCAAGGGTACTACTGGTTGCTATGACACTTGGGTTGCTTCTACAAAACAGCCCATCTTAATATGAAAGTGTGAGCAAAGGGCAGTCACAATTCTGCTTGAAATAAGCTATGCTCATCCTGTGACGTGATAAAATCTGCTCTTAATGGGTGCAATAGCAGGTAGCTCAATGAATCCTCAAACTCCACTGGGAACCTTGGGCACAGTTCATAATAGATTGCTCTCTTGTACACTGAGATCAATGTTTTTTCCTTTTGTACTCCTGCAGACAAAAGCCCACAAAGACGAGCACAGAAGATGAATCAGATTGTGCTGTGGTTTAAGCCTCCATAACTCAAGCAGTCGCTCTCTCACTCACTCCCCACTCTTTCTTCCCCCAGTCCCGGGGGGATGGGGAGGAGAATCAAAAGAATGAAACTCCCACAGGCTGAGATAAGAACAGTTTAGTAACTAAGGTATAACACAAATCACTACTGCTACCACCAATAATAATAATGACAAGAGAAATACAAGGAAAGAATACAATCACTCACCACCAATCCCCAGCCCGACCAGGCAGGGCACCCCCAGCCCTCCAGGTATCTGCTCTCCATTTTTACATCCTGGGCATGACGTGCTGTGGCATGGAATACCTCTTTGGGAAGTTTGGGTCAGGTGTCATGTCTCTGCTTCCTCCCAGCTTTCCCTCCTCCCTGGCAGAGCATGAGACTCAGAAAGTCCTTGGTCAGATCAAAACATTCTAAGCAGTAACTGAAAACACTGGTGTTATCAGTGCAGTTCCCAGGCCCAAAATCAAAAACACAGAGCTGCACCAGCTACCAAGAAGGAGAAAAATGACTGCTACTGCTGAACCCAGAACAGTATCCACCCCTTATTCCATACCACTCACGTCATGCTCAGATCCCACATTTTCAATATACCATCACATAGAATCATAGAATCATAGAATAGTTAGGGTTGGAAAGGACCTTAAGATCATCTAGTTCCAATGCCCCTGCCAGAGGCAGGGACACCTCCCACTAAACCATGCCATCCAAGGCTATGTCCAACCCCACCTTGAACACCGCCAGGGATGAAACATTCACAACTTCCCTGGGCAGCCCATTCCATGGCCCCACCACCCTCACAGTAAAGAATTTCTTCCTCAGATCCAATCTAAACTTCCCCTGTTTAACTTTGAACCCATTATCCCTTGTCCTCTCACCACAGTCCCTAATGAAGAGTCCCTCCCCAGCATCCCTATAGGCCCCCTTCAGGTATTGGAAGGCTGCTAGGAGGTCTCCATGCAGCCTTCTCTTCTCCAGGATGAACAGCCCCCATTTTCTCAGCCTATCTTCATACGGGAGGTGCTCCAGTCCCCTGATCATCCTCGTGGCCCTCCTCTGCACTTGTTCTAACAGTTCCATGTCCTTTTTATGTTGAGGACATCAGAACTGCACACAATACTCCAAGTGAGGTCTCACAAGAGCAGAGTAAAGGGGCAGGATCACCTCCCTCGACCTGCTGGTCACACTCCTTTTGATGCAGCCCAGGATACCGTTGGCTTTCTGGGCTGCAAGCGCACACTGCCGGACATGTGTATATATACATACACACACACACACAGAGGGAGAGAGATCACCCCTTAGTGCATGGACCAATCCCTATAAAGCTGCTGAGTCCATCCAGTCCATGATATCGGGCTCCATCTCTTGTAACAGTCTTTCAGAGCAGGGGAGGCTGTGTGCAGTGTTCACACTCGTGAATAACCTGGGCAATAGTGTCTATTGTTAAGCCCACCCCTCAATCATGAGTCCATCTGTATGTTGCATCTCTGCCCTGATGACCTGAAGTGTCATGGGCTCACCAGGCTCAAACTAATTCACCTCCCCTCCAGCAGTTTCTGCAGCTTGTTGTTGGGGACTCCATACAGCTGCCTTTCACCTCCAACGCTTCCAAAGCACTGGAGGGGCCCAGTGGACTAGATACTCGCCCATACCGCCCCACACACCCTGCCATTCATGACTGTACAGCCTTGGGGAAAATCTCTTGGTCATCCTACATTGTAGTCTAACCCCAGACAAGACCCGCACCACACTCTGCTTAACTCTTGGGACCAGACAAAATGGTTGTCAGTAAAACACACTCTATGCATGCCAACATGCTGATCCCCATCACAATCGGCAGCAGGTCTAAGGGTACCCAAAGGCCATTGTAGTGGTTTAAGCCTCTATAAACTCACGCAGTCGCTCTCTCACTCACTCCCCACTCTTTCTTCCCTCTGCTCCTGGAGGGGTGGGAAGGAGAATCGGAAGAATGCAACTCCCACAGGTTGAGATAAGAACAGTTTAGTAACTAAGGCATAACACAAATCACTACTGCTACCACCAATAATAATAATGACAAGGCAAATACAAGGAAAAAGAATACAATAGCTCACCACCAGTCCCCAGCCTGACCAAACAGTGCACCCCCCACCGTGCACCCCCAGCCCTCCGGGTATCTGCCCTCCATTTTTACATCCTGGACATGACATGCTGTGGTATGGAATAACCTCTTTGGTCAGTTTGGGTCAGGTGTCCTGTCTCTGCTTCCTCCCGGCTTCCCTCCTCCCTGGCAGAGCATGAGACTCACAAAGTCCTTGGTCAAACCAGAACATCACCAAGCAGTAACTGAAAACACTGGTGTTATCAGTGCAGTTCCCAGGCCCAAAATCAAAAACACAGCGCTGCACCAGCTACCAAGAAGGAGAAAAATGACTGCTACTGCTGAACCCAGGACAGCCATTCAAACCCTTCAGAACTCTCAAATGAGGCTGCTGTACTTGTCACTGGGGCTGGTGTAGCTGCTGGGCTTGCCGGCTCTCTCACCACCAGCTCCTCTTTGTCTGAGTCCAGATCTTCCCCCTCTGCCCTGCTGGGAAGTGCTGCGTGGTCTCCTGCATCCTCCTGGGGCTCGGGCTCGCGGGGCTCTGCAGGCGGCTGCCGGGGAATACTCTCGGCTGTCATGGGGCTGGGCCCCCCCCCCTGCTCAGTAGCCCCAGGACTCAGCTCAGCCTCGGAGCCTGGCTTCTCTGCGGTCTCCCCCTCCTGCTTGGCAGCCACCTCCTCCTGTGGCTCGGCAGCCACCGGTCTGGGCTTGTCGGCGGAGCTCACCCCCTCTGCCACCTCCTTCATGGCCTCCTGGTCCCGGGGGCAGCTCTCCTGAGCCGTTTCGGCTGCCGGCTCCTGCCCCCCCCTCTGCTTCCCACAGCCTCACGAAGACAGAGGCGAGTACGAGGGCCAGGACAGTGAAGAGCAGCTGGGTGCCAGGTACAAGTCCACAACCACGTCTGCTCCCCCTGCTTCTGGAGCCCGCCCATATTACAAGCCATTCCAATAAGGTACAATGAAACAAGGACCTTAACCCAAAACCCATATTTGAAAAATGCTAAGATAACAAATAGGGGACTCTAATCTGAAAGGCACAGAGGCACCCATCTGCCGGCCTGACCCAGGCTCAAGGGAGGTATGTTCCCTACCAGGGGCTCGGATCAGGGATGTTGCCGAGAAGCTGCCTGATCTAGTTGGTCCCACTGACTATTATCCACTTCTAGTGATCCATGCAGGTGCTACTGATACAGATAGCAGTAGCCCGGAGAACATAAAGAAGGACTACACAGCTCTGGGAGAGGTGGTTAGGGGCTCTGGAGCTCAGATTGTCTTTTCCTCAATTCTCCAGGATACAGGGCAGGACCTTGAAAAGGCTAGGAGGATTGGGCAGGTTAATAAATGGTTAGAAGGGTGGTGCTATAGTCAGGGGTTTGGGTACCTTGACCATGGGACTCAATATAGTAGGCCAGGTCTACTGGGGGCTGGTGGAGCTGGTCTGACAAAGAAGGGGAAGAGGGGATTTGGTAGGAGGCTTGCCAGACTGGTCAAGGATGCTTTAAACTAGATGTGTTGGGGGAGGGGGGCATCATTCCATCCCAACACACCCAGTCGGTTGCTAGCACCTATAGTAAACGTTCGGAGCAATGTAGGGATATTCCAGCTGCTCCAGCCAATGAGCCGGCTTCAATTGGATCTCGGCTCAAATGCCTCTACACAAATGCCCGTAGTATGGGGAACAAACAAGAGGAATTAGAGATGTGTGCACATCTATGGGGGTATGATATCATAGGCATCACAGAAACATGGTGGGATGGCTCCTATGACAGGTGTGTTGGAATGGAAGGTTACCGGCTCTTTAGGAAAGACAGGCCTGACAGACGGGGAGGGGGAGTTGCTATTTATGTTAGGGATAGGCTAGAGAGTATGGAACTCTGTCTGGGGACAGGTGAGCAGTTGACAGAGAGTTTGTGGGTCAGGGTTAAAGGGAGAACAGTGATGGGTAACATTATTGTGGGGATCTGTTACAGACCGCCTGACCAAGGGGACTTGCTGGACGAAGCGCTCCATAGGCAGATAGGAGCAGCCTCACGCTTGCAGGCCCTTGTTCTCATGGGAGACTTCAACCACCCTGAAATCTCTTGGAGGGATGGTACGGCCCGGCACAAGCAATCCAGGAGGTTCCTCGATTGTGTGGAAGACAACTTCCTTCTGCAAGTAATAGAGGAGCCAACAAGGAGAGGTGCCATGCTTGACCTCGTCCTCACCAACAGGGAAGGGCTGGTTGGGAATGTGACGCTCCAGGGCAGCCTTGATTGCAGCGATCATGAGATGGTCGAGTTTGAGATCCTCAGGACAGTGAGAAGAGCGTGCAGCAAGCTCACTGCCCTGGTCTTCAAGAGAGCAGACTTTGGCCTCTTCAGGAACCTGCTCAGTAAGGTTCCATGGGAGACAGCCCTAGAGGGCAGGGGGGCCCAAGACTGTTGGTTGATATTCAAGGATCACCTGCTGCAAGCTCAGGAGCGATGCATCCCAACTAGAAGGAAGTTCAGCAGGAGGGCCAGGAGACCTCCTTGGATGGATAAGGAGCTGCTGAGCAAAACTCAAAGGAAAAAAGAGGCTTATAAAAGATGGAAGCAAGGTCAGGCGGCCTGGGAAGAATACAGGGATGTTGTCCGGGGAGCTAGGGACCAGGTTAGGAAAGCTAAGGCCCACTTAGAATTAAAATTGGCTAGGGATGTTAAGGATAACAGGAAGGGATTTTATAGGTACACTGCCAATAAAAGACAGGTTAGGGACACTGTAGGCCCTCTCCAGAAGCTATCGGGAGAACTGGCTACCCTTGATTTGGAGAAGGCTGAGGTTCTTAATGACTTCTTTGCCTCAGTCTTTACGGGCAAATGCTCTGACCACACCACCCAAGCCGTGGAAGGCAGACGCGGGGATGGTGAGGGTGGGGACCCTGGGCCCACTGTGGGGGAGGATCTTGTTCGGGACCACCTTAGGAACCTGAATGTATACAAGTCAATGGGACCGGATGAAATCCATCCATGGCTCCTGAAGGAGCTGGCAAATGAAGTTGCTAAGCCACTGTCCATCATATTTGAAAAATCATGGCAGTCAGGTGAAGTTCCCGATGACTGGAAAAAGGGAAATATAACCCCCAGTTTTAAGAAGGGAAAAATGGATGACCCAGGGAATTACAGACCAGTCAGTCTCACCTCTGTGCCTGGCACAATCTTGGAGCGGATTCTCCTGGAAGGCATGCTAAGGCACATGAAAACCAACAAGGTGCTTGGTGACAGCCAGGATGGCTTCACTAAGGGCAAATCCTGCCTGACCAATCTGGTGACCTTCTATGAAGGGGCTACGGAACTGATGGACAGGGGCAGAGCGGTTGATGTCATCTACCTGGACTTGTGTAAAGCCTTTGACACTGTCTCACATGACATCCTTGCCTCTAAGTTGGAGAGAAATCAATTTGATAGGTGGACCACTCGGTGGATAAAGAACTGGCTGGATGGCCGCACGCAAAGAGTAGTGCTCAGTGGCTCAGTGTCCAGCTGGAGACCAGTAACGAGTGGTGTCCCCCAGGGATCGGTGTTGGGACCGGTCTTGTTCAACATCTTTGTGGGTGACATGGACAGTGGGATTGAGTGCGCCCTCAGCAAGTTTGCCGATGACACCAAGCTGTGTGGTTCAGTTGATACATTGGAGGGAAGGAATGCCATCCAGGGGGACCCTGACACGCTTGTGAGGTGGGCTGATGCCAACCTGATGAAGTTTAACCATGCTAAATGCAAAGTCCTCCACCTGGGTCGGAGCAATGCCAGGCACAGCTACAGATTGGGCGGGGAGAAGATTCAGAGCAGCCCTGCAGAGAAGGACTTGGGGGTGTGGGTTGATGAAAAAATGAACATGAGCCGGCAGTGTGCGCTTGCAGCCCAGAAGGCCAACCGTATCCTGGGCTGCATCAAAAGGAGTGTGACCAGCAGGTCGAGGGAGGTGCTCCTGCCCCTTTACTCTGCTCTCGTGAGACCTCACTTGGAGTATTGTGTGCAGTTCTGGTGTCCTCAACATAAAAAGGACATGGAACTGTTAGAACAAGTGCAGAGGAGGGCCACGAAGATGATCAGGGGACTGGAGCACCTCCCGTATGAAGATAGGCTGAGAAAATGGGGGCTGTTCAGCCTGGAGAAGAGAAGGCTGCGTGGAGACCTCCTAGCAGCCTTCCAATACCTGAAGGGGGCCTGTAGGGATGCTGGGGAGGGACTCTTCATTAGGGACTGTGGTGAGAGGACAAGGGGTAATGGGTTTAAACTTAAACAGGGGAGGTTTAGATTGGATCTGAGGAAGAAATTCTTTACTGTGAGGGTGGTGGGGCCCTGGAATGGGTTGCCCAGGGAAGTTGTGAATGCTTCATCCCTGGCGGCGTTCAAGGTGGGGTTGGACATAGCCTTGGATGGCATGGTTTAGTGGGAGGTGTCCCTGCCCATGGCGGGGAGGTTGGAACTCGATGATCTTGAGGTCCTTTCCAACCCTTACTATTCTATGATTCCATGATTCTATGATACCTGCTATAAGTAAGGTACAACAGGCTGAAACCATGAACTCAAGAGAATCAAGAGCAACAACTTTGAGAGCAAATAAAGCAACATTGTGACGAGTGGCTATTAATCTTGTCGTTATCTCAACCCTTCGTGCCCCACGTTGGGCACCAAAAAGAACTGTCATGGTTTAAGCCTCTATAACTCACGCAGTCGCTCTCTCACTCACTCCCCACTCTTTCTTCCCCCAGTCCCGGGGGGATGGGGAGGAGAATCAAAAGAATGAAACTCCCACAGGCTGAGATAAGAACAGTTTAGTAACTAAGGTATAACACAAATCACTACTGCTACCACCAGTAATAATAATGACAAGGCAAATACAAGGAAAGAATACAATCGCTCACCAACAATCCCCAGCCCAACCAAACAGTGCACCCCCAGCCCTCCAGGTATCTGCCCTCCATTTTTACATCCTGGACATGACATGCCGTGGTATGGAATAACCTCTTGGTCAGTTTGGGTCAGGTGTCCTGTCTCTGCTTCCTCCCGGCTTCCCTCCTCCCTGGCAGAGCATGAGACTCACAAAGTCCTTGGTCAGATCAAAACATTACCAAACAGTAACTGAAAACACTGGTGTTACCAGGGCAGTTCCCAGGCCCAAAATCAAAAACACAGCGCTGCACCAGCTACCGAGAAGGAGAAAAATGACTGCTACTGCTGAACCCATGACAGATGGCAAGCATAGACAGATACGTCAAAAGGCATTAACTTAATCTGAAATGGGTACATTTACTACCAATATCTTGTACAGCCTCTCAAGGTGCATTCTTTTAAATAAACTGACTTTTTCCCTGCGGATGCAATTCAGAGGTTGTCATATACTTAAAAATTAACACATCATAACAACTCTCAAAGGGTTTGCACATGCACATAGACTGTAATCACAGGGGAAGAAGCTGATGCCAGAAGTTAGCAGGTACCAGAAATGCTGATTCTACTTATGTCCAGCACTTTAGCCTTTTAACAGATCACTTGTACCTAAGTCTGCACACGCACCCTCTGCAAAATCCATTTTGTATTCAGTTCAAAATATAACCCATGTTCTTTTCTCAGCAGGGAGTGCACAATACTGCCAGACTGGTGAAAATCTCAAATCTATGTGGTCATCTAAAAAGTCTGTGAATTTGTTTGTATTTGGGAACGGGGTACACATGGACCCTAAGAGTAAAATACGGATTCCTGAAAATGCTGCCTCTTTGTGTACATGCACACACACAAAAAAAAACCCAAAGAACAAAATAACACAAACACCAAATCCACAGAAAACCCCAAAGTAAATCAAAAGAAGTGTGCATGACTGCACAACTTCAGCACTTGAGATTCTTGCCTAAGGAAACCTCAGCTACTGGGGCAAACTGACATGCAGTGGAGTTCCAGCGGACACCCATGGTGCCATGTACAGCTGAAGTAAGGTCAATAGGAAAAGCAAAGGCATGCGGAGGGACCATGCACTTTTGTTGTTGAACAAAAAAAATCAAGATGCAGTAGACTAAGACACATAGAGATAAGCACAAATTTCCAATACAAATCTAGGAACTGCAGAAATACATAAGTCTTGCACAGACTAGTCTCCTGCTGTGCCATCCTGAGAGGAGCTCCTGAGAAGTACAGAGCTGCCCCACCTTACAGAGATCCCCTGAAAACCAAGAACCACAGATCTCCAGAGTGGAAAAGCGAGAGGTGGAAAACGGGGAAGATCAGCACTGGCACATGAGCTAAGAACAAGATAATTAATTTACTTTTGCTTACTGGAATAAAATACTACATTTCAAATAATGTGTATTGGAACCTGCCATGAAGTCATTTGTATCCTGTTCTTCACTGTAAGAATATTAGCTGATACACTTGAAAACATGGAAAAATACTAAACATAGCACTGCAAGATACAGTGAGTCATTCCAAGTGTTACTTGACTAAAATAATTGGCATTTTTCTCCTAGTGGCCAGAAATAGAGAAAGTCATCTATGTAATCAGTAGTAACAACTTGCACTGGAATTTAACTACTAGTAAATGTATGCGACTAGCTATTTGAGCTCAATTTTCAGAGCTAAAAGCAAACGATATTGCTCAAAGGAAGAACAATTAGTTCAATAGGTAGGTTAAAGCACAAGCGCAAAACCATGTTAAAGGAATGCTGATATACCTACTGAGTACACAAACACAGCAGTCTCAGGAACTCTTCCACTGTTTTCATCTACTAAAAACAAGCAGGCAAGAAAACATTGATTTCCCGACGGAATGTCCGACTGCAACACATTGCTCTCTCTAGAAAATCCTGTGTTGTTTTGCCCTTAAGTAATTTATATTCATTGGGAATATATTTTTATACTCAACAGAAGGCAAAACGCAGGGGAAAGAGATGAAACCCAAAGAAAGATCTTCCATCCAAACAGAGCAGACACAAAACATTACCTCTGTTGCAAAATTGATATTCCCTTTCTCATCAGTTTAAAAACTAAAACTTTTTGACTTTCTATCATGGATATACACACACGTATCCTGGAGCAGCCTGGAGAAGGGAAGGCTGCATGGAGACTTCACAGCAGCCTTCCAGTATCTGAAGGGGGCCTATAAGGGTGCTGGGGAGGGACTCTTCATTAGGGACTGTAGTGATAGGACAAGGGGTAACGGGTTCAAACTTAAACAGGAGAAGTTCAGGTTAGATATAAGGAAGAAATTCTTTACTGTGAGGGTGGTGAGGCACTGGAATGGGTTGCCCAAGGAAGTTCTGAATGCTCCATCCCCGGTGGTGTTCAAGGACAGGTTGGACAGAGCCTCGGGTAACATGGTTTAGTGGGAGGTGTCCCTGCCTACGGCAGGGGGGTTGGAACTAAATGACCTTAAGGTCCTTTCCAACCCTAACTATTCTATGATTCTATTCTATGATTGTATGTACTTTGGAGGACAGATAAGCAAATCAGCTCAGTAAGTATATGTAGTGGTTTAAGTCTATAAACTCACACAGCCGCTCTCTCACTCACTCCCCACTCTTTCTTCTCTCTGCTCCTGGAGGGACGGGAAGGAGAATCGAAAGAATGCAACTCCCACAGGTTGAGATAAGAACAGTTTAGTAACTAAGGTATAACACAAACCACTGCTGCTACCACCAATAATAATAATGACAAGAGAAAATACAAGGAAAAAGAATACAATTTCTCACCATCCAATATCAAGCCCGACTACGCAGCGCACCCCCACCAGTGCACCCTCACCCCCCTTCCGGGTCTCTGCTCTCCGTTTCTCCCTCCTGGGCATGAGGTGCTGTGGTATGGAATAACCTCTTTGGTTAGTCTGGGTCAGGTGCCCTGTCTCTCCTTCCTCCCGGCTTCCCCTCCTCCCTGGCAGAGCATGAGACTCACAAAGTCCTTGGCCAGCCTAAACATCACCAAGCAGTAATTGAAAACACTGGTGTTATCAGCACTGTTCCCAGGCCCAAAATCAAAAACACAGAGCTGCACCAGCTACCAAGAAGGAGAAAAATGACTCCTGCTGCTGAACGCAGGACAGTATATTTACATGGAAATTATTTGTACATGCTGTTTTCCAGGAAACATCTGGTTTGGCACAGTTATCTGAGTTGAAAATAAAATACATTTATGATTTTATGGGTAAGAAAATTATTTTATTCAACATGAGGGAATATATCATTCATGAATGTTTACTACAGATGCGAAAATGAGATGCTGTATCATGTGCATAATGCTCTACATTTGGTAAAGCATAAAATTCCAGATTTTTGAACAGCAGATTTCATTCTTCTGTTTTGCCAACTTAGCAATGCTTCATCAAGAGGGAGATGTTTTAGCCTCTGAAATATTCAAGCAAATTAACATACAGCACACTTTTATTTCCCATATTAATACACTATCAGTCTGTCTGATCAATTCCTTCTTTTATTGTACTCACCTGAAGTAGGATAGCTAATATTCAGTGATTTTCCACTACAGATAACTAACAACCGTGCTGACAAAATCTGAAGACTAAGACATTCAAGGCAAAGACAGAGCAAAACAATTTGTGCATTCCAAACTTCCAGAAGGAAAACCAAGTCCCTCTGTTCACAAGATCCAGCTCTGTGTATCTGCACAACACCTGCCAAGCAGGAATAAGCAGAATAGACAAAAATTCCACCAAAACAGCATGTAGACAGAGTGGGGAGCAAAAGGTGTTCCTGAACCCCTGCCTGCTAGCTGCCTACCAACTGCCTCCTCCATTACCTAACTTGCATAAGCTGGAGCAGCACATGAAGGCCATGTACAGATGGAACAGCCACTGAAAAGTGAAGGCACATCTTCTTTGGAGGTCTGCACCTCGGATTACCGACAGAGCCTTAGTAAAACCCGTTTGGAAAGGCAAGGCCATAAACTGAAGCAAAAGGGAATGAAAAAACAACAAGGACCTGAGGAGCACCAGACAGCACTGACAGGATACACAACTCCATCCAACCAGACCTGCAACAGGCAATCACTCTGTCCAGGCTGAGAAAATCTCCTCCAACCCAGAGGCCCCTCCAGATAGATCACAGGGCTATTCCCACCTTTTGCAGATTCATCCCAAATTTCTCAACAGGATTCTGGAAGAAATCACCTGTCCCATGGTAGAGAGGGTTGGAACTAGATGTTCTGTAAGGTGTCCTCCAACCCAAACCATTCTGTTTCTATGAAAATTCCTATGTCTGACTGAATGAAAGTATACTAGATTTACCAAGAAAGCTAATCAAAACCTCTTCCACTTACAACAGTTAGCTAGTTATACCCAGACATGACTAAATCAGACTAAAAGATACCAGAAATTGGATTTTATTTTAAAAATAATCAAAGCTTTTAAAAACATAATTCTTAAGAAAGTTAATCAGACACCGAGCAAATACTTGTGCACTCAGTCTTCAAAACCAGGTGATGTTTTGGGCGTGGGTTGAAATGGAGAGGTGACAAAAATAAGCCAAAACCTTTTATTTCCAGTTTTATATATGGTTAACATGCAGTAGTGATCATCCTTGAAAGAGAAATCCAGTTGTTGGGTTTCACTCACAGCTGGATGTTACCCAAAGTATCACCATTCACAGTCCCGCATCAACCTTCAGGCTTTCAAGGGTGCCCAGACATCTTTACAGGGGTCAGAAACATGGTATAATACACTGCCACAAAACACAGCAGGTTTCTCATCATCCTCTGCAGCAACACTGTTTGGGTGTTTTTTTTTGAGTTAGCAAGTCAGAAAAGGTCAAGCAAATGCTCTTCCAATGGAGATTTAAAGTGTATATAATGAACTCAAGCCTGCTGACCACAGGCTTTCTAAATACCATCCATAGGAATCCACAAACTGCAGGCTCAAGCAACCAAACAAATAAAAAAAAAAAAAAAAAAAAAAAAAAGAAAGCAACCACCAAACCAACCAAAAAACACAAAACCAAAACCAAACAAACAGACAAAACCTCCTGGAACACCCAGCTCCAGCCACTTTTCAAACTTCTGTACTTCAAATGACTGGCTCACTTCAAAGCAGCAACCACCCCCAGAAAAAAAAATCAAACACAGATGCCACAGGATGTCATTGAGTCACTATTTGCCCAAATTATCAAGTTACGTTTCACAGGAAGCGGAGAAGCATTTACAGCACAACACATTGAGCAGCTGCACTCTCACCCTTCTCTGGAATAACCATCATTAGACACTCAGTTCAGAAAAGGTCTTCCTTTTCTAATGCATTTTAAACTAGAAGTAACAGAGCAGAAGAGTATGAAGATACTGAAGAAGCATTATCTTTTCAGGGGGAGGATGACTGTTACCACTCGTCCACTAATTATTTTTCAGCTCAGGAAGTATCTCGTCTTTCAAATGACTACATTACAAGAAGCTATAACCAACACCCACGATGTCCTGCTCTTTATCTGACTAAAGAGACATCCCAAAGAGGTGTGTAGCTAAACGGATCCTAGAGATTTCAGGTAGGTATTGATTCTGATGAAGGAAGTTAGGTAACCAAAGTTAACTTGAGAAAATCTTCTAAAATACCCATATCTGAAGTTTCCAAACATGCTGTCTAGGTGTACTTGTTGACAATACTATAACTACCTGAAAATACTGTGCATGAAAACACAATCACACAAGAAGCTCATATAGCAGAATGATCTCATCATTTCATCAAAGCGTTCATTTATTTTAAGGAAAATATTCTGTTGCCAGTATTTTCCCCATAGAACATGAACTATCTTGTTAGGACCACCATTAATAGGACACCCTCTTGATCTTAAAAAACTCACCAACATTAGGAAATGGAGTACAGTACGTTTAAGTATGTGGCGAGAAAACCACTGCGCTCCTGTCCCCCCACCTCTGTAACACTACATGTACGGTTTCGCTGTAAAACACACAAACCTCCCCCTAGAAAAGTGAAAAATAAAAATAAAGATTGAAAACAGCTCTTCATGAGCAAAGCTCCGTCAAGACGTAAGACAAGGCGCCATCTTAAAGGAGTCAGTACAGGGGCCCGATTAATTACAAACGTGGCCAGTTACATCTGGAAGGTGACAAGGGAATCCAACAAAGCAAAGTGAGGTTAACCTCCAGGGTGCCTGAAACAAACACAGTGTTTGCTGTCTAACCAGCAGCTGAACGAAAATTTCTGAGGAGGTGGGTGAAACACTTTGCTAAGCATAACTGGGAAGGGCTCTGGAGGCACGAACCTGTGAACAGCCAACAGCAACGCCAGCGGGAGGGAGAACTCCGCAGCTCTGCCTACTGGGGAGGAAAAGCAGGGAGACGCTTAAGCAAGGCTGGCTCAGAAGAAAGAGGTAGAAGAGGGTGAACAGTTTCAGGTCACAGTCCTGGTTGGAAGGCACCTGGAAAGACCATCTGGTCTCACCTTTACCGTTGAGCCTAGAGGAGATTATCTCACGCCCTGCCTTGTTACGGCCCTTTCTGATTTCTAACATCATCATTGTTTCTAACTCCATTGTGGAGGTCTGTCTACCTCCATTTCTACCTACCAGAATTGTTTAGGGCTAAACACGCTTCTGTCTGTGTTAAAGACCCAAAAAGGGATGAGTGACTGAACAAAGACAGACAAAGTACCACAATAACGCGCCGTTAGTGCCAGGCATGCTGGCAAACTAAGCCCAGACGAACCTGGCAATCACCCACGGCGAGTGGCGACCTCCCGCGGGACGGAGCCCTCCCCGGCCGCATCTCGCCGCCCGCCTCGCGCACCCCGCGCCGGGGCCGCCACTCGCCACCCGCCGCTGCTGGAGCCGGCCGAGACCATCCCGGCGGGCAGCGCCAGCCACAAGACGGGCGGCAGGCCGCGGCCCCGGGTCCCTCACGCCGCGCCGCCCGTCCCGCCGGCCGCCTGCCCCAGCCCCTGCACAGGCCGCCGTGAGGGGAACGGGACTCCAGGCAGGCCCGGCCGGAGCAGCCCCCAGCCCAGCCCAACAGGCAGCGGCGGGGACCGCGGCCGCTCACCTCAACTTCCCGAGCCGCCGCGTCGAGCAGGAAGGCGGCGGCCGGTGGCGGGCCCCCCGCAGCCCTGTGCCCGCTGCGAGAGAGAGCGGCGGTCGGAGGCACCGCGGGCAGCGAGGGCAGAGCTGGCAGGAAGTGTGGGGCGAAGAGGAAGCCAGCCGGCCGCACGGGCAGCGGGAGCTCCCGGGCAGCCCTCGCCCAGCCCCGCCCCGGCCCGCCACCTCCCCCTGCCCAAGGCACCCCAGGCCAGCCGCCTCGCAGCTACCACCAGCGCCCTGTCCCACTGACGCCTGCCGCCGAGGTACACCCGCGCTGGGCCGCGGAGTCGGGGCAGCGGCAAAGCTGTGCGGTGAACTGCCGGGCAACGGCGGCATGTGCGGTCCTCCCGCCAGCCCGCGGTTCCCGTACGGGTAGCTCAGGAAGAGCCCTTGGCCAGCGCTTAGCAGGGGTCCGAATTCCCAGTCCTCATCACAGGCGTTTGGGTTTCTGGAAGGGGACGTGTGGGGAAAGCTGAGTGTCTGAAATGGGGGATGAGTGAAATAAAGCTCAGGAAGATTGTTTTAATACTTACTTTTGACAGCCAAATGGATGAAGTGTGTATTTTCTTTGTTCAAAACATCAAAGCCAAAAAAAAAAAAAAAAAAGCCAATAAAAAAACAAAAAGGAAAGGTAGTAGGAAGGGTGCAATAGCAGTTGTAGGCTATGAAAGATGCAGGCGAATTTATTAATCTATGGTAGAAGTTACTGCTTCTAGATCAGTTTCCTTAATGACACAGTATAATAACATGGTAGAACAAACAAAAAATATAAATTTCTAACTCAACGAAGAGCACAAACTTAACAAAAATGATCTTCCATGTCAGAAGATAGCGCTGAGTATGAAATGAACCTTTCTTCCAGTCCTTGAAGACCATTCAAAGATAGAGCAGTGTAAGACCTGAGTTTTAGCTTTTTCATGGGAAAGAACAGGTTTGGTTTGGTTTGGTTTGGTTTGGTTTGGTTTGGTTTGGTTTGGTTTGGTTTGGTTTGGTTTGGTTTTTTTAACAACATGTACAGTATCTTTGTCTAGCTCAGAAACAGAAATTTTTATTGCAAGTTCAAAGCCGTGTTGGACGACATACCCCTGGTTAGACAGTTATGTGATGTCCCAAGTGGGAGCTTTTTTTCCTTCTTTTTCAGTTTTTAAGGAAAAGTGGATCCTTGTTTAGTAGCCCAGTGTATCCAAGGTCTAGAATTACAATCTGACTAAAAACAGAGTTTCGGGTGTTTAGGGGACTAAACTGTTTGTTGATATTCATAAAAAAATACACTGAGAGTCAGAAAACAGCTGATTCATCATAGTAAGACAACAAGACATTAAAAATAAACACCAATAAAAATACTCATTAGGAATAATTGCAAGCAGAAAAAAATAGGGACTGTCTGCAGCTTCAGGGACCTCAGCAATCAGGGATCACTGATCGAATAATTTTGCTCCGCTTGCTTACAGGCATCTAAAAATTCCGGATACATAACCCCATGTTTTGCCCTCTCACAAGAGATTGTCTTCAGGTAAGGCAATCTTCTGGCTCTGTCCAGAGGATTGTGGAGGAGATCATTTAGAAACAGAAATGGCCAACAAGTCTCAAAACCCTATTGACTGTACAGCCTAACTCTTTAAATAAGGAGAGTGTCTGTAGTATGGTTTCAATGAGAAGAAATTCACTTAACTGAGTAAAAAAAATACATCACTTTGCAGCTTGCCAACAGCAATTAGAAGAATGTTTAAACACATTCAGGGTGACAGAACCAGTTCAAAATGTTTATCAGCAGTCATCACATACAAGTGTTTCAGAAAATATCAGCTGAGAAAAGCTCAGATGCTGCAATGGTTCTTGCATAAAGCCCCCAACTGCTCTATTTAATCTTCACAGCCATCATTTATTTCCCTATTAATTAATACTTCAAACTACAACTATGTTATCTTGCACAAAAATTAGTATAATGTGCAAATTAATGAAAATATCTCTTCAGTTCAAAAATTACTCACTATATATTTTAACAGAGAACTCACAAAAATGCAAGTTTTGTCTTTAAATGTGAACATGGTACAGCAAAGAAGTCTTGAAAGAAAACCCCTCATTTTGGTTTATGGATGGCATATAGTAGCCAGACCACTCAGCATGGTTTCCTGTTTGCTATATGTTCACAATCCTACGATGGTCTTTCAGAACTACGTTCTAACACTGCATTGAAGCCGATAGGAATCACATCTCTATACATTACACAGCAGAAAAGTTGAGGGTCAGCAAGATCTCTTGGGATCAGTGCTAGAAGCAATACACTTTAAGAGATTCCTTGCATGGGCTTCACAGGACAGGGTGACCCTCTACACAGGACAGAGCTGGCCTTAAGAAGGAAGACAGATTTGTACTTGAAAGCACTGCGTACTAGGACTTGCCACTGCCAAAATACTGTGCCTGAATAGCACAGCCTGGAAGTAAAGCAATTTGCAGAAGGCTGCTGGAGGTTGATTGCCTGAGTAATTGGAAACTGTTCCAGAGGTAGTTTTGACAATCAAAACTACTGTTTAAACTGAAGTAAGAAAATCAAATGTGTCTTGAGAAGGAAGGATTAAAAGCACCCAAACCTGTATAATACTGGCTATTTATCATTAGATTAACTGGAAACGCAGCAGTAGATTTGTGATTATTGACGTATACATATATTGGCACAGCACTGAAATCAGGGTGCATTCATGTGCCAAAAATGTGAGTCAGCAAATTCATCAATGGTAAAAAAACAAATGTAGTTTTATCTGTGTCAGAAATATTAAAACCGATGGTGGTACATATTTTGTTAAAATTGAGTGTTACTCCATGATAGGTAACACTGTTCAGCATGCCTTTATATTATACAAGTTTTGCCATGTTTCTAGGACTCTGCACAGAAACTGTGGTAGGTTTTGATAGACATTAAAATGTCCCTAAAGAGAAAATAGCCAAACTACAAAGTACTTTGCAGTTGACGCTGTGGATATAGTACATCTGTTTTTTCTTGAACTCCCAGACAAATAAACTAGGAGAGTTAATTTATGTGAAAGACTGTTCTGAAGCATGGGAGCACTGTGTTTTCAAGGGGTGATGTGACATGCAATTGTTTGACATGTATGATCTACAGTTTTTAGGTATTCTGGGCCCAGTGTTATGTGTCTGTGCTTTATGTGGTGTTTCTGATACCTCCAAGAATCACAGGATAGTTAAAGTTGGAAAGGACCTTAAAATCATCTAGTTCCAACCTCCCTGCCATAGGCAGGGACACCTCCCACTAAACCATGCCATCCAAGGCCCTGTTCAACCTGATCTTTAACACTGCCAGGGATGGAGCATTCGCAACTTCCCTGGGCAACCCATTCCAGTGCCTCACCACCATCACAGTAAAGAACTTCTTCCTTACATCTAACCTGAACTTTCCCTGTTCAAGTTTGAACCCCTTACCCCTTGTCCTCTCACTACAGTCCCCAGCATCCTTATAGGCCCCCTTCAGGTATTGGAAGGCTGCTATGAGGTCTCCATGCAGCCTTCTCTTCTGCAGGCTGAACAGCCCCAACTTTCTGAGCCTATCTTCATATGGGAGGTGCTCCAGTCCCCTGATCATCCTCGTGGCCCTCCTCTGGACTTGTTCCAACTGTTCCATGTCCTTCTTATGTTGAGGGCATCAGAACTGCACACAGTGCTCCAAGTAGGGTCTCACAAGAGCAGAGTAGAAAGGCAAGAATGAACAAAGCTAATGCTAAACCTTCCCCCCCTCTCCAATACCTCTTTCTCTTTTCTATTCTAAAAAATATTTTCTGATTCTGAATTGTGCTTTTCTCATTAACTGAAGTACAAGGATGCTAATTACTTACCTTTCTAACACCTGGGGAAAGAGCTTGAGTGTTTTTAAGTGCCATATTATGACTATTAAGAAGAGATAGGTCAGCCCCTGCTAAATAAGCCCTGCTTGATTAGTTCAGGTCCTTCTGAAAGTTTATTAGTTAATTACGATGTATTATCTCAGCTGCTTGGGCGTAGAGTACATCTCTAAGACAGAAAGTGCTTTCTTTTCCTTGATTCCATGCAATCTTGTATGTTGCCTGAATTCCCGAGTGCCTATAAAATGGATTGTAACTGTAATTGTAAGATCAGTTGATCATGCAAGCAGCTGATCTGTTCTTTGATCTGCACTGTTTAAGCACGTGTGTGAGAGATGTGCATATAGCCTTTACTTCAGATTCCAAAGTTTTCTGCCTTTTTTTCTTGTGAGAAAGTGAATTACAGTCAGAAGAGAAAAACAAATCTCTTACTACTCTTTGCAAAACCAGCACTTTAATGATCTTGATCCTGAAGAGTTCACCGACAGATTTGTCAGATTTTATTTTCCTGAACTTCTCTAAGGTTATTTGTTCATACATAGCAATGCACAGGTAATGAATAACTGCTGTAACCAAATATTCCCATGTACACTAAAGCATTCCTATCTGAAAACGTATATTCTCGAAGATTTTTAAATCTGAGCTCCACAAATATTCAAACTCAAGAAAGGCACTAGCCATGTCTTGGTCGGAGTAACGTCAACTGCTTTAGTATACTCTTACTCCTAAAGATCCTAAGCAATGGAGGTTGAACTCCCCAGAACATCCAATGAAGTTAAAGGTTTGACACATTCTCTTTTTTCCATATACCACAAACTTAACTTGCCAGATATCTCTCTCTACTCTTGACAATCCGTGCAATGTCATACATTGCAGAGGTTGAGGATCCTACCTTTGAAGTCGTGATCTAACCAGAAGCAATGAAATTTTGTAGTCTAAGCATCTAAAATGTTTATAAAATTACTAAAATGAATTAAAATGAAAGCACAACAGGGTCTCACTTTAGGTTTTAAATTTCATGAAGTCAGGGCTACACACCAAAACCAGAGACCGCTGAGATGCTGAAGGCAGCTGCTGGGGGATGAATTATCTCCCCTACCTCATCTCCTGCTTTCAAGGGAGAGCTTCTTAAATCCACATTTCGTGCTTCAGAGGTGAGAAGTATATTACAGGATATGAAGTACTGTACTTGCAACACATTCCTCAATAGCGGACAAAAAGTAATATGAGCTGTACCTTGTCTTCTGCACAGTACATGTGCATATGTAGTTTTGTAAGTGCATACTGACTTAAATGTACATTCAGGATCTGATATTTTACCAAACAAGCTCATGGGCTGCCCAGTCACCATTCTGTAGCCTGCATTTTAACAGATGTGCAACTTAATGGTGTCATCTGGCCTTTAAAATATATATCCTATGAGTCTTTAGTTAAAATGGGTGCAGGCTGAAACACTGAATAAAAGCTAATCCTTTCACAAGCCAATAAATCTACATAAGCTTTGAAATTCACTTGTGAAGTGAGAATTTTCTAGTGCATATACTGCAAAAAATGACATTACTATTTACTACTTAGATCAAGCAGCATGGTGACTGTCTCGAGAGGGGACACCTGCAGCGCCTGATCGGGGGGGAGGCTCGGCATCAACGAGCTTCACCTCGGTGTAGCAATTTGCACCGAGGGAGCCTCAAGTCCTCGACAATGCCTCCCCGGCAACCTGCAGCTCAGCGGAGGCGAGCGGCTGACTCAGAGGGGGCGGTGCCAGGAGGAGCGGCACCAGCCCTGACTGGGTGAAAACCTGCCCCAGGGAGTGCGAGCGACCCAGAGCGCCGCGAACAGGGCGGGCAAACAGGGCAGGTTCGAGGCAGTTTGCGCTTCAGTTTGCGCGGGCAGGCGAGAGGGGTGGTGAGCAGGATGGTGAACACTCGTCGTATGAGCAAGACTCGGTCTGGGAGCTCTGCTCTGGCTGCCCTGGCTGTGGCCAGTGTAGGCTCCCAGACAGAGCGGATGAGAGGGGAGGCTGCAGTGCAGAGCTCGGGGTGTAGAGAGCGCCTGCATTGCTATCCTAAGGGAAGGGTGAGCAATGGGCAGGGCTGCACTCTGTGCTCCCTGGTGGAGGTCCTCCTGCAGCAGGTGGCTGAACTGCAGGAAGCTGTTACCAGGCTGGAAGGTGTCAGGGAAGCTGAGGGGAAGCAGTACTGCTTGCTGCGGGACCAGACTGTTCCGGGGCCTCGAGCGTCTACTGTTGCTCATGGAGGAAAGGAGGCTGCTAACCCAGGAAGCTGGGAAAAGGTAACAGGAAAAAAAAAAAAAAAAAAAAAAACAACAACAACAAAAAAAGGAGGAAGAGGACAATTAAAGGCAAGGAGCTTCCTCCTAATCTGTTGTCCCCACCCAGAACTGCTTTGCCGTCCTGCCTGGGGCTGATGAGCAGCAGCGCTCCCATCAAGCACAACCAGCTAGTGCACTGGTAAAGAAGGTCACTACTGGTGCTGCCGGGAAAAAACGGCGGGCTGTAGTAGTAGGGGACTCTAATCTGAAAGGCACAGAGGCACCCATCTGTCGGCCTGACCCAGGCTCAAGGGAGATGCATTGCCTACCAGGGACTCGGATCAGGGATGTTGCCGAGAAGCTGCCTGATCTAGTTGGTCCCACTGACTATTATCCACTTCTAGTGATCCATGCAGGTGCTACTGATACAGATAGCAGTAGCCCGGAGAACATAAAGAAGGACTACAGGGCTCTGGGAGAGGTGGTTAGGGGCTCTGGAGCTCAGATTGTCTTTTCGTCAATTCTCCAGGATACAGGGCAGGACCTTGAAAAGGCTAGGAGGATTGGGCAGGTTAATAAATGGTTAGAAGGGTGGTGCTATAGTCAGGGGTTTGGGTACCTTGAACATGGGACTCAATATAGTAGGCCAGGTCTACTGGGGGCTGGTGGAACTGGTCTGACAAAGAAGGGGAAGAGGGGATTTGGTAGGAGGCTTTGCCAGACTGGTCAAGGATGCTCTAAAGTAGATGTGTTGGGGGAGGGGGGCATCATTCCATCCCAACACACCCAGTCGGTTGCTAGCACCTATAATAAACGTTCAGAGCAATGTAGAGATATTCCAGCTGCTCCAGCCAATGAGCCGGCTTCAATTGGAGCTCAGCTCAGACGCCTCCATACCAACACCCGCAGCATGGGGAACAAACAAGAGGAATTAGAGATGTGTGCACATCTATGGGGGTATGATATCATAGGCATCACAGAAACATGGTGGGATGGCTTCTATGACTGGTGTGTTGGAATGGAAGGTTGCAGGCTCTTTAGAAAAGATAGGCCCAGTAAGTGGGGAGGGGGAGTTGCTATTTATGTTAGGGATAGGCTGGAGAGTATGGAACTCTGTCTGGGGACAGGTGAGCAGTCGACAGAGAGTTTGTGGGTCAGGGTTAAAGGGAGAACAGCGATGGGTGACATTACTGTGGGGATCTGTTACAAACCGCCCGACCAAGGGGAGTCGGTGGATGAAGCGCTCTATAGACAGATAGGAACAGCCTCACGCTCACAGGCCCTTGTTCTCATGGGGGACTTCAACCACCCTGAAATCTCTTGGAGGGATGGTACGGCCCGGCACAAGCAATCCAGAAGGTTCCTTGATTGTGTGGAAGACAACTTCCTTCTGCAAGTAATTGAGGAGCCGACAAGGAGAGGTGCCATGCTTGACCTCGTCCTCTCCAACAGGGAAGGGCTGGTTGTGAATGTGACGCTCCAGGGCAGCCTTGATTGCAGTGAACATGAGATGGTCGAATTCGAGATCCTCAGGACAGTGAGAAGAGCGTGCAGCAAGCTTACGGCCCTGGACTTCAAGAGAGCAGACTTTGGCCTCTTCAGGAACCTGCTCAGTAAGGTTCCATGGGATACAGCCCTAGAGGGCAGGGGGACCCAAGACTGTTGGTTGATATTCAAGGATCACCTGCTGCAAGCTCAGGAGCGATGCATCCCAGCTAGAAGGAAGTTTAGCAGGAGGGCCAGGAGACTTCCTTGGATGGATAAGGAGCTGCTGAGGAAAATCTGAAGGAAAAAAGAGGCTTATAAAAGGTGGAAGCGAGGTCAGGCAGCCTGGGAAGAATACAGGGATGTTGTCCGGGAAGCTAGGGACCAGGTTAGGAAAGCTAAGGCCCACTTAGAATTAGACTTGGCTAGGGATGTAAAGGATAATAGGAAGGGATTTTATAGGTACATTGCAAATAAAAGACAGGTTACGGACCATGTGGGTCCTCTCCAGAAGCTATCGGGAGAACTGGCTACCCTGGATTTAGAGAGGGCTGAGGTTCTTAATGACTTCTTTGCCTCAGTCTTCACCGGCAAATGCTCTGACCACACCACCCAAGTCTTGGAAGGCAGATGCAGGGACAGTGAGAATGAAGACCCTGGGACCACTGTAGGAGAGGATGTGGTTCGAGACCATCTTAGGAACCTGAATGTATACAAGTCCATGGGACCGGATGAAATCCATCCATGGCTCCTGAAGGAGCTGGCAAACGAAGTTGCTAAGCCAATGTCCATCATATTTGAGAAATCCTGGCAGTCAGGTGAAGCTCCTGACGACTGGAAAAAGGGAAATATAACCCCCATTTTTAAGAAGGGGAAAATGGATGAGCCGGGGAACTACAGACCAGTCAGTCTCACCTCTGTGCCTGGCACAATCTTGGAGCGGATTCTCCTGGAAGGCATGCTAAGGCACATGAAAACCAGCAAGGTGCTTGGTGACAGCCAGCATGGCTTCACTAAGGGGAAATCCTGCCTGACCAATCTGGTGACCTTCTATGAAGGGGCTACAGAACTGATGGACAGGGGTAGAGCAGTTGATGTCATCTACCTGGACTTATATAAAGCCTTTGACACTGTCTCCCATGACATCCTTCTCTCTAAGTTGGAGAGAAATCAATTTGATAGGTGGACCACTCGGTAGATAAAGACCAGTAACGAGTGGTGTTCCCCGGGGATCAATGTTGGGACCGGTCTTGTTCAACATCTTTGTGGGTGACATGGACAGTGGGATTGAGTGCACCCTCAGCAAGTTTGCTGATGACACCAAGCTGTGTGGTTCGGTTGATACACTGGAGGGAAGGAATGCCATCTAGAGGGACCTTGACACGCTTGTGAGGTGGGCTGATGCCAACCTGATGAAGTTTAACCATGCCAAGTGCAAGGTCCTCCACCTGGGTCGGAGCAATGCCAGGCACAGCTACAGGTTGGGCAGAGAAGAGATTCAGAGCAGCCCTGCCCAGAAGGACTTGGGGGTGTTGGTCGAGGAAAAATGAACATGAGCCGGCAGTGTGTGCTTGCAGCCCAGAAAGCCAACCGTATCCTGGTCTGCATCAAAAGGAGTGTGACCAGCAGGTCGAAGGAGGTGATCCTGCCCCTCTACTCTGCTCTCGTGAGACCTCAGTTGGAGTATTGTGTGCAGTTCTGGTGTCCTCAACATAAAAAGGACATGGAACGGTTGGAACAAGTGCAGATGAGGGCCATGAGGATGATCAGGGGACTGGAGCACCTCCCGTATGAAGATAGGGTGAAAAAATTGGGGCTGTTCAGCCTGGAGAAGAGAAGGCTGTGTGGAGACCTCATAGGAGCCTTCCAATACCTGAAGGGGGCCTATAGGGATGCTGGGGAGGGACTCTTCATTAGGGACTGTAGTGAGAGGACAAGGGGTAACGGATTCAAACTTAAACAGGGGAAGTTTAGATTGGATCTGAGGAAGAAATTCTTTACTGTAAGGGTGGTGAGGCCCTGGAATGGGCTGCCCAGGGAAGTTGTGAATGTTTCATCCCTGGCGGTGTTCAAGGTGGGGTTGGACATAGCTTTGGATGACATGGTTTAGTGGGAGGTGCCCCTGCCCATGGCAGGTGGGTTGGAACTAGATGATCTTAAGGTCCTTTCCAACCCTAACTATTCTATGATTCTATGATTCTATGCCTAATGTTATGCATGTTTTAATTCGATTAACTCTTTAACTGAATTTATGCACAGTGCTTTGTATTGAGCTGGAATGCAGCTGCTATTGGGAAATGGGAGTAATAATGTGCTTATATAGAAATTAGTATTAGGTGGTATTTTCTACTTCCATTTTAAAAGAAATCCTTCTGAGAGGATTCCAACTCATCTGTGCATTTGCAGAGATAGAAACCTTTTATTTAGGTTATCACATTGTCATGTTAAATCAAAATAAGTCATTCACAAACAAACAAGCAACAGATAGGAAGCAGGAAAGAGTTCATTTGTCTATACAATGGTTCTCAGCTGAAGTCTGCAACTTACATTACCAAAGCACAGACAGGTTATCAGAGGTCGATGGTAAGGGGTTTACTTTGCCTTTCCCAGGTTTTGTATGCTCTCTCTGAGTAACCCCAGATGCTTGCCCTGACATAGCTTCCCTAAATGGTAGTATCATTCTGGCTTCTTCAGTTCTGCAGTCATTGTCTCAGAGTATCATCTGTCATCATCTGCACAGCCTCATTTAGAGAAAATGCCCAATATGCTCTGATGTTAAAACATAGAGCTTCATGGGAAACCCATGCTAACTGTAAGAATTACACCTAGGGACACTGGTCTTGCTAGAAAAAATCAACATCTACCTATCATCTGCAAAGGTAGTAAAATGTCACCTTAGCCAAAGAGGCGTTGAAGAGCTGGCTATCTCTGCCCAGGATCCTTACCAGGTTAACTGTCAGCTTGACTGTGTGACTTGTCTCCGTTCACCTTACTTCTGTGTCTTTGATATGTTGACAGCTCCCTAGTCCTGCTCTGGGAAATAGATTTTTCATTCACAGGATATGAAGGTGACTTCAGAATGTTCATTCATTTATGTTACTCTTCAGTACTGGTTGCTCCCTTTTTCTCAGGAAAAGCAGTATCTGCCAGCAATGGCTGTATTCACTCTCGATGGTTCACCATGGATACCTGTGTAGCCAGAATTAACTCATTCTTTTCTCCTCCAAAACAATATATAAAAGACTAAATCCCTTATTTTCAGCCTTTTTAGCTTCAGTATGTGTAAACCAGTAAGAGGTATGCAACACATTCTTTCCCATAGATGTCACACAGATGGACAGACTCCTATGATACCAATAGCATACTGCAATAAAGAATGCCAGATTTGCAAGCATTTGCTGCAACCTCATGCACAGTTATGAAGTCATACACAGGTCACAGGCTGAACCTGGTTTTCCTAGAACACGGGCTGCCACTTGCAAAACTTAGGCCTTTTTACTGAAATTCAGAAAGTGCAGGTTCTAGCCTGACCTGTGAGCAGTTGAAGTCAAAGTCAATTTTCTCTATTCCTCAACAAATCAGAACAATAATGATTTTTTCACCTAATGAGGGCACTGAGAGGCATATTCTATTAGGGTCAGCACATGGCTTGTCCAATCTAGATACATAATAAAACAGGGTGAAGATTACAAAAGCTCTCTCCAGATCTTTCATGTCCACCCAGGAAACAATGATCTTAGTCTGTATTTTCTAGAAAAACTGTCAGTGGCACAAAGCTGCAATTCTGCAGGGAAGGGCAGTGGTGACTAACATGGTAACTGAGTACAGTTATAGCTAACTTGCCTTACTTCAGCTTTTAGGAAGCTAAAACATACAGAGACCATTTTATCACTTCCGTCTGTGTACTGTGACGGGGATCACAGTAAGTAGTGGAATAAGGAATCAGCTAGCAGTTCAAAATAAGGAATAATCTGTGTAATTACCTGTCAGCCAGAAGACTGAATTCTGATGGCGCATCTTGGCGCTGGGGGCTGATTTTTTCCTCTGTACATGAATTCCTTTTACCTTGTACACAATACATGTACTACATCAGGAGGTACAGTGCAAAAAAGAGAAACAATGACAGAGCTCGTGTGGGAACTGCTAGAAGTACTTTGGAAATGCAGGTGGGAAACTGAGGATTATCCAGCAAGGCAGGCCATCTACAAATGCACGAGTAATAGCAAGACAAAAGCGTTTTCTGTTGAATTTACAGAGGTTCAAAGCACAATTTTCATAAAGCAGTATTTGTTTATGGAAGGCAATGCTGTGTTTTCTGGGACAGGTATCTGTGTGTAAACCTGATTTGCTATCTCATGAGTCGCAAGTGAGCTAATAGAGAGTGACAGCCTTACCAGTGCTTTAGCACCGAGACAAAGCAAAGCACTTCCACTAGGACTGCTAGCTAATTGTCTGCACTTGAGCTGAGACTGCTGCCAACCTTAACGCACTGCTACACGAGTCAAATCTTCTTTTGCTATCAGCAATTCAAAGATGGTATGTGCGGGATGCCACTGAAGTTGAGCAAATCGTGTTTCTACACTCACAACACAGCAGCAGGAATAAGAATGCATCACCTTTGGAATGTGTCACATAAAGAGCATTTCCAGCTTTTGCACTGTAAAAATATGGGTACTGTAGCAAAGTCTGAAGGTTCAGGTTAGACACAGTCCCTGACAGTTTGTTGCTTCTGCAAACCTGCAAGAATTGATACTACATTACAGGCACATTAAAAAAAATGTCAATCATTAATTTGAAGAGACAGACATAATTAGCAAATAAAAATGCAGTGTATGTAGGGAGCTATGAGATGGTAGCAACCCCACAGTGTGGGTATCTGTTGAATTTTCTCAGTTATGCTCGATTTCTTGAAGCCATCCATGAACAGTCATGAGTGTATTTATAAATGTGAGCTGGACAGGCTAATCCTTAAAAATACCACATAAATTGTGAACAACAACTCAAACTATATCAAAGAACACCAATGAGACACATCCTCCACAGTCGTTTTGTTCCTGTTGGCAGAACACATCCTTTATGTTCCTTCTGACAAACAGATGAGACCAAATTAGGGTGTTAACAAAAATCAGCAATATGGTCGACAGTAGTCTTCAGTCAACCGGTTCTCACACTGTCAAATTTGATTCTCAATCTAAAGTTGAGAAGTCTCTGGTGCTTACTAAACTCTTTTTCGTGATAGTTTCTTCTGCATAAAGGTTGTAAAAATGATAGTGTGCAATGGAAGAACCTTTTTCAAGACGCTCATCCACCACTCCATGATAATATCTGCTCACCAAAGTTATAGTGAGGCCCTGGCCTCTAGGCTGTTCTAGACAAACATTAAAGTCTACACAGAAAAGTAAGTACAGAACTCTGTATATCTGCACCTGTCCTCTTCACCAGTGGCTACAGAGAAGAGGTATTGCTTAGTATTATGTTCCATCTTTCCCCAAAAATATTGAAATATTTCATGGGGATTACTGATACAGACAGAAGCAGTGGTGGAAAGTATAATAACGCTGGCAGTGTTAATCCTATCATTGAGTTTGTATAGGAAACAGCCCATACAAACTGCTCCCTATTTGGGAGCAGCAGTGATGAGCATATTATGCATGGCACAGAGATGTGATCCTGCTGCTGTTACCTTGGAAAAGAAGCTGTACAACAGTTGGGGGTCTGCTACCTTTTGCCTGCTTGTGGCATGCTAAGGCTAACTCTTGAGGTCAGTTCAGCATTTCTTTGCGCAACCTTAGTTCCAACAATAAAATGCACATAAGCACCTTTCATGAGCTATCTTGCCCTGCAGGACAGAAAAGCACAGCTGGCCCAAAATAGTCCAGGACCTCATTAGATCTGCATGTCATCTACTGCACTACCCTGAATAGCTCTTTGGGGCCACTTTTATAAGCGCAGTCAAAGCTGGCCCTGATCCAATATCTATGGGCCTTTACAGCTTTGGAGGCTCTAAAAATAATGTGCTTGAAATAATATACTCAAAGCAAGAATGTGACCTCCCACTGGAACCCAGGTTACCCTGGACTGTCTCTCTTGGTGCCTGAGGAGCAGCGAGCAGGGACCAATTGTATTGATCGTTTCTCTTCTTTCACTGTATGGACAGGTTTTTAACAGCTTGGGATCAGCTGCAAATGCAAGCAATTACAGGCTTGAGAACCAATTCCCAAGCTGCTGCTGCCAACAGAGTTGTGCCTGCCCCAGAATGCTCCAGGGCATTTTGCAATGCGAAATGCAAACATATCCTACGATTTTTTCAGTGGCTGCTCAGCAGCGCTCCAAGTGTCCAGACCTACCTTTGGGCATGACGTGTGTTCCCCTCACCCTGCCACCATTATTACCCTCCCCATGCCAGAAGGAAGGAACTTCTCAGTTTCTTCCCTTATAACAAAACAACTGTAGCATGGAAAAAAATAAATCCTAAAATGCCCAAACATTACAAAAAGCAGTGATTTCCTAGCTAGACCTGTGGTACTTTCCTGTGTCTGCTTTCTGAGCAATTGCCATTCCAGGTGGCAAAGAGTATTCAGGCTGACTTGAGGTTTCTCCATTCAAATCTAATTATCCCCCTTTTCTATACAGAAGGCAATGCCATGAAGCAACTGGGGGAAGAGCCTAGCAGCTGTCCTGTTGTGAATCCCAGTGTGTCTGCTGTGATTTGTGCCACATTTCTGACTCTTGCCATGCTTCAGGCCCTACCATCTTTTTTATTTTTTCTTAATTTTTCGAAAACCTTCAGCCTCTTACTCTATTGTTTGCAGTCCCTCAAGAAACCACGGACAGGGTCTTGCACCTGCACTACATGCAATTTGTAACTGTCATTTATAAATTCTGTGAATCGTTTACATTTTCATGCTACTCTAGCAATGCACAGGGACATCTGCAATCAAGAGAAACATAACTTACTTTTGCTTTGGGGGAGTGCATGATTTGCAAGGCATAATGAAAGAGGCTAAAGAGAATAGCTCTTTAATATTATTTCCAGCTGTGATACTTTGTGTGACCTTGGGAGAGCAGGCTCTGTATGTAAGTTTGCATTCATGTGTGTGTTCCTAAGAGTTCCTAATGCTTTTTAGCTGGTGGGTTCAGTAATTCTCCAGCATGTGTATATGCATACAACACAACAGAAATGTTAAACTATAACAACATACAAATCAAGTATATTACCAAGCTGAAACTTAGAAGACAGGAATATTTACTTGTACACCGGGAGACCAAACCAGACCAAACCAAACCAAACCAAACCAAACCAAATCAAACCAAACCAAACCAAACCAATCCAAACCCAACAAAAAAAAAGCATATTACGTTGTAAAAGTATTTGAGACTTTCTTTCGAACTGCCCTGTTCATACTCAGAGCTTGACTCACCAAATGCCTGTTTCGGAGTGCTTGGGGACAGCCCGAGAAATTCCCACTGAGATTGCTAAGTCGGTGCATGAATTCAGGAGGGCACTGTCACTGTCAAGTATTAGTAAAAACACCCAAAACAATCACACAAAGTAAAAGCAGCAGAAACTTGTTACCTGTCAGAAGAAATTGTTGCATATTCTAGCTTGATTAATATTACAGCAGACCTGTACAAAGCAAATAGTTATTCTATAACAGAGGGAAATTTCTGCTGCATCATGCCACTGCTGGATGTTACTCTTGACACATAATGATAAAGAAAAATTTCTGTGAGGATTATGAAATTCTGACGAAGATGGAGCAGTTCTTTCCAATGTAAGGAATGTCCGTGGTTCTTAGTGTTTCACATATAATTCACAAAACAGCCTGGACTTCTGTTCCCTCCAAAGTATAATTGTATGGTGAAGCTGTGCTGCAGATGTGAGTAAAAACAACCCACTGTGACCTGCCATTCCTAAGTATGCAAGCTGTTACAGTACTGATCACAGAGCAAACAAAACTGGTGTTGCAGCATTGTTAGATCAGAGACAAAGGCAGCCTTAAAATGACAAAAATACCCTTTCATGTATTCTATTTGTTGAATGGGAGCCCACACTAGGTTTGTAAGAAAGACAGCTAAAGAAAACTTGACTTGAGCAACTTAGGGGAAAAGAGGGAAGAGAGGGGAGAGGTTTAAGATCAGCTCTAAAGATGTAACTTTTAATCTTGCTGCAGCAAAATTCAAAGACCCACATTAGACAGCAAAGCTTCCCCTGCAGTGTGCAGGCAAGAGAGTGGTGAGCCAGCTCCAACACCCTGCATGGAATAAAACTCTTCAGAAATAAACATCCAATGTCACAACCACCATTGAAAGCTAGGCTCTCACATCTTTTAATAAAGATAACTACAGATGAGGGGTAATAGCTCCAATTACTCCCTAAAAGGCTCAGCAGATACTGAAAGCTTAGAAAAATTGACTATTTCTCCTACATAGCTTTCAGTTACTCAGTTTCAGCAATGATGTTAGAATAATTTGTATTAAATTCCTCACTGTAAAAACTGCTACATCAATAAAACTTTTGACACAAATGCACAGATTAGAGTGCCTTCCACCTTCCAGTTGTTTTCCCTGCACAGACCAAAGGGCTCTTAAGCAATTTTATTTGGTTTAACTTGTCTGTGAATTTTAAACATCATAAACAAAGACAGCCTAAGCTAACCTCCTGGAAATCTGTCTTTCCTGCAAATTACAGACAGCGGGTGGTTATGATAGTACTACAACTGAAACACAAGCGCTAGTTCAATTTTGTAGGCACTTGTTCTAAGAATTACCCAAGTTTCAATTTATGTTACATCTTCTACTCCAGCAGTAGGAATATGTCTACACAGAGGTGAGATTCACATTTTGAGTGTGTTTTTATGTGCAGAAGGAATTAGAGGTATAGAGTCTGCTTTATCATTCTGTAGGTCACTTTGCAAAGGACACTGTCCAGTGTGACACAACCATCATGCTGTGATGCAGGAGTCTCCTGGAGTTAAGGCGCAGTCTTGCCTTTGTGCAGCATTAAAACACCTCATTTTTTTTTAAGGAATAATTTTATTTTTTGCAGTGAATTTACCTTATTCCCCTCCAGCTAGAGGAGGCAGTGTTTTTCAGAGGCAGAGCTTCCTCCCAGAAGTATATGGCTGGGGAATAAAGCTACGTGTCCTTTCAAACTGAAATTCTAAAGCGGCGACAGCCATTATCAGAAAATGGCCAGGATACTCAGTGAACACTTATCTTTCTTATGTCAGAAGAAACCCATTTCATGCCTTATGGTCCTAATCCAAACTTCACTGAAGCCTGCAGGTTTTCATCAACATTGATGTGTTTCAGACCAGATAATTTGGAAAAGAAAAAAAAAAAAAAACAACAACCCCCCAAAAAACCCCAAATCAAACCAAACACCAATCCACAAAGTAGTACTTCGCTACCTAGCTTTCAGCCTCTGTGAGGGGATGCAATCAAAGCTGAGCAAAGTAGAACCTGGCTGAGGTTTTCACTCAGCTCTTTCCCACACTCTTTATGCATCTGAAAAGAATACTTTCCAGCTTCAGAGTAAATCTGAAATCTTACATAGTTCTCACCCAGTGTGATTTCTGAGAGAATGACTAGTGATGGGTAGCTAAGGCAGCTTCGACACTCTTTCCTGAAGTATCTTCATAAACACCATCTGCTGCAGCAGGACTGCACCCATGCTTGGTGAAACAGCTGTTTCCGTCTGCTGTGTTCAAGAGTCACATGTGCCTCCACAGAATAACATATTTGCATGCTGAAGACAGAAGAAAAGCACAGTTACCAGGCAGCTACTGGCAGTGGAAACCTCTGAGTAGCTTGAAGAGAATGGTTGTGGCTGCCCTGGGCACCTGGGAAGAAGTGAGTCTTTTTGGCGAGGCAACACCACTGAACTACCTGATTAGCAGTGAAAACCAGGCAAGCGAAAGATATTGCTATCAGTTGGAGACAGGGTTGTGGGTCTGGCAGAGATATCTGCTTTGTAATCAGGACTGAGGGAAACCTGTCATAAAATAGGAGAGTCTGGTGGGTCAAAGGAGAATAGAAGAGCAGGGAGGAATACAACTGGGAAATCTGTCCTCAGAGCAAAGCAGACTGAAATAACAGGTTTTCCTATGGCATTTGGAAGCAAAGACTGCTTTGTAACCAACAAGAGTAGACACTGAGAGAAAAGGCAATTAAAAACCCCCAAGGCATTATTTGGAAAGAGGGTGGAAGACAATGGAGAAAACGGATGTGCAAAAATCAGGAGAATAAAATGATGAAAGAAGAACAGTCTTCAGTTCTTTAGTGTGGGTAGGGCACAACCTGTTTAGATAAGTGGCTGATTAATCTAGAACATTCTGAGGATCCCATCTGACCCATGTCTGAAGCAGTTAATTGAACCAATTAGACTGGGAATTACGAAGAACAGAAAAAGACATACTGCTTATTATACAAACAGCAGCTCACTGCACTCCTGCAGAGGCAAAGAAATACATGTACTTTGTCTGTCTGAACACTTAGTTTCCCTCCAGCTGCTCTGCATCTGAGGAACAGTAAAGCATTTGGGAGAAAGAGTAATTTTGTTCTGCTGTGTTTGTACAGCGTGAGGAGGTCACGCTCAAGGCTCAATTTCAAGCTACTACTACAGTCTGGAAAATAATTAAAAACAATGATAACTCTTTAATTACCTACAGCACGTACGCTTTGCTTTCCCTGCTGAACCACAGTCATTCCCATTTAATTTGTGAGGCAGAACAGGATATGCAGGATAAACAGGGAAAACTGTCAAATCCTTAAATATAAAAGGGAGAACATAGAGTGCTTTCTGAATTGTTCCCTCTAGTGTCTTGAAACGTCTGTAACGTGTTTCTCCCAAAAAATTTTGGAACATCTCTTTCCTTTTCACAGTGGCTTTATACAGTTCCCCTTGCAGTCCCCTCAGACCGTGAAAGATCACATATGGTATTTCTGACACTGGCAAAAAAGTGTTATTTTAACACAGAGGTAACGCAACTTCTCTAATGTACGCAGAGTACACTCTGACAAGGGAGAACCTTCTTGCAAGACCTCTGCATGCTATAATTTTAACTGATGTTCAGGACCCAACTCTTGCAGGGAGGTATTCGCATCGATAAACACCTACATTTGTTGTTGCTGTTATTTAAATAAATAAATAAATAAATAAGAATGGGCCTTGTACTGCTCCACAGAGAGGAGCAGAGAGATCATTACTGAATATAAGGGGAAAAAGAATTCACATGTCATCATCACTGTTTGGCACTCATACTGACAGTCTCAGTCACTATGCCAAGAAGTTACTAGATGTCAACATTAACAACTGTGTGCTCTCACATGTGGGCTGCTGGCAGACCAGAGAGGACAGGTTTGTACCAATGCTGCCTGTGTTGCATATAGTATGTGAAGTAAAAAAAACCAGATCTCATTTCAGCTTGTTTCATGCAGTCGCCGTGTTAAAGCTCCTTGGTCATCTAGGCATGGGTTTTGTCACTGTTGGTCTGAGGAACCTCTTGGCAGAGACAGTACGAGAACCAGTCGAAACCAGCTGCCTACACAGTTGTCCGCTTCTTGAAGGACATAAGGAAGTGAATGCTATGGCAGTTTTCAGGTGCAGACTTGCCTACCCAGAAATATTGTAATGGTAGAAAAGATACAGCCTCCACCAAATTGTTCCTTGGAGACTTTGGCTTATATGTAAGAATCCAGAAGCTACAAAATAGGTTTATTTTTTCCCCGGTTATGCAGGAAGGCATTCAGAGCCATTAAATGGTGTTTTCCTGAGATGTGGGTGTGCACACACATACAAACACACATACAGAGTAATACATGAAAAATTGAGAAGTATATCTTACAAAGTACTTCGAAGTCATGAAGGTGGGGAGTAGAGGAGAAATACAGAAAGTGTTGCTTTGGCGCAGATTCTCCCCTCTGTTTTTAAAGTGGGATCAAAGATGCTCTGGTGTGCTAGGCTCTCCACGAAGAATGCTTATAATATATGCAAGCCATTAGCTGAAGTAGGTCTGTAAAAAAGGCTGTTAATACCCTTCGGAGCACATGTAGATTTAAAAATCAAAGCATCATTCATTTGTGAATCCAGTGCTTTGCTCAAATAAGGAGATAATAGTTTATATGAATCCAACTCCCACCAAATTCCAAGCAAAGTTTCCTACCGAGTTAAATGTCAGCATCAACTAACAAGCTTGCATGAGTTAACTACCTCTGTGCACATGGATTTGAGAGAATTCCTAAATGCCTGGCATGATTTCCTATAATTTTTTATATTTCTTATAGGCTTTTGTAAAAAAATAAGTGTTTGGTATAAAAACGTAGCAAAATGTTGGCTTATTTTTGCTTTGGCAAACTTTGATATTGGGAAAAGTGCTGTTTAATACTTTCATAAGTGATCTGGAAGATGGGATAAACTTTGCTGACAATACCAAACTGAGTCAGGAAATGGACGCATTGGAAGGGGGAGCCAGTCTGAAGGAGGACCTGGGTAGGCTGGAAGACTGAGAAAATAAGAACCACATGAAGTTCAACACAGAAAAGTGGAAGGACTTGCACCTGACTGAACACAGTCTAAGAGCGCGGCGCAGACTGGGATCTACCCAGCTGGGGAGCAGCTCTGTGCAAAGAGACTGGGATCCTGCTGGGCAACAAGCTCAGTGTGAGTGAACAGTGGACAGCTGCAGCAAAGAAAGCCAACAAGATGCTGGGTTACATCAACAAGGACATTGCCAGCAGAGATAAGGAGGTCATTATTGCACTATACATGGCTTTTGTTAAGCCACACCTGCAATACTGTGTTCAGTTTTGGTCCCTGCTATACAAAAATGATGTGGACAGGTCCAGAGAAGGGCTACAAGGATTACCAGGGGACTGAGGAGCCTGCTGTGTGAGGAAAGGCTGAGAGAGCTGGGCTTGTTCAGCCTTGAGAAAAGAAGGCTTAGGGGAGACTTTACCACCATGTTCCAGTATTTAAAGGATGGCTACAAAGAAGATGGAGACTCCCTTTCTATAAGCAATCATGGAAAACACAAAGGGTAACAGTCACAAATTGCTCCTGGGAAGATTCTGACTGGACACAACAGGAAAATATTTCACAGTGAGAACAATCAGAAGTAGTGGACTCCACTGTGTTGGACACTTTTAAGATTTGGTTGGACAGGGTGCAGTGTGCTAGTCTACATCATGCTTTGCCAAGAAAGGTTGGACCAGATGATCCTTGAGGTATTCTATGACAGTATGATCTTTCTCCATGTCCCAGATATTCATGCTTCTTTATTTGGAAATTATTTCATAGAATCATAGAATCATAGAATAGTAAGGGTTGGAAAGGACCTTAAGATCACCTAGTTCCAACCCCCCTGCCATGGGCAGGGACACCTCACACTAAACCATGTCACCTAAGATAAGATATTCATTTCAGAATATAATACTTGAGTTCTTTTATTCAGGAGCTGTCTCTTGACATTTGGGCATAATTGTTTTTCTGTTGTTCCTGGCTTGTCCTATTTATGCTACTCTGAGACATTCATAAATAATTATCAGTGCAGACTGCTCACCATCAGAAATATGCAATGTAGAGATGGAGGAACACTCAAATGTTGGCTGCAACCTTTCCTCTTTCCTGAAATGTTGTGTCTTGCATAGTAACTCCTCACTAAATATTTGTCTTGGATCAAAGCAACTGGCATAGGAAGGCAGTATTTTATCAAAACCACATAAGGGAGTACAAGTTTTTTTAGCAGGTCACAAACATGAGCTTTTTTGTGCCCTCCAGCAACAGATATTTTTGACTTTGATTTAGACCGCTGTTTGACATCTTTCAATATAAAACTGCCTGGGGTTCTTGTTCCTGTTCTTGGTGAGTCAGTGTTTCCAACATCTCTTTGTGAACAACTGCTACTAATAGTATCATTAGAAAGAAAGCAGTGTTTGTTAAATGCTGCAGCATCTGAGCAGTTAGATCTTAACAGCTGCCTGTGTCGTACAGAAGAGAGATGTGTCCTTGCTCTTACAATGATGGATACTTTTGCTGTTTGCTTTTAATATTTGTGAGGGATGACAACATTCTGATACCTGAAATGAATATAGAAATTTTTTGTATTAATGACACACGACTGTAAAAATAAATTTTATCAATTACTATGAAGTTTTCTTTTATCAGTATTACTATTACTTAAATTTTTTAAACATAATAAGGTTTGACTAGAGTCAATGTTTGGTAGCCATTGGTCTTCCTACAATGCAAACAAATCATCTTTGCCATGAAAATCTTACAATCGAGACACAATATAAAAAGTAATCATGGACTATGTATGAAGACAAAGGCAAGATGATTGCACAAGAGATGATAGAATCATAGAATAGTCAGGGTTGGAAAGGACCTTAAGATCATCGAGTTCCAACCCCCCTGCCATGGGCAGGGGCACCTCCCACTAAACCATGCCATCCAAGGCTATGTCCAACCTGGCCTTGAACACCACCAGCAATGGAGCATTTATAACTTCCTTGGGCAACCCATTCCAGGGCCTTGCCACACTTACAGTAAAGAACTTCTTCCTTGTATCTAACCTAAACTTCCCCTGTTTAAGTTTGAACCCATTACTCCTTGTGCTATCACTACAGTCCCTAATGAAGAGTCCCTCCCCAACATCCCTATAGGCCCCCTTCAGATACTGGAAGACTGCTATGAGGTTTCCACATAGTCTTCTCCAGGCTGAACAGCCCCAACTTTCTCAGTCTGTCTTCATATGGGAGGTACTTCAGTCGCCTGATCATCCTCGTGGCCCTTCTCTGAACTTGTTCCAATAGTTCTATGTCCTTATGTTGAGGACACCAGAATTGTACACAATGCTCCAAGTGAGGTCTCACGATAGTAGAGCGAAGTGGCAGGATCACCTCCTTTGAACTGCTGGTCATGCAGATGATGAATAATCTTTCCAGCACTCCACAATAATGACTGAATATGTTCCCTTTGGATTGATTTGTAACATTATGCATATACTTTCTCATATTTATAACAGATGTCAACTGCTCCATGAAAAAAATTCCACATCACGCCTTGATTTGTCCACAAACCTGTCCATGCCTTGAATTGTCCAAAACTATTTTAAAAACGTAATTTGTCCGGAACAATGTGTAAGGGTACAAGTATAAAACAGGTCACTAGGAGGGAGAAAGTGAATCCAAGGAACCTATGCCATTGTGTACACCTCTGCTTACCTTATATCCAGCACCCAGTGCCAGCCAACCTCTTAGTAGGAAGATACAAAGACAATGTACCAAACCATGAGAGGGATGCACTGTTTGATGTCCTATAATATTAAGCGTTCAAATATTATTCATTTAAACTAATTTTATTTTACTGAAAACTCATGAGAAACTGAGCATTTCTATATAGACATTGTCAGTATTGCTTAGACTAGAAACTAGTCCTGGCAGAATGTCTGTTGTTAGGTTTGAAGTGGCCCTTCGCTTTATTCAAAGAGTACTCAAGGTTTATAAAAAAAGTCAAGTGAGCTGTTTTCATGAAGATAAATGACTATTTAAGGCCACACAACTGAAGGGACAAAGCAGAAACAGATACATTCCTCTTACTGATCTTGACCAAGTGTACTGATACATACACCAGCACTGAGAAATAAAATAATCTTTGTATTTATGCCATGGAGGCAAGAGAAGTACTTTTTTTTTTTTTTTCAGAATAGGGGAAAATGATAGTGGCTGAAATGCTATTCTCGTAAATACCAAACTTGTAATGTTAAACTGCTGTAAATTCTGATATAAATTCTCTTTTCCAGTACAAAAATTCAGTACAAACATACTGGTGGCTCTTAGCCCGGAATATCCTATATAGTAGAACTCTGACAGTTCTGCTATACATAGAATCATAGAATCATAGAATAGTAAGGGTTGGAAAGGACCTCAAGATCATCGAGTTCCAACCTCCCCGCCATGGGCAGGGACACCTCCCACTAAACCATGCCATCCAAGGCTATGTCCAACCCCGAGGTTTTTGAACAAATAGAAATTTGGTACTGTAGCATTAAGTTACCAATTGGTCCTTTAAAAAAAAGAGGGAAAAAGAAAGCAGAAGACACCAAAACCTACTGTCATGGTTTAAGCTCCTCACGCAGTTCGTTCACTCACTCCCCGCTCTTTCTTCCCCCAGTCCCTGAGGAATGCGGAGGAGAATCAAAAGAATGCAGCTCCCACAGGCTGAGATAAAAACAGTTTAGTAACTAAGGTATAACACAAACCACTGCTGCTAACAGCAATAATAATAACGACAAAGCAAATACAAGGAAAGAATACAATAGCTCACCAACAATCCCCAGCCTGACCAAGCGGTGCACCCCACCCCTCCGGGTACTTGCCCTCCTTTTTTACATCCTGGGCATGACGTGCTGTGGTATGGAATACCTCTTTGGTTAGTCTGGGTCAGGTGTCCTGTCTCTCCTTCCTTCCGGCTTCCCCTCCTCCCTGGCAGAGCATGAGACTCAGAAAGTCCTTGGTCAGACTAAAACATCACCAAGCAGTAACTGAAAACATCGGTGTTATCAGCGCAGTTCCCAGGCCCAAAATCAAAACCACAGTGCTGCACCAGCTACCAAGAAGGAGAAAAATGACTGCTACTGCTGAACCCATGACACCTACAAATGCTTTTATACTGTTAAAATACTCGCTTTCAAAACAAGAGAAAATGACTGCTTCTTCTGCTTTATAATTTCTGGCAGTAAATCTTCCCCATTTCCATCCACTGTGTCTTCACTGTGCTGAAAAAAGAAAAGCAATTTTAACTAGCAATTTAAAGACATGAAAATGATAGAGAAGCAGGATTGATTGAAAGCAGAAAAGATTAACAGAAAAAAATGCAAGTACTCATGCAGAAGTTGATACCTTCTTCCCCAGTGTCTGGGCAGTTAACCATCGCGCATCTGTGTTACGCATCACAGCCCTTTGACCACTGCAGTTAAAAATCTTCCCAAAGATGGCAGGATTTGTCTCTTTCCTGTTGAGAGGATTCTCAGACCAAGAGATTTCAGCAGCAAGCTCATCCAAAATACTATATTTTCCTTAGTTAGTGTTATTCTTTTCCACCCCAGCTTCCCTTTTTCTGCATTGATAAATTCCCTGCTTGCTTGAAAATGATCATCAGTAAATGGCAGCTCAGGCTGGCACAAGGACATGTACAGCACTTCATGATCTCAACAGAAATTTCATCTTTATTTGACTACATATTTTACTTTGGGTGAAAACCTGCCGTTTTTCTGCCTATTTTGATTCTTCTCTCACCTCCTGCCCAAAGAACAAGAATTTATTGACTTAAAAGTACCATGGTCTGTGGCAGGCTTGCTTTACATAGTGGGTGACTATGAGGAAAGCTACTTGAGCTGGCAGAGCCAGAGGTATCAAGCAGAGCAGAAACAAAGCCACAGCCTTCACTGCGCACCAATGCACCTCCCATGTAAAACTCAGTGCTGGTGGGTTCCCACTGGAGAGCTGTTTTCCAGGAAATATTTTTCCAATTTGTAACAAACCAAGGGTTCCATTTTTAGACGTGTGCACATGCAAAAGCTCCCTTAGCAGAACATATGGGCCTAATTATAATGCAGGGCTGTTTTAACCAGTTTAAGTACAGCCTTGGCAGCAGAAATTTCACTAAGATGCAGGATGGCAAACGCGTAGATCTAACATGAATAGTTTTCTTCAAAAGCATCAAAACCTGGACTTCAAAACCATCTTCCTAAGTCTTTTTAAACTGCTTCACAGTTCCACAGTGGGTCATGTCCATCAAGTGGGAATGGCAAAGATCCATGTCCCATGTTTAACAGGATTTGGGCTTAATGGTTGCAAGAGCATTTTCATGTTCAAGTTATTTGTAGAAACCAGAGCTTCTTCATGAAAATAATATTGTGGGAGGCAGCTTACTGTATCCTTGCAGCAGGTATTTCAGGCTCCCTAACACAATGGCAGACGATCCCTGGATCCTCTTGATAGGGAAGTTAAAGTAAGCTACTGCTCACTGTGTAACTACTGCTCACTTTGCTGGGGTTTTCTCATATTTCAGCAAGACCAAACAGGTTTCTTTCTTGGAGCATCTAAGTGCTCAGAGCAACACATTAATGTAAACTCACCCTCAACAGGCACTTCCTTCACTAATCTGCCATAGGGTAGCAGCCTCAGATAGAGGGGTCAAGTACAGAGGAACTTCCAAAAACCTCTTCAGCAAGATTTGCCAGTGCCTGGTTGAATTTCAGTTCATAGTTCCACTGGCAAAGCCGGAAATTCAGATGTATCTCAAGGAGAAGCAATATGATTTCTCTTCTCATCAAGGTTTCCAAACAGTGGTTTTACATCATCGCTTTTTATACCCAACTATTGGATTTTCTGTTTATTTATTTTGGGAGAGAATTCATTGAATATTCACCAGAAATTAACATTGACTATACACTTCAGCTACCTCTCGTTTACAGATGGGAGGGCCACATTCTGCACATGTCTTGTGAAAATGCAGGTTGACAGGAGGGACTGGTTCTGTTCCCTAACACCTATGTGCTTCATAAGAGACCACAATATTTTCTCCTTATTGAGAGAGAAAAGCTTGCTTCCATTTAGGCTTCTTATGTAGAACAAACTCAAGGAAAAAATATCATTAACAGCAAAGCAATCTAATTTAAACACAGTTTTGCCATGCTTCATACCGCTATTGGTATTTAATCAGGACTACTGTGATTAAGAACGAAAGGTCAATGAGAATGATTCACTGTGAACAAACTGAAGACTAAAACACACAATTGCAAAAGGAAATCCCTGGCTGCAAACCCTCTGTATGAACAGAATTGTGCTACTTAGGTGATTTCAGGTGTTTGGAGGGTGTCTTGTTTCATTAGCTAGCAAGGGGAACTTACTCCTGCTGTCTGCACCTAACTTCAGAAAGCTACAGAACAAATTGTCACTAAAATCACATGCAATAAAATCATCATGCAAGCATTAAAAAAACCCCAGTTACACAACCAGTAAAACCCCCCAATAAGTAAGGTGTAGTGAGTGAGAGCATTTCTGTCAATAGAGACTACACTGTTTCATGAAAGTCTTTGTCCTACTGGAGCTTCTGTTACCTCAGAGGTGAAAGCTAACTGACGGAAACAAACCTGCAATAATTTGGAGCAGGACACAACATTAATGAAGTACATTAGCACACTACTAACAAGGGTAGGATTGGCGAAAAGAACAATGCTTCGGTAGCCGAAGCCGGTCAGGCGGCTATGCTCTGCTCCTCTGCTTCTCTTTGCATCAGGAGCTCTGAAGTGTTTTGGAATTTTGCATTTCTGCAGCCATCTGCACCCTTTAGGAGCAGTTAAAAACCACAGCAGTACAAGAAGGACGAACAGCAGAGCTGAAAGAGGGTACACCCGTATAAGTAAAAATACCCGGATATTCAGGAGCATTTTCACTTGTTCAGGAGCTCGGAACACGGAAAAGTTTTGAACCGCGCCGACTGGAGATTTGCTGCCACCCGGTGGCAGCGGCTACCCGCTCGCACCCGAGCATCCCGTGGGGAAAAGCAGCATTCGGACCCTACCGGACAGCCGGCAGGCGTGGTCCATGGTGGGGCTCCCGGGCTGCGCCGTGTGAGGAGCTCGGGAGGCACTGCTGCCAGCGACAGCACGCACGGCCCGAAAAACGGCCCGCTGAAAAGGACTGTAAAGGCCAGGACGAAGATCTTGCTTATATTCAGGGATTTACCTTACCTTGCTGCCTCCCAGAGCAAAATGCCAGTGCTGCATGCCAAAATTTCCATTCAAATGCTGCTCAAACCCAAATGCATATGGAAGTGTGCTGAGCACTTCTGATTTTGCTCACTATGTTGAATCAGCATATCTCAGTACGGGAAAGATATGGACCTGCTGGAGAGGTTCCAGAGGAGGGCCACAGAAATCAGGGGGCTGAAGCATCCGTCCTATGGAGATAGCCTGAGAAAGTTGGGGTTGTTCAACCTGGAGAAAAGTCTGGGGAGACCTTATTGTGACCTTTCAGTGCTTAAAAGGAGGCTGTAAAATGGGAAAAGGCTTTTTAGCAGGGGCTGTTGCAATAGGACAAGGGTGATGGTTTTAAACTAAAAGAGGTGAGATTCAGGCTGGGTGTGAGGAAAACATTCTTTGCAGTGAGGGTGGTAAAACACTGGCACAGGTTGCCCAGAGAGGAAGTAGATGTGCCATCCTTGGAGACATTCAAGGCCAGGCTGGATGTGGTTCTGGGCAACCTGATCTACTTGAAGATGTCCCTGCTCATTGCATGGCGGGAAGACTAGATGACCTTTGCAGTTCCCTTCCAGTCCAAACTACTCTACGATTTTACGATCTCATACACGTCAAAAATGGCAATAAAGACCAAAGTTGGATGAATTTTATAGAAAAAAATGCTGTACTGGTCATGACAAAAGTAATTTTTCAAGTACTCTTTTGAGGGCTCTTTTGGGATGAACACAAAGGTGCACACCCTGCCCCATCTGGAACGATGGAATTCTTCCATCAGAAAAGACAGCAAGATTGTAGTGTTATAAACATTTTATCTAATAAATGGCCAGGCAGCCAGTGTAAGCACAACAGTGGCATACCTAGAGAATTTTTCCGCTAGTGAAGGTGTTGATTTAATAGGAAGAAAATAATTACCAGATTTTAACTGTACAAAAAAACCCCCAAATCGAACAAACCAATAAACCCAAAATAAAAAACCCCAGAACTTCCAAAAGTGTGCTTCCTTAACATTACATTTCAGAGTCTCATTACTTGCATCTAATCTTTTATTTCTGAGTCCAACTTCGTTTTGTCCCATCGGGGTGACTTGCATATTGAACTGTTTAACGTTTTCCTAAACATTTGTTCTTCTTGAGCCATTCCAAGTGAGCTACAAAAAGTGGTGGATCAGGAATGCTGACTTGCTCGTGCAAGTGTTTCTTTTTCCACAAAGTTCCATAAGAACTCCAACAGAAAGGTAACCATTGTTCTTCCAGGCTCCTGACTGCATGAAGGGTTTGGTTCTCACTCCCCAGCATCACGAATGCGCAACTCTGTATTACAATTTCCAGCGTTCTTCCAAAATGCATTACTTCAACCCCTAGCGTTCAAAAACTTCATCTAACAGAAAAAGGAAATTTCTCAGCTTCGGAGATGGAAAGACTGCACCTAGCAGAAAACCACAAATGTGCCATAAACCCAATACACTATGGCATAGTAGTGCCATTATAAAGCATCCCAGTGGACTGGCCAGGAATGCCCTTTGACTCTCACTCTCAAATTGCTCAGCCAATTAAAAATCTTTGGTGTCAACAGTTTGGACCAAAATCATCCTCCTGCTTTAAAACATACCACAATGACTTACTGACAAGTAGAAACCTTCACAGTAAACATCTTGCCTGTCAGAATTTCTACCGAGCAGAGTGTGTCACAAAATTTAACAGAAGTCTGACCACTAGCAGCCCACCCTTCTGGCAGGTATAAATACCTTTCTGTACACAGCTGGGTTTTTTGTCATGTTTCCATGCTATTCCAAAGCTGTTAATATTTTGAAATACTTGATATTCCTGAGGAGTATGAAGTCAGGTTTGTAACCCCAGCAGACAAACCTACTTTCTCCCTCTAGTGCTTGTTATTGTAAATAGAATCATCCAAGATAGGACTATTTCATGGTTACCAGCAGGCAATATTTATTATTACAACTGAGAACTCTACATACAGTATTGCACAAAATTATAACAGACCAATCATCAAAACCACGTTCCTATGCAACTGTAAATAGCACTTTAACAGAAGTTGAACACATTGTGCGTTAGGTGTCTTAGTAAAGTGACAATTTAGAGGATTATTTCACTGGAGTACGAAAGTGCAAACTTTCAGTCAAGGCATAGACACAAAAAGTGAAAAGATTGCTATACATGCCACAGGTCTTAAAAAATCCCCAAGCCAATCCCCGGTACTCCAAAACACACCAAAACAAGTTAAATGACTAAGTAGTAGCACTCATAGCAAGCCCTACCAGTGCTACCACATTTCAAGTCTTATCCCCTAGCAAGAGGCAGAGGAACATGATCTGAAGAAATGCCCTTTGCTTGGAGTTTTAGACATATTAACGCAGCTGTACCACATTAACTGCATTTTTTCTGTTTGGCAAGACAGACTTGTGGCACTAAAAATGCATGTAGACAGTGTATTACCAGTAATTCCTGAATTGCTATATAAAGTAACCGTGTACAGCAGTTGACTGTTGAAGGAAATAGCATTTTTACATGAAAAGGTGACAGAGCATACAACCAAAATTCAAGTATTTTATATTGAAATGTAATTGTGGGAATTCTGATCTTCTGTTCCTGTGCAGTACATAAAACAGATCACGAATTATTTTTTCATTTTTATTCTTCCTTCTACACCTTTTTGCAGGCGTAGAAGGAAGAATAAAAATGCGGCTGCCATCCTGAGTCTTCAGCAAGTTGCTATTCCCATGTGATTGCAAGGTATGTGGGTACAACTGTGCAGATCAGTGTTACCTCTGGATTTTCAACATGCAGCCTTAATGTTCTCCCTCCACTCCCACATCAACCACCACCCGGCCCTTGAATGCAAGATCCCAGTCCTTGTTGCCCCCTACTTTTGATTTGCACCCTTTTCACCAGTTGTTCCCATCAGCTGCCCAGGAAGACCACTATCTTCTCTTCAGCACAAGTGAGCAGTTTAGCTGCACAATGTCATCTTCAGACAACCAGGGAAACATGGAAACAAAAAGGATGGAAGAGTACTACTATGGAATCAGCTTTTGGGAAGGCCTGGAGAGACATTTATATTTCTGCCTTAGCACCCGTACGTAAGTGCTGAAGACTGTAAGCTTAAAGAACACTGGTGTAAAAATTATAAATTCCGATTAGGAGAAAGTTTGAATTCCAAATTAAAAATGGCCTCCTATAAACATGGTAATTTAATTACAGTTTAGATTCATTTAACAATTACAAAATACTAGGGTTTTTTAAATTATAAATGTCTTTTCCCCTGTCACCAAGTCACCTTTAAGAGACTTAAACAGAAGCTACGATAAGTTTTAGAGAAAAAACCTTGTACATACAGAGTTGCAAAAGAGTTCGAACAAAATTAGTAGCAGACATAACTACAAAAAAGTAATGAGAAGCGTAAGAGTCCTCTCAAAAAAAAAAAATAAAATATCTGCAGGTAGTTTTACCAACTTTTCAATTTAAGTCAAGAAAGACAAACAGAAACATGAGAAACCATGCCCATTATCTGCTTTAGTACTCCACTGCCCAAATGTATTTCATGTTCTGGAAAACTCCTTTCTAAATAGAGCAGAGACTGTGCCTTCAACAAGGAAAAAAACAGAATTAAAACTGGGTTAGTCCATTTAGACGTATTTCTACACACAGTGCTATGGTAACCTACCACTATACTAATACATGAACGTTTTCTTGGACCTCCCAGATTTATAGGAAAATAAACCACCAGAAAACCCACATGTAAAAAGATTAAAGCATCAAAAAACTACAAAACCAAAGCAAGCATACACATAATCATAGTGAACTCTGAAGCTGAGGTCTGTGTATATAAATTTTTATGAACAAGCTCATATAAATGATTGGGGGTTTTATTTTGGTGGTGGTTTATTTTCCTCCTCACATCAAAGCAGAACACATACGTAATATATTCTTTCAAACAGATTTTGGATGGGGAAGTCCGAGTAGATTGAACAAAGAAAATAACAAAGGAAAAGAACAGACAGATTTTATTTCCTTGCCATGTGAAAGTACAGAGGCGTTACTACTGCACTTACTGTTCTTACCTTTTGAATCCCAGCTCATCACAAATTAAAGTATGACTACATCAGTGGTGGAATCTAACAATTTACTTTTTCAAAAGGGTTTATTTTTCTTAATGGTATCCACACTTTACGCAGCCTACAAACCTGAAGAAAATGCATTTGCTTCTGAAAGCCATAGCAGTGTTTTGGGGTGTTCAAAGTCAAAGAAGCAGTCCTGAGATTTCAGATGTTAAAGCTTTCTCCACAGCCACATGTTCCTTTGATGTTTGGATTATTGAAGACAAATTCACTGGACAGTTTGTCTTCTACATAGTCCATTTCAGTTCCTAGAAGTGTCAGCTGTGCCTTCTTCTCAATAAACACTCTAACACCTGGAGGACATCAAAGAAAGAAAAATAAATATTTACATTAGCAAAATCATCACTCACTTTGGAACTCTCTTTAAACCAGTGATAAAACTGGAAGCTAAGTTGGTTTCCCTGCCCTAACATGGGACACTTTCATCACTGTTTTTACTCTACTGTATAAGTCCAGCAACAGTTTAGAACTATTATTTATGTGTATTTATGTGTCACTTACATATATATTTTTTTGAGAGGAGATTTAAAAACATGACACGTAGGGAAAGAAGCTGCAGAACTTGGGAATGGATCTCAGCTTCAATACTCGATTCCCACACATTACAGCCAGCAACCCATTTCTTACCATTCTTAAAGCCTGTGCATCTAACAAGATGCCCAAAGACCTTGAAAACCTAAATGTTTCACTCTGAAAATTATTATTTTCTGCTCTGCCAGAAATACTATCTCTACATTAACTATTAGCAATACTGAATCTTATATTGAGGCAAATGTATGAACATTCAAACATACCACAATCTTTAAGACTAAAAACTAGCAGCTTATCTTGGTAAGTAGAAAGAGCTTTCTTCCTAAAGTATACAAAGTCTGTATCTCTCTGCAATAATGTTACTGAACTTTAAAGCTGCAAATATGACACAAAGGTGCAAGTGGACTGCTTTAGCTATCCACGGAATATGAAACAATAAAAATAAACGGGTAAAATTGTACCACTACACAGCTACAAGACCTCATTAAGGTACAGGAGAGATTGCTGGAAAGCCATTTCATCATAGCAAACGCTGAGACAAAACATATTATTAACACAAGTCAAGTCTGGGCAACTGACTTGAATCTACACTTTTTTTGGGTCAGTTTGGACAGTAACTGACAGTGAAGACTAAACCTAATCAAAGAGTTTATGGACCTGATTCCTGAAGCTGTCACTTACTACCTAAAAGCAAGCAAACTTGTGCTGGGATTCAAAGCTACTACTGAGCAGAAACCTGTACAAAAGAGCATTTACTGGAAGTTTATCTAGAAGCAAGTGAAGCAAAACAGAAATGATGCAAGCATACATGAACCGCTGGCTTTGGAACTTAAGGTCTCTGACCTGACTAAGGGAAACTGCTTTCCAGTTTTCTTAAGATCCAAACCAGCAAATGCTTTCTGAAAAACGTGTTTTCAGGCCTGTAAAGCTAGAGCAGCTTCGAATCAAGCAGAAGAGGTTAACTCCAGAAGCCAGATGATTCTGAAATCAAGAGGCACCTGCAGAATCAGGTAGCAGGCCCTAGCTCACATTCACATGCTCATATTCTCCTTCAATTTAACCATTTGCTGAAGTTCTAACTAATTCTCTAAGAGCATAAAAATCTATGTGTTGGTCACAGGTTTTCTAGAGACAGCTGGAAGGTGGGCTCTGATCAGCAGCATAGCTTCTGTAAGAAAACAATAGTGATAGCCTCTTATTCTTAAATCTCTTTGCCATCAAATTAAAAATAAAATTTCTGATCATAATACAGTTCAGTATGCCTAAAAGAACCAAAAACCACCTCCACAAGAGGAATTCTATGAACATTTAGAAAAAAAACAGAAACCAAAACAAACACTATCATCAATCTGTATTTGACAAAAAGACCACTGACATAAACTTTTACAAAAGCTGAAAAACATACAGCACTGTGCTGGTTTTGACTGGAGCAAAGTTAATTTTCTAGTATTAATAGCTAGTATGGGACTAAGTTTTGGATTTGTGCTGGAAAAAGTTTGACAATTCAGGGATGTTTAAGTTACGGCTGAGCAGATCCTTACACAGCATCAAAGCCTTTTTTGCTTTTCACCCCACTCCACCAGTGAGCAGGCTGGGGGTGCACAAGGAGCTGGGAGGGGACACAGCCAGAACAGCCAATCCCAACTGAACCAAGGGATATTCCATACCATATGACATCATGCTCAGCAATAAAAGCTGTGGGAAGCAGAATGAAGATGGGCCATTTGGAGTGATGGTGCTTGTTTTCTCAAGTCACCATCATGCGAGATGGAGCCCTGCTGTCTTGGAGATGCTTGAAAACCTGCCTGCCTGCTGATGGGAAGTGGTGAATTAATCCCTTGTTTTGCTTCACTTGCATGTGCGGCTTTTGCTTTACCTGTTAAACTGTCTTTATATCAAACCATAAGTTTTCTCACTTTCACCATTCTGAAAAAATTTGTTTGGAAAGTGAGTGAGCAGCTGCGAGGGGCTTCACTGCTGGCTGGGGTTAAACCACAACAGGAACTTTAGCAACAGACCTATTATGTGATGCTTACTGTAATTATGAGGCAGAAAGCATAAATATCAGGGTAGGAAAACAATTTTTCAAGTATTCTTCAATGAAAATCATAGAACCTGTTGTTACAAAGCAATGTAAAGGTCAAAAGCACAAAGAAGTTAAAACCAAATTATGCATCAGTGAAGAATAAGACTAGTTAGAGAAAGTAGTTGGGAAAATCCCTTGTAAATAAAATCTTTACTTCGACAAGCCTTGGTTTAGGTATGCTAATAAAATATTTCATCATATATGCATTGTTGTGTATTATTCTCTAAATATCTGCTATTAGCCACCTCTGAAGACATGAAGGATAGACTGAAGTACTCACTTGGAGTACTGTGTGCAGTTCTGGTGTCCTCAACATAAAAAGGACATGGAACGGTTGGAGCGAGTCCAAAGGAAGGCCACGAGGACGATCAGGGAACTGGAGCACCTCCCATATGAAGACAGGCTGAGAAAGTTGGGGCTGTTCAGCCTGGAGAGGAGGCGGCTGCGTGGAGACCTCATAGCAGCCTTCCAATATCTGAAGGGGGCCTATAGGGATGCTGGGGAGGGACTCTTCGTTAGGGACTGTAGTGAGAGGACAAGGGGTAACGGGTTCAAACTTAAACAGGGGAAGTTTAGCTTAGATACAAGGAAGAAGTTCTTTACTGTAAGTGTGGTGAGGCCCTGGAATGGGTTGCCCAAAGAAGTTATGAATGCTTCATCCCTGGCGGCGTTCAAGGCCGGGTTGGACATAGCCTTGGATGGCATGGTTTAGTGTGAGGTGTCCCTGCCCATGGCAGGGGGGTTGGAACTTGATGATCTTAAGGTCCTTTCCAACCCTAACTATTCTATGATTCTATGATTCTAGGTAGAGTAGCCTCTGATGCAGATACTGCAAAGCTGCTTATTTTAATTAACTGGTTACTTCAAACCAGAAACTAAAGTGACAACAATTCCCATACAGAGGGACCTCTTACTGCAACTCATTATTTCAATTAAGTTCTACCTTGTATCTTGGCAAACCTGCAATAGGTTAATCTTCACCACCATCACAGAATTTTGTTCAGAAACTCACCATCTTGAACTACCTCTTCATCAGAATCTCCTTTTGATTTCGTGTATTCTAACGTGTAGGAAAGCCCATTGCATCCTCTTGTACGAACACCTACTTTCACACCCACCTAAAAATACAACCAAACAAAAGAACACTCATGAGGTTTTTTAAAACTTACTCTCAAACACCAAGATAAAAAGTATGCAGAACAACAAAATAATGACATTTATTATGTTGTTGCTTATGTTACGTTTATTATGAAGTTGTGGATGCCCATGCATGTGATGAATTGAACATGGCAGTACACAAGGCCAGGCTGGATGGGGCCTGGAGCAACCTGATCTACTGGAAGGCACCTTTGCCCATAGCAGGCGGCTGGAGCTAGATGATCTTTAAGGTACTTTCCAACTCCGACCATTCTATGATTATCCTCCACTGCCTTAATGCAGAAGTGAATAACTTTAGCAGATTAAGAGGTAATATTTTTTTTTTTCCTTTTACAAAGCTGACTGTCAAGGTGAAAGCAAACATCAGATGTTTGCTACTGTGGATCAAGCCCTAAACTATGTTAAAGTTTTGGAGTAATAAACTGTAAGAACTCTTACAGGTGCCTGGTCTAAAGACACATTTCAAAGACAAGTATTTTTGTGACTTCAAATTAAAGTTTACTTAGATGGCAATTCTGTACTGACAGCAATATGAGGCCAAGACAAGGGCAGTTACTGAATTTGTACAGAATTCTTGTAATAATACCATCAGAAAACTTACTTCAAACACAAGCTGTGAAAAACATGCTTTGATTTCTTCATTACCTATATTGCCAGTCTCATATAAACAGCAATGCCCCCTTAAATCAATTATGTTTATTTGCTTGCTGTGTTAATCAACCTTATAAGCCAACCTAGTCAATGGTTGTAACATTCACAGTATCCAACAACTCTGACAAAAAGCACATTGTATAAGAAAAGATTTTAAAGAAACAGAACTACTTGTGCACACACCAATGCTCCATAACTGAAGAGGAAAATTATAGTGCCTATCTCCATAATCAATCTTGTGATAAAAATATATCGAAACGTAGCACGTCATCAAGTGGGATCTCAGACAAACATGTTTTATCTTTTCAGACTAAATACCTATGCCTACAAGAACTGCTACAAATAATGGCAGGGAAAATGTAAATAACGTTTATAGCAAGGGGATGACTGACCACCTAAGCTGTAGGCTTAAGGCTTCCTTAAGTTGGTTTGAAACATTAACAAAGTGTCCAGTCAGTTGCAGATGCAAAGGAAGCAAAAGAAACAATAGAAACTTATAAATACTCTCCTTGAAATAATACTGTAAAGAAGAAAATCTAATGCTTGTTTTCATAATGGTTAGAAAGCAAGACTCTTGAGTTTTTCCCCAAAAGGAAAAGATGACAAGCTCAGTTACTTAGAGTACTAAAACAAAAAGTTTCCTCTCTGGCAATTTCCCCAAGAATTAGATTTCTCCAATAGGTACGAGTCTAACTTTATTATACTTCAAAATGAGAATTCCTAAAAGAACTTAATTAACAACATTTTACTATCAACAGCTGAAGATCTCTTTCCATACCAGAACTCACCACTATGCCATATTAAAAGGCTTCATTAAAATATATCAAAAACATTTTAAGCTTAAATTTTTTCAACTTTTTCCATCTCAAAAGTATCTGTAAAGTCAAATGTCATTACCATCAGTTATTTTCTGCATTTCATTTTATAAAGAAACGAAGCTTGATATATCAAACAAGCTCACATATTCCCCTCAAAAAAAAAACCAAAAAAACACAAAAATAAAAAAACCAAACCAAACAACCAAAAACTCCACTATCTCTAATAAACACATTGGTGCTTATTTCAAACTTTTAAGTTAGCTACAAATGTTTCACGAGTTGTGCTGATATGTTAGCACCACCTATGGGTTTGCACCGTTTATACTTACATGTTCAGGTTTATCTTTCAGAAGCTGTTTTATCTTCTGAACAGCTGAGGGGGTCTGAAAAACAAAACCATACACATTAATGTGAAAGGGTTTTTTTGTTTGTTTATTTGCAGTAAGTGCTTGCACATATTAAGTGTGCAACATACTCAGCTGCACTATAAAAATTCCTATTCCAGCCCTCAAGCATACTTAAGTCTTCTTAGTTTATATCTCTTTCCTATGTGTGAAGCCCAGCTTCAGCATCAGCCACCTGTCAGAACTGACTTGCCTGAGTTCTACTCAAAACAGGACTCTTATCTGAAGATACACATTCTGCTGCGAAACAGACGATTGCTGAATCTAACCCACACAGAAAACAATACCTCTCACTCCCCTCCATATCCACACTGACAGCAAACAGGCAGCTCAAGAACTGCCATCCTTTTAGAGTGTTTGGTTGGGTTTTTTCCACCCACAAAATCACTACCACAATGCAATTAAGTAGCCCTTAACACATACACATCACAGAAAAAAATCAGTTAGGCACAGAAGTGCTTATGGCCTACTCTTCTCTTCCAACTAACCTAGAGGGGAACTGCGATTTTACAGAGGGCAAGTTCACTGTTCTCGCAGAACTACTTGTTGCATAAATGCAAGAACACACTAAACATACAGAAATTTCCACTACATGCTTTTCGGTTTCTAAGACTCTGAGAAAAGGAATGGCATTAGCAACGTTTAGTTCTTATCACGACCAGACAACGCCAACTACAAGCAGACTTATGGCAGAAAACCTTTTCTAAATACCGCTATTAATCTTCACTTGTAGAATGAAGTAAACTCACTACATAACAGGAATCACCTGCTCTGACAAACGACCGAACTATATGCACTTTGCCCCTGTTCCTGTAGTGAACTGACTGTATTCTCCCCCGCAGTAATCCCTCTCAAAAGTACAGCTTCCAAAACAGCGCCGCCAGTAGCAAACGCACTTCCTCAACTGACAGAAGGATAGAAAGCCTCACTGGGAACAACTTGTCAGCGGCTCTAGATAATGCTTAATTGTTATTTAATTTTACAGAAGAAATTACAGTTCTTCGAGCGACTGGGCAAAAAGGGCCCAGCACGAACGGGCCGCACCGCCGTTCCCGCTGCCTGCTCTCCGCGGCGCTGCCCTCTGCAAGGCTGCCTGCACAGGAGCAGGGGCGCGGAGCTTTCTGCCGGCGGCATCAGCCAGGAGTAGCGGCTCCCCCACAGCAACTCACGGAGTGGGGTGTGGCTGTCAGAGATCCCTCAGCCTCCCCGCAGCCCTCTCGTGCTGAGTCCAGCGCAGAGCCGACACAGCACGGGATAACGGCGCTGGCCTACGACTGCGACGCTGCCCCGGCCGAGTCCCGTGCTCGTCCCGCCCCGCTGTTACCAGCAGCCCATGGCTGGCCGCGCGCCACCAGCCGCAGCATGGGCGGCAGGAAGGGGGAGTAGGAGGGCGGCGGCGCGGCGCGGCCCGGCCCTGCCCGTGGCGCAGCTGCTGCAGCCGTGAGGCAGCAAGGGCGCGCGGGCCGCGGGGAGCCCTCTCGCAGAGGCGCGGCACTGACCAGGGTGAGAGCGGCGCGCGTAGCCTGGATCTTCCGCTTGCTGACGGCGCGCACCGTAGCCCTTACCACCGAGGAGGCCATCACCCCCCTCCGCCCTGTCCGCTGCCCTCTGCCATGGGCACCGCCGACGTCACACTGTGACGCCACGGCGCACGGCGCGCTTCCGGCGACCGCCCCGATTGGGCAGCGGGCTGTGATCGGCAGCGGCGGCAGTTCCGCCCCGTTCCACAGGGCCCGTCTGGCCTGAGGCTGCGCCGCAGCCTGCGGCGGGGCCAGAGGCTGGCAGCCTGTTGGCGGAGATAAGCGTGGCCTCGGCCGCGGCATCCTCGGTACGAGGCAGTTCCCCTTAGCTGCATCCGCCGACGCCCCTGCTGACGGCAAAGAGGCAGCTGTGTGGGGGAAGACAGAGTCCCCCTCCTCGAGAGGCACAGGCGGGGAACACTAGTGTTTACCTGTAGTCACGCACGCAAGCACTGCAACACAGCAGTCGTTTTGCACGGGCAAAACCCATCTGCGGCGTGAGGCGGCGCGGACAAGCCCGCCTGGTGTCAGTGATGGTGGGCCCGTCACGGAGGGCGCATCGTGAGAGCCTTCTTAACCAGCAGCTGCCTGACGGACTTCTGCCCTTCAGGGGCCGGGTGCGGCGTGCTCGACACTCTCCTGCTGCCGCGGGACCAGGGCGCGGAGCCGCCCGGCTGCCCGGAACTGCTCCCGCAGGCCGGGGTGGGGGGAAAGAAGGAGACTTCGGGGCGGCCTGCGGGCGCCCGCCCCGAAAAGGTCAATGCCATCACTTTGAACTGAATGACGGCTAGGCCAGAGGAAAAGCAATAGCCGTTGTTCATTACCTCCACCTGACAACATCCTTAATTGCTTTAAAATTACATTTACAAAGTGCAAGCACAAGCAACAACCCTGCATCATAGAAACAGAGAATGGTTAGGGTCAGAAAGGGCCTTAAGATCATCCAGTTCCAACCCCCCTGACATAGGCAGGGACAGATCCTACCAGAGCATATTGCTCAAAGCCCCCTTCAACCTGGCATTGAGTGCTACCAGGGATGGGGCAGCCACAGCTTCTCTGGGCAACCTGTACCAGTGCCTCACCACCCTCGCAGGGAAGAACTTCTCCTGCTGAAGTTTGAACCTGTTACCCCTTGTCCTTTTGCTACAGTCCCTGATGAAGAGTCCCTCCCCAGCATCCCTATAGGCCCCTTCAGATACTTGAAGGTTTCTATGAGGTCTCCACACAGCCTTCTCTTCTCCAGGCTGAACGGCCCCAATTTTCTCAGCCTGTCTTTGTATGGGAGGTGCTCCAGTCCCCTGATCATCACGACACCTGTTTTTGGTACCTCATTCTGGGGTTAGCTGTTTTGAAGAGCTTGGTAGTAAACATGCAGATGTTTTTCTTCTCTACATACATAAGTATGCCACTACTGTTTAATGAGGCACAGTATTTCTCCCTCACAGATAAAGATAGCAAGCGTATAAAAGAAGTTGTATATTCTTCAGCTACACAAAACGTGTTGTGGTTTAAGTCTATAAACCCGTACAGCCGCTCTCTCACTCACTCCCCACTCTTTCTTCCCTCCGCTCCTGGAGGGATGGGAAGGAGAATTGAAAGAATACAACTCCCACAGGTTGAGATAAGAACAGTTTAGTAACTAAGGTATAACACAAACCACTACTGCTACCACCAATAATAATAATGACAAGGCAGATACAAGGAAAAGGAGAATACAATAGCTCACCATCAAATATCAAGCCCGACCACCCAGTGCACCCCCACCAGTAACAATAATGACAAGGCAAATACAAGGGAAGGATACAATTGCTCACCACCCAGTATCAAGCAGTGCACCCCCCCACAGTGCACCCCCACAGTGCATCCCCCACCGTGCACCCTCACCACCCTTCCGGGTCTCTGCTCTCTGTTTCTACATCCTGGACATGACATGCTGTGGTATGGAATAATCTCTTTGGTTAGTCTGGGTCAGGTGTCCTGTCTCTGCTTCCTCCTGGCTTCCCCTCCTCCCTGGCAGAGCATGAGGCTCACAAAGTCCTTGGCCAGCCTAAACATCACCAAGCAGTAACTGAAAACACTGGTGTTACCAGCGCTGTTCTCAGGCCCAAAATCAAAAACACAGAGCTGCACCAGCTACCAAGTAGGAGAAAAAAAAATGACTGCTGCTGCTGAACCCATGACAACATGTCTTTCACACACCCATTACATACAACTTGGGCAAACATCCTCAACTAAAGCACAGCCACTGAGAAGTATGGGGCTTAAATGCCCCATCAGCCTGAAGCTGAAGTCAGCAATATATATGCTTGGAGGGGGGAGGCTTGTATATGAATGCCACTAATACCTTCTTCATCAGCCATGATCTACCGTGCAGGCACGAAGACCCTTACCCTCCTGTAGTTTTTTAGAATGCTTCCAATTATCAACTCCTTAGTCACCTGTCTGCAGAATGAATCTCAGCATTAAAGACTGAGCGTGGGCTGGAACAGCAGCCTTGTTCTAAGGTGTTTTTCATGTTCAGTACATTACCAAAGTAACATAAAAGCAAAATTCAGTATTAAAATCTATATACTTAAAGTAAATAACAAGAAAAATTTTTGATAACTTCATGAGTATTGGAAAAATTTTAAAATATTTTCTTTGCTAGTAAGTTCCCATTCTAAGCAACTGTCTCAGGCCCCAAAAGGTTACCAGCAACTTCACTTTTTACATGGCTTCTGCAGTTCTTATAAAAATGTGACAAGATTTATAAATCAATGGGTATTAAATATATTATTTTGAATGGATGAAAAACTGGTTTTATTCATAGCTATGAAACAAATCCCACCAGAACAATTAAATTAGGGGAGATGGCACGTGTTAATCCTTCTCTGTTTTTCAACACTGATAACTAGCTACTCACAGGATGTTCTCCAGCTTTGGAAACAGCATCTGAAATTCCTGCGAAATAAGGCAACAGCATTTTTTATTTTTTTTTTCTTTTTAAACAAAAAAACAGCAGCACAAATAAATAAAATACAGCAGCAGTGCAGCCAACTCAGTGTTCCCCTCATGTCATTACAGGGACCGAGAACACAGGTGGTTCAGAACAGGTCTTTTAGTCTATTAGTATTTATTATGACTTTTTATTAGGATGAATTTAGTTGTACTCCATTATTTTAGTTTATTACTATTACTTCCAAAACTGTTTTTCTAGAAGCTTTTTATTAATGCTGTGTCCTTTCAAGTTTTCCTTTGTATGTGGGAAGTTGCTCTCTTCAGAAAATACTCCTATAAGGCAAACACGATCTTGGATATCAAAAATTGTTGTGAAAAACATATTTTTCTTCAGTGTTAGTTTTCAATTCATTCCCTAAATTTTACAACTTAACGCGATAGGTATGTATGCCTCCTCAACTGTGTTTCTTCTGTGTCATATTTTTTGTAAATTATGGCTCTGCTCTTTTACTACTCCTTAAGCAAACAAAGGATTTTTTGCTTACTGGCTTAATGCTTGTAATATATATCCATTTTAGGGCTATGAGATTAGTGGCTATAGAGAACTTGTAGTTGCAGCAGCTTCAAAATGAGATGAGTGGAAGCAGAGTGAGTTTTCACTCTGATGTGAGTTTAGACATTTCACTGGTAAACTACAAAGTATCACAAATGGAAAGGGCGAGTATGCATAAATCTGTTTGTTCCTGTCTCCCCCTTAGAATAACTTCTATTCTTGAGATTATGACATAGTCCCTTCGAAGCTTACATATCTTTGTCGGTGACAGAGACAGTGGGATTGAGTGCACCCTCACCAAGTTTGCCAATGACACCAAGCTGTGTGGTTCAGTTGATACATTGGAGGGAAGCAATGCCATCCAGAGGGACCTTGACACGCTTGTGAGGTGGGCTGATGCCAACCTGATGAAGTTTAACCATGCCAAGTACAAGGTCCTACACCTGGGTTGGAGCAATCCCACGCGCAGCTACAGGTTGGGCAGAGAAGAGATTGAGAGCAGCCCTGCGGAGAAGGACTTGGGGTGTTGGTTGATGAAAAAATGAACATGAGCTGGCAGTGTGCACTCGCAGCCCAGAAAGCCAACCGTATCCTGGTCTGCATCAAAAGGAGCATGACCAGCAGGTCGAGAGGTGCTTCTGCCCCTCTACTCTGCTCTCGTGAGACCTCACTTGGAGTATTGTGTGCAGTTCTGGTGTCCTCAACATAAAAAGGACATGGAACTGTTGGAACAAGTGCAGAGGAGGGCCACAAAGATGATCAGGGGACTGGAGCACCTCCCGTACGAAGACAGGCAGAGAAGGTTGGGGCTGTTCAGGCTGCAGAAGAGAAGGCTGAGTGGAGACCTCATAGGAGCCTTCCAATACCTGAAGGGGGCCTATAGGGATGCTGGGGAGGGACTCTTCATTAGGGACTGTAGTGAGAGGACAAGGGGTAAAGGGTTCAAACTTAAACAGGGGAAGTTTAGATTGGATATGAGGAAGAAATTCTTTACTGTAAGGGTGGTGAGGCCCTGGAATGGGTTGCCCAGGGACGTTGTGAATGCTCCATCGCTGGCGGTGTTCAAGGCCGGGTCGGACATAGCCTTGGGTGGCATGGTTTAGTGTGAGGTGTCCCTGCCCATGGCAGGGGGTTGGAACTCGATGATCTTAAGGTCCTTTCTAACCCTAACTATTCTATGATTCTATATTTCATTCCCATCAGCAAAACTGAAAATAACTCTGAATAGAGGGCTGAATAAGGCATACATAAGCATGTCAATCTGCTCTGGTTATTTTTTGGTGGTTGGTTTTTATTTTGTTTTGGATTTTTTTTGTGGTTTTCTTTGTGTGTGTATTTTTTTTATTTTTTTTTTTGTTTGGGGGGGTATGAATTAAAATCTACAAGAATTATCTTATTTTTGAGGGAAAACTGACTTTATTTCATATGAAATATGCTAAAGAAGACAGTTGGAAGTATTTTGTGTTTTTTTTTTTTTTTTTTTTTTTGCTAGCTAATATTTTGCTTGAAAATATGTTGAGGAAAGTATACAAAAGAAATTATTTGAGAAAGCTGCACATGTAAAAGTTTACAGATAGCTGGCTACAGATGCATTAAAACCAAAAGCAAAGTTAGGGTCCTAGTTCCCTAAGACCATTTTAGGTCAGTTCTAGCTTTCAACTTTAATAAAAACAGATGAATACAGAAAAAAAAGAAGCAACATTTCTAGACCCAGATAATTCTAGTAAGTTGTCATTAATTCTACATTTCAGTCAGAAATACTAAAAACTACAACCTAAGAAGAAATACAGAAACTTAAGTCTGATTTTAATTATTATTATTTGTTTTTAATTTATTTCAAAGTCATAAATAACAGTGGTTTCAGTTTCACAATGTAACTAATTCTTTCCTGAACAAGAAAAGACAGTACGTTGCCAGCTCTGGAAGCACTTCAAGTAAAACTCAAGTTCATACCCTTAATTAAGTTTGTGGCTAGTATAAGGATCTTCTTCACATTATATGAAAATGGACATGTGTTTTCCTCAGTTGCCCAATATAATAGCTCTATTCTTTAAAGCATTTTTATCCGTATCCTCAAGGGCTGGAAAAAGATTCTTAGCAGCATCAAACAGGCCTGACCTGCTTCTTAGTCCTTCTTGTTGTACACAGCGGCTAATGAACTCCCATAAGAATCACAGAATAGAAAAACTGAGAAATCTCAGTGGCAATGCTTGTCCAGAGATTGTTTTATGTATGTTTACTAACTCCTATGCTTTCAGTTCTCCACAGGGAAAAAAAAAAACAACAAAACAACAAATCAAAAACAGCAGTCTGCAAACATTTAGAACACTTTTAAACACGGATTCAGTATACAATCAACATTAATAAATATTATTTGCTGCTTCAAAAAATCAATTTTTGAATATAATGTATTTGGCTTGCACACAATTTTAGTGCATTTTAAAATGATCAGACGAAACAACAAAACCTTGAAAACAGTCCATTTTTAGTACCTGCCTTTTTTAATATGATTTAGAAAAAAAGAAATGAAAAAAAATATGGCTTTCTATTTAAATGCTCCAACAATCTATTTCAGAGCAGGGGTCAGTATTGCTTGTACTAGCAACCTAAAATAAACCACCCATATTTAATTAAAATTAAGTCAAAGGTTGTCTGTTCTGCTGTCCTGTGAGTCCAGATGCTTTAGACAATGAAAATTTTTTAGATGAATGAAGGGTCTGTATTGCAATTTAACAGTGCTTAATATCCCTCATGATTCTTGTTGGGTCCTCTTCTGTGAGGCTTTTCCCTGAGTCATGTATTTGTTGGAAAGGCTGCCTAAGATTGGGAGTTTAATGAAAAAAGAAGAAAAAGACAGACAAGACGTAAAACAACTGAAACAATCAGGAGAAAATTATTGTTAAGTCAAACTATAATGAAAGCACACATGGTTCAACTTTAGATCATTACATGCTGAAAGACAGCATGAAATACTGAAATATTAGAATACAAAAGTGAAAACTAACATTTTTTCAACTAAATACCTAGCCAAATGACAATTGCTTTGTGTTTAAAAATCCCCAAACTTGGATTTGAAAATGCCTTGCACCGAAAACAGAAAATACTTTGTCTTCCAACAAAACTGAAAATTTAATTTGAGATAATTAATTGCAGTTTATTTTTCCATACTTTGCAAAGACTACTTGGGTTCCCCCCTTTAGATGTCCCAGAATATAGTTATATATTAAAAACCCTTTTAAAAAACTTCATTATACCTCTTAGTAAGTTTGTGAAATTACTGTAAAGAAGCTGCATTTCTAACCATGCATCTAAAATAAAACATCTCCACAGACAGTACATAAAGGCCTTTATACTGTCATCTGAATGCTACTTATAAGTGCAATTTTAACTTCCCTGCATTTTTGCAGCTCAGACCAAAGATGTGCTTTGACAGTCTCTCAAGTCAGCTGATCATATGGAATTCTAGCCAATTACTTTGAAGAAGCATTACAAGAAAGTGATCCACATGTTGTCCCTGAAGAAACACAGAACTCCACGTATGCCAGAACAGGAGAGAGGTGAGAGACTGATAAAACCCCATCATACCCTTCTGCAAAAGCGATCTATGAGAGTTGAAAAAGAACAAATAAAATGCACAGAACTGACATGCCTAAGTTTTGCTTCCAAAACAAAACTGAAAAATTGCTTTTTTCCAGTTTAAAAAAAAGACCAAAAAAGTGGCTTCACAGAATTACTTAGCAACTTGTGCAGACTGCTGCTGTGTTTGGCCATTTAGGCAGAGTTCCCAGAAGGACTGATGGAGAAAACAAGTTAAAGATGTGTGCTTTTACACAGAATTTCTGAATTGAAATGAAGACATACAAACCTGACTGGGGACTCAAAAATACTTTTCCTTTTTGTTTCTTTTTTTCTTCATGTATAAGCACTCTCTGTAAACAACAGATACACATTGATGAACCAAGAAAATTATATTATGTTATTCCACAGCTAAGAAAAAAAAGGTTCTCCTTGAAAGCTTAAGTAAAGCTATTTTTAATTACTTTATATGGACTTTAGAACATTTAAACAGAAAAAGATCAAAGAAAAAGGACACTTAGTGTTTACCTGATTTAATCTACCAGCATGTTGGGAAGCACTGGGTAACAAAGGGGATCCATACAACGCTTCTGGTTTTGAACCACCTGAAAATGTAATAACAGGAATTTGCTAATTTAAAACTAGTTTCTATTTCAGGTATTTTAAGATAACAAAAATACCATGAAATTTACAATCTACCTTCATAGACAGTAGAATGTAGGATATTGCTATTTTTCTCATTTCTGTAAAATGGAAAACTGGCACAATGAGATGAGGTGCTGTCCTGGGTTCAGCTGTAAGAGTCATTTTTCTCCCTCCTAGTAGCTGATGCAGTGCTGTGTTTTAGCTTTAGTCAGAGAAAAAAGCTGGTAACACATGGATGTTTTTAGCTGTTGCTCAGTAATGCTTACCCGACCAAGCACTCTTCAGTCTTATGCTCTGCCAGTAAAAACGGGCACAAGAAGCCAGGAGGAAGCAGAGACAGGACACCTGACCCAAACTAACCAAGGGGGTATTCCATACTACAGCACTTCATGCCCAGTATACAAACTGGAAGGAGTTACCCAGAAGGCCAGATCACTCCTTGGGTTGGGCTGGGTATTGGTCGGCAGGTGGTGAGCAATTGTGCTGTGCATCACTTGTCTTTATTGGGTTGTTTTTTTCTTCTTCCCTTACAAGTTTTATATTCTCTCTCCTTGTTATTACCTTTACCATTATTATTGGTAGCAGTACTAGTTTTTTATTATACTTTATTTACTGGACTGTTCTTATCTCAGCCAGTGGGGTTTACATTCTTTCAATTCTGCTCCCCATCCTGCTGGGACTGAGCAGGGAGGAAGGGAAGAATGGGGGGAACTGAGTAAGTGGCTGCATGAGCAGTTACCGGCTGGGCTTAAACCAGTCCTTTCTGGTGCCCAGCATGGGGTCCAAAGGCTTGAGATAAAAACAGATCTGACCAGAGTGTGTCTAAACATATTTGTGATAAACATTCATTGTTTCAGACTAATAGTCACTCCTTGCAGTGTTGATTTATTTGGTCTTGGAGTTGTTTGGCTTGGTCTCAGAGTGTCAGCATGTCACACCTTACTTGCAGCCAGCATTTGCTGTTTTAGCATTTATCTGCTTTGGGGTCTGGGCTAAGAGTCTTGTTTCATTGTAGTTTTTGGTAATGGCTTGTAATACAATAGAATCATTGATCATGAAACTGATTTGGTATGCATTCTCAGCATGGTCATCAGCTCTGTATTTTGGCAGGTGTGTAATGGGAGTCGTTAACAATTGCACCTCTTTTTTCCCCGCCTCAGAGGGCCAACGTAGGAAGGAAACGTTCTCTCGCACTATCTCTCCTGCCCTGAAAGACTCTTATGACAGATGAAACCCAACATCATGGACTGAATGAATTCAGTGAACTTCATAGGGATGGGCCATGGATTGAGGAATGATACCTGTCTCTTTGTGTGTGTGCGTATATATATATATATATATTTCAAGAGACAAAAAGCAATGGTATATTGAAAAAGTGGGATGTGAGCATAATGTGAATGGTATGGAATAAGGGGTGGATACCGTTCTGGGTTCAGCTGTAAGTTATTTTTCTCCTTCCTAGTAGCTGGTGTAGTGCTGAGTTTTGGCTTTAGACTGAGAACAAGGTTGATAACACACCGATGGTTTTTAGTTGTTGTTCAGTAATGCTTACACTGATCAAGGACTTTTCAGTCTCACGCTCTGCCAGTGAGGAAGGGCACAAGAAGCTGGGAGGAAGCAGAGACAGGACACCTGAGCCAACCTAGCCAAAGTGGTATTCCCTACCACAGCATGTCATGTCCAGCATATAAACTGGGAGGAGTCACCTAAGAAGGCTGCTCAGGTCGGACTGGGTAGCTGTAGTCAGATGGTGAGCAACTGTATTGTGCATCACTTGTGTTTATTGGGGTTTTTTCCTTTCTCTTTTTAATTTTATATTCTCTTTGTTATTTCCCTTATTATTAGTGGTAGTAGTAGTAGTTGTTCTATTATTATGGATGGTAGTAGTAGTATTGTTTTATACTTTAGTTACTGGACTTATCTCAACCCACAGGGTTTATATTCTTTTGATTCTCCTCCCCATCCTGCCCAGAGTGGGGGGGAATAAAGGGGGAGGGTGAGCAATCAGCTCCGTGATGCTCAGTTACGGGCTGGGCTTGGACCAGATCCATATATAGGTAAGCATCTAAGTTAGGAACTGTTGTGGTTTAAGCCCAGCTGTAACTCAGAAAGACCACGGGGTTCCTGGAGTCTCCCCTCCCCTTCCTCCTCTCCCGCTCCTGGAGGGATGGGGAGTAGAATCGAAAGAATGTAACTCCCACGGGTTGAGATAAGAACAGCCCAGTAACTAAGGTATAACACAAACCACTGCTGCTACCACCAATAATAATAATGACAAGAGAAATACAAGGGAAGAGAATACAACCGCTCACCATCTGAAGACTGAGACGTGAACTAACTCTTCCGGGTAACTGCCCCCAGTTTATATAGTGGGCATGACGTGCTGTGGTATGGAATACCTCTTTGGTTAGTTTGGGTCAGGTGCCCTGTCTCTGCTTCCTCCCAGCTTTCCCTCCTCCCTGGCAGAGCATGAGGCTCAGAAAGTCCTTGGTCAGACTAAACATTTCTGGAACAACTGAAAACATCAGTGTTATCAGTGCTGTTCCCAGGCCAAAAGTCAAAAACACAGCACTGCACCAGCTACTAAGAAGGAGAAAAAATGACTGCTACTGCTGAACCCAGGACAGAAACCTACAATAAATTAAGCTCTGTACCCTTCTGCAGAATCAGAGGGACATATGGAACTTCAGAAAATGAACGAAGATAATTGAACAGGTAGCTAATTGTCCACAGTCTTACAAAATGGAACACAGGAAAAAAAAAATATAATCTCTTAGGTCTACTTGTTCATAGTGCTCTATTCAACTAGAGAGAATACTCTGGGCACAAAGCATGCAAAAAAAGACTTAAGCCCAGCCTACAGCAATTCTCTTCAAACTCAAGTATAGTAATTCACAAAATACAGACAACAGACAAAACTCCACCTACTCCATAATTCATGAGTTTAGACTTATGTACCGTACAGCCTTAGCATAGTTCTCATATGATGTTATGAAATACAACCATGTCAGTAACTACAAAACAGTCAGGCATATGCCTCTTCACCTTAGCAAATTTAGCATGATGGAAAACGGAATGGTAGGAAGAAAAGCTCAACAAGACAAGGTCAAAGATAAAGGTAAAGGAACTCAGAAGTTAAATTTAGACTTGACATACAGCTTTAAAAGATCAAAAGCTGAATAAAACATGGCATGAATTTTTAAGCACCTTTTCTGTCCAGCCAACACTTCTAGTGACCTATCAAAGTAAGAACACTTCTAAGTATACTGGCACCATTTTCCTCCTCCTTTCAGTACTCTGTTAGCACAGTCTTATGTACTGTTGCACCAATTACATCTGATTAAGAAAAGTCTCCTGATCTAAGCGAGACAGAACATTGTTGCTAGTACAGGTTTGAAACCATGTTTGTAAAATGATTCCTGTTTTTTACTGCCAGAGGTCAACTCATGACTAAGCTGTAATTCATCATATTATAAACAAATTAATCCAGCATGAATTTAAATGTCCTTAGGTTTACCTACAGGGGAATAATAATACTATGTTTCTTTGGAAGCTAACTAAAAGTACCATTCACTGCCTTCAGGAGTCTCAGTTTATCATAGAATGATACTCTTTACAACACAGATGATACGAGATCTGTCTTATCTGAAGGATGACTTAGCTGCTGCTAAGCAAGTATTTAGCTATTTTGTTCAGATCTGTCAGGATCTGTATTTTGGGGCATTTTTGTAGCAATTTTTTTTTATTTTTAAAGTCAAAGTTGCAAACTGACTCTATGAAAAATAAGACAGATTGCTGCATCCCTTCTACTGCTGAGTTGGCAGGAACATTACTTCATTCACGATATTCTATCTTGTGCGATTTCATGGTCTACAGAATAATTCTGTTTTAGGCAATGTGAAGAGCTATAAGGTGAGCTTTTGTTGCAATTATGATGTACTGAAAGAGAAGCTGTAATTTGAAATGTTAGCAAACTCTTAACACAGTGAGGACAATGGAAGCAATTTCAACATATTAGATATTCATATCTTTTATATTGCAAGCACCTTACCTGCTATGAGAAACCATGTTAAATCTACTGGGATATGGCAAAGTTCTGAAAGGTAGGTGAGGGTGAAAAGAAAATTGGCTAATGTAAGTAGATAAAAAAAAATAAAAATTAGCATTTATGTAATGCCATTCAAAGCAAAACCCTTACGTGTCAGTCAACCAAAAATACCAAAAAACACAAGCTCTGTTTAGACTGCTCAGCTTGATCTAGTTTCATACCTGCAGCTCCTTTATACTGTGGGCATTCCTTTTTAATATGACCTTCTCTCCCACAGATAAAACACCGTTTTTCTCTTAAGTCTCTATCTTCCAGGTGCTTCCACTTCTCTGCTGATTGCCTTGGAGTCTTTTCTCTTCTAGTTTCCACTACTGCCCTTCCTAGTTTCCTCTTCTGAGGTGTACAGACATGCAACTTTCCCTCCTTGATTAAGCTCTCCTTTTCTGTTGTTTTAATCTGAGTTTCTTTGTCCTCATTGCTTCTTTTCTCCTTGCTTTCTGTGTACCTCTGGTTTTTTGTATCTTCATAACCATGTCGCCGTCTTAGTCTGCAGGAGCAGAAAAATGCTGTACAGTTCATAGGGCTTACATATATACATGGAGGAAAAAAAAAGAATATCCAACAAATCAAGTGCTGTCTACAGGTAGAAGACATACTTCATGTATTTCGTGAGTGGGTTAAATAAAGTGAATTAATGCACTTGTCCCTTTGACCCTTCTACCAAATAATGCTACACTGATGTAAAATGTATTTAATAGTCTAACTTTACAATGATATTACAATACAGCCCTAAATTCCAAAACATCTCAAAAAATACGAACACAATGGAAAATCTGTGTGAAAAAGATAGAACTATACGTTCTTGCGGTTTTTTTGTCTACTTGTACAATTCAATCAGAACTTCCTTCTCAAACTGTGTATTTTTACAGTATCTCTAAAAGTCGATTCTACTAGGAGAAGCTTCTAACATTCTATGTTATTTTGTATAGGACATAGCTGCATGTGTGCAATGAACTGGGGTTTCACTCCAGAACGCAAAATTAAAAAATCCATTGCATCTGATACAGAAGTTTAGACATTGAGTACGTTTTCATACCACCTTCAGCATTCTTTATTTTAAAACTACCATCAGCTACTGTACTTGCGTTTGCTAAAGTTGAATAAATTCCCCAATTAACAGTCTCAACAATATAAGTTCACAATTCTCTGTTGTGTAGCAAAAAGATAATTTCATCTGCTCCAATATAAGTAGCTTTTTACCTACTTACATAAGATTGCAGGTGATTTTTACTTACAGCTGTTAACATAAACAGACCCTAAGCAAAGGGTAGATGTTTTCATTTACCTCACAACTGAACACAAGGCTTTCAAGATTTCATACTCCTGAAGTTTTATTTGCCAATTTTCAATATTTTATAGATATAACCTTAATCTTTCTTCTAAACAAACTCAACGAAAAGTTCCGCACACATGCCAAAACTGTACTCACTTTCTCCTCATGGGACAGTCTCTCATGAAATGGCCAATTTTACCACAGGCTCTGCAGCATCTATCATTTGGTGCCAGTTCTCCTTCTGTTAGTACCTCAGGATCAAAAAAGTACTCCTAAGGAAGAAATAACACATTTTAAATGAAAATCCATACACCTAGGAATCAAGACAGATAGGCAAGTGTTAAATCAGCAGAAAGTTACAGAGAAGAATAAGTGTGGTGTGTGTAGCTGAATTCCTGAAAGATCCAGTGAGGTGAACTGACTGCTGGGCTCTTTTCTTTACAAGCAGCCTGCTGACTGCTAGGTCTGCAAGCTCTCTTTTAAAACTGCAGTTTTAAGAAATGGTAAGCTGGTTTTAATAGGGACTAAAATATGAAAGCCTCTACAACAAAGCTTTGACTTGATTAGCATTCTGCATGCCAACACATTCTACATGCAAACAACACAAAAGCAGCACTGAGTAGTAACTCCCAAAAAGATTTCTAATGGACAGTTAAAATTTAAGAGAGAAGAGCTTAAAGAGAGTGTAACATTACCCCTGAAATTGCTAAGTTATACACTCAACAGCATGCACCTACTGCTCTTAGAAGCAACTTACCATTTTTGATGGATATTCTTTAGGAAATACTTTTATAGGGGTACCAAATAACCTTCTGCCATTGATAAAAGCCTTCATTATAAAGTTTGTCACTAGGAAGAAAAAAAAAAAAAAAAAGGAGGAAAACATCAAACAAACCAGTAAAGTATGATCTAAGACAAGATCTCCACTCTGTAACCAAATTTGTTAACAGAAGACTTACTTTTTCTTGACAATCCAGCTCCAAGATTGTGGTTCAAATCAAAGGGGTCTGTACAAAAAACATTACAGGCATTAAGTCCAGGCCTAGATCAACAATGTATACATACACATTAACAACCCAAGGCAGCTATTTCCAATGCTGAATTAAGATACTGAAATTGAACTGTTTGTAAATTTGTTGAAAATAAATTAACTCCATGGACAAAGGATCACAGTCGTCTAGCTCTGAACTGACTGAAGTATGGTAAAAGTTATTCTGAAAATTGAATGCGGAGGCAAGAGAGTAGAAATGCTTTCCATGAAAGTCATGGAGGCCAGAAAATGGTTTAGAGAACATTCCTAAAATGTGTCACTGTATTTTCTTCATAGAGACCATGGTATTACTTAACAGTGTAATAACACATACTTTTAAATCCTTCATGTAAATATGGACTCAGCTAAACTTGGTATTTGAGAGAAAACCTCAACTACAATACAGGTAATTTCTTTTCCAAAGGATATGGTTTAGTCTTTTTCAGTTGCTGTCATCATGATAAGTATCATGTCTGCTTTGCACGTTCTTTTCAGTAGAGAAAAAAAAACCCTCAGAGTAACTTTTATCACTAGTGAAACTCAATGGAAATTTTGCAACGATTTCAAAACATCAGCAAATAACAAATTATAATCTAGTACTACAAAAATAAATAAGCCTTGTGGAACAAAATTTTTACAGGGGGCATTAAAGAAAGTCCACATATTCATGTACTTCACATTTTTACCTTCAATGACAATGTATTTGGAGGTCCACTGCTTTTTGAAGGTTGTAAGCAGATTTTTACTCCGAATGCAGATAACATGTTCTTTAAAATCAAAGTCTTCTGTGTAGAAACGGAGAAGCCCCAGCCACAGCTGCCCAACAGATTCAGTGTTTTTGCCATAGTCCGGCCAAACAACTGACTGAAAATACAGAAATATTTTTACTTCCAGTACATACATTAAGCAGAATAATTTTCATACCTTGGAAACTCAAACAATGTAAGTTGTATTTTATGAAGAAACACAACTGAGTTACACCAGAATACCTTCATAATGGGTATTAATAATCCAATATAGATTTTTAAATGGTATGTTTTTTTAAAGTAACAACAAAAGTGGAGAATTAATATAAATTCTAATATTTGGTCTTGCCTGTAATACAAAGAATTTATTAACGCATTTTATGTGCCTATTTAACATAAAATTATTCAATGAGATTAAGCAGTTATGACAAAATATGCAGCTGGTATTTGTAGGAATTATCTTCACCTAGTAGTGTGATGCACACAGCAATTAATCATCATTAACATCTTAAAATACTTTTGTTTTATTTTTTGCAGACTATGTAGATTCCCCCCCAAATGAATTACAACCAACCATATTCTTAAAGATTTACAGCTTGCTATTGGGATTTTCAAAGCAATAGCTACTCCACTTCCATTTCTATATTCAACCACAACATCTGAGGACGGTATTTCTTAAAAGGAATTCCTTTTCATTTGCAAATTAACCTGGCCCACTGTAGGAGAGGATCTGGTTCGAGACCATCCTAGGAACCTGAACATGCACAAGTCCATGGGACCCGATGAAATCCATCCGTGGGTCCTGAAGGAGCTGGCAAATGAAGTTGCTAAGCCACTGTCCATCATATTTGAAAAATCATGGCAGTCAAGTGAAGTTCCCAACGACAGGAAAAAGGGAAATATAACCCCTATTTTTAAGAAGGGGAAAATGGATGAGCCAGGGAATTACAGACCAGTCAGTCTCACCTCTGTGCCTGGCAACATCTTGGAGCGGATTCTCCTGGAAGGCATGCTAAGGCACATGAAAACCAACAAGGTGCTTGGTGACAGCCAGCATGGCTTCACTAAGGGGAAATCCTGCCTGACCAATCTGGTGACCTTCTATGATGGGGATATGGAACTGATGGACAGGGGCAGAGCAGTTGATGTCACCTACCTGGACCTGTGAAAAGCGTTTGACACTGTCTCACATGACATCCTTGCCTCTAAGTTGGAGAGACATCAATTTGATAGGTGGACCACTCGGTGAATAAAGAACTGGCTGGATGGCCTCACGCAAAGAGTAGTGCTCAATGGCTCAATGTCCAGCTGGAGACCAGTAACGAGTGGTGTCCCTCAGGGATCGGTGTTGGGACCGGTCTTGTTCAACATCTTTGTGGCTCACATGGACAGTGGGATTGAGTGCGCCCTCAGCAAGTTTGCCAATGACACCAAGCTGGGTGGTTCAGTTGATACGTTGGAGGGAAGGAATGCCATCCAGAGGGACCTTGACATGCTTGTGAGGTGGGCTGATGCCAACCTGGTGAAGTTTAACCATGCCAAGTGCAACGTCCTACACGTGGGTTGGAGCAATGCCAGGCACAACTACAGGTTGGGCAGGGAAGAGACTCAGAGCAGCCCTGCGGAGAAGGACTTGGGGGTGTTGGTCGATGAAAAAATGAACATGAGCCGGCTTCAGTGTGTGCTTGCAGCCCAAAAAGCCAATGGTATCCTGGGCTGCATCAAAAGGAGTGTGACCAGCAGGTCGAGGGAGGTGATCCTGCCCCTCTCCTCTGCTCTCGTGAGACCTCACTTGGAGTATTGTGTGCAGTTCTGGTGTCCTCAACATAAAAAGGACATGGAACTGTTGGAACAAGTGCACAGGAGGGCCACAAGGATGATCAGGGGACTGGAGCACCTCCCATATGAAGACAGGCAGAGAAAGTTGGGGCTGTTCAGCCTGGAGAAGGCTGCATGGAGAGCTCATAGCAGCCTTCCAATATCTGAAGGGGGCCTATAGGGATGCTGGGGAGGGACTCTTCATTGAGGACTGTAGTGATAGGACAAGGGGTAATGGATTCAGACTTAAACAGGGGAGGTTTAGACTGGATCTGAGGAAGAAATTCTTTACTGTAAGGGTGGTGAGGCACTGGAATGTGTTGCCCAGGGAAGTTGTGAATGCTCCATCGCTGGCGGTGTTCAAGGTGGGGTTGGACAGAGCCTTGGGTGACATGGTTTTGTGTGAGGTGTCCCTGCCCATGGCAGGGGGGTTGGAACTAGATGATCTTAAGGTCCTTTCTAACCCTAACTATTCTATGATTCTATGATTTACTCACCAATTCGTCTATCTTATCAAAGAAATAAACATTCCAGCCATCAACTAAAATTTCAGGCTTCTTTGGTTCTTCGTAGATCTGAAAGCATAACATTAAACTCATTAGAAGAGCCATACAGGTTCAGCATTCACGTTCTTCTGGTCTACACTGTGTACAGATAGTAATATCTTTCTTGAGATACTGTACCTCTTGAAGAACAGGGATGACAGGTGGATTTCTCTGTTGAAGGAAATAAAGCACCATAAGAGTATATGCATAGGATGAAAGGCTACCTCGAGATGCATCTCCAATGTCACATATCTAGAAAAAGAAACTCCATTTGTATCTTTCATTGTTATAATCTCTTGCTGCAGGAACTTCTGCTTCTAGAATGTCTGAAATATACTTACCTTTGTAAAGACTTTCATTGTGTAACATAGATACTTTACTCTTGGATCAATAGCTGCATATGATGACAGGAGTCTTGTGTTATGCAAGGCCTATAAAGAGAAGAAAGTCATACACAAAATACAAGAGCTGTGAAGAAATTGAGTAGTAAGCTGAAACACAAAACCCAAGAACTCCAAGTTGCATGCTCAAGAAATGCAAATGTGAAGCCCTGCATAGTAGAATGTATATCGAGAAAGGGAGCGCTTGATGAGGTTTTCACCTGCTCTCTTAAAAAGCTGATCAACATCCTTTATCTGCATACAAAGCAGTATTCACAAAACAGTGCTTCAGAATGGGAAGCATTAACCTACCACTTCATTTTCAAACTGTTTGGTAGAAGGCAAGTTCTTGAACTAAACTATTTCAGCCCAGAAAAGTGAGAGCTAATCAGCTGACCCATATGGATGTATAACTTCAAGAAGAAAACTCTGTGGTTGAGGTATCTTTCTCAAGACTTCCCTTGAGCCCATATAAAAACTTCAGAAAGTTTAATACTGGGCTCTAAATCTTACTTTCCTACAATATTTCAAGGAACTGGCTTTTCAAGTTCAGAGGTACTGAAAAAAAAAAACCCAAACCCCAAAAAAACCCACTCCACCCAAAACTTAGTTTTATATTATTTTCCCAAAGAACTTCTGGCTTTTAATAAATTCTAACATGTTCCAGTTCCGGCAAGCTAGGTTCAAAATCATTATTCCAGGCCTCATGGCAAAGCAAGAGCGAGCCATGATGAGAACTGGAGCGTTAGAACACTGAAGTTATATTATTTTGTCTCTCATTTACAGAAAGACTTAAAACCACCAGTTCTTGCTATTACTGAAGCATTAATAAATTTTCTTAGGGAAGTGGCAACTGTAAAGTCACAATTGTGCACTGACTCCACTCATGATCAAATTAAGAAAAAAAAAAAAAGGTTGTTTGAATATCTAAAAGTGCAAGAGGTAACTGGAAACAGTCGATAAGTGAACCTCAACAAAACAGTCACTTCAATCTTAAGATGACAACCCACATTTTTCTGTTAGAAAACAAATGAAAAAGGCAATAACCTTACCAGAGTATTATATAAACTGATGTCTACTTCAAGACCACTTCTGACGTGGAAAAATTTGACAATTGGGACTTTAGCAGTTGTTATAGGCAAGACACTTCTTAAACCTAGGATGAAATGTTTAATTACTGAATGACTGCAATACAAGTAACTCCAAACTGTAGTAAAAAGGCTACAAAATAAAATCTTAATTGGTACCAAAATTGTATTTCAGTTATATTTTAATTTTGATTTTAGGCATTTGTCAAACATGACTAATTTGCTAAATATATACAAATACATTTTGCTCCCCAATAAAATAAAGACCAGTCTGAATGCTATAGAAAAATAAGGTTAAGAGATCACTGACAGTTCACTTCAATTACACTAAATTCATGTGAAATACACCAAGACAAGCACTATAAATTGTAAATTCTTCTAGAAAAAACAGAATCCTCATTGCAAACTTGTATCAGCCTACCTTTTCCTATTAACTTACTGTGCACTGAGCATACAATATAACTACTACCTTGAAGCGTGAAGCTTTATCCTTATGTATGTAGGTTATAAATATACTATATGTCCAATTCAGATGTGGTCCTATAAGATTATAATCTCATAGACTTACATATGCAAACAAAAATAAATTTGAGTGTTCACAACATATAACCTCACTCTTTCTAACACTCTTCAGTATAGTTCTATCGTAATGATTTTAACCTACAGTGCCCCAGAATGTTGTCACTAGGGCAACGGAAGTCACATAAACAGAACCACTTATTTTAATTTTCAAGAAAGTTACCTGACTGTTTCTTGAGAACTTTTGCTAAATCTTCAATGATCCTGATGCAATCAAGTCCCTAAGACATCAAGAAAAAAAGTTCACGGTTGTATCTGCTACGTTTAGGAAAAACTTTTATTACTCCCCATTAAGATTGAAGCTGTATAATTGAGAGTCTCATATTATATACAATTATCTGAAGACCAGAAATAGTTTCAGAATAGCACCTGCAAAATCAACAATATACAGTATCTTAAGCTTTTAAAGTTTATATTTTGCCTAGAGCAACGGCAAAACCGTCTAAAATAATCTTTGTGGCACTGATTCGTGCTTTCTTCCAATCTGAAAAGCTTCTATAAAATAATAAGTTTGTTACAGTATATATACAAAATATAACCACAAAATTTTGAATGTTTTAAAACAAAACAAACAATCAAAAAACCAAACCAAAGCAAAACCAAACCAAACCCCAAACCCAAACCACTTTTCAAACTACCTCGGCAGTTTCCAGCCCATCAATTGTCATACAGATATCAAGGTCACTTTCTTTGAAGCCAAAGCCATTTTTTGATGAGCCAAACAAATTCAGCTTGGTTCCTGTAAGATATATGATGGGTTATAACCCCATATCGATAGAGTCTCAAGTTGTATGTAACTTCAATCCACTGAATGTCTTTTAATACAGGCATAAAAACATTACTATCTTTCTGTGATACATCAAAACTTATTTTTTCATTAACTTTGCTGATGTGGAAAATATCTCTACTTTCATTGGTTCAAATGAGCAGTCTGACAAACCCCCAGAAACGAGTCAGGTTTTCCAATAAAGCATGCAGCAAAGCTGATATCTGACTGAAAAAAAAAAAAAAAAAAAAAAGTAAGACTGTTCTCTACAGAGATTTTCAGGATAAAGGATATATCTGACCACATACCAAGCTCCAGCCAAAAATATCTGTTGCTAATTTTAAAAGACTATGAACCAAAGTCTGGGTGTTACAGAAACACCTGGTAAGGTCTCCAGAAACAAAGCAAAACAAAAAAATTCAAATAGCTAGGTACTGCAAATACAGTACCTGTATTTTAAAATATTCCCAAATGAGTAAGTTTCAGTAGGAAGGATTACAAAAAGCTTGCTGTTTTTAAGAGCAGACAGAACAAGAAGAAGTCTGGCTAATGAATAAGGCTAAAATAATTACAAGCTGTTTCCATACTGTGTTGATAGTTTTCTCCTTAACTTGTCATTGTTCCTTCCTACTAATGTGTTGTATATATGACTAAGTAAAAAGACAACTTAAATCAAAGCCTTAAAAAAACATAAATTAATGTAATTAATTATAGCAACGCTGAGCAACAATATAGGTTAAGTGTTCAAACCTGAAATGTTTATTATGTTGATGTTTTCTTGGCAAACACACAAGTACAAACACACCAAAGTATAAATAAAAAGCTAAAACTGACTAATTACCTGGGAAATCATGTCTAATAAAGTTTTCCAAGTTTTGTCTTATATGTTCCCGGGCCTGATCCTCCACAATACTTGGAGAAAAGTCATCTTAAAAAAAAATAAAAAAATTATGCAAACTGATCTGTAGACAGTCAAAAGCGAAGATTCAAATGAAAAAAAGTGAGAGGTTTACAGCAAGGTATGGGGGAAAGAGAAAGCAAGAGAAGATTCACATGTGAAGCAAAGCAAGCAAGGATGAAGTAGAAGAAAAATGCCCCTTCAAAGAAAAACATTAATTAGACAAATAATGCATTTTGTCTGGTCAGAAATGGTGAGAGAGAAAGGAGGAAAGTTGGGTCACTCTGAAAAGAACAGAAGTGGAGAATTGTTATAAAACAGTATTTTGACTCATTTTTTTCTAGAACACTGAAGTCATTGCTTACTAAAAACCACAAGTTAAGGAACAGTTAATTCAGATAGACATGTAAAAGCACCAGTCAGAAAACTCACCCAAAATTAAACTAAATCCCAAGATGTCTAAATATCAGACAGCCACAGTGGGGAAGATAAACCTAAACATTTTGTAGATAATGATAAACATCTAAATACAAACTACTATTCTCTAGATACTAACTACTCAGCAGTCCCATTAAAGCCTTTACAAATCTGAGAATACTATTTAAGAGTTGGATGCAGTGTGGCAAATAAACCGTCTTTTATAATACCATTAATGAGATTATTTCATTATTTTTTGTACTTTTGCTACTGCACAATATTTATAGGAAAAAACTTACGGTAACATTGGACACAAACTTGATCTAGAATAACTGAGAATTTGGGTGTCAGTTCTGGCAGTGGGTCAAGCTCAATTTTCTTCAAGTCTTCTGGACAATCCCTCTTTAAATGACCTTCCCTTTTGCACAAGCTACATACAACTGTAGGAGACTGCACCAACAGAAAGTGAGATTCGTTTTACTTCACTGAATTTGAGCAACACTTTAATATAACTGATAACAGAACATAAGCAGTATGTTCTGATTAAATTTGCTTACCTTGCCCTTTGTAAAAGCTGTTTTACTGAATTCATAAAAAAGTTCATATTCTAAACCGTGTTCTATTGCTGTGTTCTCTTCAAAAACGCTTCCCTTCTCAGTAAGATCCTCTTGATTCAAATTGCTTCTCAGAAGTCCATCCACATGTTCTTCAGTATGTTTGTTCTCACATTTATTGGGGAGGGAAAAATCATCTTCTTCTTCCTCTGACAGCGCATCGTCATTGCCAGATCCAATGTATGCATTATCTAATTCATCTCCAGCTCTTATAACACCACACTCTCTCTGGTTTAGAAGACTTGGTTCTTCCTCCTCTTCCTCCTCATCATCCGAGTTAATCATTTGGGATATGTGACTCCATGCTGAATACTTGAATTTCTTCAGGGATTCATGCAGTTCATCAGAACCTTCAGTACTCTCCTCATCATCTATCTTGTCTTCCATTATATCACTGCACTCTAAGGCAAATTCATCAATATCTGCAAATGCAGCATTTTGAAAACCTTCTAAGTCTGAAGTACTATATGTGTCTATATCATGCTCATTTACTGTAACAGGGAGATCTCCACTATCACTATCTTCATCTATTCCCTGCTCAGTAGTCAAGATACTATTCCACCTTTTTTGTTGTTCATGTTCTTCTTCTTCCCCCTCTTCATTTCCACTGTCTGTCTTCTCACAACTTGGTTTAAAATCCTCATTATCTCCAGAAATAACTTCCTCAACTATACAGTCTGAATCTTCATAGGCAATTCCCAAATGATTTATATCATCAGCCAGTTCTTCTTCTGTGAAACTTTCTGAGCCATCACACAGTTTTGAAGCATCAGTTCTATGTGTCTGGGGCATACCTGTATTCTTTATTATGCAATCTGCCACTACTGTTGCACTTGTTCTACTATCCAAGTTTTGCAAATCAGCATTTTTATGCTTTATAGCATCTTTTCCATGGTGCAGCATTTGGGATTTCTCTTCATGGGCATTTAGAATGGAGTTTTTGCTTGATTTTGCACTTTTTTTGTGAGGCAAGGCAAAATATTTGTAAGTTGCTCTCAGGCAGTGAAGAATATACTCGTACACTAGCTGACTGTTCAGAGTTCTTGCCACATTCCTTTTGACTGAATATGGGTCTAGTAGAAAGAAGAAGTGAGCCAGCAGTGCAAGAGTTAACTTTTTTAAAAAGAATAAACTTACATCCTTATAAAATTTGAATATACTAACATTAGTTACTCTAAAACACTGTGTAAGGACATAAGATCTATGAATTCTGCTGAAGATAATTTTTAAGTCCACTTAATTACTTTTGATAATGTTGAAAAAAAATCCCAAGAGAAATACTAAATGGATTTTTTTCCCAAAACTATATTCTCCTGTAATACTGGGAATCACAGTCCAATATTGAAAAATTCTAACCTATTAAACACAATGTCAAGATAGTACCCTAGAAAATTAAAATAACAGTTCTTTGAAGTTTTATGAGATAGTTATATATATATATATATATATACCTTCAACAGCAATGCGCTTTTTAGGCCAGTCCCTTGATTCACGAGACACTGCTTCTTTGAGTCGTATGCTAATAACAAAATCAGCCATATTGAACTCCAAGGCATAGAAACGAAGCAATTCTAGCCAGAGCTGACCAGCAGGTGCTGAACACTGCTGTCCTGAATCAAATACTAAGGGAACCTGTAAATTACAGGAGAAAACTTAAATAATATTTAATGCACAGGTTTTTGGTTCTTACACTTCCTTGTATTTCATCTGTAAAGTAATATGATAAAACTCATAGCTGCTTCTATACTTCTGCAGTTGCAAAGAAACCTGCAATTAAATTGAGAGAGATAGTATAAACTCAGATTATAAAACTTCAAAATGAACGACTGCAACAATGACTATGAATAGCAAATGGTTACGAATAACAAACTGTTATGAATAGCAATGACTAATAACAATTGCTTATTTGTTTATGCCATAATTCATAAATTTCCAAGAAAATATCATATCTAATCTAATTAGACAGAATGGATTATACAGCCTATTTTTTACCAAAGCCTAAGATGTATAGTTAACTGTCATAACATGCAATAACATAGTGAATATTGTTTCTTTCAAAGTTGTTATAATTTGTAAGAACAGTTCAAAGCTAAGAGGAAATATTTTTAATGTGCTTAAACTAATTCAGAGATAAAATTGCCATAAGTCTATAAACTCTAGCACCAAGAGTTAAGCATAGCAAACCTTGCATCGAGCAGTCATGCAATCTCTTAGTTCAGCTTACGGTTTTGCAACATAAACACAAAACCAAACTAGAAGATGGTTCTTGTTTTGAGAACAGAAGAAAATTAAATAGTTCAGACCTTGCCCCTTCTAGGGGAAGTTTCTTGTAGCAAATCAGAATCGTCAGTGGGATTATGTTCCCAAACTACTGCATCATTTTTAACTTCTTTCAGATGAAAATTAGTTAATTTGTTTAATGAGAATCCTCCAATCTAAAGGAAACAGAAAAAGAAACATACTAAACATTACGTGAACTTTAAATCTTACCTCCCCATGGTAGTAAGACAAACTAAAACAGAACAAAGTTTAAAAGTAGCCTGCAGTATGTGTCAACCTGCTTCTCTCTTCCCCCTACACAAAAGGCTCTCAAAAGTTCAGTGCTTCTGGAAGGGTACTCATGTGTCATAAAAACTTGTGTTTGCACTTTACACATGCATGAATATGTATTTTTTAATTATATGAACATATGCTGCATGATATTTGTCCTTCATTGCAGACAGTGGAGAGGCTTTGGGAATAAGCCAGCCATGTACTGAAGGAAAATGTTAACTACAAGGCCCATGTAATTGGAACATGCATACTAAATACAGCAGATGACTACAAGAGTGCAAGTGGGTGTCATGAATATAATACTTGGACCATGTCCTGGTGAACTGGATTCTGGATTTGTGTCCACAACTCCTGATACTAAGATGCACTTCAGCTTCTACACCCAAGAAATACATGCTCTAAACCCCTAGTCTGATCCCTTGGGCAGGTATCATACCAGTGTGCTCCCCAGGTGTGGTCTACATTTTGAAGAATTAGGTGTCAAAATCCAAGACACTGTTTTGGGATGTAGCTATGTAAATTCAAAGTTCTCAAGAGTCTGGAAGAAAGACTGAAGAAATGAGGAAGCAGGTTGTTACGAAGTGCATTCAATGCCCAGCTCTCGTCATTTACAAAAGGGGCAACCAAGCACTTAATTCAGCGACTAGGATTGTGAATTGCATCCTTACAGGCAAGCATACAAATGTTATGTGTAGTATTGCTGAATTCACATCTTTCTGAATCCTGCAGAAATGGCTCGCTTATAGTTTGTTCGGAACAGCAAAAACCTCACAGGTTACAACACACCACCACAAGTGATTCGTCCTCTCACTCACACTATTCAGTGTATTAATACACATACCCATGATCCCAAATATACAGGTAGAAAAGGCTCTTTCCTCTGTTGTAAAAAGAAAATAACCATCAAAGCAAACACATATGGTGACAAGCCTCCTTCTTCAGGACGATCAACACAGCACAACTGTGAAAATAAATTGTGCAGTCATTAAGGTTTCAAGTGATACTATGAAAAAATACTCTTTTCATTACTGTTCAGAAGTTTGCCACATTAAATACCAATCAGACATCTTTAAGCTCTACTGGGATGGACTTTGCTCTCAAGGCCTGAGTATTTACTGGTGCCATGTTATTGCCACAGTATTTTCATTTTAAGAGCCACAGGATGTAGACTGGCAAAACAGACCGCATACAGCACATATGCAAAAAAATGATGACTCATTTTACATCTAGAACAAGCCAAAAGCATTTCTTACATACTTTTCTTTTTCTTAAATCATATGTTAGTTGCAAGCACACAAAGTTTTGAAACAATTTATTTTAATTCACAATAAAGTTTTCACCTACATATGGAAAAAGCAGCTTTTTGCTATCATTTTTTTCCAGGATGGATTAAGTTTATGGGAAACTTGTACATCCATTTCATATAAATTCCCTTCCATATACATTCCCATGAATTGTTTGGTACCAAAGCAGGATATTTTCATTCTGCACGCTACTGGCTGAAGCTTAAAATTCCACTTTGAAATTCAGTGGAATAATACAATACACAGACGATATTTACATAAAACTTCAAATTTATAAAAAATTTAGAATCCCTTTTCCAACTCTTTTTTGAAAGATAGTTTCAACAGCTGTTTTCTAAACTGCACCAACAGTCTTAGGAGCATAATATCAATGTTCATTCAATATTTATGTACAGATGGGAGAATACAAATTACTCTTACCTTTGCCCAGTACCTGAAGACAATCACTAAAGTTACTACAGTAGGCTCCAGTTTCCCAAGTGCAGCCAAATGGTTTGTTGTCAGACAAGCATTCTCATTCCCTGCACTCACTTTACAAATAAGGCCACTAAAACCCAAAAAGAAACAAAAGATCCTGGATGTTTTGTAAGAACAGACACAGGTCAGATAACATCTCACAACACTGTTCAGCAGGAGACTGAAAGGTAAGACTTAACAGCCTCTCAAAGACACCTTTTCTAAATTAAAAGCAGCATGGAAAATCAGATTGTTTTATTGTTAGGTTGATAATATATGAACTATAATTTTCTGTAAAAATGTTTTCAAATACAATTCAAATTTAAGTATTTGTTTCTAATGACTAAGTCACAGAACTAAAAAAAATTACAGTACTAATTTCATTCATGAATCAAAAACATATTCCCATTCCACACCCATCAGAAAACAGTTTCTACGCTGATTCTACAGCAAAAGAAATATTTTCAAACACTGAAAAACTGAGGTAGCAGCAAATAACTGGTAATACTTCTGTATCAGTAGCTGTTTATAGAATATTTAATGAATCTTTAAAGTGATATCCATTAAATGGGCAAAATAAAAATCTTCCACTTGTTCTCAAAATACTAGTGAGGCCAAGCAAGCTGATCTTGCCCTTACAGTAACACATAATTTAACATGGTATCCGCATCACCTACATGGAAGGAAAGTTTCTGTTCGAGCAGTTGTCCCAAATGGAAGGGTAAGGGTACATGCTGGAAGCCATAAAGGTGGAAGGGGTTGGGAAATACAGCTGAGGACAGAACAACCCTTACCCTCTTATTCTAGGCTAGGAATGACTTGCCCATGAGTGTTAGTTTGTGTTTCAAGATCCATGGAACTGTAATAATCTAGTACAGAAACGTCATTTTTCAGATGTTGATACACATATTTTATATTGCTATATACTATTAGAACACACAAAGTGACAACTGAGACCTTTGCTTTTCTCTGCACACCACCACTGGTATTCTAGCATGGAAATCTGCATCAACTTCCGTAAAAGATTCTAGGGGGAAGAAAGAAACAGAAGCAGCAATGTTAAACATGATGTTGACAAAAAAATATGTTCAACTGGACACAAATAGAGGAGTACAGCTAGAATCCCAACTTTTTAATAAAATGACTGATTTTGAGACAAATAACTCAGTGCATCCAATAAATTAATCCTGCCACACTTTTAAAGCAAGTTTTTATATATGAAAAGTATGGTCTAGACTGTATGATACGCACTGTTAAAAAAATACTCAAGAAAAAAAGGAACTTTTCATCATTCATGTACACAGCAGGTATAGTTAAGTAGGTATATTCTGGTTAAGTGCTGGCTTCAATGATCCAGGCATACACAGGCCAACAACATCTGTAAAACAATGTTAATGTGAAAGATGAGAGCATTATGTCAGTACTAGACAGAAAGAAAATATCCAAGTTTATTTTCCCTGGTAATCTAGAAATATTCTATGTACATATAGAACAGGCTTACTGACATGATGTGATTTCTTCTTGCTATGCTTTTTTTATTTCTTTTTTCTTATTCTTTATACGGCTTCCAAATACAATTCAGGTACATTTTTATCTTAACACTAAAAAAGTTCAGATGCCACTGTAGTCCTTTCTCCAAGTGGAGTTCATTGGTCAAAACTGGGCTTATTTTTTGATGCGCCACTATTCCACTGGGCCAAGTAGAGAGAAAACCATGAAACAATTTTAGGTACCCAGCTCAAAAATTCTAGAATGACAAGGTTTTCTTGATGTTACCTAGCCAATTGGACACCTGGCTTATATGAAAAACATCTTGCTTTTGCCACTCGGTACCTCAAATACCTAATGTTCTGTCCCTATATTTTCTGACTCACAGAAAAAGACTTTGCACAAGATGTTAATTCAAGTATTGTTTGTTTTCCAAATGCATTAGGGATCCTAACTTTCTATGGGATCTGGGTCTTCATTCCTCCAGTCTGGTTTGATTATAATCCCATTCCCAGAGACTATAATGGTTATCTGACCAGACAAGAAGATGCACAAACAATGGGGGTGGGATGGCAATGAGAATAACCTAGCTTAGTAAATATATTCATGCTTAATATACATGTTTGGAACCATATGGTCTGATTTCCCAACTGTGGGCATGAAGCAAGGGAAGAAAGTAGTAAAGCTACTTTGCACAATTTGCATTTAAAAAGACAATTTCTTTCCCACCTTTTTGGTTTTTTTACCTACATATGCTTGAACTGGTTTGAGTAAATGCATTTACTTTTTTTTTTTTAAGATCTTAAATTTCACTCGCCTGTATTACTGCAGAGAGTTATACTCTTTACCTGAAAAACATATGTATCTGCATGCAGTCATTTATATACATGGTCTGACTGCACTAACAAGCATGTGCACATTATAGGAAGAAAGACCACATCCCGAAAGGACATTACCAAATTTCTGTCAGTGTTAGAAGAGTTTAGGATACTTTCTGTTCTACGCATGGCTAATTGAGCAGTCTAGGGAATGAAAGGCAACACTGTCTACTATAAGTCTGATGACACAGAATCATAGAATAGTTAGGGTTGGAAAGGACCTCAAGATCATCTAGTTCCAACCCCCTTGCCATGGGCAGGGACGCCTCCCACTAAACCATGCCATCCAAGGCTCTGTCCAACCTGGCCTTGAACACCGCCAGTGATGGAACATTCACAAGTTCCCTGGACAACCCATTCCAGTGCCCCACCACCCTTACAGCAGAGAATTTCTTCCTCATATCCAACCTAAACTTCCCCTGTTTAAGTTCGAACATCTTCACTCATCATGTCGAAGGAAACCTCCCACTAGGAGTTTCTCATATCAACACAAATAATGTGACTTCAATACTCATAAAAGTGAATACTAAAGCAAGTTCTGACAATTTATTATTTCCTGCAGTATTTTTCTGTCTCACATATTTCTAAAAAACACCCAGAATAGCACACGGTTTACCTATTCAAGGCAGAATTCAACAACACTAAGCAGTAATATTTTAACAGAAATGAAAAAGCAGCAATTTTTCTTACCACTGTTCTGAAGACTTTCTTGCACAAGTACGAGAACATCTGGTTGTGTCATCTGTCAATAAAAATAATAAAGCTGTTTTCATAGCTGTCAAAAAAGGTGATTTCCACAACTCAAAAAAGTTAAAACATCAGCCCTAGGCCACTTCTGTTTTGCTTCCACAGAAAGCAGCAAGAACGGAACTATAAAACAGTACCTGAGAAAAAGCTTCTTAGTCCTTACCTATTGTTAAATTCTACCCAAGGAACACAGTTTTGCTTATTCTGAAGAAACTAAAAAAATCCTGAAGCAACTGCAAGTAAAGCTTTACCTCTGTCAAAGACCTAGCTGTGGAAAAAGGCCACCAACAGAAATACTATTCCAGTGTGCTTAAATATGATTGCCTTCTGACACAGCAGATCTACAAAATGTCAAAGATTGGAATCACAGAATCATAGAAAGGGTTGGAAAGGACCTTAAGATCACCTAGTTCCAACCCCCCTGCCATGGGCAGGAACACCTCACACGAAATCATGTCACCCAAGGCTCTGTCCAACCTGGCCTTGAACACTGCCAGCAAAGGAGCATTCACAGCTTCCCTGGGCAGCCCATTCCAGGGCCTCACCACCCTTACAGTAAAGAATTTCTTCCTCATATCCAATCTAAACTTCCCCTGTTTAGAGTTCAAACCCTTTACCCCTTCCCTCTCACTACAGTCCCTCATGAAGAGTCCCTCCCCAGCATCCCTATAGGCCCCCTTCAGATATTGGAAGGCTGCTATGAGCTCTCCACGCAGCCTTCTCTTCTGCAGGCTGAACAGCCCCAACTTTCTCATCCTATCATCAGCCTTTTTGAATTACATGCACTTTATGAACTTTTTCCTACAACATTTCCATCTTTTTTCCTAGAGGAAGTACTAAATTTTAACTATAAGACTGCCAGATGAATTACATCAGGAATAAGTACAGAAACAAAAGCTTTTCACAGTCCCTAATTTCTTTTCAGTGTTCAGGCACAGAGATGTATAGAAAAGAACTAGCATGACAAATCAAGACATTAAATTACTTCACATATAAATAAGATGGTTTCATGGCTTGAAAATATCCCAGAAATCAAAAACTATGGTGCTCATGTATCAGTACAGAAACAAGATCATGGAAGTGCCGTTTATTTATTACTAAATTTATTTATTTATTATTAAATAATGATCTGTCTCACAGGATTGCTAGGAGTATTGATGTGTCCTGGGTTCAGCAGTAGCAGCCATTTTTCTCCCTAGTAGCTGGTGCAGGGCTGTGTTTTTGACTTTCAGCCTGGGAACAGCACTGATAACACTGATGTTTTTAGTTGTTGCTAAGTAATGTTTACTCTGACCAAGGACTTTCTGAGTCTCATGCTCTGCCAGAGAGGAGGAGAAGCCGGGAGGAAGCAGAGACAGGGCACCTCACCCAAACTACCAAAGGGGTATCCCCTATCACAGCACATCATGCCCCGTATATAAACTGGGGTCAGTTGCTCAGAAGGGCCAGACCACTGCTCAGGTTGGGCTGGGTATCAGTTGGCAGATGGTGAGTGGTTGTATTCTCTTCCCTTGTTGTTTCCCTTATCATTATTGTTATTGGTGGTAGCAGCAGTGATTTGTGTTACACCTTAGTTACCGGACTGTTCTTATCTCAACCCGTAGGAGTTACATTCTTTCAATGCTCCTCCCCATCCCTCCGGGAGCTGGGGGGAGGAAGACATAGGGGGAGTGCGTGAGCGGCTGCATGGTTCTGAGTTACCGGCTGGGCTTAAACCACAAGACATTTCAATTTTTGAGATGGAAGACTTGATATAACACAAAGCTGCGTTAACCTGCCCAACCGTTACTAGTGTACAAAGCAAGGAGTGTTATTTTAAGACATTTTAATGGGATAGCTCTCTTGTACCCCCTTGCCTTTCATGAAAAGTGCTACAACCACACCATAAATAATATTTAAGCTATCAACTCATAAAGGTGCAAACATTTAAAACCACTTAGGCATGCTTAATAAAACGGTCTTACTTACATTGGCAGGAAACTGGATATCTATGTTTAGGTCTGAAGTTTTGAAACCAAATCTGCTATAGGAGGAGCCATACAATCTTAATGAGCACTCTGAAACAAGAAGAATTATACCGCATTTACGCTATACCTAATTCTAAGTCTGTAACTACTGTACAGCACTGTCAGCAGATTTTAAGCCTTACTTATTGCTACTCCCTATTGCTCTGGACTTGATGGAAACTCTTTCTTGTTGAAATATACCAATGAAACATATATCAAGAAGAATACACACCACTAGTCTACGAGAAGAATTATACAACAGCAAAACAGACGAGTCAGTTGGTACCACGTTTTTATTGTACTTCAATCACTACTAACAAAATATCGCTGTGTCCTACTTTAAAATGAGGACTTATTTCAATAGGTATGAAAAACTACAAATTGAATTCCAAAGCTGAGGGTGAAGGCGAAGTCCAGGTCCCAAGTTTACTCAGTTTACTCTTTTTACCATTAAGTAATAATGAAGTTTAAGTAATTTCAGTTTTGATAACTACAGTAAATTAAGAGTCTTCCAACAGCACAGAGCTGTGTTAGTAAATCCTGCCTTCCATGCTGTTGCTAGGAAGGAGTTACCATGAAGGTCAAACGTCTCCAATGTCCTGTTCATCTTCACTTTCTACCACAGGTCTGTTTGGATCATGACAACCATGGTAATTTAATTCTTTTTCGGTCATCTCCTCCCCCTTTTTTAATACTATATTTAAAGTTGGCATATCTAGCACTTAAACAAATTGCAAATAATACCTGGCAATTTTTGATGCAGTAAGTTTTCCATCACTGTTTTAATGTTGAGCCTTTCTTCTAGATCTTCATTACTTAAGCCAAACTCCTGCACTACATTTTCAATGGCAACACCAATAGCTTTTATCTGGGAAGGTGTTGGAGGAGGCAGAGCAGTCAGCAGCTGTTCTTCTTGTTTTTCCTTTAAAGATAGTAAGACCGGTGTTTGAATGATTTTCTTGAGACACTTAGTATGCCAGAAAAAATGCCTGCAACTCCTCACAAGTAACACCACTGAAAGTTTTCCAGATAATGGTGGTAATTGGAAGCAAGGACATCAAGAGAGAAACTGTGACAGGTATAAAGAATTAGATAATCCAGAAGGCTTCAGTAATGTGCAGAGTTATATACACACATATTTGGAACATTAAGAAAAGTCACCAATTCTTTCACCATCTATGAAGAGGGAAAGGGTAAGAACTAAAGAGGAAGAAATAGAAAACCTGAAGAGTACAAATACTTTTATCCACTTAAAGCTGAGAAAGTGGATGGAACAGATATTTAACTAAAAAAGAAAAATAAAAAAATCAATTTTTTAATTGAGATCTTCACTATGATACATAGGTTATAATTTCTAATTCTGTCATACCAATTGGATTTACTTATTGCTACTCCTTATTGCTCTGGACTTGATGAAAACTCTTTCTTGTTGAAATATACCAATGAAACATACACCAAGAAGAACACACACAACTAGTCTATGAGAAGAATTATAGGACAGCAAAACAGAAGAGTCAGTTGGTACCATGTTTTTATTATACTTCAATCACTACTAACAAAATATTGCTGCATCATACTTTCAAATGAGGACTTATTTGAATAGGTATGAAAAAACTACAAATTAAATTCCAAAGCTGAGGGTGAAGGCAAAGTCCAGGTCCCAAGTTTACTCAGTTTACTCTTTTTACCATTATCATTAAGTAATAATTTTAAAGAAGATTCAAACATAGCAAAAAAAAAAAAAATCAGTGTGGAATGATTTTAGAAGCAGCGCAGTCTCATTGCAATTAGAAGGGTGAGGACAGTTTCATAAGAGTGCATTTTGAACTTTTTTTTGTTTTTAACTCACCTTTAGGCTTTTCTTGTGTCTTTTTTCTTTAATATGCTTATGAGCAAAAGCCACAGACTCAATCAAAACATCACACAAATTGCAGGTATATTTTGCTGATGGATAGCTTCGAGATTGCTAAAATAAAGACAGTAAAAAAACCCTAAAATATAGAAATATATTACTTTCATTTCATTCAATACCCTTGCTAAGTTGAATGACTAACTCTAAAATCCAGAAATATTCACTTTAGCTTTCCTAATTCCATCTTTACAGTCAAAAAGGTCATGTATCAAATATAACACCCGAAGAATGGTGGACCTTTGTCAATCAACATCAACAATGTGTCTTTCACAGTGGAAAATACCCAATGCTCACGGAAGAATATGCTAACTGAGTGCCCTGGGTTCAGCTGTAGCAGCCATTTTTCTCCTTCCTAGTAGCTAGTGCTGTGCTTTTGACTTTAGCCTGAGAATAAAGCTGATAACACCAATGTTTTGAGTTGCTGTTAAGTAATGCTTACTCCCATTAAGGACTTTTAGTCTTATGCTCTGCCAGGGAGGAGGGGAAGCTGGGAGGAAGCAGAGACAGGACACCCGACCCAAACTAGCCAAAGAGGTATTACATACCACAGCATGTCATGCCCACTATATAAACTGGAAGCAGTTACCTGGAAGGCTTAGATCACTGCTCAGGTCAGCTGGGTATTGATCAGTGGGTGGTGAGTGGTTGTATTCTCTTCCCTTGTTATTTCCCTTATTATTATTATTGGTGGTAACAGCAGTGATTTGTGTTATACCTTAGTAACTGGACTGCTCTTATCCCAACCTATGGGAGCTACATTCATTCCATTCTCTTTTCCATCCCTCTGGGAACAGGGAGGGAGAAGGGGAGGAGTGAATGAGCAGCTGCATGGTTCTGAGTTACCAGCTGGGCTTAAACTACAACACTGAACAAACACACAATAAAACTTTTCTGGTCCACTACCCCAGCATCTAGTGATACAATGTTAATTCATGAACTAAAGGAGCAGCATTTTTGTGTTTAAATTGCTGCCAAGTGAAGATTAGAGTAAAAAAATACCCAAAGCATAATCTACCTTTTCTTGAGAATTCATTAACAGCACCTGTTTTGTACGTTAAATCAATTCTATAACTAGACTTTCTAGCTACAACCAGAAAAATTGCTCGAAGTGTACCCTTTATGTTGTTCTTAAAGACAAAAGGAGAGGTCTATACGAGTAAAGACAATGGCACCTTCTTCAGTCTATAAATGCAGTCTCGCTTCAATCGCTCTTCAGCTTGCTGCAATCCTAGAAGTTCTTTTTCTGACAGTAGAGATTCATCTATGACTGGACCATCCGCTTCATTTTGATCATAATCAGCTTTTCTATTTCTTCTCAATCTTCTTGGTTTCCTAAGCTTCTTCATTTCTTACAAAGAGTTACGAGAGCAAATATGTCAAATAACTTCAGAGTACCACACAGTATTTTTTCTTTTTTTCTTTAATTTACCATTCTACTTATGTGCAAGTCAAAATTAAGATACAAATCATCTACCCTGTATGGTTGCATAATCTGCCATGTGCAAGTCTGATAACAGCAAAAGTATATTTTGTCATTACATTTATTAACTTTGTTCCAAACTACTATAAAACACTGATTTGTCCCACTGAAGTCAGTCAACGACCTTATTTAAATAGCTTTGTAAAAACTGGCTAAAAACATAAAATTAAATGCAAAAGATTTCACTGCGCAGGTGAGACACACCTGTACGCCACTATATTGAAAAAATAGAAAATATCCAAAGATTTCAGGATGCCTGATCAGGCTGATGTAGATGAACAAACTAGAAAGTGAACTGATCCATAGAACACTATGAGTATCAGAGAATTAGCGAGTGTAGGCCAATCGGAATGATTTGTATGAGCTACCAGCATTTCCATGGCTTAGGTGACATAGAACAATTTATTATCACCAGCAATAAAGCCTGTCAATGTCACTTGCCTTTCAATTAAACCAGCATATGAATCAGTATTGCCTTTACCTTATTAAACAGACAAGTGAAAAACAAAAACCCAAAACAAACCACAAAAACCCAAAAACCACCTCTATTGGCTACAGAAATTAGTAAATAAAGAACTTGCTAAGTATCTGCACACATAGCTTAATAAAGCTATAAAACTGCCAGAATAAACATGCTTCGAAAGCTTATTGCATTTACAGCAAAGTTCTGGCACAAATTAATGTTAATACAACTTCTACTTTTAAGCAAACTTTGTCATAATTTTGAAGCAGGAATTGCTACTGGTCCAAAGAATACCTGTAAAAAATAATCCCAGGTATGAATATACACAGGCCACATCTTCACACAGGCCACATATTCACACATTACTTTAGATCACATCTTACCTCTCACTTGAACAGCTATACAGGATGTCCAGATGAATGGAATTCCTAAAGTTCCCTGCTTCTGAGAAAGTTCATGTAACTTCTTAGACTACAAAACCGCTACCATAGCATTAGGTTTTAATTTACAATAATTAAAAAGGTAACACAACTGATCTAACAAACACGTTTAAAAAGTTTCTATGCTGGGACCACAATTTTTGCCTCTAATTGTTGGCAAAAGGGAAACAATTTGGTTGTGTATTTTCAACCAGTTGTTTGACTCAGTTCAGCAAGCAGCATGCATGTGCTAGTGTTGTAAACAGGACCAGACCAAGAATGGCAATATAATTTCTTTCAGCAGCAGCACAAGTTTATGCTGGAATAAACAGAAGTAAGGCTGTGAGGGTTGCAGGAACAGTACTCCAAAAGAAGTTCAAGAAGCAGAAACAGAAATCTGAGTTTCTAAACTTTACCCATCCCTTCCATTTTTCACATTGACTCTCCTGCTCGAACTCCAAAGACCTGCCACGGCTGCTTAGTGACAATTTTGCTGAGCAGCACAGACAGAACAGAAGACAAAAAAGTTTATTAAATTAATGTCTTTGCAGGAAAGTGTGTCACGACTACCTACTTATCAATTATTTTAGTAACCATGAAGTAACTTAAACTTCCAAAGTAAACAAACTTCTAGTACTTGGTAGTTACGGTAGTGACAATCTCATTACAGCTTAATTACTAAATAAAGTACCAAAGACAAGATAAAGCTTCTGCAGAAAAACCAGTGCCTCAGAGATCTGGTGAACTTCCTCATAAGCTACAGTAAAAAGGCTTAAAGGGAAAGGACAACTGCATAGAAGAGTTCAAGTAAAAGGAAATGCTGAGAAACACAATTTTTATAATTGTTTGCTACTTGATATAGAATTAGAGCTTTTGAAGAGCCCTCAAGAGGTGGGCTATGCCATGCCTGTGCTTCTCAGCAGAATGAAATGAACTTTGTCAATCCTGAGCAATGCTCACCTAACCTGTTCTTAAAGGCCCTCAGGTACATGCTCCTGAGCTGCCCAAACAACCTGTCCAGTACTTCCCTTACCTTTATCATAGAATCATAGAATCATAGAATCATAGAATAGTAAGGGTTGGAAAGGACCTCAAGATCATCGAGTTCCAACCCCCCCGCCATGGGCAGGGACACCTCCCACTAAACCATGCCATCCAAGGCTATGTCCAACCCCACCTTGAACGCCGCCAGGGATGAAGCATTCACAACCTCCCTGGGCAACCCATTCCACGGCCCCACCACCCTCACAATAAATCCTAAGAAACATTCCCTTTATTCCCCTCATTCCTTTACTTCCCTCATCTGAACCTTTCCTCCTCTATTTTAGGCCCATTGCTTCGTGTTCTATGTATTGCAAAGACACAAGGCAGATTACCTCATCAGCTTTTTAATACCTTTTCTAGACAGTTGAAGACTGTTATCATGCCTCCCTATGCTTCCTTTTTTGCAAAGAGAATGGTGATTGTTTACAGTTTCTGTAGTTTCCATCCTCTATGTGACCTGGCATTATTTTTGCTCTTCTTTGCACTGTTTCCATTTCACTCATTCAGGGAGGGTGCAAAGCTGAACAGAGTACTGCAACTGAATTTACCAAAGACTTACAGCAACAGGAGTACTTCAGGCTGTGAGTTTGTTTTCACGCCTCACAGTGCCATGACACTGACTACTAATGATCATTTTCTGATCACTACAGTTTCAGATTCATCTCTGAAAAAGAAAAAAACTACTTTAAAATAACTTTTCCTCCTTTATTTGTATAGTTGACATCCCTACTTAAGCAATGGCATTTGCACATGTATTTTGTATTTCATCCTGTATGTAGGTCATTTTGCCAACTGCGCAAAGTTATTTTAATTGACCTTCCTGCTTTTCTGCATTCTGTTCCTACCAGCTCTGCAGCATGCTGAAATTTAAAAACACACAATTAATAAGCATGCTGTCTTCATTCATCATCAGGCTAACATAATAAACATTGAACAGAATTCCCGTAGATGCTTGCTCTAGGCTTCCTACCATTTTGACAAAATCTTTGGTAAGTATTTGGTATATATCTAATTACAGCTCTGCAAGTTTCTTGTACTAATTTCATCTGGAGAATTTTCCTCCACTCACAGAACTGTCACATACTGTCTAAAGTGCTACTGTACCAGTAACAGCAGTATCTACCATCTGCTTCTCCCACATCCACAGGAGACTGATCACTATTTGAAAGAAATAAATAAGAAGGAACTGGCATACTTTCTTCTTAACAAAACCATGCTTAGTGCTAACTAGAACAGTTAGTGTTGGAAAGGACCTTAAGATCATCGAGTTCCAACCCCCCTGCCATGGGCAGGGACACCTCCCACTAAACCATGTCACCCAAGGCTCTGTCCAACCTGGCCTTGAACACCACCAGCAATGGAGCATTCACAACTTCCTTGGGCAACCCATTCCAGTGCCCCACCACCCTTACAGTAAAGAATTTCTTCCTTATATACAATCTAAACTTCCCCTGTTTAAGTTTGAATCTGTTACCCCTTGTCCTCTCACTACAGTTCCTAATGAAAAGTAGCTCCTCAGCATCCCTATAGGCCCCCTTCAGGCACTGGAAGGCTGCTAAGAGGTCTCCATGCAGCCTTCTCTTCTCCAGGCTGAACAGCCCCAACTTTCTCAGCCTGTCTTCATACAGGAGAGGAGGTGCTCCAGTCCCCTGATCATCCTCGTGGCCCTCCTCTGCACTTGTTCCAACAGTACCATGTCCTTTTTATGTTGAGGACACCAGAACTGCACACAATACTCCAACTGAGGTCTCACGAGAGCAGAGTAGAGGGGCAGGATCACCTCCCTCGACCTGCTGGTCACGCTCCTTTTGACGCAGCCCAGGACACGGTTGGCTTTCTGGGCTGCGAGAACACACTGAAGCCAGCTCATGTTCATTTTCTCATCCACCAACACAAGTCCTTCTCAGCAGGGCTGCTCTCAATCTCTTCTCTGCCCAACCTGGAGCTGTGCCTCGGATTGCTCCGACCCACGTGTAGGACCTTGCACTTAGCATGGTTAAACTTCACCAGGTTGGCATCAGCCCACCTCACAAGCGTGTCAAGGTCCCTCTGGATGGCATTCCTTCCCTCCAATGTATGAACCAAACCACCCAGCTTGGTGTCACTGGCAAACTTGCTGAGGGTGCACTCAATCCCACTGTCCATGTCACTGACAAAGATGTTGAACAAGACCGGTCCCAACAACGATCCCTGAGGGACACCACTCATTACTGGTCTCCAGCTGGACATTGAGCCATTGACCACAACTCCTTCTATGCTGCCAGCCAGCCAGTTCTTTACCCACCTAGTGGCCCACCTATCGAATTGATGCATCTCCAATTTAGACACAAAGATGTCATGCGGGACAGTGTCAAACACTTTGCACAAGTCCAGATAGATGATGTCAACTGCTGTACTCCGTCCATCAGTCTGCAGCCCCATAATAGAAGGCTATGTTAGGTTACATTATTTGTTCCTGAATGGATTTCCAAGATTAAAGTTGCATACTTTAAAATCCCAACTTCAAGAGATGTTTGCCCTTTCCTACATGCCAGTAGCTCACTTCTGAGTAAGTTCTCCAATCATAACTGAGTGGTTCCAAAAGTCTACTTCAGTGAGTTCCTGAAGTTTCACACAAAAAGTTCATTCAACCCAGCAATTTCAAGGACAAACTTGTGAAAACATTCTAGTTTGCCTTCTCCTCATCTGAGGTTGAGTTTAATTGTGCAACTTGGTTCTAACAATAAGAGACACTGCTCACAGTTTTATCTTCTTAGTGGCAACTGATACCATGGGAAAGGACTTTTAATTCCTGGACTTCCTAGCATCAAACACCAGTAGCACTCCTTCTCAGCAGGGGGGCAGACCAACACTGCCTTTGGCCCCCTTCTTAACTAAAACAATACTCCACGTTAACAGGCAGTTGTCCCGTGTTAGTAGCACCTCATCTATGCTTTAATCCTTATTTAATTATATTCTCTTCTTTAAAGCTTCCACTTACACTTCCTTTTACTACTCACATTGAATTAAGGTATTTTGACTTTATCCTCCCTTAGCCTGCCCTTCCTTGTATTTCAGTATTCAGGGCTTATACTCTCATTATTAGTATCAGCTGCCCATAGAGAAGTTCAATATGCACAGAAAATAAGTTTTGTGTTATTGTTGTACTACTATTGCTATTATTAAGTCCTCACAATACCTATGCAGCACTGTCTTCTATCTCTGTTAACATATGCTGTTACAGACCTCATCAGTAGCTCTAAAATCTTACACCCTGTTGTCCTGATTTCAGCTGGGATAGAATTATTTTTCTTCCTAGTACATGGTGCAGTGCTGCATTTTGGCTTTAGTCTGAGAAAAAGGCTGGTAACACATCAACTTTTTAGTTATTGCTTAGTAGCTCTTACCCTGATCAAGGACTTTTCAGTCTCTCACGTTCTGCCACTGAGGTGGTGCACAAGATGCGGGGAGGGAACAAAGACAGGACCCAAACTAGCCAAAGGGGTATTCCATACTACAGCATGTCATGTCCAGTATTTAAACTGGGGGGAGTCACCTAGAAGGGCAGATCATTGCTCAGGTTGGGCTATCAATCAGTGGCTGGTGAGCAATTGTATTGTGCATCACTGTTGATTTTTTTGTTTGTGTTTTTGTTTTATCTTTCTCTTTTTGTTTGTTTTTATCTTTTTTTGTAATTTCCCATTTCATTATTATTAGTAGCATATTATATCTTATTTTAATTATTAAAAACTGTTCTTATCTCAACTGAATGGTTCTACCTTTTTTCTGATTCTCCTGCCCATCCCACTGGGGGGGGAGGAGGAGGGGTGAGCGAGAAGCTCTGTGGTAATTAGTCTCTGGGCTTGGATTAAACCACAACACCTGTATCACCTCAACATAAACATTCTTTATCAACCTTAACAGATTCAATCACATCACACCTGGAAAACTCCAAACAGGGGTACTGCACAGATGTGGCAATCTACCTACGCCTACCACTCATAAGTTAACAACACAATTTATAGAATAATTTCTGTATCATTCACTGTAACAATTTAAACAATTGTTAAAAGTGCTGCAGTATAGTATAGTCCATAGTTTGCAACATTTGACAGAGCAAAAGTTATTTTTTTTTTGCTTTAACAGTGAATCTTGAAATTTTACTTCTCAGTAACAGACACAGCAAGCTACTTTCCCAGATAGTTGTGTAAAATACCCCTGAAACCAAACACTGATTACCAGAGCTTCCTTTCTGCATGTCTGGCATATCTTCACTCATGAAGTCTTCCTGAAGTTGTCTTCCATTTCTGTTTCCAGCACCTTCAACCTCATGAAGAGAGTCTTTTCTTGTCCTGCTACGCACAGGAACACGGGCAACAGATCTGTATTCTCTCCAGCTGTCATAAGTACCACGGTGGTCATCAGATACCCATTTCTTTATTTGGTCTCTTTGGGTATCATTTAACTTTGACTTTTGATTGAATATTACATTTTTAATTGTATTTGGGCTACTGAAAATACTACGTGGCCCTCGTCTGGGAATGCCCCCGTAGTGACTTGGTGTTCCCTTTTTTTTTTGCAGGTTGGTATACATTTTCTTCCAATGGCCATTTCCACATTCGTCCATGAAGTCATGGTACTCTTTCTGTAATGAACTTCCTTTTAAATCTTCCTGATGTAAAATTCCCTGTTCCTGATTTTGTTTGGCAAAGAAAGGTTTTGTACCATCTCCCATGGTTATTGCTGTTCAATTTAGTGATTGACACCTAGAAATAAAAAATTTAAAAGTTGCATTTCAAAATTAATCAAGTGATAAATGCTGGTTATTATTTGTTATGGAAAAGTCAACAATCAAAGCCCTAGCTCTGTAACACCATAAGGCAAGCAAGTCTTTGGGAAAAACAAAATTTTCACCAATGAAAGGCAGTTCAAAACTCTGCTAAGTTCCTTCTCTTGAAATGTCTAATGTCTATGGCTGATTTACTAAATACAGAGACGGCTAATGGCTTTTTTGGGCATAAAGGTCTAGATGCCTTTAGTGCAGATGACCACATTCAGAAGTCCACATGACAGTCTCAGCTCAGAAACAGGAAAGGTTTGAAAGAATGACAGAAGGAACTCTGTAGCATACTCAATATGTAAGAATATAAGAGGCAGTAATGAGGGTGGCCCCAAAATCATTCTACATCATCTGAGTATTCCCCCTCCCCACACTAGACACTGTTCGTCTTGTTAACAATGAAAATTGTTATCAAAAGAGATAGGTTGCTACTCAACTTCTACATGTCTGTCATGCAGATGTGACAATGAATGAGAAACAATGCTACACTCCTAGTGCACTCTGCGCATTTTACCTAGACCACCATTCTGAAGTCTCACATCACTCAGTATTAAGCAATCATATTTCATATTTTAGTATTCTGTAAAACATCTGGGCTACTGATTTGCTCCTCCTCCCCTCCCAATAGTTGGTCACATCCATGTTCTTTTTTGTAAAACATTTTCAGGCAGCTATAATTCCATTTTTGTGTAAACCCTTTGTGGATTGTAAAAGGGGGAGTTACCTGGAAAAGACACAGGCACACACAGAAGCAGGCATGGTCACACCAACACTCAGTATTGTATGATTTAAATATAGCCACATACAATCAAACAAAAAAGGTTTGCTCCATCAAAAGATATGTATATGATTATGGACATAGAAAAGGCTACAGGGCACTTACAAGAAGTGCTGAAACAGCAGGAAATGTCCTGTTGCCTTTAATATAGGAGTAGGGTACCTGATTTTCTTAAACATTTTCTAAGTTTTGCAGATCCCAAAGGCACTCTTAGGCATCTCCGCGCCTGCTTTCTGTAGGCTTGAGGGTTTCAGTGTTTATTCCCCCTCAAGCAGTAGAGGGTTGGTTTTTTTTCTCTCAAGTGAGCAACAAAACAAGTAGGATTCCTATCCTAATGACTTGAATTCACAGCATGTTGTGTGCGACTGCGGAGATGCAGCTATTCCAGCTAGGATCTGAAAGTTTCAGCTACACAAAGTGAATTTGCTTCCTATTTTAGGAGAGAAACTGATGCCACGTGAATTTCAGAGTGACCTGAAACCAGCCTGCTTTACAGTCATTCCCAGAAGCAACGCCCACACCCAGCCACCAGCCGGGATGACGACACACTGCTGGCTCTGGAAGGGAGCAAAGAGTCCCAAGTTCACGCTCGCTTCTGGCTTCCAACCACGAAGAGAGGAGCTGGCTAGGAGCTACACTGGGGTGGACTGCCCCAAGGAGTCACAGCCACGCCGCTAATGGACCGCACGGCTCCACGCGGGGCCAGACGCAGCAGGCACCACCAGCCAAGTTGTCAGCGGGTCCCTGATGGTGGTGCACGACACCGGCCTCCGTCACCACCACGCAGAAAACACCATCCGTGGGCCGGGGCTTCCCTGCTCGCAAGCCGCGGATCCCTGCCGCATCCCTCCCGTCCTACCCCCGGCTGACGAAGGTCCCCAGCCCTCTCCTGCCCTTCTCACCCCAGACAACTCAAGGCTCAGGGAAAGGCCTGAAGACGGCTAGGGGGGCGACTGGAGCAGGACAGCGGCTGAGCCTGTGGTGCAGCAGCCTTCCCCCCGGGCCAGCCCTGCCCTACACCGCCACCTCAACCGCGCAGCCCACGGAGCGAGGGGCCGCGGCCCAGGAGAAGAAGGGCAGGAACGGCCCGCGGCCGGGGCAGGCATCGCCCGGCCGCCACCCACCAACGGAGGAAACACTCACCGGCCGCCGACAGCCCAGCTCCTAACGCCGCTCTGCCATTGTGCGCCGGCGGAAACGACACCGGCTCGCCTGCGCGGCCCAGCCACCCCGGTCTTCCGGCAGTGCGTCCCCGCCACGCACGGGGGCGTGCCGTGATGCTAAAGGTGGGCCCGAGGGTTCCTTTCGAGCAGCAGCCCCTCTGCGGATGCCTGTGGTGCGCTAGGCGTGCTCCAGTGGTGCGCAGGCGCCTGGGCCTTACAGGTAAAATCGTTTGCTCGTCGGTTGGGAAATTGAAAGTACCACCCCTCCGCTGAATACCAAACCCAGCCCCATATATGCCGCGTGTCTCAACAAAATAACTACTCAGCCTAGGTAGCTAATGTTCGGAGCTAATTACTCTCGGGAACCAGAAACACAGATTACAGGAAGTGGGAAAACCCGGGGCAGGTGGGGAAGTGGGCGCATACCTGTAAAAGAAAAGCTCCTAGTTCCCTTATCACTAATGGCCCTTTTACCGAATTAGGTGACCTGTCTGTTTTGTAAAGGTCGATTGCACTTTCTTAGCCATTGCTTCCTCTTTCTGCATGCGCTCTTGCATCACCCCCTTACTGACTAGTTCAGGAGGGTCGCTTCCAAATTCTTTTCTGCGTTCATATTTATGGAAAAGAGGCGCTCTTAACCTACCTCATCAGATGGACCTCATGGAAATTCTCCTTCCCGTGCTAATCCAGACTTCCTTAGCAAAATGTCTCCAAGTATACAGATTCAGAAGGGATATACGTAGCAGAGACTTTCCAAGATTACTTATGGTACCTTTCAAAGACAGGACATGATAGCTTTATAGCCTAGTGCTCTGCATCAGGACTTGGAAGTTACCTTTTACCTTCCTCTGCATAACCCCTTCAAAATAAGAAAAGAACTCTGGGCAGGACATCTTGGGAGAGGTCCTGGTATGGGAGGATAGCTTAATTTACTAAAACCACTGTTGTGAGCAGATGTGGCTGGAGGAGCCAAACACAGAAACATTTCTGAGCCTTGTCTTGCCTCCTTCTTCCACAAAGTTGTTTGAGTGGCTGCAGGGTCAGCATGTTTCAAGTCACAGGGACTGCAGTGGGTCAGACAGTGTCTAGTCTTACATCTTAGGGTTTGGTGTCACCAGTAAGGGCATGCAAGACTCTCTCAAGTTCCTGTCATTTTTATGAACTAAAATTCCTGTTGTCTTTATGAAACTCAAAGATTGTTTTAGATTTCAATTAGACAAATAATTTACAGTTACTAGCATTTTCTATGATCAGACTAATACAAGAGAAAGTAAGCTAAAAGGGTTGTATGTCCTTAATACCCATGATATTTGGAAGACCCAAACATTTATTAGGTGAGATTTTGTTCTAAATAGGCAGCATGAAGATAAAATTAGTCATCTTTTGTGAGAAAAAGTAAATTTAGCATATTGAATACAAATGTACTGAAATGGGAGAGTGAATTAGCAAATCTTCCTAAATTTACCTGGAATTAAAGAAAACAAGAGGGAGAGATTGAAAAACGTTAAAAGAGTACAATTCACTAACATAAGATGAGCTAGATACATATAAATGATGAGACTGAACACAAGGAACAAATCACAGTATTGGGCATCACAGAATAATTTATTATTTTTTTTTTAAGAGATGTAATCTCTGGCATTTCTGTGTGCTGATCTTGAATCTAACAGACTTTTTGCTCCAGCTTACAGCAATTCATTGGATTTCCAGCTTCTCTGTAACTACATTTACCTAGCTCTAACAAGTATTTGGTATGTCTTTTAAATAGTTTTGTGTTGTGCAACAGATACTCTTTTCCTTTGTGAAAACTTGCCCACCAAAACAAACAAACAAAAAAACCAACAACAATGACAACAACAACAAAAGAGAGAGATTGAGGTTTGCAGACTGGGCTAATTTGGGATCAGAAACCTGCCAGACTGGTACCAGTGGGGATGGGATTGCCCAGGCATAGGATTGGTAGGAAGCAGAGGTGGAGTGCCTGTTTTGATTGTGACTCAGCCATCTCCTGGAGCCTCACCCCATGACTTTGTCACCTCAGCATGTCACTAAAGCTACTAAGAAGTATTGGAAATGCTGCTGCTTGCCTACAGCAGTGGGAGATTGCATCACCTGCAGATAACTCAGGAAACCTGTCCGCCAGATATTTATGGTGAAATTTTCCTGAAGACAGTGTAGTTGACCCACTTACACCTGAAAAGATCTTGCCCAGTGTTGTGTCCCTTGCCATGCTTCTTGTGCACCCTGAGTCTACTCACTGGTGGGGTGAGGAGCAGAAAAGCCATTTACTCTGTGTAAGCAGGGCTCAGCAATAATGAAAACATTCTTGTGTTGTATACATCTTTTTCAGCACAAATCCAAAACTTACCCCATACGAGCTATTGTGAAGAAATTTACTTCTATTCCAGCCAAAGTTGGCACATCTACATATCTTATTCCACACCATTTACATCATGTTCAGGTCCTACCCTCTCCTCTTTAACCACCCCATTCCCCATAAAATGTTTGTGAAATGTCTATAAATATCCACAAAATGTTCATTGACTTTATTTGGTCTAGGACTTTGGGCTTCACCTGTTGCGGTATTCACTCAGGCAGGAGAGGTGGTGTGTTGTGCAGAGTTACTGGGCACTAGAACTAGCTCAAGTTAGGTCACTGCTGCACTAGCACTGATTCTTGTGAGGTTCATCATTTTTTTCTTCAGGTGGTTTCTGCTGTAGTACTTTCAGTAACATGTTACTCAAATCACAGTTTATGACAATTTAAAGGTGTATCCATAACATTCTCCAACCTTGGTTCCTTTAGAGTGGGGCATAGCATTGCAATAAATTCCTCCTCTTGCCTCTAGTTTGCCTAGTAGGGAGAGTTCCTTCTATACTGCAATGTCATGTAACACTGCTCTCATACAACTTAAATCATGGATTATTTTTATCCAGGTTTAAATCACACTGAACTTCCCCATTCTTCTGCATTACCTACCAAGTGCACCCAAGTCCTTGGGCAAAAACAAGCCCATGAATAGGTCTACCCTTTCCTGAAGAAGGAATAACCCACACTGTTTTTTCCCACCCAGTTCCTTTTATGTACTATAGGGATGTACTACTGGGATCTTATCTCCTTCTACAGTGCACAGGGTTTTTGACTGGGCAGGGTCAGGTCAACTGGCAGATCCTCTGGTGTTAGCTAGCCAAGTGGCTTTGGTAAGTGTGTATCCCAATGTTTGACAGTCCCACCACCCATTGCTCTCAGTGTAGTTTTTAACAGACCCTTGTGCCATTCGATTTTCCCAGAGGCTGGTGCATGGTAGGGGATGTGATATACCCACTCAATGCCATGCTGTTTGGCCCAAGTGTCTATCAGGTTGTTCCAGAAATGAGTCCCATTGTCTGACTCAATTCTTTCCGGGGAGCCGTGTTGCCATAAGAGTTGTTTCTCAAGGCCCATGATAGTGTTCTGGACAGTGGCGTGGGACACAGTGTATGTTTCCAGCTAACTGGTGGTGCTTCTACCATTGTAAGCACAGTGCTTGCTATGGTGGGTTCATGGTAATGTGATATACTCTATCTGCCAGGCTTCCCCATATTGATATTTCAGCCGCCGTCCCCTATACCAAACACTTGGCGCTTTGAACACTTGGCTTGTTTGCTTATGGCCTGCCTTTCACATTCATGGGTAACCTGTGCAATGGCCTCAGTAGTCAAGGTCACACCTTGATCATGAGCCCATTTATATGTTGCATCTCTTCCTAGATGTCCTGATGTGTCACGAGCCCATTGAGCTATACATAGCTCACCCTTTGTTTCCAGCCCAGATCCACCTGATCCACTTCAATTCTAGCAGCCTGGTCCACTTGCTCATTGTTTCAATGTTCTTCAGTGGCCTGACTCTTATGTATGTCAGCATCTACGTGACACACTTTTACAACCATTTTCTCCACCCAAGCAGCAATACCTTGCCACAGTTCAACAGCCCAGATGGGTTTATCTTTGCTTCGCCAGGTGGTCTGCTTCCACAGCTGCAACCACCCCGCCTGGGTGTTTGCCACCATCTGTGAATCAGTACACAGATAAAGTACTGGCCGTTTTTCTTGCTCAGCAGTATCTAAAGGCAGCTTGTTAGTTTTCACTTCCACAAGCTGACTTGATTCACCTTTTCCTTCAGCAGTTTCAGTGACTTTTTGTGTAGGACTCTGCACAGCAGCTTTCCACCTTTGATGTTTTCCCACAATACGACAGTATATGGATACCATCTGTAAACAGTGCATACTGCTTATCATTTTCTGGTTATTTATTATACAGTGGGACCTCCACCACAAGTCACCTCCTCTGGCGACACTCCAAAATTGTGCCCTCTGTCCAGTCCACAATCGATTCCAGGATTCCCAGGCAGTCAAGATTTCCCACTCAAGTCCATTGCATTATCAGTGCAACACACTCCAAGTTTTGACATCAGTTGCATGGCGTGTAGAGGGGACCTGCCCTTTGAATATTCCGGCTGAGCACAGGCAATTAAGGTGCCAAAAGGAGCTGAGCTTCTGCACCAGCTACTTCTGAAGTGGATCGAATTTTTCTACATGCTGCTAATGTTTCTTTTTCAGTGTTACGGGCTTCAGATCCTCTATATCCCCAGCTGCAAACGCTAGAGGTCAACCTTGAGCCTCTCCAGGCGCTTTCTGCCAGAGGTTCTGGGGGGGCCTTGTCCCTGGGTGAGGTTTAAAGCATGTTTTTCGCATCGTGACCTGTCCAGACCAGCACAAGGGCTACTGCAGGAGCTGTCTCCCATTAATTTGTTCAATGGCTTGTTGCTGCTCAAGGCCCCATTCAAAGTTGTTCTGGGTCACTCAGTAGAGACTGTTTATGGTCAGGCTGTAACCATGAACACACATTCTCCAAAACCTCACAACACATAAGAAAGCTTGTGTTTCTTTCTTGTTAGTTGGTGCAGACATTGCTGTTATTTTAGTGATCACATCCACTGGGAGGTGCCAATGCTCATCTTGCTATTTTATTCATAAAACCTGGATCTCCTATGAAGGTCCTTTGACCTTACTTTGTTCTATAGCAAAATCAGCTTTCAAAAGAATCTGGATTATTTTTCTCCCCTTCTTAAACATTGCATTTGCTGTGTTGCCCACACAATGATATCATCATTATACTGCAGATTTTTCTGGAGCTTCACCTTGTTCTGGTGCAGTTTATATCAGTCCATGGTAAATGGTAGGGCTGTGTTTCTACCCCTGGGGCAGTCAATTCCAGGTGGATTGGATACCTCATCATGTGAAAGCATACTGTGGCCTGCACTCTGCTGCCAAAGGGATCAAGAAAAACACGTTGGTTTAGCAATATCAATGGTTGCATACCATTTTTGACTCCATATTGAAGTTCTAATGTGTCTGTTAATTCAGTGGTGGTGTGACTTTGTTCAGGTCACAATAGTCCACAGTTAACTTCAACTCTCCTTTAGATTTTTGCACTGGCCATGTGGGGCTATTAAAGGATGAGTGGGTCTTGGTGATCACTTTCTGACTCTCCCAGTTGCTGGATCAGCTAATAGATGGGAATCATGGATTCTCGGTCGGTGTGACATTGCTACCAGTGCACTGTCATGGTAACAATTGGCACCCGCTGTTCTTTAATCTTGTCGTGGTTTAAGGCCAGCTGTAACTCACGCAGTTCGCTCGCTCACTCCTCCCTCTTTCTTCCCCTCCCTCTCGTGGGGGGGGTGGGGAGGAGAATTGGAAGAATGTAACTCCCAGAGGTTGAGATAAGAACAGTCCAGTAACTAAGGTATTACACAAACCACTACTGCTGCCACCAATGATAATAATGATAAGGGAAGTAACAAGGGAAGAGAATACAACCGCTCACCACCCGCTGACCCAAGCAGTGTTCTAACCCTTCAGGGTAACTGCCCCCAGTTTATATAGTGGGCATGACGTGCTGTGGTATGGAATACCCCTTTGGTTAGTTTGGGTCAGGGGTCCTGTCTCTGCTTCCTCCCAGCTTCCCCTCCTCCCTTGCAGAGAATGAGTCTCAGAAAGTCCTTGGTCAGAGTAAACATTTGAGCAGTAACTAATAACATCGGTGTTATCAGTGCTGTTCCCAGGCTGAAAGTCAAAACCACAGCACTGCACCAGCTACTAAGAAGGAATAAAAATGAGTGCTGCTGCTGAACCCAGGACACATCTACAGGAACCCCACAACAGGAGGATCTTCTGAGAGACTGGGAAAGTTAGCTATTTAATTTTCTCTGTGCTCAAGGCAGCTATAACAAAAGCTCACCAGCACCCTTTTGAGTCCTTGAAGTACCCTCTCCTGAGGAAGTCTATGCCAAGGACACATGGAGCCTCTGCACCAGCCACAACAGGATGCTTCTGCTACTCATTTCCAGTGAGGCTTACCTTAGCCTCCAACACAGACAGTTCTTGGGATCTTCCCATCACTCCAGAAATACAGATTGATTCTGCCCCTTGGTAATCTGATGACAGTAGAGTACTCTGGGCACTGCTGTTCACAGCCCTCCCATGGGGCTTATGTGGTAGACCATCAAACGCACACAGTTCAGTAAACCCAGTTGTCCCTTGCCTCCACCTGGCCAAAGGCAGGACCCCTCTATTCCTGGTCAGAGTCTTTGTTACTTGAGTTTTGTAACTCCAAAACAGAAGTCCTTTCATCAGGGTCCGAAGTGTGATCAGCTGTTCTACTTTGCCCAACTGGAGCAGTAATTTTACTGAATTAATGCCTTTGGGCTATTGTTTTTCTGTGCAATTTCTGTACATGAGCTTCTAGTCTCCTGCTGGGTTCACCATCCCACTTCCTTGTGTCCTCTCCCTGGTCATGCAGGAAGAACCACAGTGTTGCATGTGGGTACCCTCTCCCTTGAATAGAAAAAAGCTGACTCATAATTGCTGAGACATTTGTTGGCATGGGTGAGGAAGGCCTATCCTTCTTGGATTGCTCATACTGTTTTTGGGTCGGTTCCTTCACAGCTGAAACACAGGCCTGTAAGGAGGCAGCAAGATTGTGTTTGTATTGGAGCTTCTGGCCAATCCATCCATTGTTGGTGCCTCCATGTGGAAAAGAAGAAGAAGAAGGAAAAGAAGCATAAAAAGAAGAAGGAAAAGAAGAAGAAAAATAAGAAGGAAAAGGGAGAGCCTTCCCCCATCCTCCTTATGATGCAGCCCAGGACACAGTTGGCTTTCTGCGCTTTGAGCACTGTCATGGTTTAAGCCTCTCAGCCATGCAGTTTTGCTCACTCACTCACTCTCCACTCTTTCTTTCCCCAGTCCCGGGGGGATGGGGAGGAGAATCAAAAGAATGCAACTCCCACAGGTTGAGATAAGAACAGTTTAGTAACTAAGGTATAACACAAACCACTGCTGCTACCGCTACTACTACTAATAATAATGACAAGGCAAATACAAGGAAAGAATACAATATCTCACCATCAATCCCAACCCGACCAAGCCGTGTACCACCCCACGGTGCACCCCCACCCTTCCAGGTCTCTGCCCTCCGTTTTTACATCCTGGACATGACGTGCTGCGGTATGGAATAATCTGTTTGGTCAGTTTGGGTCAGGTGTCCTGTCTCTCCTTCCTCCCGGCTTCCCCTCCTCCCTGGCAGAGCGTGAGACTCAGATAGTCCTTGGTCAGACCAAAACATCACCAAGCAGTAACTGAAAACACTGGTGTTATCAGCACTGTTCCCAGGCCCAAAATCAAAAACACAGCACTGCACCAGCTACCAAGAAGGACAAAAATGACTGCTGCTGCTGAACCCATGACAAGCACATACTGAAGCCAGCTCGTGTTGAGGTTCTTGTCAGTCAATACCCCCAAGTCCTTCTCCTCAGGGCTGCTCTCAGTCCATTCTCTGCTCAGCCTGTAGCTGTGCTTGGGATTGCCCCGACCCAGGCACAGGAGCTTGCACTTTGCATTGTTGAGCTTCATGAAGTTTGCACAGGCCCATCTCTCAAGCGTGTCAAGGTCTCTCTGGATGGCATCCCTTCCCTCCAACATAATGACCACACACACAGCTTGGTGTCATTGGCCCCTAAAGGGAGCCTACAAGAAAACTGGGGAGGGACTTTTTACAAGGGCATGTAGTGACAGGACAAGGGGGAATGGCTTTAAAGTGAAAGGGAGGAGATACAGAGTAGATATTAGGAAGAAATTCTGTGCTGTGAGGGTGCTGAGACCCTGGGAACAGGCTGCCCAGGGAAGCTGTGGCTGCCCCACCCCTGGCAGTGTTCAAGGCCAGGTTGGGCAGGGCTTTGAGCAGCCTGGTGTAATGGAAGGCGTCTCTGCCATGGCAGGGGGCTGGAAACAGATGGTGTCTAAGGTCCCTTCCAGCCCAAACCATTCTGTGATTCCGTGATCCTATGTCTTAAAAACTAACAAACAAACAAACAAAAAAAAGAAAAAAAAACAACAACATGAACAAAACCCTAACCAACCAAAGCAAGCAAACCCACTGCTGGCCGCAAACGCCATACATTTCAGCTTGGTTTCTATTCACTAGATGGCAGCAGATTCAAAAGAATTGGGGGAAAAAACAGCTCAGAGTTGCCCGTGAAAACAGGTTTAAAGACATGCTTATGTAGTGAAATAAAGGTACGTTATTAAACGATGATTAAAATTTAAGCTAGCCTGGGTAAAGACAACAGGCAGCGATGGCAGCACAGCCTCATCTCGGTCTGGCAAGTAGAATCTTCTGCCACAGTGCTTTGCCCGCCTCCCAGGCTGGGATTTCTGCCATTCCCCAGGCTCAGTAGGTTAAAGCTAGCATGCCTATGCCTCCCTGTGCCACATCCAAGTGCTCATTCTCTGTGTCAATAGCATCTAAGAGAATATTGTACAATAGGTTCCCTTTCTGTGGAAGACTTTTTTATTGTAATGTATTTTCACCTGAGTACCTTCTTTGCTGTGAAGCACAAAGACTGTGAAGGAAAGGCAAATAAAATAATATTTAGCTAAATATCAGCATTATCTTAAAAAGCTGTAGATGACCACCATATCTGATGTTTTCTTGAGAATGGATTCAGTTGCCTCAGGTAATACAACAAGCCTATACCTGTTTTAACATCGATAATGTGGGAAATAAGGGGACTCAGAAGCAATTCATAAATGGAAAGGGTAACACCTGCTGACACAGATGGAGTTAGAAGAGGTGTCTGTTCAGGGACATAGATCTGTAAAAGGCCGAGTTTGGAAGGGGTCACATAGTCTACCTTGAGTCCTCTCTCTCAAGGAGAGCCACCTGGAGCAAGTTACCTAGGACCATGTCCAGTTAGGTTTTGAGTATCTCAAAAGATGGAGGTGCTGCAGTCTGTCTGGGCAACCTGTGCTAGACTTTGACCACCTTCGCAGCAAAAAAGTGTTTTTTGTGTTAAGATGGAATTTAATATGTTTTAACTTGTGCTCACTGTCACTTGTCCTGTCAGTGGGCACTGCTGAAGATGGCCTGAATCTGTCTTCTCTGCCCTCTCCCATCAGAAATTTATACACCCTAATGAGATCCCCTTGAGCCTTCTCTTCTCCAGCTGAACAGTCCTAGCTCTCTTACCCTCTTCTTGTATGAAAGATGCTGCAGGCCCTTCATCATCTTTGTCACCCTTCATAGGACTTGCTCCACTATGTCCATGCCTTTTTGATTTTGTGGAACTCAGAGCTGGGCCTGACACTACACATGCCTCACCAGAGCTGAGCATAGGGGAAGGATCACCTCCCTCTACCTCCCACTACCTGCTGGCAATGTTTTTCTCAGGAAGCTGCTCACCTTCTTTGACACAAGGGCACACTGTTGGCCCACAGCCAGGTGAGAACCAGGCCCCCAGGCCCTTTTCTGCAGAGCTGCTTTTCAGCTGGTTCAGCATCCAGCACCAGCACGTACTTGTGCCTGGGGTTATTCCTTCCTATGGGTAGGACTGCACTTCCATTTGTTGAACTTCATGGAGTTCCTCTGGTCCAATTTCTCCAGCCTGTCCAGCACCCTCTGGCATATCAGCCTCTCCTTCTGGTTTTGTACTGTCTGCAGGCTTGGAGAGGGTGCAGTCTGTACCCAATGCCCAGGTCATTCATGACAATGTTGAACGCTAGTGGCCCCAGCATCAACCCTTGGGGCACACCGCTAGGAACTGGCTTCCAGTTGGACTTTGTACCACTGATCACAAGCCGAAAGCTAGAAGGTGAGGGAGAGCTATGCAGGCAAATCCTGCTAGCAGATGTTTACATGGCAAACCTGTGGCACAATATAAATGGCAGAACTGTTCATGTGCTGGCACAGCCTGTAGTCATTCCCCACACGAGCTAAATAATACTGGCAAGGGGACTTTCTAATCTGTAGGACTGCGTCTACAACCAGCCTTTTGCTGGCATAAGCTGAATGTGTGATTTTCCATGGCACTGTAAAGTGTAAATTAGGCTTAATGTGTGAAGGGGTAATGAAGCCTGGTTGTGACACCATCTCATGGCAAGCATTCCAGGATATGTGCTTACCCCATAAAACAGATGTCTCCTACTCTCAGAGCAACCAGGGGATTTTGACAAGATTGCTGATGTTACGGAAAATATTAAGCAATAATCCCTTCTATCAACCTATTTCCCAGGTCCTCAGCTAGCTAAAAATGTTGTAAGTCTTTTATTATAGTGGATAGCTTTACAACCCCCACATTTTTTTGAGTTCCCAGGTTAACAGATTTTTTTGAACATTACAATAAATCAGAGGTACAGAACATGACAAGTTGCTCACTGTGAGAATTTCTTGTTGTAAAAAGTGTATAGGTAGTATTGAATTCCCTAATTTACTGTTTATAAGAAGCACAATTTTGTAGAAAGAATTAAGTTAAATAGTTTCATTAAATACAGCTTATCTACATGCAGGTAGACGTAGATATGTGTGCATATGTGAATGTGTAAATATGAGGGGTCAGATAATCAGTTCATTTGAACTGATGTGTTTCTGTTGACTTCAAAATTAGAAAACAACCACAATTCAGGAAACAGTATAGACCGAAGATCGTCTTACACCAGGATTTTCTCAAGATGATTGCCGATAACAACTGGGCTGTAAAGTTCAAAATTGTGCATTCCGTGTAGCCAGAAGTGCTGATCTTCCTCTCATTCAGTTCCTCCTGCATTCAGTGGCAGTGCTTAGAATCTCTAAAAATCAGGCTAGCTATGTAAGAGTCACGTGTTATCTGGTATTTAAGCCGAAAATGTTTACTTCCATTTTAAAGTAAACTCTATGGTTGTGCTTTTGTACTATATAACTTATATAGGTTTTAAGTGAGAAGCTACAGGCAGATGAGGAGGAATAAGTCTTTGCAGTGTTGTTCATTTTGGGGGGCATTTCCCATATTACTCCTCCAAAACCCATTTCTGGAGCACTAACAATGTACAGTTACACAGCAGGACAAGACCCAGAGTATTATTCAGCTCTGAGCAGTATCCTGTGGGTCATGAGGCAGCATGGTGTAGGTGCAGGTGAACAGAGCTATGCTGGAGGTGGTCCCGTAGGGCACAAGCAAGGACCTTTGCTTTGCCCTGTGGCACCAACCTTTTGGGTGGGACAGCAAGTCCTCTGTGCCATTGCAGCTATAGCTCCTCTCTCTGACTGCTCTGGATAAATAAGGACGAACAGGCTTTCTGCTGCACATTGGAGGTTGGATGCTGGATGCCTTGTTCATGCCTGAAGAGCGTATGGAAAGCTTTTAACTGTCCATTGGGAAGAAGCACTGCCACTCTGCTAATGCTGTTAGATACCTGGAAATGCAATGTAAATATCCAAAGGTCCCCAAAACTCCCCTGAAAAGACTTCAGGGTGTAAAAAGAGAACATAGCTGAGAAAATCAAAGAACAGCTCTGTCTGAAGGTGTGAAAAAGGAATAAAGAGAACTACAGAAAATGTAATATGTAATGTTTTTTGAACTAGTTTTCCCTTGCAAGCCTATGTATTCTTAAGAGGACAGCTGACATGAGGAAATGTGGGTTTGCTCCAGTCAGCTATAATTACACAATGCTGGCATTTAGGGAATTGTTAGCATTGTTATGGGGTGGTTTTCCAAGCAGTGGAGACACATTATCTTTATGTGGAAAAGGTCTGCCTTCCTCCTAAAGGAAGCAGAACAACAATTATGCATTCTACTGTGTTCTTTGTATTCCTATCAAAACATTCCTCACAGAACATCTAGTGGTAGAAATAGATTGTATTATCTTTTCATATACATCAAGTTATTTGTATTTAGGGAAGTTTAAAAAGCCCCTTGAGTATATGGGGAATGTAGGAAGACGTAAATATTTCTGAAATGGGGAAACCAGGAAAGTGGACAGCCTTAAGCTGAAAGCTTTAAGGTTGCCTTTCTGAGGCTGTGTCATTACATATGTGGATTAGAGGATTATTTGAAAGAAACAATTTAGTTTTAACTGGACATATTGATATATGCATATTGATAAACATGGTTATTTATAGTTTCCAAGAAAGTGTCTAGGCAGCGTGGTTGCCAAAATCAGAGATGCAGGTTGTTACACACAAAACTGCCGGTTTGTTTGATATATGTACTAGCACATTTGTCCTTAGTCAGAAGCAAATAATTTCTGCTTTTAACAGTTCCTTTGTGGCAAGTAACAGTGAGCCAACATTATATATAAACTCAGAGTGGTTTAAGGCTTCTCTGTAGCATAGGCAAAATTGAAATTTGCTTCCCTACAGCTCTTTTGCAGGCAGAAAAGTATATACATGTTTTAGTCAATGGAAATAATAGATACGTTTTTATGTTTATGAAAGTAATTTCCACCAGGAGGTGGGGGGAGATAACTAGGGATTATTTTACTGCAGTCACAGCTCCTTGTTATTCAGCTGAAAATCTGATGCTAGTGAATGGTGATGTGGTAATTTGGCATCGTTGCCAATGACAGAATACTGTAATAAAGTGCTGCATCTGGGTAGCATCCCGAGTCTGAGATCAAGTTGATTGCTGTTGTTAGCAAACCCACTTGATGTGTTCTTGGAGGAGCTAATTCAGTATTACCCATGATTTTCTGATAGGACAGGTGGGCCTAGGAAGTGATTTCCTTTGGGTGAGGGAAGAACAGGACTGAGAACAGTCCCATTCTTGGCTGGGGAGGAGACGAGATGGTCTTCTCCACAGCCTTGCTCTTCTGCTGTCGCCCTCGTAAGTAACCTTCCCAGGCTGAGAGGTGCCTCAAAGCCATATACATACTTCAGTTATGCATTCTCTGGGGAGATACTGCGGGGACTTTTCTCTGTCCATGCTGAATTCTGTTCAACACAAGAAGGCTGCAAGACGTCAGTTTGTATTTTCACATATGTATTCCTGCGTACAGGGAATATACAGCGTAAAGTGCAATGATAAACTGACATTAGAGACAGTTTCCTTCTCTCTCTGCTTTTTCTGGCAGCAGCTGAACGTGCACCGACAACACACCTTCCATTACTAATATTTTGAAACCTACAGCAGGAGAGTGCCTCAAACCACAGCCTTATAATGTAATGAAGAATACACACAGCTGCAGTAACAACCACATAATTATTTAATTAGTTTTTGACAGCTTCAAATTGCACAGGCAAAGGAATGTGTAAACCACACATGGAAATCTGCCAGCAAAGGTTTTACACGTGCACAGATGGTTTTAGCTATTGTAAGCGCTAAGCCAGGTTGCTGTTCTTTTACTGCAAAACCTAATAGCACATTGTGCACTGCAGAAGTTGTATCAGGGGAATGAAAATGGCACATGTAATTATTTTTTCTCCTTTATGTCATAGTGTTGCTTTCATTGTGTTTAACTTCCCAAAACTGAGCCTTGTAAGACCAAAGATGGGACTGTCTTAGCACTAATTTAAGTAATCTGTAAAGTAACACCTTCTTTGGGCTTTTGGAATAAGCACTTATAACACCAGTAATTAACATTATGTAGAATTTTCTATTTTAAACTCCTCTTATGGATATGAATTAAATAACACCTCTGTTTGGAAGTTAGGTATTGGTATTTTTATTTTGGAAAAAAAGAAAACTGAAGCTCAGAGAAGTGTAATAATTTGCCAGAGGCCACAGCCTGACAAAAGAGACATCAAATTAAGAATTTCCGCAGTTTTCATCTGACTCTGCAGAGAGCTAAAGAGCAAGAAATTTCAATATAGAAATGAAGGAAAAATAATTGCCTGCAACAAAATGGATGAGGAGAGCACTAGCATTAGTAGTAGTCTGTCTTTGGAAAACAGATTATTCCAAAGGGGAAGATAATAATTTAGAAGTGAAGCAAAACATAATGTACTGTAAATATTTGCTCTTCTGCTGCTGCAAAGCCAACACCCATCTCCCAAGTCACTCCAAAGTGTTTATAATTTCCATGTGTCGCAAGAACCAGGATTTTATATTAGAGGGGAAGTGATTTCTCCTGAGTGCACCTAATTAAGGCTAACAGTTAAAATAAAACACAAATTAATTCAAAACTTCACTCTGTGCTGTAAATGAACACAACCGTCTGAGGTTTAAAAAGTTAAGTCCCCCTTTTTTCCACATAATTGTAGTTTTCATATTTTCCAGCCTTTGCTTTTTACGGTCCTGGCTAGGATAGGAAATGCTAAAAGCCCACAAGAAAAGGCTATTCCCATAGAGCTGTGTAAGATATTCACAACAAAAACTTAAACCATGTGGAACACATGTGGTTTCAAGTTTCACGAGAAAGTCAAAACCCAGACTCTGGTGAAGTTTGTAACACAGTTTGAATGAAACTAGGCCTGTTTTCAAGAAAATTTGGTTAGATTCCTGGTTCTGAGCTGAAACCATCTAAAATGTGCAGTTTGGCATGGTCTGAGAAGTCTTGTGTCCTGATCCCACTTGCTGCAGATGGGTGATGAGTGGAGAGAGCGGCAGGGCAAGGGCGTCAGCTGGGGCTTTGGCTGGGGCTGTGAAACAAGCACAGCATTGGTGGCTCTTCTGATGTAGAGGATGGTAGTAAAGATCATCTGTGTGAAAGACATGTGGCTCGCATCCAGTTTGAGATCCTGGAGAGCTCCAGCACACCCCTCAAAAGGCACCTGACTACACAATTTCATGTACTCCCAGCATAAGCCTGAGAATAAAGGTTAGGAGACCCCAAATACTTGAGGACTGTACCCACCACTGCATTGCTTTGTTTTTAGGACTTATGTGGATATCATTGCAGCCATGGGGAAAACACAGCTTTATTTTACTTACAGAGGTCTTTCTGACTAAGGAAATGAAAGACTGTGAAGAAATACTTAGCACATATGATGAAGCCACACAAAGAGAAATCTTTGAAATAGCTAATTCCACATAAGAGTATTTGTGTCACTGTCCTGCAGTAACACCTTGGGAATTAGTGTCAAGAGGTACACACATTTCTAAGAGCTGTATATAGGAGTCACTTGTTGATGCCACAACCTCAATCTTTAGAGATGCTATTGACATAAAAATTGTAAGCTAAATTCTGGTATTGTGAGGAGGTATCAGAGCAGAATTTTTTCTTGTTTATTCCGAGAAACGTCTTTAGCTGAGCTACTAATACTGCTGATTTACTGAAACTAAAAGGATTTAAAATCAACCTTTAACTTTCTCTGCTGCTAATTGCTCTTTTCTAGCTATACTATTCTGTCATTGCCAAGAATGAGAGTAGGCTAGAAAACTTACAAGCAAGATTAAAAAAAAAAAATTGCTAGAATGGAGTATTACCCTTATAGATGGGTTTATTTCTTGATCTCATACGCATACATACCAGTACTTTCTCACACGTATATTGCTATGTTTGTGAATATTTAACAGTAAAAATAAAAGCTGTTTGTTTGTTTGTTTGTTTTGTTTGTTTGTGTGTGTGTGTTTTGTTTGTTTTTTTTTTCCTGAGGCCAAAAATAAAGCAAAGAACAGAGCACATGGTTTCTGAGTACATGGAAAACCAGCATATGCCTGTGTACAAGGTAAGGTCCATATCAGAATAATGAATACTGAGTATAGTTTTCCTGTTTTCTTTAACAGTATTTTGTATGTGCAGTTCCACGAGTTAAGCACAGTGAGTGTGATAGTTATGCTCACAAATGAAATATAGCTCGTTACGGCTCCAGTTCTTCTGTATGCACTCTCTTTGATTAGCCATAGATCTGTCCTGTGCATGACAATTATTTACTACCCTTTTTTTTTTCCCCTCAGGTGCCCATGTTTTGGTTTTAGGTGGTGACAACTCCCTTTTGACAACAAATCTTTTAATGCAGCATAATTCTGCTCTGAATCTTAAAAAATGTCCATGGTGTGCAACTTTCATTATTCACACCTGCTGTTGTTCCTCTTAATAAAAATACTAAAGGAAGCAGACACCATCATCCACCAGTTTGTTTCCCCAAGATCCAGTTTGACCATACATTCATCTTGTCCAGAACTAGCTGAAAATGTCCCAGATGACTGGGGTTTCACCACTCTCCCAAGTGACAAACAAGTGCCTTTGTGGTTTCTGTCATGGTGCTGTTCTCTTGTGGGAAATGCCCCCAAAGCAGCTTTGTTTTCTTCTAACACCATCCTTTTCCCTTGTGCCTCCAAGAAGCAGACAGCAGTTGAGCTTTGGGGATGTTGAGACTGCTAGCAAGTTACTTCTGCCCTTCACCAGGCTGTCTGCATTCTCTGCCAACCTCTTTCCTGCAAATTCTTGCAGGCAGAGGCTGCTTGGACAGTGGTGTCCCCACTGTAATGAGCAGCAAAACAGCATCTGCTGCCTCATGGAGGTCCACTCCAATGCCTTGCTTGTCTACACACTGCTCTGGAGCATGGGGCTGGTTCTGCGCTGGGCACTCATCAGGAGTACATCTGGTTACACTGTCTCTCTTAACACCAACACAAAAACAAACTGCTGCAGGGGTGTTCTGAGGCTTTCATGGCATGGGATATGAGAATTGCAAATGCTCATATGGACTCTTCTACCAGGGATGGTAGCCTGAGAAAGTCCCAGAGTATGAAAATACCCTTTTATTCATGGGGCAGTGATTAACTTGCATGTCTTTGGGAACAGGAACAGAAAATGTAAGAGTCTAATTTAGTTCACCATAGCAGAGTGGAAATGGAAAATTCCACCTGTTCTGTTTCATCACCAGAATTTTTTTTATACTTATGCTTCAACATTTGTCACTCTAACAAATAGAAAATCATTCAACAAGTGATTACAAAAACCCAGGAAGGGCATATTGCTTTTAAAATTGTATTAATTTGTAATGGTTGCATTGCAGAATGGCAGTATTTCTGTTTGTAAAGTTTCTTACTCAATTCTAAGACTCAGGTATGCTGAATTACTAGTATCTAACAGTAAGATCAGTAGAGCTTAAAAAATGAGAAAGACAAAAAGCAGAAGCTGCTATGGATACTGCCAAACCACTTCTCAGCTTTGTAAAATCAAGCACATGGGCAAGTTTCCCACCACAAAATCAGCATAAATACCTTTTCAAATTGCTTAAATTTTTTTTTGCAGTTTCCACCCCAGTGTTCTGATGGCAATTTGATAGCCTATCAAAAAATCTTTAAATAAATTTTCTTTCAAAAGGAGATTTAAAAGTATTTTGTTGTTTGTTTGTGCAACAGGTCTTTTGTGTTTCTTAATGCTGTATCAATGGTCCTGGCATTCTTTAGCTTCTAGGAAACTTGATTCTGTCTCTTTCCCTCAGGTTGACTGGCTTCTTACTTGACAAACAGTTTCATTCACTTCAGCAGCTTGGTGGAATGAAACATAGCACAATCTTACCTTTAATAATTAGTGCTTATTATATTGCCTGTTTTTTCCCCAACAAAAAGGAAATATCACTATTATAGATTTTTTCCAGTGGGAATTATTGTGTGGAGTTTCACACTGAATGTCACTCCATGCTTGGAAACTATTTGAGGTACCTACTTTGGATTACAAGTAAACAGCAAGTTTTGATTGAAAGAATGGCTGTGACCCAATTGTTAACTACCATACATGTCAATTTGAAATGATGGAAATAATTGCCATTGACAGTTTTACTTTGTAGAAGCCTATTTTCCTCCCTTCAGATACTTTTTTTCTGGGTTTACTGGAAAAAGTGAACAAACACAAGGAAATGCTTTCAACATTATCAGCTTCTAAAGAACACCAGTAATCACTTTGCATAATCCACATCTGGGCTCAATCCAGTTTTCCTTAATTAACTACAAATGCAAAGCCTGCTGCTATGTCTCAGATTTTCACTGCATGTACCTCTTAAAGTGGAAAATGAATTGGATTCTCAAGTTAAAGAGTATTACTTAGGTGGCTAAGTGGATTTAGAAACTATGGCCTTGCTTGTATTATAAATAGTGCAGAGGTAACTATTTTTTGCTTTTAGAACCAGGGCACTTCCATGTGTAAAGATCACAATGGCTACGTACCCTAGCAAACAGGTATTTAACAGATCAGTAACCAGTAAATCACGCACAGATACTCAGGCCTTCCATTTATCCTGTAAACACAAATATAATGGTAAAACAGTGAGTAACTACACCTTATACGTAAAGAGACTCTGAGGTCCTTATGATTGCTTTTCATATGTCCCTTGTTAAGGCTGGATGTGGTATTCACATATATTGAAAAGTCCATGCTGTGCTTATATCAAAGTGCTTCTGTTAACTGACACACAGTGCTTCAGAGGTGACACTGTTGCCCAAAGGATGGGAAGATTGGGCAGCTAACTTGCTCCAGAATATCCTATTGCTCTGTGATCTGGGATAAAGGATACATGAAGTCATATATTTTGCTTGCAGTGAGAAAAGAAAACAGATTATCCTCAAGAATCTGTTGAAGGTGTTATCAAAGGAGAATGTGCCCTGCTAAACATACTAGTGGCCTAAGAGTGGTGTAAGTAGGTGAATAGCATCTTTCAGCCCTCTGCCATTACTAGTTTTAATTTCTCACTATGTCATTTATGTATATATGTATATGTATGGCTTCAAGTTGCGCCAAGGGAGGTTTAGACTGGGTATTAGGAAATATCTCTTCACCAAAAGGGTTATCAGGTGCTTGAACAGGCTGTCCAGGGAAGTGGTTGGCTCACCAACTCTGGAGGTATTTAAAATACATGTACAGATGGTGCTGAGGAAGCTGGTTTAGTGGTGAACTTGGCCATCTAGGTTAACAGTTGGATTTGATGATCTTTTATTATGTTTTTTTTTTTCCTAACCTAATGATTATGGGTCTTTTCTATCCTAAATGATTCTATGATTCCATGATTCTATGCATCACTATCCAGTCACAACATCCCACTTTTACCAGTGGTCGCCCAAACAAGAAATACAAGAGTGTTTTTCGGTGTCCTGTTGATTGCTGAAGAATTTTGAAATGCAGCACCATATGTGTGGGACCCCTGGAGTCAGTCTTACCTTCGTCATTCCCCAGTGCTCCCTTCTCTGAGCCTGTGCCAAACCCTAGTTTTGAAAAGGGAAAAAATATCTGCTCTTGAAGATATAAGTTTTTTTAAATTTAAATCTGCAAGGGAAAACCCAACAAAACTCTCAGCCTCTGATTTCTTCCCCCCCCCAATTTTTCCTCACTGATGCACTGTTAAAGTCATGACGCAACCCTTAGCCAAGCCAATGGAAGCCTTTCCAAGGGCTTGAGAATGTGATAGATCTATATCTAAATGGAAATACAAAAATAGCTTAAAAGCTAATTTTGTTAAGGGAAACCAATGAAAAAGCATTTGGCACTTAGACCAAGAAATACAGTTGCTAGATTTCACCTTGATTTCTAAATCTCTGGGAACAAATCTGGCAGGCCACTGTGCTTCTTCAGCTCCTGGCTGCAATATACAGGAAGAAAACACAGACATCAGGTTCAGGTCAGTGTGCATGCATACAAGGATCTGCTTGCTTCCTCCTGCTTCCAATCTGCACATGCTATGCACCTTTTTCTGGAGATAGACTCAATTTCTGAAGATAGACTCTGAAGATAGACATTTGTAAACATTTTGCCCTCAAGCAGTTGGTACAGAAACACCTTAATTTAAATAAAATAAACCATTCTTGGAATCTTTCCTCTCCTGCCACTTAAGGCCTGTGTAAACCTGATGTAGCTCTTTGAAAGTCTGTGGAGTTATGTGGCTGTAACTATGGGACAGTGCTGCAGGGAACAGCTAGCCCCTTTCTCATAATCCATCATGCAGAGGCAGCAAAGTGGCCCCAGAAGGTTTCTAACAAAGGAGCACAGACACAACCGCCTCCAGTGCAATTGCCTGAGACAGAAGAAAGATGTGGAAGTGCAATCTGAAGGGAAGACTCTGAAAACTGAGAGTCTGGAAGATGTTTCTATTCTAGTCTACAATAACTTCTTTCCCCTCCCTCCTGTACCCCAAATGTTCCTCCCTGTCCTTCAGAATTAAAAGCACACAATAATCTCACACTTACGATACATGTTTATGAGGTACCCGGTCTCTTGGGTGTCATGGGACAGTTCTGGTGATTTGACTGGAACCAGGCTGATTTATACGAGTGGAGGCTCTGGCTGAGTGTGTCTGCTCAAAGCTTGGCCCATGGCTGCAAAAGTCTGCAGAAAAATCTGTCCCAAAATATGCTGTCCAGCTGTTTCATACCCCATTTATTAGTGACTGCAGCTGGGGCTTATGCTTTTCTGCTTTCCCAAATGTGCTACTAAGGAACTGAAGATTGAAATAATTTCTTCTTCTGTTCACATTTTCAGTTGGTTGTGTTAGGTAAGATGTTCTCTTGGAAATGTTGTTTAGTAATACCCACAAATATTTCCAAGTTAACTAAGTTAGTTTTCTAAAGGATTAAAAAAAAAAAAAAAAAAAAGGACAAATTGGAACCTTATGGACTATTAAAACTCTGCTAAAATGAAATGTCAGCATGATTGATACGTAGAGATTCTCTTTTTAAGGCCATTAAAAAGCTCTGTTCCAGTCTTCAAGCTCTGGGGAGAAACCTCACTAAATTGCTGTTGTCTATTTTCTGAAAATACCCGGCCCAGCAGTAACACAACAGTAGGAATACGAACACCAGGTGAGCCACATGCATCAGCAATTGTGGGAAAATGGCTTAGTTTGTTTGTTATTCAAACGTTTTGTTAAGTAAGAAGAAGAGGAAGCAATAGCTGGAGTCTCTAAATGCCCCCAGTATATCAACTAAATCAGTCACTTTGAAAACATCACTGTGTCAAGGACACTGAATCCCTTGTATCCTTGAAAACCCAAAACGTATCTGATGAACTAAAGTAGAAAAAAAAAATAATTAAAAATTCAGTTGGTAAAGGTCATCTCTGTGGAGTTATTCAGTGATATTTCACCTTTGATGAAAAGTTTTTACCTTGAAATACATACACACAAGGGCCTTGGTGTTTCTTGCAGATTTCATGGTAAGCTGATCTGCTTTCTTCGAGTATATTTCCAATTCAGCAAATAAACAAAGGACTGCAAGCTAATTTTGCAGGAAGCCTCAAAACTACGGGGCTCAATTTGTTCTTGAGACATAGATGTGTGCTTGTTGCTACCCGTGAGCCAGTTGGAGCTGATGGCAGGCTGCGAGTGTGGTGGTGCCAGGCTGGCGAAGTTAGAGCAGCAGCAGGCAGCTGCCTCATTTTCTGGCTCCCAGCAGTGTGTGGGTGAAGAAAAATAATGTTAGCGTTTGGCTAACATCACATGATGACTTCCCAAGTATCAGTACAGCAGGCTTCTCTCATCCAGCAAAAATGGGCTCTTGCTGAGTATGAGCAGTAACACACACACACACACACCCATAATCAGTGGGTGTGAAATGTGAAAAGGATGTTTGCCAGGGAGCTTTCAGATCCAGAGCTGTGAACGGGAACTGCATGCTTGGAATGGAGGCATGAGAACGCTCTTGCTGTTTGTGTCCTTTTGTTCCTCTGACATTTTGGGATTTTATGTGGGTGTGATGACAAATCCCCCTAAAGCCCGCAGAACCAAGTCACGGGTTTCAGTGCAGGCTAACGGAAGAGGATGGCTCCTCAGAAATATGGCTGTGGGGAAACAGAGAGCCAGCCCTGGTATGCTCTGGAAGGATTAAACTGTGCCCAGGCTCCCCTAGCTGGGAGCCCTCAAAGTGAAGGCAGAGGGGGAAGCACTTCAATCCCTTCCACTGCTGCCATGCTGCCTACTTCCGACTGCCACTGCCGCAGAATTGCTGGCTGCTCCCCAGCTCAAAGCCTCCCACAGGATGCTTGAGGCCCACGCAGATACGCACATTAGCACAGCTCGTATCTATACAACTGCATTACCTTTCGCACAAAAGCATGTTGCTTCTGGCTTGAACTGAGCTGTAGCATAAATGAAAATCAGCTCCAAACCACTTAGGAGCACTGGTCCTGGAGGATTTGTTTAAAAGGAGCTCCACTGACAGCAGTATTAGGCTATCCATGCGGCTTCAAGGACAGCTCCAGAGAGGAAGAGCACAAGGATATTGCAAGGCTAGATGGACATGTAATAGTTTAGCAAAGAAGGAAGCAAGCCAGGAACTGTGGAGAGATTTGGGGACCTTGTCTGAGAGCCTGGCTTGGAACGTTGTCTCTGGGAGGGTCATGCAGCAGAGGAGAAGGAAGAGTGAGCATGGCGCCACAGACAGCTACCTGAGCGGTGTTCATGCTGAAGCATTGAGTGTGTCCAGGGAAAGACAGTGAGAGACGTATTATCAATCATCTATTCATTGCTATAGCAGACTTTGCAAAGAAGAAAAAAAACAACCCATGTCTCAGTTATGGAAACATTTCCTGCTCCAATTGAACTTCAATTTAATACTATCAGCAAGTGAGCTAGGGGATTTGGGTGAGACTCACTCACCAAGTGAGGAATTTCACATCTGAGATTGTCATCTGTCAATGCTAGACAGACTATAGGTCTGCAAAAGAAGAAATTAAAAATGCTGGCAGTTGACTGCATGTGGAAAAAGAATAGAATTCAGCTGCAAAGGACCAGGCTGCAAATCAATTTTCTTTAAACACTTCTTTTGCACTATGGAAGTCTCCATCTTTTTCTTTCATAATGGAAAAGAAATTACTTGGATTTAAAACCTCACATAAAACATGTGAAAGAAACAAAAATTTAGACCAATATTCATGTTTAGACAGAAAGATGAATCTGTTATCACAGAATCATAGAATAGTTAGGGTTGGAAAGGACCTCAAGATCATCTAGTTCCAACCCCCCTGCCATGGGCAGGGACACCTCCCACTAAACCATGCCATCCAAGGCTATGGCCAACGCCACCTTGAACGCCGCCAGGGATGAAGCATTCACAGCTTCCATGGGCAACCCATTCCAGGGCCTCACCACCCTTACATTAAAGAATTTCTTCCTCATATCCAATCTAAACTTCCCCTGTTTAAGTTTAAACCCATTACCCCTTGTCCTCTCACCACAGTCCCTAATGAAGAGTCCCTCCCCAGCACCCCTGTAGGCCCCCTTCAGGTATTGGAAGGCTGCTATGAGGTCTCCGTGCAGCCGTCTCTTCTCCAGGCTGAACAGCCCCAATTTTCTCAGCCTATCTTCATACGTTATGATACAATTAAATTGTTCTAATACAATTAGAACAATTAAAAAGTTCTAATTATATGCTATAGAACTGTCCTATAGCATATGATTTCATATGGATATACATGATTGTGCTATTATTCAGAGGTTTAAATATATAATCCCTGGCATATGAAAATAAACATAGACCTCTTTACACTTGATGTCATACTGTGTTTTGCCCAGGAAGACAAGGGAGAGAAAGAAAAGCAGAAAAGGGAGACAAAGTCATTAAAAAAAAAAATAGAAAATGAACTTCACTAAGGGGAAATCCTGCCTGAGCAATCTGGTGACCTTCTATGAAGGGGCTACGGAACTGATGGACAGGGGTAGAGCAGTTGATGTCATCTGCCTGGACTTGTATAAAGCCTTTGACACTGTCTCCCATGACATCCTTCTCTCTAAGTTGGAGACACATCAATTTGATAGGTGGACCACTCGGTGGATAAAGAACTGGCTGGATGGCCGCACGCAAAGAGTAGTGCTCAGTGGCTCAGTGTCTAGCTGGAGACCAGTAACGAGTGGTGTCCCCCAGGGATCAGTGTTGGGACCGGTCTTGTTCAACATCTTTGTGGGTGACATGGACAGTGGGATTGAGTGCGCCCTCAGCAAGTTTGCCGATGACACTAAGCTGTGTGGTTCGGTTGATACATTGGAGGGAAGGAATGCCATCCAGAGGGACCTTGACACGCTTGTGAGGTGGGCTGATGCCAACCTGATGAAGTTTAACCATGCTAAATGCAAAGTCCTCCACCTGGGTCGGAGCAATGCCAGGCACAGCTACAGATTGGGCGGGGAGGAGATTGAGAGCAGCCCTGCGGAGAAGGACTTGGGGGTGTGGGTTGATGAAAAAATGAACATCAGCCGGCAGTGTGCGCTTGCAGCCCAGAAGGCCAACCGTATCCTGGGCTGCATCAAAAGGAGTGTGACCAGCAGGTCGAGGGAGGTGATCCTGCCCCTTTACTCTGCTCTCGTGAGACCTCACTTGGAGTATTGTGTGCAGTTCTGGTGTGCTCAACATAAAAAGGACATGGAACTGTTGGAACAAGTGCAGAGGAGGGCCACGAAGATGATCAGGGGACTGGAGCACCTCTCGTATGAAGACAGGCTGAGAAAATTGGGGCTGTTCAGCCTGGAGAAGAGAAGGCTGCACGGAGACCTCATAGCAGCCTTCCAATACCTGAAGGGGGCCTATAGGGATGCTGGGGAGGGACTCTTCATTAGGGACTGTGGTGAGAGGACAAGGGGTAATGGGTTTAAACTTAAACAGGGGAAGTTTAGATTGGATATGAGGAAGAAATTCTTTAATGTAAGGGTGGTGAGGCCCTGGAATGGGTTGCCCATGGAAGCTGTGAATGCTTCATCCCTGGCGGCGTTCAAGGTGGCGTTGGCCATAGCCTTGGATGGCATGGTTTAGTGGGAGGTGTCCCTGCCCATGGCAGGGGGGTTGGAACTCGATGATCTTGAGGTCCTTTCCAACCCTTACTATTCTATGATTCTATGATTCTATAACTACTAAGTAAAAAGTAAAACCCCTAGGACTTGCAGAAAAACAGAGTGGTGAGAGGGGATAAAAAGCTTAATACAAAAATAACAGAATCTAGAGCTGTAGAAGACACTCTTTTACAAGCTTTTTCTCTCTATTTTAAGGTAGAATGCTTTGTTTTCTTTCAGTAGGAGGAAGAGGAGACTCAAAAGTTGACCATCCATCTATGTCCCAGAGATGGCGGTGGGCTCTAGGAACATTCAGCCTAGGAGGGTCATTCTCCAATAGGCCTGCCTCCATAAAGTCATCATGTCATGCTCATGAATCAGAATTATGCTTGCATTAAAAAGAAATCCAGACTCAGGCTTCTAAACATACAGAGAAAGAAGCAAACCATCTCTAACTGTGCTAGCAGTGATATAATGCAACCAGTTTTGACTAGGATTAAGATACTTTATTATTTGTGGCCAAATACAGATACATTATCTACTGTCCAACCTGTTGTACAACCAGTGCTGTACTTTTGTTACCAGACTACTACTCTGTTCCTGATCCCCACCGTAAACTTCAGCTATGCGTCATCTAAAATTCTTCAGATGATAAATTTACTTCCATGTGTTTTCTTTTGACACCTCTATCTTTGCCAATCCTTGTTATTAGTAGTTAAGAGCAATGCTACTATCTTTAGCAGTAAAGATTTAACACAAAGAAATCACACATCTTCTCATCAATATCTTCATCTCCCTTAGTTACTCTCTGTAGCCTGTCTAGTCACCAGACCTCTCCCGTTTCTTTCACAGGTTCACTGATTCAGGTATACCTAAATGATCTGGTAGTGTTTGTTTTTAAGCTTTATGCTATTTGCCATGGAAAATCCATCTTAATCCTTTTCTATCCTAGATCCTACTCTAATTTATGTTCTTGTTTATTTACTTCATCTGTGCTAAATTTCTACATTCTGAAGACTTTCTCTTTTCCTCAAAGGACTGTGCTGCTATCTAGTTGCATTGGTAAGTCTCTTGCCTTTCTGCTTTCCTTTCTTATTTGATGGTGCATGCATTTCCTGATTGTCAGTCATGTTTCATATCTAAACTACTTTTGGGGGTTTTACACTCATTCAGTTACTGGTCCTTTGTAACTAATCTTGACTTTTTAGTGAAGTTGCTGTCATAAAATATTGATCCTTTTTGAGCCCTTTCCTGGGTGCCAAACTATCACAGCTGCTGCTGCTTAGTGGCATGAGTCCTCTTCTTAGGTGAATTAAGTCCTGTATGTTACTTGAGACTTGATCAAAACTAGCTTCACCTTCTGCTTCAAAAGTCCTCCAAATAGCATGTATTTTGAGCATTAAGAAATTGGGTATTTACCTTTGGGGCCATTTGGGAAGACTGTAAAAGCAAACCACAGAGCTCTGTTGTGAAGATGAAAAATTCCTTCTAGTTAGAAGGGATTTGCCCCTAAATGCTTGAAAACCACTGCCAGTTTTGCTAATGGAATAACTGATAGCAACAGATTGTCATCCCTTGTGTGGAACAGGCACTGAGGAAAGGTGAAATCCAGCTGAGAGAAGATGAACAGAGGGGACTAGAAGACACAGGGTTATTCTCTGGACTCCTGTGCCTCTGCAGCTGTGAGTCTCCCCTTGGCTTTACTCTGTCCTTGTTCCCATTCACCCTCTCCCTGGCAGGTCTGCCAGCAGTGAAGGCTCAGCAGAAGATGCTGCAGCTCCCCAGTCTGCTGGAGGGGCCAGCAGGACCTGCTGCTGTGAGAAGGGAGGCTCTCTGAGAGGGGCTCTCCCTCATCCTGTCCACGAGTTGGTTTTCTGCTCTGTTTTCCTTAGTCTTCTGTGCCCCTCTGCTCTCACACACCTTGGCCCAGCCAGCTGCTCTCAGTTCCAGCCCTCACACCAGCTAGCCCACCAGCTTCCCAGAATCCCTATGCCTAGTCTTCATGCCTGCACAGCTCTAGCTCCACACCCCTACCACCCTTCTGAGTCCCCTCACTCTGTATCAGACCTCTGGTTGTATCCTGCTGCAGATCAGATGGCCAAAACCCATCCACTTCCAACTACAGCTTGCAGCCTCAGTGCCACTGCCAGCTGCCACCTGGTTATCTCATTTAAAACACCCATCCACTTGACATGCCAGGACTCAGCTGGCATTTTAATTACATGCAGCAACAAATTACAGCTGGCCATTGTAATTGCAGATGAGCACACCCTTTCTGCAGGCCTCTGCTTTATTCAAGCAGTGATGGATGGATTTAACTCCTTCTTGTCACCACCTTCTAGCGAGCAGGGAGGAGGCCCTGTCATATCTTCCACCATGGTGGATTCGCATGTAGATCTGGGTGTATGTCAGAGAAACACTGTGGAGACCCTAGAGTTAATGGCCCTATTGATTAATGGGAAATATATCTTCCAAGCTCCTCTATCCAGCTTCGTTCATCACTGCTGCCGAACATGAGGAGTGGGCTTGGGTTCCTCCCCAGAAACCTGTTTAGGGATGTGAAACTGGCCCTGTTTTTCTCCCTTGTTGTGAACAGCTGATTTAGTCTGGTGGTATGCAGAAAAAGAGCAGGTGGGTTCAGCCTGCCATCCAGATTGAGAAGTTATATAGCTCATTTTGCACTGTGGACCTCTTGAGAGCCAGGGCAGTGAGGAGCATGAATGAATCTCTACACAAACCTGGCCACACTTAAATGTCCCCCCACGGGCTGCATATTTCTTGTAAATTTAATTGCCTGGGATTAGGGTCTATTTCCTGGCACTGCTGTTGAGATTAGAAATACTTTGGTGCCTGGAAAGCTTCTGGTCAGTGGTTCATGTCCTGTCCTCGGGGAGTCTGGGGCTGTGGGGTGGAAGCAGCCACTCTTTGCACCCGCTGCTGAGGTGCCCTTCACGGGAAGAACTGGTGTGGTTGAATTGGCAGCCGGAATCCCTGAGCCGGGGATTTCCCGGCCGTCGGGAACCTGATGGATTCCTCTAGGTGGCAGGAAGCGCACGCACCCCGCTACCAGGGTGCCGCCGCCGCAAGCGCCGCAGCTCCCCAGGCGCCGGAGTTTATGAACTCGTAAGAGTCAGTGAGGGTTATTCTGAGACGGGGATTACATTTTATGAGTTGCTTGTCCACCAGCAATCTGACTGACAGGCCCCGACCACGGAGCTTGTTTGCTCTGTACCGCAAGCTTTCGGTTTCGTGCTACGGTTAGCCACTAAGCCATTCCTTCCCTCCTCCCTGGGTAATGCCGTCCAAGGTTTACTTACCTATGTAGCAAGAAGGGGTTTACATGTTTTCAAAGCAATAAAGTCAGGCTGTAGCAGACAGATGTAATGAGCACCACATAAACCAGTTGGAATCTTGGTGCCTGCTCCACTGGTGTGCTAAAAAAATGTTGGTGTGAGCTATAGTGGATTTGATTTTAAGGCACAAACCAAGACTGGATTTTTTTCCCCTGGCTGTGAACTCTTTATTTCTCTTTATTTCAGTTCATGTTACTCATGAGCACCAGAAGATGTCCTTCAGACAGCTCAGAGCATTATTTTGGAGAGTGTCAAAATGCCTAAGTGCCTGTGCTGAGTGTGTACTGGTGTGGACTGATCCAGCCGCTGTGACCAGAAGGGGAGACAAGGCTGCCTTTCTACTCCTACTAACCCCCTCCTGAGCAGGGGCTGACACAAACCCTTTGCTCACATAGGGCCCTTTTCTGGCCTCTGTTCATCAGCTAGCAGAACCTTCTCCCCAGGCCACCTCTCTTCAATGAGTGCTCTGCATGTGATCTCAACCTGAGCTCCAGCTTCTCCCCTACAGTTCCCTGCCCTTGCAGGAAATGGCAAGCAGCTGATGGAAAGCTGTATACTGCAGAGGACCTCTGATTTATTTTTCTGCAGAAAAGGTCCCGTTGGGCGTCAGCTTTAGGTCATCTTTTCTCCCCTGAGCATGGCGAAGGGCCCCAGAAGGGCTGTGGTTCTGGTTGTTTGCTGTGGACCAAGTTACACAATGTACTGCTGTGACATCTGGAGATTAAGTTTTGGCCCATTTCTTAGGACCGTAGTTAGCACCCACATGGGGGATTCTTATTTTTAAGAACAAGAAGCACTATTCTAATTTCTGGTTTTTCTGTGACCTCATTCATTCTGAATCATGTCCAGTATAACTCTAGTTGCATCATTGACAAAGATGAAGGAACTGTGGTTTTTTATTGGCGGCACATGTTGCTTAGGTGAGCTACAAACTGGTAACACAAAATCTTACTTGTGTAAAACATCACCAGAAATTTCAGAACAATAGATACTGCTTGTTCTGTTTAGATAGAAAATGTCATTAATTTCATTGCGCTTGTAATTTAAATCCTATGATTATTCTTCAAAATTGTTGAGATTTGTAGCTATTAATTTCAGATGGGATCAATAGCAATATTACTTTGCCAGCCTTCCAACACCACTGTCCCAAGCAACATCTAGATGAGCTAATCCCAATTTTTAAGTTGTTCTCAAGACTGCTAAGAACTGAATGCTAATGATCCTACTCAGTTTACATCCGCTCTTTACGCAGGAGGCAATCACCTATTCATTCCAAAAAGCCTGAAACAAAAGGTGCTGATTTTGAGTCAGAAGGGAAAATAATAACTGTGGTTGCACAATGCACATCTGTGTGTAACTAATTAATCAGACCTAATGCAATACCAGGTCTGATATATATAACTCAGTAGCGATCAGACATTTGTGCTGTCAGAAACCAGAACCATATGCAGCTTGCTTCATATTGTCACCTTTATTTGCTCTCCATCTCTGTCACTGGTGAAGACATGTCCCTTTGAAAGGTCATGAACTTGTATATAACACAAAGATGTTGCAAGTCATATTATTTTCTAACGACATTGTTGGTATTCTCAGAGATAAGTCCCTAAATGTTGAAGAAAAACAAGAACATGTATAGCAGTTTTAAAGCACAGATAACATGGCTTGTAACAGCCTTCATTAGCAAGCACAGCATGTGATATGAGTCAGCTGCAGTGCAGTAAGGCAAGTTCTTCACCATTTCTTCTATCTCATTTCATAGGAGCATTTAGTTTACAGTAGATTAATGTCCTAACCTCTTAGCTTATTACTGTGAAACACAATCAACCCTATGTAATAAGATTAGACAGTAGGAACTTAACCCAGTGCCAATTTTTAATACATTTTCCCCCAGTTAGAACGTGGGATGAGAGCTAGAAGACTCAAAACAGACTATCTGTTCATGCACAGTAGGAAAGTCATCATTACTTTTCATAAAACTGACCAGTTGCAAATATTTCTTGTGCTTTATGTTTTTGTGTTGCTCCACCCAGACCAGGGCTCTTAGCTTTAAGAGGATAATAAAACTCAAATGGTTGGACAACATTATTAAACAAGACTCAGTAAGGTCCTGGGATAGAAGGGTCTGATCTGATTACCCTGCATGCAGGATTAAGAATTGATGGGCAGGTAACTTCAGTTTCTGCTGCAGACAGTATTTCATGTTGCCAGTTGTAATGAGCAAAAAAAAAAAAAAAATGCCCAGTGGCTTCAGTTAACTATTCCTGAAACCCCAGAGTGGTAATATGCACTAAGCACCTTTGCTTAGTGCTTAATGTCATCTGATTCTTACTGTTTGCCATTGTTGTCTCAGACCTGCTGTTACAAAATGAGCAAGTTGCATGTAATGCTGTCTGCTGTGTGCTTCCCTGTCGTCCATCCTCTTCTGCAGTTGGAAGCCCCTGTAACCTTGCTATCAGGAGGGATGAAGCAATCTTCTAAGAGGTGCACAAGGGACAAAAAGCTAAAATTCCTTGCACATAACTGAAAATTCCCTGTTGAAGCTCTGGGAGCAGAGCTTGCTTACCATCAGATTTTATAGTTCCAGGAAGAGAGGAAGTTAGCTTTGCAGAGTGGGAAACCGCTGTGGCTACATAATGGTCCCCTTAAAGAGGATTGTATATTCCTCTGAATTTTTATATTAAAAAAATCATCTCAATAGCATATCTATCATTTTTCCCCATGGCCACATTTTATCAAAAGCCCTCAGTGTAACAGGGCGCTTTTCAACAACAGGAAAGTCATTTTGTCAGTTGAACATGCTATATAATTAAAGGATTAACATTTTCTCCGAAATGGAATTAAGAAACAGAAACGGGTCTGGAGTTAACTCCTTCCTGGTTAGATGACTGGCTAAGGATTTGAAGGTGTAAAATTTCACTGGGAAATGTGCATTTTGGCTCTAGCTGTGCAAAATAACGCTGTGAAGAGGTTTTGGACTGAAACACTTGGAAAAATTTCTGTCAGAATTTTAATGACAGGAGACTATTAGAGGAAGAATGATGTGAAAAGCTGGAAAGAGGACAAAGAAACATGTATTTTCCAATCCAGCAACCCTTCAGTCTGCTGCTGCAGATGGTGATCTCAAACCCATACACAGTCACTGGCATACACATTTACCTAGGTTTGAAAATATGCAAATACAAACTTTGAGAAAATGCATCTTTTCATTTTTTACATATTCAGCATGGCAAGTCTCCAGAACTTCATAATAATTCTGTGTAACTTGTTAGTGGGTCGACACGTGTGCCTGAGCATCACCCACATGCGTGTGGATTCCTGAGCCTGCCCAGAATACATGGGCACCTGTCAGTCCCAGCAAGGCAGTGTGTCTGTTTTGTTACTGCCTTAGTTATGGCCTGTAAATGCTGACACTAATTTTACCTTCTGATTATTTTTTTTTCCCCAGAGGAAGTTAAATCTCTTAAAATTATGAATATTGTTTTAGAGAAAAGAACGTTGTGGGAATGAATGTATTTGTACGGGAAGGGGTTTCTCACAAAGATTTTAAGAAGGTTTTTTACATTCCCATAACTAGCATCTTTTCACAGTTTTGTGGGCCCTGTAATAAATTGCTGGGTTAATTGGTGAGCAGCTATTAGAAGACTGCATGTTCCTTGCCAGATTACTGTGAACAGCCTGTTTCCTGTGGCTTTTGACTATTAGGATGGTGCAGTTTCCTTGTCATTGGACTAAGGACACTGATGGGTCATGACTAAGGTCACTGATGGATCAGGACAGAGATCTCTCGCTATCACTTTTTCTTCACCTCTTCCTTTGCTGCTACTGATGTCACCTCCCTTTCTTTGCCCCTGAGGTTCATGACTTGAATGATACCTTGATGCCGTCGTCTGCTTTGCTTGTAGCCATACTTTTAGCTTGAATTGTAGACCCTAGAGCTATACCTCAGCTCCTGCAGATTCCTTTATGCTGGAAAAGGCGTCTTCTTTCTCTTTTTGTCTCCTCAGATAAAGTGGTTGGTGAGGCCTTCCTCTGCTTTGGCTGTGCTCCCTGCTGCCTCCTTATGTCCCCATGCGAAGCTCAGTAGGCATAGGCTCTTGGTGATGCTATGGGTCTCCTCCTTGTCTGCCAATGTCATCACGTCTGCCTCTGAGTATCACCATGGATCGCCACCTCATGTCACCGTGGGTCCACCATAGGTTTCTATATATCACAGAGTCCTAGCTTTGAACAGGCTGACTTGGAGATCAAAAGCTGTATAGTCATAATAGCTCAGGGCCATCTCTTGTTATCCATCCCTGCTCCACTTATATGCCTCCTTCACAACTACTGTAGGTATTGATGCATGGTACTTCGTTATACCACATTGACATACTTTGCACTCAGAATGTGTAGTTTTCTCACTCATGGCCTGGAGAATTGGCCTTTCTGCTTGTTCAGAGGTACCTTTTCCTGTTGCATGTCTAACACTCAGTTTGGTCTATGACTTGTGACTGACATGCAGTATCAAAGCCATGAAAAATACTCTGTCAACTCCAGGATTTTTAAGAGATTGTTATGGAGCTGGGCTGGTGAAAAAATACATGTGTTTTGTTTGTGAAGCAAGACGTTTCATTCCATCCCGTTTTAAAAATTTCAGTACCAGTAAATAAAACTAAAACTGGAGTAAAAAGGAAAGACTTAATTTTTTAATTATCAGAATGCTGTAACTACATCTGCTGTCTTTGCACTAAAAAGGGCTCCAGGCATAAAGCTCCAATCAGCTCTATGCAGTGGAAAATCTTACACAGTTTGGTGTGTTTGCTCATCATGAGGTGTCTCTTTGCTACCCTTCATCCCTCACTAAGTGTGAAACACTTGCAGCACTGTTTCGAAAGGTCTTTCCCTCAAGCCTTTGCCTCAGACCAGCTTCTGTCACATCTTATGTAAAAAAGAAATGATAGGTTAATAATAGCCATTTTAGGAACATGTTTGTAGTGTTTTTATCTTAACACAATGCACTTCTTATTCTCTGTCACCCCTTTGTAATATGTCTTGTTCCAAACAAAGATTTTGCAACAGAAATTGAGTCTTTGGATAGGTCATATTGCTACTACACTGTCATTTCAATGGAAAAATTAGAGTAATTTATTAATCTTTAAGTTTCTTACCACAAAGTCAGATGTAGCCTCAACACAGATGGCAGTCCCTGGCCTACTCTGCAGAGTACGCAGTACAGCGTGCTGTGCAGGAAGGGCCTTGTGGCAGGACGGGTGTTCACACATGCACACTCTGCTCTGTGTGTCAAAGATATACACGCAAACTCTAGACTTTAGCCAGATTTTTGGAAGGAAGATGCACACGTGCATGAAGGAGAAGGGGTTCTTGCGTAAACTGCCCACGCTCCCACAGCAGATGTTTCACTGCAGTATAGAGGTGCTATATTATGAGAAATAACAGTGTCAAGGGCAAGGATTAAAACCCTTGTTGGTCTCGTTTTTGGTAAACCTAGGCCTGTTATAGTAGAGAGGGCCCTAGCTCTACATTCATTCTGCTTTTATACGAGTAAACCAAGAAAATTATAAGCTTCTGCTGCCTTCTTTCTTTTCAATAAGGAGTTCTAGTTGTTTTAAAAATCTTAAAGGAGCCTTGGCAGCTAAACAAACCTCATATTTCTCTATTTATTTCTCTGGAGGATGTAATTTAGCATAAGGAGTCTTTGTGTACAGAAAAGAACAGAAAAAGCAACAGATAAAGTTAATGAATGGCTAGCTGATGGGTCTGCCTTGATCCGTAATGTTGCTGCAGAACCATGTGGGTGCTCACTTCTAAATCTGTGAGAGCCTAAGGGTTTAGAGGATAGGCAGCAGTTCTGCTTGACTATGTCCAGACAGACACAGACAAGAAGGATTACCTGTGCAGTACTTATGCCCTCTAGATACGTGATTAACACTGGGCGAGATAATTACTTCTGACATCTTTCATTCTTACTTTGAGAAAAACAGCGATTGTCTGCTGCAGTTGTGTATAGATCATGATCATGTGGCTCCTGACGCTGCTGCAACTTTCACTTAGCTCTGATTCAGCTCACAGTAAAGCCAATTGGGAATTTTCTGCTGGCTCTAGAAGCAGCCAGCTGAGACCCTGCTGCAGAAAAGTCTTAGGAAGGAGTTGTAAGACAGAAGGAACAAACCAGTACTAGCAGTCTTGATCTTAATGTATTTAGTGCTCAGTGATTGCTACAGCAGAAAATATCCCCACACACTGTGCACATAGCTGATAGACATGATTTTTCTGCGTATTGCTCTGAGCTGCTTCCAAGAAAGGGTAGTCTTCTTTTTTGCCATAGCAACTTCAATATCTACTTCTGTCAGGCTAGCACTTTGCATAATCATTCTGGTTAAGTTTCTAGCTGACAAACAGTATCAGGACAGTCTTGGCAAACTCAAAGCCAGCTGTATCTGTCTGTGCTGGTCTACCATGACTCCTTGCAGGAATGTACATGGCTGCTTACATGGCTTCAAAAATGAAGTAAATCATGACTTAGGCTCAGAATTCAAGTTGCTCTCTCCCCAGCTTTGCAGGTTTCAGTAATGCACATGTTTCCTACTATAAGCTGTGATAGTGCAGCTATGCACAGTGCAACCATACTGCCAAAAATCCTGGCTCAGGTGAGGCCTCTGATGACCAGTGACGATATCTGGGGAGTGGAGGTCAGTGTCAAGGCCTGAACATGTTCCACCTCCCAGTCTGAGTGAGGCTGTTTGGCTGGGAAGAGCCATCATGAGGAGAATGAAGGCAAGGGCTTTTGCTGCCACATGGCCACTCCCATCTGCTAGGACATTTTGGTGGCATGCATAACAGATACAGTCTCCTCATGATGCACCATGAAGGATCAGTTGGATTACAGTGCATAAAAGATAGTGCAAATGGTCATGTAGTTGTCATAGGGAAGCAATGGGTCATACAACTGAAACACAGTTTTCTGAAAGCCACAGAGTCTGGCCACAGTTTGTTGTTGAACTGCTTACAAGTGAAACATTTCTTCCTGGTTCAGCATGCTGGAAACTGTTGTGTAAGTTTTCCCAATAGAAACTTTTGATTTTCGGTTCTGTTCAATGTTTGCAAAATCATGTAATCAGCTTGTTATTCTGGAAAAAAAAAGGAAGCTGTTGCCATTGGCAAGTTATAGTTCATAGCATGTTATCTTTCCAGTAAAGCATCATTTTTACAGGCACAATACTTTTTCAGTACCCAGGGTAATGTGTATAATGACATACCATGAACTCATACCCTGCACTGAGTTATGCTTGGGTATTAGTTTGTGAAGGGAAAGATGTGTTCACTAACCTCAAGAAAAATTTAAATTAAAATTTGAATCCTCTGCAAAATTTTAGAGTTAATGGATACTTATCAACAACTGCCATTTTGTCTGTGTAGAAGATGTACAGTTGTGTCACATGGGTGTTTATAATCAACTGTACAGCAAAGTTGAAATAATGGAATCTCTCTGTTATTTTATGTGTTAAACATAATCTGGTGCCTCTCGCTGAAATCAACGTTCTTAAACATCACTCCTGATTATTAATGTAATATACATAACCTAATACCACAAAACTGTGTTGTAACTTTTAAAATATTTATACTCTCTTTATGGGAATTTGTCTTAGTATTTTTATTGAGTTTCTGTAAAGCAATCTCCTCTAGATCATGTAAACAAAGCAACTATTAATGTATTAATTGAAGCATAATAGAAGTGCAGTTTACCAAAGACAACCTTCTTTGCTGAACCCTCTACCATGTGTTTCATCTACCATCCACCTTTTAAAGGATTTGACAGTCTCTGTGGTTGAAGGAATGACATGTTCACTCAAAATTGTGCGGTTTTCCATTTCCTTAGAACTGTACGTCAGGTGTACCGTGGCCCTAGTCCTGACTTTCTGGGTTATACAAGACATTGGTTCCCACAATTCAGCTGAAGCTATGATTTAAATGCACACCTGGTGCTTCCTTGTCAATGGATTAAGTAAAACACCAAGAGAGTTTAAGAGAGAGAGATAAGCAGAGTAACTTGGGCAGAATTAATTCTTGCCACATAGGAGCTGTGTTTATGTTTTCCCACCTTGTTTTTTGTGTTTCTCCTCCTGCTGCTGGCAGTTTCTGCCTGGGCACAGAAATAGGAGGTCTGAGACCTTGCTTTGATGTTGTTTCTCATGTGGTGTTCCTCAGAGGACTTGTGGATCTGTGGCGCAGTGTTTATTCAGCGTGGCATAAGGGGTACTGTTCCGTGTGAACTGGGTTAGGTAAGCACCTGGATCGCAGGGTGTTTATCCAGAGCAAATGAAGCCCTGAAGCTTAGATTGTGGCAGGCAAGAGATCAGATCAGCTGACGCCAGCACAGCCTGCAGGAAGGGACGTGGCTGAGCGACAAAGATGCACACACAGCTCTGTGCTGGGCCCTGCCGTTCCCTCTGGTGCAGGATGACTATGATACACAGGAGGTGACATATCATTCCCTCACTGTCTGTCCCCACATGTATCAGATGTGTTGTGAGGGTTTCTGCCCCTTCATCTGTGGTGTGCTTTTATGATGACGAGTTTGCTCTGCTGAGACTCCAGGAGTCTGCGTGCTTGATCCTGCTGGCAACTGACAGCTAAAATTAACAAACCATTGGACAATAAAAATAAACAAATAATTTGGTCTAAACATAAATATTATGGAAATCACACATGATGCTCTTGGGTAATCATAACTCAGAAATGGAGGTACCTGATAAGGAAGACTGAAAGTATTAGTTAACAGAAATCTCTGACAAATAGTGTTGGGATAAAGGGAGTAATTATAACAAAAATTCTCATGGTGAAATGGTCACTTAGAACATACAGAATGGAAAAAGCTCATAGAGCTTTCTCTAGCTGGAAAGAGTTTTTCTAACCTCCTGATGTTGATTTACTTATAAAAAACAATTCTGAGAGAGTAGCAGAGGACTGAAATTTCTGATTTAATGCCAATATTTTAAAAAGTAAATAGGATAATCACAGTATGTAATAACTGGTAGCCTGGTGTAGGTGTTGGGTGAAGCTGCAGAAAGGTTGTTATGGAAAACCATTTAAGATTTTTGAAAAAAGCCTTATAACATAACCTTGGTGTCTTTTCCAAGGAAATTAGATGTTTGAGAAAGATAACAGTGCTGCTAACTTATCATCATCATCATGACTGTGTTTCACCATCATTGCCCAAAACAGCCCTAGAGTTTGCTCTGTTCTACTACGACAGCTGTAAGTGAAATGTGTAGGAACTGGCAATAACCATTTAAGCAGTTTGGTAGCATATTAGCTGTTCTAAGGTCTAATGTCTTTTAATGCAGAAAACTGGCTTACACAGTTTGATTGACCAACTTGTCCTATGGAGGATTGACCACAGTACTATGGAGCTAGATATGGTACATTTGTGTCCTATATCCAATAAGCACAGCTAGGTTGCTGCAGAGTCTACATGAGCTTTTCCTTATTAGTGTTGCATGGGTAGCAAAGAGAAACAACAGAATATTTGACTGAGTGCCACTTGGTGTGCAGATAAAAGAAACACATTCAAGACTTAGTACTGAATTAAAAGTAGATAATATAATAGACATACATTGAAAATTGCTTGAAAATAACTGAGAAAGAAGAAACAGTGTACTGGGAGATCATTCCTGGTATGTTTCTCAGAGACCAGATTTTGTCCAAATGATGCTCAATGACTTTTTCAGTGGATGTATGGAACTTATGAAACCAGTGCTAGTGAAAGTGTGGAAGAATACAAAGAATACAAAAAATAATTGCATGGTTAAGTCATCCGTAAGTACCGATAACAGCCAATTGGTAAATTGAGCCAGTGTTGGGCCATAATGCTAGAATAACAGTAAGGGTAGAATATCCTCATAAAATATGGAACTTTACCTTGTGGATCAATCTGGAAAACATGTAAAATCATACTATGTAGCCCATGAAGCATGTAGTCTTATGGCAACATAGTAGCTAAGTTTGTGAATGCTGTCCTTCATTGCAGAAGCAAGAGGCAATCAAAATAGGAAATGGGGTATTATCTCTGTCTCTAATATGGAAAACAGCATTACCAAAATATAGACCTTGTGTCCACACTCGAAAAGGGCTCTAAGAAACCAGAGTGTGTTCAGAAAAGGCCTGTAAGCACAACTCAGGGTTTATAAAACATACCTGACACATTAAGATTTAAGAAACTTGGTCTATTTTATTTACCCAAGAGGAGATTTAGAAGTGAATTAATTCCAGCCTAGAAATGCTTACATGGAAAAAAATACTTCATATCATGACAGACTTTGATTTAACAGAAGAAATTATATTGAGATCAAGTGGTTGAAAGCTGGAATGAGACAAGCAGATGAAAAATAAGGCACAAATCTTTAAAAGGAAAACTACCCAAGCTTTGGAGTGATTTATGTATGGATGTGGTGCATTTTCCCACACCAGATGCTTTCAAGTCATAAATGGTACTTATTCTAAAAGATATGAAACTATAGTCTCAGTGCAGAAATTATTGGGCAAGGTTTTCCTGGCTTGCAGAAGGTAAGACTAAAGCTCCCTTTGGATGTCTCTCTCTTTCTGTTGGCCACATGAATGTGGCAGTAATACAGCTAAAAAGGATCTATGGTTAATTGTGAAGCTTAAAGGATCTTCTAGGTGAAGTTATTTTGAAATTCCATCTATGTTGCCTATGCAGCATTTTACGGAACTCTGAAAAAGAGCTGCTCTGTATTTCCAGAACAGGACCAGCTGAAACTCATCAGAAACAAGATATGACCCTGACATCAGTTATGACAACTACACTAACCTCATGTGATTGTGTTTCCAGCGACTCAGCATGTGTGACAAGCCCTTTGTCCTGCTTCTCTCCTCAGACTAAACTGGGATTCACATGCTTCATGCATGAACTGTGAACTTTAACAACCTGAATTCACAGGAGCCCCCCAAACATCTCTAATGTCTTTGAATTCAAGACGTCTCAATATAACCTACTGCTAATCTTGAGAAGCTAAATGCACATGTAAAATGGGGACAGATGAGAAAGTACTCTGAAGGCTAAATATTTATGGGTGTATACATTAGGTACAAACACATGGAGTGGTGGAGTAGAAGTTATACATTTATGGATTCAGAGTTATGATTTCATGGCCAAAATACAGTAAAACTGCAGATCTCTACAAATCCCTAAATTTTCCTGCAGTTTTGCTCTTCTTGTAGTATACAGACAGGTGGTCTACAGCAATCATTTACCACTAGAAAAAAAACTACAAAGCTACCTTTGAATGACTCATATCCAAGTAATTCTGCATGCAGTTAGTACAGCCAAAAGATCCCATGAGCAATGCCCTGTCCTCCTCACGAGATGCCATAGCTGTCCCCAGGGGCTCCTTGCAGACCTCTTTTCCTCCTTTATTAGATTTACTTTATTCCGTCCTGCCTCAGTGTAGGGAAATAAGTGGGATGGTAACACCTGATCTGGATGGGTCAGATATCACCCGAAAGCTACCTGGAGCAGCTGCTGAAGGAGGACTCACTTGGGGTAAGGGACAGGACAGGGCTGCTGGAGAATAAGGTACTTGAGCCCAGCTCTTCTGATCACTGTCCTGATCCCTTCTCTGGAAACACTGATTTTTTTTTGCCACTGAAGTTGCAAGCCTGCCTTATTTTTTCACCCTTCAGGGTGTTGCTGGTCGTAGCTGCAGTGTGTCATGTCCCAGCGTCTGGCCAGCGCACCAATCTGCGTTGCAGTGCCAGACATTTCTAAGGACAGTTTTTGAGGGAAGCTGCAACCCCTCAGATACTACCCACTGCAATTTCAGATTTCTAAACAGAGCCTTCTTCACCTGCCCTTTAACCAGATTAAACTGCTTATTTGAAGGAAAAATGATCTAGGGTGTTGTCTACTACTTTCCATTCCAAGTATTTCTGCCAGCGATGTTTGTAGGCGATGACTTGTTCACTCTTGCAGCCCTGCCTGGGGTTAGGTCATTTCTTCCAAAAGAGCAATAAGCTGTTGATGTGGGATATAAATCTTTGAGGAGTGCTGTTTTTCTGCTGACCCAGTAACTGGAGCTTGTTACATACATTCACTAATGTTTATTTTAATTTTTTCTCCACCGTGAACACTTACCACTGTGCTCTCAGTAGCCTCATGAAGCACATTTGACCTGCTCATTCCCTGATTGCCCCGTCACTGGACACAGAGACTCTTGATGACAGAGATTAAAGAATAACCTTAAAATACAGAGCAAGCTATTCCTGTCTGCCTTTGGATGCCTCCTGTGTATCAACAGTAAAATAGAGAGGGGGTTGACATGGTCAACCACAGCAAAATCCCACTTTGAGGTGAAGGTTAGATTCAGTGAGCTGAATCCAGTTGACCCTTCCAATTGGTGTATGTAGAAGTCTATCATCTCAGGCCAAAATATATCAGTAGAAAAATTTAAGCAGTTTTGCCAGGGATTATCTTTCTGAGCCAACCTAAAATAAACTTAAAATAAACCTGCGTTTGTAGTCACCAATCAGAGTGCAGAAGAGAAAAAGAAAATTTTATTTACTGCATTGAAGAAGCAGGTTGTATGACAAAGCTGTATGAGCTGTTTCTATTTTTATATACAACAGGTTTGATGGCTTTGTATCAGAGAGGTTTTACACAGATTTGTAGTGGAAATGTGTGGATTTGAACAAATGCAGCTTCTCCTCACCCAAATCCTGTTATGAAGCCAAGACAAGGTTCATAATTGGTAGTCCTATGGATGTTTGCATAGGTTCACCTTACACAGTATATGCTCCATAAGGAATAGTACAGTTTGAAGAAAAAGGATTACAGAAGATTACAGTGAGAAAAACTTTTGAGAACCACTAATTTTACCCACGAATTCCTGTTATTTAATCTCAGAAAGTGAAGTTACCCATGCTATGTTTGGATGATTGGTTTGGTGAAAACTGATGGTAACTCACTAGTTGTACATCTGTAATGCCTCTGCAAGAGGTTTATGTTACATTGCTTGGCACTCCTGCATTTATGGATAGCAGTCAGGCAGCCCAAGTATGTTCCTTTTTTATCCACTCAAACTGCTGTATGGGATCAAAGCCAACTAACATGATAAAGCCTATTCATGTTAGGGCACAAGAAAATATAAAAATAAGCCTTGCATTTATTCTGTTTTTCCTGCAAAATAATTTTAAAGGTGTAGTACTGAAAGTTAGGGCTTTCTTGGTAGAAGAAGCTTAAAATGGTAGTGCTTGATGCATTGAGTTGCTAGTATCTAAGCAAAGAATCAAGCAAGGAAACAAATAATCCATTATTAATTTATAACAGCGTAACTTGATGATAGAAAAAGTGTGAGGTAAGAGCCAGCCCAAGCAGCTTCCTTTTTGGATTAATTTGGATAAGATCCCAAATGCCCACACACTTAGGCATGATTATCCTCAGTTTGCTGTTTTGTGCAACTTTATTTGGCCAGCTCCATATTTAGCAGAAATTGGAGATGGTCACTGAAGTCCTGTGGAGAAAACCAGATGATCAGAGCCCTGTAACACAAAAGAAAGCTCAACACTTGTTGGAATGTATCAAGAGAAATCTCCTATCCTTCCCAAAACTCGCATTAAAACCTGGAAACAGTGCTAAGGATCCAATTTAACAAGTTTCTTTCACAATAACCCACTCCACATGAAGACAATGGTGTCTTTCTAATATAGTTTCATTCAAAACCCGCTTTTGTTTTTGGTCGTTGCATGAAACTGCAGCAGCTAGGCAAATTTCTTTTCTAGCACAGGCCCAGAGTAAAATCCCAGCTTTAATCAAAATTTTGCCACTGAGGTCAAGAACAGAACTTTATGGGCTGTGCTTGCACACTTGCATATGGATGAGAGCTTCACTCAGTAACCCGTTCCTCTGATAGAGAACCAGTTATCCTTTATAATGAAGTGACTTATCAGACTGTAAATTCAAAATTCCCTTAGAAAAGTTTGCAAAACAAGCCTTGTAAATTATATGAAATATATCCCATTCTCCCTGTGTACACATGCTGTATGGCATACCATTATATCATTTTCCCTGTGTCTGCCATAAAAGGCAAGAACTTGAGCATAGAAGTCGAGGGACTGATGAATGTGTGTAATTTACTGAAACTATTGGGCTAATCCTCTTCCCCCCACCCTCTTGCATAAACTGTGAGAGCCATAAGACAGCTGGATGAACTCTCTGAAAGGAGGAACAGATATCAGCACCCTGATAAGAAACAGAGCATTCACTTGTTCTAGTTACGGTCAGAGAAAAATCAGCATCAGATCTGCTGATCGTCCTCATGAAGGATACGACCAGTGCTGTATTTAGCTGCAGGGCCAAATCCCTTGATAGATACGGAAGGACCTCTAGTGCATGCATTATCTTTTACTTCATAAACGGTGCTTTGCATATTGTGACTGTAGTTTTTTAAAAGTCATTTGGAACCTCCGTTACCCAGGCGTTTCTTAAGTATCACATATGAGGGAAAAAAGGCTTTTGATGAAAAAAATACAGAAGCAGAAAGTATTCAAGTTCTTATTTCCACCCAGGTGTGTCTCCATGCTGATGGCAGGAACAGACAACAGCACATATCAGACAAAGTGAATTTTGCTATCTAGATTAGAAGTAAGGTGCCCATTTCTGAAACCTCCTGCTGCTACAGCGTACCTTACAGATAGCCCCAAATTCTTTGCTTTTGATGCTGTTTTAACACCCATGGCTCATAACAGCAGGTATTGGTGAATCATAGAATCATAAAATCATAGAATAGTTAGGGTTGGAAAGGACCTTAAGATCACCTAGTTCCAACCCCCCTGCCATAGGCAGGGACACTTCCCACTAAACCATGCCGCCCAAGGCTCTGTCCAACCTGGCCTTAAACACCGCCAGGGATGGAGCATTCATAACTTCCCTGGGCAGCCCATTCCAGGGCCTCACCACCCTTACAGTAAACAATTTCTTCCTCCTATCCAATCTAAACTTCCCCTGTTTAAGTTTGAACGCGTTACCCCTTGTCCTACCACTACAGTCCCTAATGAAAATGAACAATCTTTAAACTTGTCCCTGTTCAGTTTTTACTGGCAAACTGCAGGGCACGAATGTTCATGGGCACTTCAGATACAACAGAGCTAAATACCTGCAGCCTAAACAGCAAAGCCTACCCTTAATCCATGAAATTTTACTAGGGTTCCCAGAGGCACATGAAGTTCTGTTAAGCATTTGCAGAAAATAACTGCCCTTCCATAATGCATCTTGGAATGACAAGAGTGGCAGACATCGTTTTACATTGAAATCTCGATGTATGTTAAATTGGGACATAAAGGACAGTGTCCACTGCCTTTTGTATAATAGCCTATCTGGATCACTTACCCACGAGATGGGAGGCTTTGAAGTAAATTACATATTTTTTCCTGAGGCTTTTGAAGACACATTAGTAAGGATACATTGACTTTTTTACCTCACTGAAGCCTGAAATACTGTAAAAAGACTCTCCTGTGTTCTAGCAGAAACTGAGCAATTAGAAAGTTGTCCAAGATATGCTGGTCCAGAAAAGAAAGCCTGTGAGAAGCGCAAAGAATGGAGGCTGGAATAAAATGCATGATCAGCTATAGAAACGGAATTAAACTTAATATTATATTGACTTAAGATACTGTAGAATAAAAATTGTGAAGCACGGGAAGTACCTGAATTCTCTGAGCAATATAACAAAGGTTTTTATAATTTGCTTTCCAGGTAATTTTAGTTCTTTGACATAATATATTGATTTCTCAGATCTCTAGCTAACTTTCAATTATAGTCACGTCTGATTAGTATTTACCAATATCAGGGACAAGAGGTATCTTTACCTGAAGGGCAAGGGGAACTCACCCCTGACCAACTGGATAGCCTCCTATGATGAAATGACTGGCTCAGCAAACAAGAGGAGAGTAGTGCTTGTTTTTTATGTTGATGTCAGAGAAGCTTTTGATGCTGTCTCCCATAGCATCCTAATAGAGTAGTTGATGAAGTATAGGCTAGATAAGTGAACAGAGGGGTGAGCTGAAATCTGGCTGAACTTCTGGACTCAAAGGGTTGTGATCAGTGGCATGAAGTACAGTTAGAGGCTAGTCCCTAAAGGTGTCTGCCAGGCATCAATACTGGAACCAATGCTGATTAAGACCTTTGCTAATAACTGGGATACTGGGACAGACTGCATTGTCACCAAATTTGCAAATGATACCCAACTGGAAGGAGTGACTGGCAAATCAGATGGTGATGCTACCATTCACTGGGACCTGAACAGGCTAGACAGATGGGCTCAAAAGAATCTAATGGAGTTCAATAAGAGGAAATGCACCATCATTCCCCTGGAGAGGAACAACCCCAGGTATACACTGGGAACCTACCAGGTAGAAAGCAGTACAGCAGAGAAGGACCTAGCGGTAGACACCACACAGATCATGAGCCAGCAATGTGCCCTTGTAGCAAAAAAGGACAACAGCTTTCTGGGAGCACAGGGCCAGGAGGTTGAGGGAGATGATCCTTCCCATTTACTCAGTGCTGGTGAGACATATCTGGATTGCTGGGTCCAGTTCTGTGCTCCCTGGTTCGAGAGAGACATGGGAACACTAGAGAAGGTCCAGTGAAGGGCCATGAAGATTGTTAAAGAACTGGAGCACTTGTCATACAAGGAAAAGCTGAGAGAGTTGGACCTGTTCAGCCTTGGGAAGAGAAGGCTCCAGACAGTATGTCATCAGTGTGCTTAAATACCTGATACGAGAATGTAAAGAAGTCAGAGACAGGCTTTTCTTAGTGGTGTTCAGTGACAGGGCAAGAGGATATGGGCACAAATTCAAAATCTTTAAACACAGGAAAAGGCTTTTTTTTTTTTTTTTACTAAAATTGTGGCTGAATACTGGCACAGGTTGCCCAGAGAAATTGTGGTGTCTCCATCCTTGGAGACATTAAAAATCTGATCAGACATGGCCCTGAGAAACTTGCTCTAGGTGACCCTACCCTGAGCAGAAGTTGGACTAGATAATCTACAGAGGTTGCTTTCAGTTTCAGACATGCTGTGATTCGGTAATGTTCAATTGCCACATGCCATTTGGGAGGTACTTATGTTCATGGCAATATTTTTATAGAATCATAGAATCAGAATGGTTACGGTTGGAAGGGGTTAAGGTCCATTTGAGATCTTTAATAGTGACCTTTAAGATCACCCAGTTTCAACCCCCCTGCAATGGGCAGGGACACCTTTCAGTAGACCAGGTTGCTCACAGTCCCGTCCAGCCTGGCCTTGAACACTGCCAGGGATGGAGCAGCCACAGCTTCTCTGGGCAGCCTGTGCCAGTGCCTCACCACCTGTATGGTAAGGAACTTCTTTCTAATGTCTAATCAAAATCTCCCCTCTTTCAGTTTAAAGCCGTTCCCCCTTGTCCTGGCACTACACGCCCTTGTGAAAAGTCCCTCTCAATTTTTCCTGTAGGCCCCTTTTAGTTACTGGAAGGCTGCTCTAAGGTCTTCCCGAGCCTTCTCCAGGCTGAACAAACCCAACTCTCTCAGCTTGTCTTCATCGGAGAACTGCTCCAGCCCCCTAAGCATCTGTGACCCTCCTCTAGACCCACTCAAGCAAGTCCGTATCCCTCTCGTGTTGGGGTTCCAGAGCGGAACACAGTACTGCAGGTGGGGTCTCACGAGAGAAAGACAGAAAATAGAAATTAAATTAATTGGAAACTATCCGTAGTATCAAAGAAATATCTTTGACAAATAAGTCTTTTCAGCTGTGGAGTGGACATGAGGATATTTTTCAGTGGTGTGCCAAGCAGCTCCATGGCTGCATATCATGAAATAATTATGAGTCAAGTGGACTGAGGGAAGGAAAAATGGAGATTCTCTTGTCAGCTGAAAGTTGGAAGAGAGACGAGAGAAAGTAGGAATGAAATAGGAAATGACACATAATGGCTGACCACATAATGGCTGACCACATAATACCATTTCTTTAACTGTGTTGCCATTGTCTTTCCATTGCTCTGTTTCCTCTCTTTCATAATAAAGTCTGTACAGTGAATGGGCAAAATCCATGCCTTGTTTAGAGAGTTAAATTAAAACTAAAGTTGAAAGTAGAATTCTCAGGTGGGCCAACAACAGATCGTACTTTCAATCTTGTTTTTAATTTGTTTGTATGAAACACTGTTTTGGTTTTTGCACAAAACAACCCCCATCATATCCCTAGCATCCTAGAGAAGCAGTCTGAGCTAATTCAGTACTGCACCATTTCCCCAGGACAAAAAACGTCATCAGAATTTTAAACACCTTAAATAGGTCATAAAGACTGATCATCAGGTTTTAACAGTAGCTTATGAGTGTCAGTGATCCCTCCCTCCATCTCAGAAAGGTAAACAAGGGTCTGTACCCACCAAGTCTCAAGTTTGCTGCTTCTTTCTGGAGTTTTTACCTCCTCACACCAAGAGAGGTGTGAGATACTACTGTCAACAATGAGCTGCCCATGTGCACTCAGCCCCAGACCTGAGCCCCTGCCAGGGCAGAGGAGCATCTCACCACCACAGCAGGGGGCTGGAGACTTGACTGGGAAGGTGACTCGCACTTCGGAACATCTCTCGAGCTTTGACAGATTTTGCTGTTACTTACCTCTTCTATAGTTACTCACTCTAGACATTTAGTAGAAAGTTTCTATCTAAAGATTTTGGTAATGAAAGTGATTTTAAACAGACAAATGGGGTAAGTTACCAATAATAAAGCCAGCCCTCTCCCAACCAGCAACTGTAAACATGATTATTTTTCCTGCCTTGTGCAACCTAGGAGGCAGCCAGGAGTTTTTGCACAATGAGGTTTTTTCTTTCTTCCTATTCGGGCTATTTTAACTATTTGTCATTTCTAAGAGCTGAAAAGACTGAAATGCTCAATTTTGAAGACAATTTATTCCTTAGATAATGACAATGGGCCAAGGAAGGCCTGCCAGTAACTGTTCAGGCTGATCACACAGCTTCTGCTTGGAGATGAACAGGGTACCCTCGGGGAAAAAGCACATCCATGTAGAAGAAAGTATTGTTTGTACTGTTACTACCACCTAGCATCTTGGAGGTTGTTCTTGGTGTATTTTGAATGAAATAACAATTGCAGGTATTCTGAAACAGAAGGAATAAAATAATTTCCTTGAATAAAAGGAAACCAGTGCTCAGTCACTGATTCTCTGAGCTGCTTCAGATTTAAGCAAAAAACATGCCTTCACTCAGCAGAAAATGTCTCAGTCATTTTCTGCTCTATGTCCAGAGCCTCCTAATAGGTTGTTTTCAGCATGGCAAGACACCTCTCATCTGCCATGACAAAGTTCCCTTTAAACACCTCAGATCTGCAGAAACCTTTATTGTACCAATAGACATTTTCTTTCACTGTTTAAACTGGCTTCCCACAAGAGGAAACTATGCTGATTTAAAGGCGTCCATCTTGGGTTTATGTTTGGGTTGTTTTTTTTGCCAATGTAACAACATCTTTTCAGGCATTGTGATGTCTGCCAGCATTGGGAAAGTAGCACTCCTGAGAAAATAAAGTAACAGAGAGACTGGAGTTTCTGCAAAGTTAGGATAAGTTATAGCAAGGAGCGATGCATCCCAACTAGAAGGAAGTTTAGCAGGAGGGCCAGGAGACCTCCTTGGATGGATAAGGAGCTGCTGAACAAAATTCGAAGGAAACAAGAGTCTTATAAAAGGTGGAAGCAAGGACAGGCGGCCTGGGAAGAATACAGGGATGTTGTCTGGGAAGCTAGGGACCAGGTTAGGAAAGCTAAGGCCCACCTAGAATTAAACTTTGCTAGGGATGTTAAGGATAACAGGAAGGGATTTTATGGGTACATTGCAAATAAAAGACAGGTTAGGGACAGCGTGGGCCCTCTCCAGAAGTTATCGGGAGAACTGGCTACCCTGGATTTGGAGAAGGCTGAGGTTCTTAATGACTTCTTTGCCTCAGTCTTCACCGGCAAATGCTCTGACCACACCACCCAAGTCTTGGAAGGCAGATGCAGGGACAGTGAGAATGAAGACCCTGGGCCCACTGTGGGGGAGGATCTTGTTCGAGACCACCTTAGGAACCTGAATGTATACAAGTCCATGGGACAGGATGAAATCCATCTGTGGGTCCTGAAGGAGCTGGCAAATGAAGTTGCTAAGCCACTGTCCATCATATTTGAAAAATCCTGGCAGTCAGGTGAAGTTCCCGATGACTGGAAAAAGGGAAATATAACCCCCATTTTTAAGAAGGGGAAAATGGATGATGCACGGAATTACAGACCAGTCAGTCTCACCTCTGTGCCTGGCACAATCTTGGAGCGGATTCTCCTGGAAGGCATGCCAAGGCACATGAAAAGCAACAAGGTGCTTGGTGACAGCCAGCATGGCTTCACTAAGGGGAAATCCTGCCTGACCAATCTGGTGACCTTCTATGAAGGGGCTACGGAACTGATGGACAGGGGCAGAGCAGTTGATGTCATCTACCTGGACTTGTGTAAAGCCTTTGACACTGTCTCCCATGACATCCTTCTCTCTAAGTTGGAGAGACATCAATTTGATAGGTGGACCACTCGGTGGATAAAGAACTGGCTGGATGGCCGCACGCAAAGAGTAGTGCTCAGTGGCTCAATGTCCAGCTGGAGACCGGTAACGAGTGGTGTCCCCCAGGGATCGGTGTTGGGACCGGTCTTGTTCAACATCTTTGTAGGTGACATGGACAGTGGGATTGAGTGCGCCCTCAGCAAGTTTGCCGATGACACCAAGCTGTGTGGTTCGGTTGATACATTGGAGGGAAGGAATGCCATCCAGAGGGACCTTGACACGCTTGTGAGGTGGGCTGATGCCAACCTCATGAAGTTTAACCATGCTAAGTGCAGGGTCCTCCACCTGGGTTGGAGCAATGCCAGGCACAGCTACAGGTTGGGCGGGGAGGAGATTGAGAGCAGCCCTGCGGAGAAGGACTTGGGGGTGTGGGTTGATGAAAAAATGAACATCAGCCGGCAGTGTGCGCTTGCAGCCCAGAAGGCCAACCGTATCCTGGGCTGCATCAAAAGGAGTGTGACCAGCAGGTCGAGGGAGGTGATCCTGCCCCTTTACTCTGCTGTCGTGAGACCTCACTTGGAGTATTGTGTGCAGTTCTGGTGTCCTCAACATAAAAAGGACATGGAACTGTTAGAACAAGTCCAGAGGAGGGCCACGAGGATGATCAGGGGACTGGAGCACCTCTCGTATGAAGATAGGCTGAGAAAATTGGGGCTGTTCATCCTGGAGAAGAGAAGGCTGCGTGGAGACCTCATAGCAGCCTTCCAATACCTGAAGGGGGCCTATAGGGATGCTGGGGAGGGACTCTTCATTAGGGACTGTGGTGAGAGGACAAGGGGTAATGGGTTCAAACTTAAACAGGGGAAGTTTAGATTGGATATGAGGAAGAAATTCTTTACTGTAAGGGTGGTGAGGCCCTGGAATGGGTTGCCCAGGGAAGTTGTGAATGCTTCATCCCTGGTGGCGTTCAAGGTGGGGTTGGACATAGCCTTGGATGGCATGGTTTAGTGGGAGGTGTCCCTGCCCGTGGGAGGTGTCCCTGCCCATGGCAGGGGGGTTGGAACTAGATGATCTTGAGGTCCTTTCCAACCCTAACTATTCTATGATTCTATTCTATGATTCTAATTTACTTTCAGGTAAACCTCAAGGCTGCTGCTGCAATCTCTCTGCATGAAGTGTTTCTGTGCCACTGGAATTACATGAGAGAACTGAAGAACATCACAGAAACGCTGGAGGGGTTCTGTGTCTGCTTTGTGGGGAGGAAGGTGGAAGAAGTGTCCTGATACTAGCAGTGAGGAGCTGAAACAGAAATGAAACCCCACACCCATGAACAGCAGCCTCTCAAGTTTCCTATTTGCTAGTGCATAAGATATTTGGCACAGGAGAATGGGGTTGAGACTGCATCTATCTCAATGTGCAGTGGGATAAGAAAGCAGCACAGGCTGCAACCCAAGAGGCTGTTCACTATTGCAGCTTGCTAGGGGATCAAGCTCCGGGTAGGTAGCACATCTGAAGTCAAGTGTTGTGTTGCAATCTGCCTGAAAATGCCTGAGGTGTGTTACAAGGGACACACTGAGGCAGGGACTGGCTGTGTCTACCTTGTGCTAAATGTGGCAGGTATGAGCAGCCCAAAGTCCAAGCTTTAATCTTAGTGAGCTGGGGCCATGAATTCCACACGATAATTTGACTATAGGAAGGAATGTGGAGTTGAACCGAATACTGATTTTTTTGTTAAAATGTGATAGCATCTCTAGAGGCTAGTGCTGCTGGAGAAAAATATGTACATATATTTACATGGATGAGAGCTACTGTAGCTGCTCCAGTAAGAAAAATGTTTTAAATTAAGAGCTGTCTGTTTTTTTCATGAGAGTGTGGTGTGGTGCAAATAATAAACATATGGAAGACTTGAAGTGCTTCTTAACAAAGTACTTGGAGCCCTGACTATTTTTGGTATTCTCATCTTGCTGCTGCTCTGGAATCCACTAATAAAACAGTTTCATAGGAGCTTCTTTTCATTTTATATGCCTTTTGTGGTACAATTAGTTCTTAGAAGAAAGTGTTCTGTATTCAGATGTAAATTCGCAAGTCCAAATTTATGTCTGCCCTTTTAACAGATTAAATCATCTATCTGTATGTCTGCTTTTAATGGGACAGTGCAAATCATTTTTAAGTCATGAAAAATAAGTTTTTATGGACCTAATATGCTGGGAAGCTGCCGGAACCTCTTATCTCATTTGAGTATGGCGTTGGAGGAAACAAACATGAGGAAGAGAAGCTGAAGGACATGAGGATCAATAGAGCTGCTAGGAGATTATGGGTAAGATTAGACTGATTTATAGAACATTCTAGACAGGTTTTTAGTCCTGGATATGACATGTCTCTATGAATGGGAGGTTACAGAACACATAATGAAAAATGTTTTCCTGATTGGAAGGTTTCATTTATATCCATGCCAAAAATAAAATAGTTTCTGATTTACAGTTCTGCTGGCTGAACAAATTGTTTGGTGTGGAAACTTTGACAAACTTTTCTGGCCTTATTTTTCTCATTAGGCACCTTTTTCTGTCCCTAAAAACATACTTCATTCTGAATTCAGCCCTCTTTATTCCTCCTTTCCTTTTGCTGCTGCTGAGTTAGCTCTCTTCAACACGAGTTAGACTTTCAACCATTATAGCTGCTTTTGTCACCGAAGTCTCCTTTCTAAGAATAAAATTTTTCCTCCTGTGCTCTAAATTAGTAAGAAAAAAAAATTATTTAGTATATCCCTTGGATGTCCGTTTCTTTTGGGCATCTCAACATAGAATCATAGAATCATAGAACAGTTAGGGTTGGAAAGGACCTTATGATCATCTAGTTCCAACCCCCCTGGGTTCTTCTAATGCATCTTCCTGTTTAAGGTGATTACGTTAGCCTTGATCATATCTGCCTCTCAACCACTGGCGTGATCTAGATGGGATTTCAAGAGGCCCCATAGTTTCACTTTGTCTCTACTTCTCTTCCGTTTCTGTTCTCTAAGATGGACGCCCTTGGCTAGGACATGGTCATTCACACTCCTGTGAATGTCATCTAAGTGACCCAAGCCATCACACCACCCATCATGGTAAAGATCTGCCAATCTGTTCTAAATGAGCTTGAACATTGTACTTGCTTATAGACAGTATTGCTACTTCAGCACAGTTGGACAGTCAGGCTGAATAGTCTTACACTGTAGCTTGGCTGGATAACCCAAGCATGGCTCCATGGCTCTATACTGGGACAGCTATGCTCTTCCTGGTCTGGGATGTAGTTTCGTGAGTAATACTTCAGGGATCTTTATGCAGATCTCTGTTTGCAATGTAAACATGCTTCTGAACTTCCAGTCCCTCTTCACAAAAGACGCATGCAGATATACACATTTTAGGATTTTCTTCATTTGCAAAGTGATTAACCTTGTCATTAAAATTTTGATTGATATTTTCCAGAATCCTGACCTGGCAAGATGTTTGAAAACAAGCTTAAAACTCACCAAATTGCAATTTATAATACTTGCAGCATCCACATAAGTCAACTTTTATCATTGAGAAGAATGAACACTTGAATTCCACCTGAATTCCATCCCAACACACCCAGTCGGTTAGTAGCACCTATAGTAAACGTTCGGAGCAATGTAGGGATATTCCAGCTGCTCCAGCCAATGAGCCGGCTTCAAATGGATCTCGGCTCAAATGCCTCTACACAAATGCCCGTAGTATGGGGAACAAACAAGAGGAATTAGAGATGTGTGCACATCTGCGGGGGTATGATATCATAGGCATCACAGAAACATGGTGGGATGGCACCTATGACTGGTGTGTTGGAATGGAAGGTTACCGGCTCTTTAGGAAAGACAGGCCTGGCAGACGGGGAGGGGGAGTTGCTATTTATGTTAGGGATAGGCTAGAGAGTATGGAACTCTGTCTGGGGACAGGTGAGCAGTCGACAGAGAGTTTGTGGGTCAGGGTTAAAGGGAGGACAGCGATGGGTGACATTATCGTGGGGATCTGTTACAGACCGCCTGACCAAGGGGACTTGCTGGACGAAGCGCTCCATAGGCAGATAGGAGCAGCCTCACGCTTGCAGGCCCTTGTTCTCATGGGAGACTTCAACCACCCTGATATCTGTTGGAGGGATGGTACGGCCCGGCACAAGCAATCCAGAAGGTTCCTTGATTGCGTGGAAGACAACTTCCTTCTGCAAGTAATAGAGGAGCCGACAAGGAGAGGTGCCATGCTTGACCTCATCCTCACCAACAGGGAAGGGCTGGTTGGGAATGTGACACTCCAGGGCAGCCTTGATTGCAGCGATCATGAGATGGTTGAGTTTGAGATCCTCAGGACAGTGAGAAGAGCGTGCAGCAAGCTCACTGCCCTGGACTTCAAGAGAGCAGACTTTGGCCTCTTCAGGAACCTGCTCAGTAAGGTTCCATGGGATACAGCCCTCGAGGGCAGGGGGGCCCAAGACTGTTGGTTGATATTCAAGGATCACCTGCTGCAAGCTCAGGAGCGGTGCATCCCAACTAGAAGGAAGTTCAGCAGGAGGGCCAGGAGACCTCCTTGGATGGATAAGGAGCTGCTGAGGAAAATTCGAAAGAAAAAAGAGGCTTATAAAAGGTGGAAGCAAGGTCAGGCGGCCTGGGGAGAATACAGGGATGTTGTCCGGGAAGCTAGGGACCAGGTTAGGAAAGCTAAGGCCCACTTAGAATTAAACTTGGCTAGGGATGTTAAGGATAACAGGAAGGGATTTTATAGGTACATTGCCGATAAGAGACAGGTTAGGGACACCGTGGGCCCTCTCCAGAAGCTGTCGGGAGAACTGGCTACCCTGGATTTAGAGAAGGCTGAGGTTCTTAATGACTTCTTTGCCTCAGTCTTTACGGGCAAATGCTCTGACCACACCACCCAAGTCTTGGAAGGCAGATGCAGGGACAGTGAGAATGAAGACCCTGGGCCCACTGTGGGGGAGGATCTTGTTCGGGACCACCTTAGGAACCTGAATGTATACAAGTCCATGGGACAGGATGAAATCCATCCGCGGGTCCTGAAGGAGCTGGCAAATGAAGTTGCTAAGCCACTGTCCATCATATTTGAAAAATCCTGGCAGTCAGGTGAAGTTCCCGATGACTGGAAAAAGGGAAATATAACCCCCATTTTTAAGAAGGGAAAAATGGATGACCCAGGGAATTACAGACCAGTCAGTCTCACCTCTGTGCCTGGCAAAATCTTGGAGCGGATTCTCCTGGAAGGCATGCCAAGGCACATGAAAAGCAACAAGGTGCTTGGTGACAGCCAGCATGGCTTCACTAAGGGGAAATCCTGCCTGACCAATCTGGTGACCTTCTATGAAGGGGCGACGGAACTGATGGACAGGGGCAGAGCAGTTGATGTCATCTACCTGGACTTGTGTAAAGCCTTTGACACTGTCTCCCATGACATCCTTCTCTCTAAGTTGGAGAGACATCAATTTGATAGGTGGACCACTCGGTGGATAAAGAACTGGCTGGATGGCCGCACGCAAAGAGTAGTGCTCAGTGGCTCAGTGTCCAGCTGGAGACCGGTAACGAGTGGTGTCCCCCAGGGATCGGTGTTGGGACCGGTCTTGTCAACATCTTTGTGGGTGACATGGACAGTGGGATTGAGTGCGCCCTCAGCAAGTTTGCCGATGACACCAAGCTGTGTGGTTCGGTTGATACATTGGAGGGAAGGAATGCCATCCAGAGGGACCTTGACACGCTTGTGAGGTGGGCTGATGCCAACCTCATGAAGTTCAACCATGCCAAGTGCAAAGTCCTCCACCTGGGTCGGAGCAATGCCAGGCACAGCTACAGATTGGGCGGGCAGGAGATTGAGAGCAGCCCTGCGGAGAAGGACTTGGGGGTGTTGGTCGATGAAAAAATGAACATGAGCCGGCAGTGTGCGCTTGCAGCCCAGAAGGCCAACCGTATTCTGGGCTGCATCAAAAGGAGTGTGACCAGCAGGTCGAGAGAGGTGATCCTGCCCCTTTACTCTGCTCTCGTGAGACCTCACTTGGAGTATTGTGTGCAGTTCTGGTGTCCTCAACATAAAAAGGACATGGAAGTGTTAGAACAAGTCCAGAGGAGGGCCACGAAAATGATCAGGGGACTGGAGCACCTCTCGTATGAAGATAGGCTGAGAAAGTTGGGGCTGTTCAGCCTGGAGAAGAGAAGGCTGCATGGAGACCTCATAGCAGCCTTCCAATACCTGAAGGGGGCCTATAGGGATGCTGGGGAGGGACTCTTCATTAGGGACTGTGGTGAGAGGACAAGGGGTAATGGGTTTAAACTTAAACAGGGGAGGTTTAGATTGGATCTGAGGAAGAAATTCTTTACTGTGAGGGTGGTGGGGCCCTGGAATGGGTTGCCCAGGGAGGTTGTGAATGCTTCATCCCTGGCGGCGTTCAAGGTGGGGTTGGACATAGCCTTGGATGGCATGGTTTAGTGGGAGGTGTCCCTGCCCATGGCGGGGGGGTTGGAACTCGATGATCTTGAGGTCCTTTCCAGCCCTTACTATTCTGTGATTCTGTGATTCTGTGTGAATAAATGCAGTCATGACAAGTAACACAGCTCTCCAAGAAGTGTAAGATGAAGTTATAAGGCTTCATCTTCCATAGTACAGGTCATATTATTGGGTATGTTCTTCATGGCAGTCAGGTGAAGTTCCCGATGACTGGAAAAAGGGAAATATAACCCCCATTTTTAAGAAGGGGAAAATGGATGACCCAGGGAATTACAGACCAGTCAGTCTCACCTCTGTGCCTGGCAAGATCTTGGAGCAGATTATCCTGGAAGTCATGCTAAGGCACATGAAAAGCAACAAGGTGCTTGGTGACAGCCAGCATGGCTTCACTAAGGGGAAATCCTGCCTGACCAATCTGGTGACCTTCTATGAAGGGGCTACGGAACTGATGGACAGGGGCAGAGCAGTTGATGTCGTCTACCTGGACTTGTGTAAAGCCTTTGACACTGTCTCACATGGCATCCTTCTCTCTAAGTTGGAGAGACATCAATTTGATACATGGACTGCTCGGTCATGGTACTGTTAGAACAAGTGCAGAGGAGGGCCACGAGGATGATCAGGGGACTGGAGCACCTCCCGGATGAAGATAGGCTGAGAAAATTGGGGCTGTTCATCCTGGAGAAGAGAAGGCTGCGTGGAGACCTCATAGCAAGTTTCCAATACCTGAAGGGGGCCTATAGGGATGCTGGGGAGGGACTCTTCATTAGGGACTGTGGTGAGAGGACAAGGGGTAACGGGTTCAAACTTAAACAGGGGAAGTTTAGATTGGATATGAGGAAGAAATTGTTTACTGTAAGGGTGGTGAGGCCCTGGAATGGGTTGCCCAGGGAAGTTGTGAATGCTTCATCCCTGGTGGCATTCAAGGTGGGGTTGGACCGAGCCTTGGATGGCATGGTTTAGTGGGAGGTATCCCTGCCCATTGCAGGGGAGTTGGAACTCGACGATCTTGAGGTCCTTTCCAACGCTTACTATGATATGATTCTATGATCTCTGATGTATGGCAGATCTGATAGGTATGAACAATGAACCCTAAAAGACTCCTCACCACTAACTAGACACAGTCTCTGCTACTGCCAACACTATATAGTCAGAGGGTTATCATCCTGAGTATTTAACTGCAGTCTGGAGGCAGAGTTCTTACCAGTCTGCAAGACCTAGCTCAGAGATGTCCCCCTTCTTATTTTGGTGTAGGAACCAGCAGAATTGCCAATCATGAGAGCCTCTTCATGGTGTTAGGACAACGAGCACTATCTTCAGTTTATGAGTTATAATAAACACATCTGATAAAGTAAAACCAACACCAAAACAAAGGGTCTGTTGATAAAAATTCCTTCTACTGGAAGTAGTTGTTTGACATTTAAGTTAAAAGGCAAAAAAAACCCTTTGCCATTGCTCTGTTTTGCCCACATAAGCAATAAGGACAAGGCAATTGTGGGATGCACTCTAGGGTACTTTGGCTGTTGGTGTTTGCATATGCCTCTAGCAGCACACTCAAAGTGCTGAGACTGGATCTTTCGGTGCCTCTCCCCACTTCAGAACAGCAGCGTCTTTTCCAGCTCCTTTTTGCTCTAGTGTCAGGTCACAGATGAACTGTCCACCAAATGAGTGCCTTCTAAAATAAGGATGGCTTGGAGATTTCTTTTGTGCCATTGTGTCCGAGGCCCGTCAAGGAGGGAAGAGAAATACTTGCAATTTTCAGGCTAGGACAAAGCTCAGTCATTCAGGACTGAACAATAATGAGAAAAAGAGGCGAATCACAAAAGAGAAAGCTGGTCACAATCACTATTACAGCCCCTGCAGCTGTTCACAGTGAAGTGTTAGCACTGGGTACAGACCTTTGAGGACATTTTTACTTTGCGGCAAAAATTCGCTGAGTCTGAATGTGATAGACAGAAAACTGTGTGTTAAAATCACAGAATGAGTATTAAGACAATAATGGAATTCTTAGTTCCTTAATTTGGGGATTCTTAATTTTTGTCTGCTTCCTGCCTCTGGCAACATAGGTAGTTCAGTGCTGGTGAAATGAATGTGAAGACAATTTTCTCCATCTGTCTAGCACTTGACTTCAGCTTAAGCACTGTTTTCCTCATTTCAGTGCCCTGTGCTGGTCCTAGCCATATGGATTACCTCAAAAGGGATGCGGCAAAGCACCATGACATGTTGCTTCTCCTCTCCACTTTAGACAAAATTATTAAAAAGACTGAGGAAAAGATCAACTTAGCCCCTGTTTGCATTCTAGGTGAGTGGCATCTTCCTAAGGGTCTGTGGTTTGGGAGGTGTTACCTGCTGGAACTGCTCTGAATTATTACACTTATTTTAGTCAAGCACAGATTAGTCTTCAGCCAGATTGTCTGGACTTTGAACATTGTGCACAGAATGTGGTTGTTAATGGACATTTTGCTTATGGACAGCTCTTTTTCCTTGCCAGTGTCAACAACTGATTCCTTCATTCTGCCTTCTTTGTAAGTGCAGTATTAAAAATGTTCCTTCTAAAACTGAACTATAGGAGGACCTTATTATCAGAAGCACCTTCCATTCTGTTGGCTCACGAGAGTGCAAGACTCTTGAGAGCTAATGTACAATTGTGAAGAAAATCTGTCATTTTATGCAGAAAGTATTATTTTCTAATACACCAAAATCAGTGATGATTAATTATATCTCAGAATGGGCAAGTTTCTGGTCTTGCTAGGAACAATTTTTTTTCTCAGTTTAAAATCAAATATAAGTCTCTTTTCCAAAATAGGTGAGAGTGCATGTGTGCATATATCTGCTTTTCTGATCCGTTCATTCATTGATAGTATTTGGGCAAGCAGTATTTCTCACTCCGTTTTCCCATAAACTAGTCAAAAATGACTGTGAAGACTGGCATTTCACTTACACGTGACTCAGGGATTCTTCCCCTTTGCAAAGCACCAGTGTGTTTGTGCACACAGTGAAGCAAAGCCAAGGTAGTTGGGTTGGATCAGCCACCAGCTAGGACTAGAGTTTGTGGCTGTACCAAGGTACACTACAGCACTGGTTCCTATTGAAAACTAAGACACTAGCACATGCTTACGAGGGTGTATTATATCATCATCAGATGGTTCATATTATTCCCTGACAAAATAATGCATCAGTATTTATTATGAAAACTAACTGATTTGGTCCTGTGTCAATTTTATTTGCCATCAATACTGTTTTAGTTTTTGGTGGAATTCTGCCAACTTTTCCAGTTCTAGCTCCAACCAACCCCCTGAAAGCTGACTTTCACAGGCTGTCTGTGATTAGACAGTGGGGTCTCTGTAAGCGCAGTCTCATAGGAGCAGCTGTATGTTTTTTCTGTAGAGGGAACTTGTCATTAAAGAACTGAGAAGATGAGTGGGTGGTACCTTGGGCGTTTTTCTTTTAATTTGGCCCTCGTTTACTTTAGACACTATGAAGGAGTCTGCATTAGTTGATGGTGCCCACAGTTCACTTGTACTGATGAAGGCGGCTTGACAGCTGCATAAATCACTGCTAGATACCACTAATAGATTGCTGCATACGAATTTGTAGAGGACCACCCAAGCACAGCTCGGGGGCGGCCTGCAGTCACACTAGGCTTGCACATGAGTACAGTAATGCAAATTTGCTTAACTCTTTGTTAGCACTTTGTATGGTTTTCCTTTTAAGGAAGGTATCATTTTTTCTCCATTTGCTCTTAGGCTGATTTGCCAGGCAGGTGAAGAAAGCTGGCAGTGTCCAGTGCTTCCCATCATCAATTGCTGTGGGCTTGAATGAAGTTTTATTTGTTTTTTCATGGAGGGACACCAGCTTGTTTCCTCATCCTGAGTTGTACAATCCAGTGGGAGGGAGAAGGAGAGTGAAAAGGGTGGGAAAAGAGAAATGAGCTCGTAGTTCAGTGTAGGTACTTCTTGTACACTAGAGAGAAAAGCTTGGGCAGGGCAAAGCAATCATTAAATAACCTGTCTAACAGTGAGGAATTGTATCCTGCCATCTCTAGTTGAAGACACAATGGAGGTCAGGACTTGGTAACATACCCATCAGAAGGAATAATACAAGTGCATAGGAACACAAACTTGTTTCTAGTGGCTGTATGTGCAAATCTGGGTAAGATGTTCAGCTGCCACATTAAAATCTAGAAGGCTGTTGATCTATTGCCACTTGACATGAGCCAAGCCCTGGGAAGCATTAATCAATAGCAAGGTTATGTTATCCATCACGGGACATGGGATAGAAGTTGGAAAGCCTGCTTCTTATCAGATGCTCTGTGTCATCTCTCTGGGGCTGCTGTGTCACACAAGTACTGGGCCTACGGCTTCCTGCAGTGGCAGCTGCTAATGGATTCCTGACCTTTTGGCTAATGACTATGGTATCAGTAGCTTTATGGTTTTCATGTGCTTTATTAAGGAGTACTTTTCTCACTTTAAAGAAGTTACAGATTTGTGCTTACAGAGGTCACTTGTCATTCCCCACTCAGCCTGCTGTGGTGCTATCATGGTAAAAAATCTCTTGTCTTTCTTCCCAGTATAACATTAATCAGAACTCTAATATAACACAATCTGAAAAAAATATTGCTTGTCCTGTAGTTGTTACTAGAGGCAAGAGTCTCTTAAATAGAAATTTCCATGTTTCCCTCTCCCAGCCTGATCTCTAAACTGAATGGATGTGCAGAGAGTCAAAACTTCATAAATGTGCATTTCTGTAATTTGCATGTAATTAACCTAAGTGTGTGCAAAATAACAATTCACAGCTGGCTTTTTAGTACAAACAGTCATTTGTATGGTCAATTGCAAAGACTGGGCTTACAGGCATGGTAACAGTAATGATGAATTTTGGGGGGGTGTGTGCATGTTCACAGGTCTGCATTGAGACTGTATTACCTGTGTTGTGGGAAGGAAGTCAAAATCACAAACAAGTATTGTACAACCCTTAAGAGGGGGTCAGCAAGTGAATTACTCTGCATTTCCTTTTTTTAGCACTAGTGGCTTTTCAGTCCTTGCCATACCTGTTTCCATGGTGACATCTGGAAATTGCCTCTTTGTATCATGTGGTTTGATTTGACCAGTTTTGGCATCTGAAAGTCAATCAAAATCTCCTCTGTGATGAGCACTTTCAGCATTGTGGTGCCCTACCCCCGAAGTTTCAGTTTGAAGGAGGTGAGTAGTGACAAAGAAGACATCCTGCAAGAATTGACATGCTTGTTCATACCTGGAGGGAAAAAAAAAAAAAAAAAAAAAAGAAATTTGAACAAACATTCACACTTAACTAAAGCTTTTTCCTGTTTAAAAGAAGCCTTTGTTTTCCAGTCAGAGACCAGCACTAATACTTTCTGTCTTAGAGTCACTTAGATGAACACAAAGGAGTTCCAGCCACTTCAGCCAGTAAGTCGGCTTCACTGAGGGCCCAACTTAAATGCCACTATGCAAACACAAGTAGCACAGGGAATAAAGAAAAAGAGTTAGAGATGTGCACATGCCTACTGTGATCTTACTGGCATCAAGGAGATGCGGTGGGGTAGCTTCTATGACTGGAGTGTTGTAATGGAATGATACAGCTCTTCAGAAAGAAGGCTGGGGAAATGAGGAGGCGGTGTCACCATCTGTATCAGTGACCAGTTGGAGTGCATGGTGCTCTGCCTGGGGATAACTGGGGAGCTGACTGAGAGCTTATGGGTCAAGATTGAAAGGAGGGCAGGGACATTACAGTGGCGGTCTGCTACAGGCTGTCCAATGAGGAATAGCAAGTGGATGAGGTCCTCTACAGACAGATAAGAGCAGTCTCTCATTCACAAGCCCCAGGTCCTCATGGGGACTTCAACCATCCCAGTATCTGTTGGAGGGACAATACAGCAAGGCACAAACAATCCAAGAGGTTGCTGGAACATGCTTATGATAACTTCCTTCTCCAAGTGATAGAGAGGCAATGAGGAAAGGTGCTATGTTGCGTCTTCTTCTCACCGCCAAGGAGTGGCTGGTGGGAGCATGTAGTGATAGGACAAGGGGAATGGCTTTAACCTGAAAGAGGGGAGGTTTAGATCAGATATTAGAAAGATATTCTTTACTTTGAGGGTGGTGAGGCACGGAACAGGTTGTATGGAGAAGTTGTGGATGCCCAATTCCTAGCAGTGTTCAAGCTAGGCTGCACAGGGCTTTGAGCAACCAGGTCTAGTGGAAGGTGTCCCTGCCTGTGGCAGGGGGATTGAAGCTATATCATCTTTAAGGTCCTTTTCAATCCAAACCATTCTATGATTCTTTATGTCAACACTGGATATGACAGCGTAGTATTAATAATGGCATTGACCATTAACAGACAGGAGATCTGTCAATCAGGATTTTTAATTACAGGTAAAACCACTCCAGAAGCACCTAGTAGAGTGCACTGAGCAGACGGCCTTCAATGTAAAGATCATTTAGTTATGTTTCTTGGCAATGGTCTAATGAGTTACATGTACTGTTAGCTATTTTTCATAATGTGCCAAAGCTCAACATCACACCTTGCACAGTCATGAAAGCACAAGTGGTTTTGATAAGTCTAAAAGGACTTAATCATTTTTATGGATTTGCTGCATTCCCATGCTGAGTTACGTGTTCTGAGAAAATGGCAAATGTTTGCAGGTACAAAGGATAGCAGGGGTGCTAAACAGAGTGGTAACGAATGCTGTGCCAGCTCTCAGATTACAGTTATTTACTTGGTACCTTTAAAGTAAAGAAAAAATTTTATTATAAAAAAAAAGAGAAAAAAAAAAAAGAAGCCTAAAACATACTCTTGTCCACATCTGGTTTGGTTTTATTTCTTGAAAATTAGATTTGTTTTCCTCCTCCACTCACAGGAAATATATTTAGGAACAATGTTCATCTTGGAATGGCATGCAGTGGTATGGCATGCTGACACTTTTTGAAATCTGTTTGCTTTCTACCAGTCAACAGTTGCTAAAATGTTCCTGGAATGAAAAGTGGGTTTTATCCCTTGAGTGTCCAGACCTTTGCATCCAATTATAGTACTTTCTTACACTTGTGATTAACTTCCATCTGCCTTGATGGGTGGGACACACATTAGCCAGGGAAAAAAAGAAAAAGCTTAAATGAGCTTGAGCAGTGAAATGCTGTCTTTTTCGAGGCTGCCTCAGTGTTTTCCTGCCTGTCCCAGCAAGATGCCAGGATGGTTTTGGGTATGTACCAAGATGGTCCAGAAGGTCATTTTACGTCTTTTTGTTTCTGGCATTTCTTGCCTAATACAAAAGACCAACAAAACCAGCATTATGTTTTGGGTCCTCTCTGCTGCAGCATCTGTAAAGAAAAGTTTACTGCAGGGTCTGAGTGGGACAGTGCAATTGGTGAGAGACCATGAGCTGCACCTTCAGAGGATCATGGACCTAGCCAACCCACAAGGCTGGTTTCCACAGCCCCTGGGGTGGCTGTTTAACCTAGCTGAGCTTAAGGCCTTGGGGTTTCACTGGTGACTCTTCTCAGGCCATTGCCTCTCAGTGGTGCTCCTCAGGCTGCCCATCTCAAAGCTTTGGCAGTTAAACCTCCCCAATAGTCGCCCCTAAATGGCTCACACAGACAAAGCTGGGTCTTGCCAGATATGAAAGGGAGTAAGTTACATTAACAACTGGAAGTTTGCATAATGGCTCGAGTGAGTGTAAGCTGGCCTTGGAGCTGTGCAAATGCTCCAAAACCTCTGCATGCTAGGTCTGTCCTCGCACAAGAAGATCAGGAAAGATACTATTCAGTCTAGAAAGGCTGTTCCAGGGCTATCCTCAACTATGTGTTACTGTATAAGGCATATGGGTTTTATGCCCTTTCTGAGCTGGATGATGATCAAGGAATAATTTTGCATGAGGAAGAATGGTGTAAGCAACAGTCAACAAATACTGAGCAGATTATTAACACTTAAACCACCTATATGCATTCTGAGTCTCTAAAATTATTTATTTTTTCATACTGTTTGCCCAGTAACTCCAATGGATAATTGTTAGCCTCCTTGTGATTTACAAACTGCTGCTAAGGATTTTTCAATGTCCAAAATCTGACCTGTGTTCATTACCATTTTGGGGTTTTTTGGAAAGAGATCATGTGGTCATGCATATTCATGTCATACAATATGTCTCTAATTTCTGGTTGGACAATGGTATTTAAATTGGTTTAAAGTTGTGTTTACTAGCTCAAGTATCAGAGCCCACAAGCATTTCCTAATTTCCACACAGAGACTGGTGGCATCACTAGGATTCCCCCAGGACAGCTCAGCCCCCCAGGACAGCTCAGCAGCATATCTGAGACCATCAAAGAACAAAGCAGTTATTGCACATCTGAGGTGACTTCTGCTTCTTTATTTGAGTTAATGTTTCTGAGAGGTTTTTGAGCTCAAGTTGTATGCCTATGCAGAGCTGCCACTGCCTACCAGGGTGAGTGTTAGAGTCCAGCTGCATTCTGTCAGATGGCTGTTTCATGAGGGAGCCCAACAGCTTCTCTGAGCTGCTGTGTTTCCAGATGCATTGTTTTGGTGTGCGAATTATTGTGTCCCAGTAATTTAAATTATGTGGTGATCAGAAACATTACCTGAGTACACAGAAACACTACCTCAGTACTCTGTGAGTACAAAAGCAATGGCCTGATTAACTGAGCAGTGAATGGAAATCTTAACTCAAGGCATCTTTACAAACAACATTTGCTACAAAGGACTAGTTTCAGTCCTCTGTTGTTACCTCATGGTTCACCTTCAGAAAAGTGGAGGGGGAAAACAGCAAAAACTTATCTCTGGCATCTTATTTTAGTTGTGAAGAAACCAGGTAGTTTTTATAAGTTTTGAGAAGCTAAGCACAAGATAGCAAATATTGAAAAGTTATTATCTGTATAACAAGTTGGATCCACTTAACAGCCTCTTCAATACATGTTTTTGAAAGGTTAGTTTGTAATAAAAATGAAGAAACAAGAAAATTAGCATCGATGTGATCTGGTTAAAGGCTTTTGTTTTCTTTTAATTATTTTTGGTTTGTGTTTCTTTGTCATTAAAGCTCAACTAATCTTTTGTGTCTTGGAGCCAATTCCTACTGACAGGGTGGAAGGAATAAAAAACTCCCACTATCTTGGTGATAAGTAATCTAAAGATCACCCATTACACAAACTTTCTCTGTTCATCCTTCTCAGATATTTTGAGCTTTGGGGAGGATTAAAAGGAAAAAAAAAAGATGAAGAAGAATTTATGCTAAAACTTTAAAGTGTCCTTTGGGAAGGTGTGTAGCTAAGCAAATTAACCTCATTCTCCTCTCACTTACACTAATGTAACCCCAAGAGAACTACACAGAACTAAAGAGAACAGCATCAATGTAAAACCAGGATCAGGGAGAGAAAAATCAGTCCTAAGCTGGTATTAGATTCATTGGAGTTGAACCTCAGCAGTTCAGACTTTTCACAGATTTTTTTATATGACTGCTGCACAACTGTGTAACCTGAGCACATAGAAACAATGAAACTGAGAGATGAAGCCAAATTCAAGACCTTCAAAAATCTGCAAATGCTGCAGAAGGACAGATCTGATGTTTGCTCCTGGGCCACAGTGTTGTCATGGTATTAGCCAAGTTTCAAGGTCCAAACACATTCATCTTTCAAGCACATTGCAGCAATAATAGGAGAGCTCAAGCTTTGTGGCTTGGACTTATTTCTGTTTAATATGTAGTTTTGTTGGTGAACTCTCCAAAGCCTGTGTTGATATTTTAAATGGAGCACATAAGAATAATGCTGCTGAAGTTATTGGAAGTTCGTCAGTTAACCTAGCCTCACATACACACATCGTATCTCCCAGATCAGGATTTTACTTGAGCTGATTGATAACTTCAAAATACATTATGAGGAAATAACTAGAAATACCCAAAGCTTAAAAGGGTTCTGTTTGCCAGATATCTTTCGGATATTGTTTACTGCTTCTGTGTCATGTAAATTCCAATCAATTATACTGAAATTATGATGAAAACATATTTGAGGTGGTTATGATCTTAACTGTCCCTGCATGATCCAAACTTCACTTGCAACAAGAGCCCAAAAGCTGTGCAAGTCTTAGAAATGCTTCCAACAAGTACAAAGGTTTCTAACAGAACATAGGACATCTTATATGTGCTATTATTAAACTTCCAAACTGCTAGGGAAAGGAAGCCTATGATTCAAAATAGTTCTAAGATGAGATGCTGGTGAGCACACACCAACAGGGTGATACGTACAGTCAGAAACAACTGTAGGCAGTTATTTCTGAGAAAAGGTGAATCTTTGAGGTACACTCCAGAGAAGTAGTTTGAATTTTGGTCACAAGTCCTGGAAATCACTCAGACCTCCTTCTGTGGATTCTCTCTGACTGAGAACTATATGGAAAAGTTTTCTTGGATTCTGTTTTCCTCCAGTGCTGCATAAAGAGGGTGTCTAATATCTTCCAAATTAAATAGCAAGTTTGCAGTCCAAACATTAGGTCCAAAACCTACATCCAGTGCAATCCAGAGGAAGCTGGATCATCTTCAGAAGTGGTTAGAAGGATGAAGCCAAAGCTGACAACATCAAAGGCATGTTCTGATTCTCTTACTTATTTGGGTGAAAGGATATCTTTTGTATCTTGGGAAGTCTGTTCTCCTTGAGGATACATTCTCATGCCCTCCTGCAAACATCTGATACTAGCGCCTTAGTTGAGGAACTCATCCACTGCAAGAGGTCAGATAGCCACCAAAGAGTTCATTGTAGAGTTGGAATCTTCTGTCTTGTGGTAAGGAAGGAACATATTGTTATCATTAGATTATTTTAACAAAGGGAATATCTGACTCACTCTCAAACTGGTGTTACTTGTATTTACAGCTTCCATGTCCTCACTGACCTCTGAATTTCAGGAAGCAGCATGAAAAGTAAAATGAGTCATTACAGAATAAGTGCTAAAACTTAACCTTTTAAGCAGGATACATTCAGAAATCAAGAACTTGCAATGAGGGTTATGGTGGGACTGAAGTAGCCTTAAATAAATCTTGAAAATTAAATCACAAAACTCAGCAAGTTAGGCTAAAATCCATAATGATAATAAAAATGCAAAACATACCTGATATTGCTGTAAATAAGCTTTCTGCAATTTCTGGATGTAAATAGTAAAAACAGAGAAGAAAGAGGTGTTTATTACCAAAGTTATACTACAAGCCCTTTGGCCACAAAGAGGCAGCCAGTTCCAGACAGCACTGGAATACTGAAGACACCTCTGGTGCAAAACCTGTTGGAAATCTGAGCCTTGACCTTCTCAACTGCAAGGAGTAGAGAAGCTGAACTTTCTGGTGAGAAAACAAACCTCTTTCTATGCTTCTATGCAACATGCAGTGTTAAGGTGATATGGTTGGTTCCTAGCTTGCCACACATGGAAAAAGCAGTGGTGGGAATTCCAGCCTTGTGTGCTTAGAAGAGTGTCTGCATGTGGAGTGCTGTGATATGACAAAAGGGTTGCCAACTGGCTTACTTCAACACTGGAAAGAGAAAAGACTTTTTTTTTTTTTTTTTTTTTTTTTTTAGCAGATGATACCATATATATCAATTTATCAGTAAATATAAGTCATTAGGAACTAGAAAAACTTTTATCCTGGCTGCAAAACTATACCCCTATCTATGTGGTACATAGAAGAATATATAACAGGTCCTGGGGTGTCCAAATTTGCCTTCTCTGACAGGTCCTAGTTGTAATTTGCAGAAACACCTGAGCTCCTTCTCCCTCTTGTCTGGTTCAAGATCTCTGATAACTAGTGGAGATTTTACAATGCTTGGATTCTACCCTACTGAATCTTTCACACCAGAGTGTCTTAAAGAGCAACACAGACCAAACCCATTGTTGTCCCTGAATATCTTGAGACCTTGCCCCATCCATGTGGCTGACCACGGAAAGCAGAGCTGACTGTGTCCAGCTGTTCCGTGTGACCTAGTGAGTGAGTAATAAGACTGAATCACCAGCATCACCTAACTTATCATTATCACCATTATCAGTCAGGCACCTCAGCCAGCTGATGGCCTTTGGTCAGTCACCTCAGTTCAATAAAGTGTGGAAGAGATTTCATGGTTCTGATGGACCTTGTATTGTGTACAGAATAGCTATTAAGATTCCAGGTGTTTTCTATTTTGCTTTTGTTTGTAAAAAAATAATAAAATGACCTTTTTAATTTTTAACAGACAAAATTATTTATGTTTTTTATCAAGCATGAAATTTAATGGAGCACTTTGTGGTTGTACTTTAGTAGCATTTAAACTGCAATGAATAGCCAATATATAAATCATTACTTGAAAAATGCTCTCTCCTGTACCATGCTATTTCTTGGAAATAGCACCATGCTGGGATACAGATTCGATGCTGGTTGAGAGAAAAGAGTATTGAATCATCCCTTGAAATGACATTCTGTTTCTGATCCATAAGATAAGAGATTAAAGTCTTGTAACAAAAAAATACAAGTAAAAATAAATCATATGCTTAAATATTTAATTTCTTATTAAATTCCCAGGTGCCAAAAGAAAAGGAGGACACAGGATTGTTCATTTTTTTTTTTTTTTCTGACAGTGTAAAGCCATCCTTTTTTTAAAAACAGATCTATGAGCAAAGATATGCACTATTTCCTTTCTCTTTCCAGGGGATTTTATTGTTTCTCAGTGAATCTCTACTGGAGTTATGTACCTACTTTCTGTGCCAAGCTGCAAGTGTATCTTTAACTGCTGTGCATCTATGGAAGGAAAAGATTTGCGGAGCTTCATGTTTTCATCATGCCCGGGTCCTGACAACAGAAAAAAGTAATCCTACTGAAGCCAGAGAGCATGGGTAAAATTAAGATACATTTGGAAACTGCTGATTCAGAAATGCATTGTAAAAACAAAGCAATGCCGCAAGAATCCAGTGACAAAATTTGTCCAGTGACAAAAACATGTAAAGCCCAACTCTGCAAATTTTGAGCAAAGCCTAAAGCATCCTAGGATTCAAAAGGGCCTGGTTAGCCCTGGTGGCATCACTGTCATCACTGTTAGGAGCCCCATTCGCTAAGATTGAAATTTGGGATTAATGACCTGCCCTCTCTGAGGGTACATGTAAGGGGCCTGGACTGAAAACTGACAGCAGGGTGCCTATACAATTCTGTAATGCAACCTTACACTGAATTTTCCTATGGATGTAAAATTTGTCTCGGCCTTTTTTAGTCATACAAGAACTTCATTTTTACTGTGTGGGAAAAAAAGAGACAAGAAAACTTCTAGGTAAACAGGTAGTGAGCATGGCTTTCTGAGATTGCTGTAATTAAGAAAGCCTAAATGATCTCAATCAGATTTAAGAAAATTACATACAACAAAAAGCTCAGTTGAGTAAGCCAAGTCTCATGTTTTCCACTGGCAAAAATGATGAGTGGCAGCACAGGACTTCATTTCCTTTTCACTTGTTCCTAATCCCTTGTTTTGGAACCCTTCATTGTCTTGAGAAAGGTTTGTTTAGCCCCATCAAAGCAAAACTGCTCTTCAGCATGATTCCACGTGTTTGATACAGTGGGTGTGGGAATAAGAGCTGCCAAATGAGAGACTGTGGGGTGTTAGGGAGTCAGGATTTTCATAAGGCTTCTTTCCATCATGATGTCATTGTGAGATTCAGCCTCAGCTTGGGTTTCAGTGCCAAGCAACTGTAACACTTTTTCTGTAGTCTTTTAACATAGGAACCAGAGTCCCTTGATCTGTTCAACAGAGATATAAAAAATGTAGCTAAACATTTTATGCTCATTGTTGGTTAAGTAATCAGGAAAAGAGAACTTAAGATGGAAAAATTAAGACCCTTGTAACTGCAAAACTATGCTAGGAAGGGACTGCTAATTATCCTTATGCATACTATAATGAGATACACACTAAGGCTGCATTTTTTTTCCATCACATTCCTCTTTTCCACACAAGGTGTAATACTTCCTTGACAGTTATTTATTTTGAAACCACTCCTTTGAACAAGTAATCACTTTTAAGCCATGCCTGTTGTCTGCTAATGGCTATTTAACACCACCTGTGCAATCATTCCAGGAATTTGCCTCTGTCACTCTTGACACTAGAAAGTACAAAACAGTAAGATCATAAAACTTCCTCAGGCATAGGACCTAGTCTGCTCCCAGTCTCACCTTTGCAAATCTGGAGTAAGATCATTGATAACAATGGGACTGTTATGAACTGACTTCAGCTTAATTGAGAGCAGGGTCTATAAGGCATAATAAAGTTCCCCCATATTTCACACCAGGATAGAGGTGCAGTGAGGCTGATCAACTGCAAGATCAGCATTGTTCTGAATTCCCTCGTGAGGACTGTGGAGGTGCACTTGGCTTCACTTCATATTTTTAGGTTGAAGTTAACTGATTTGCTTTGGAAAAGTTTGTATTTTTACACCAGCTTCAGGTCCTAGTCAAAGCAGGAGAAACTTTCCATTTTACTTTCTGGAGATCAAGACTGGATTCCTATTGCTTGCTCCTGTGAGATGCTGAGCACCTCTTTTGAATTGCACAAAAGTTACTGAACATCTGTCAGAAGATGTTTAGCACTTTGAGGGGTCTGAGCTGACGTGCATCTCTTGCCCCTGTTAATAAGCTCTTGGTTCAGGTAACTGTATACTGCTCTTCTGGGTAGGAAAAGGTCCCAATGTTTGGTGTGCTTTATCTAAGTGACCAACTCTTTAAAAATAGAGATAGATTTAAAGGGTACAATTCTTTCCAACGAGTAAATAGCTAGAGCTGCATATGAACCTGCAGAAATTTCAGCATGTTTCACTTTAAGGATATTTTTTTTTTCTTTCTTTTTTTTCCAAAGAGGAGCTCCAAAATCATAAGGGGTTTGTTACTCACAGGGCACATTCCTGTCTTCTCCCTCTAAAAAAAGCCTGATGGCCTAATGTCAAGAATGTGCCTGTAAACAACTAATACCTCACTACTCTTGCTCTTGATGTACAAGTTCTGTTGTACAAGGGTATGAAAGGTGCACGCATTGATACTTCCAGGCTTTCTTCAACACTTACTGGTCTTTCATGCCAGTATAAATCACAGACATATGAGAGTCTGTACCAATGAGTGTGAAATCAGTATAACTAAAGAAGGGGACAGCATCTTCTAACTCATGTACCCTTTCAGGTTAGATTCAGATCACTATTTCAGTTGGGAATATTCTTCAAATTGCAATTCCAGACCCCAACAAATATTGTCGTTTAAACTGACAATTCATATTAAATACTGAAATCAATTTTTTATGTTAATATGTCTACAAGTTTTTCACATTCAGATAGTCTTTCCTGGATGAGATTTCTGAGCTACGATTTTTTTTACCAAACATTTTTTTGTCATGAAACAAACTGATGTTTGGTTTTATTTGGTGCTGCTTCAAGAGGTAGCCTGAAATCGTTTGGGCTTTTCCACAAGGTGCAAATTTGGTTTTCTAGGCCAAGAGAGTCTGCATATTCAGACAGACTGCAATACAGCAGACTGTGGTGGACAGTGTGCCATTGCATGCAGGATCTTGGTTAAGTGAGCACAAGGCACAAGAGTACAAGAATTATGAAGCACAAGAAATACAGAGGGTTCATAGCCATTCTGTGCTCTGCACAGAGGGTTCATCCTCTGAGCTTACTCTTTCTAATATCTAAAATAATCATATCATTAGGCTGACTCTTCCAAAGTGACTAACAAGATTATATTTTTTAGTAATGCAAGTTTCGAGTTCTTTAGTCTTCCCACCTCCTGTCACAGTAGGCTTTCTCATACCATACCGATCAGTGTTGCACAAAGCCACCTGTTTAACAAGCATCTCCATGCTTTCTTCTGTATAGCTGTCATGCATCACACAACCACTCTAAAGCTGGTCCTTGCTTTGACAAGTCCCCACTCTTTCATTTTTTGATTTCTCTTAAAACCCTTTGATGCTTGTCAAAACTTCATAGATTTGTACAGACCGTCCTTTACTGCTCACTGATAACCTCTGTCTATCACTGAACTGTGATTTCATGGAGCAGAAACTACTTTTTTTTCAATAAAAAGGCTACTATAGCACTTGAATCACAGTTTCAAAAAGAAATGCAGTGTTTCAGCTCTAAATGATAGCTTGGGATAACAAAGTCAACACTGATCAATTTCCATGGAAAAAACTAATTTTCAGAAAATTCAGATTTCTTGTTTATTTTATCCAAGCTTTTTTAGATTTTTGTTATAATTTCTCACTGTTGCCATCCCCAAATGAGAATGTTCTGCTAAAAATTGTTTCCACTTGTATCCTTCAGCATATCATACCTTGCAAAAGTGAAGCAAAGGAGGTTGAGGGAGTGCCACCAGCTGAGAGACCTAATTTCAGGAGCAAACTTGAAAGATTTAATGACATTGGAAGTTGTTGAAATGTTGTTGAGTATATCATAGAATCAAAGAGTGGTTTGTGTTGGAAAGGACCTGAAGATCATCTAGTTCCAACCCCCCTGCCATGGGCAGAGATACCTTCCACTAGACCAGTTTGCTCAAGGCCCTGTCTATCCTGACCCTGAGCACCACCGGGGTTGGAGCAATTTTAATAAACTTTGATTTTGAAAGACTATATTTATAGCTTAAAATCAACTACAGTGTTGTTGGATTACTGAATGAGTTTTTCCTGTGAGGCAAACTGGTTTTGTTCAGTGGATTTTTACTTTGACATATTGATCTTTGCCAGAGGAGGATGGGTACCTGTAGCATGATCCCACAACACAAAAGGAAGAATAAAAAAGCATTTTTTCCTTAAACACCATTGCTAGTTTTGAACATTTCCTTCTGTCTGAAATATAGCTTCTTTTATGAACATAACTCAGCCTATGTAAATCCTAGTTCTTTCCCTCAGGGATTTAATGGCAATTTTGGTGTTTTGGAGAGCTCCAGACTGTACTTGTACATCAAATGAACCTCACCTCAGGAAACAGCTATTTGCAGGTGCAGAGCGTTGAACCACTCCATGCTCTTTTACTAACTGTTTTTTTTTGTGCCTGTGCTGTGAAGTCCTCAAGAGTGAATGGTCCAGATACACTTCTGGTTTCACTGTGACACTGAAAAAAATGCTAATACAAAATAGCATGCGAAAAATCCTGTGCTTCTTACCTGCTAAATGTTTTTATGAGAAGTGGTATAGTCAGATAAGGAATCAAACTATCAGCCCAATTAGTAAGCTAAATTTAGACTGTGTTAAAATATTAAGGATAAAATAAATTTTTAGAAGGGTGGGAAGTGCGGGATTAAAGTGCCATTCCATCTTTTACTAGCCCTGCTATGTAGAGTGACACTTCATCTGGGAAATGACAGTTGTGAAAAGGTCTTCAGGATAGAATTTCACCTTTAACTCTTGCTTTCCTGGCTCATGCCATTTTAAAGCCAGTGTGTGTGTCATTCTGGTATCCTGGTTTCTCCTCCCAGTTTTCAAATGTGAGTCTAGAATTATTTATGCAGCTTTTCCTTACAAATCCTGACAGATGCAAACTGTGCCATACACTGAGCATCTAAATCAAGCTCAGTACACACTAGCCCAACAGTGTTTATGCTGCCAATTAAAGACATCACTTTTTTGAATTATATAGGGAGTGAAATGATCTCTGACAGCTGTGAATTGCAGAAAAGGGGCTCTATTGTTCAAAGAACTGCGTTTAATATAGAGAAACCCTTGCTAAACTTTTGATTCCCAAGTATGGCAAACATTAATTGGCCATAAACTTAACAAGAATCGGTTCACTCATTCCACAACTTTTGCTCCACTCCCCCACTTTCCTTCTCATTACTTCCCATTAGCCTCTCCTAGCAAGTGCTTAACTCAGAAACACCCCACCCCCACATTCCCATGTTTCCATCTTTATGCCTTCAGCGTTCTCATAGTATTTTATTTAGCTCTTTCAGCAGTGCTTACTCTGCCAGATGACTTCTACAAAAAACAGGCTGGCTGAGTACAGGCAGCCTGGCAAACTCTCATGGTTTTGTCCTAAGTCTTGTGCTCTACTGCTGTGTTTCTTAAAATCCAAATCCCAGAGATGTTTTAAGAGGCGAGAAGCTCATATTTCACTCCTTTGAGTGTAGGTTTCTAGTCTTTACAGTTTCAGAGAAAAGATTAAAAATGTTATCTGAGCACTTCCTAGAAAAAACAAGATGTGAGAGAGCACCAAAAGGTACTGCTTTCTTCAAACCTCATGTTCTTTAAGCCAATCTCATGATTTTTGGACTCAGTTTTCTTAAAGGAATAGCAATCTTGCACTAGGCTGAAACTACACACTTTAATCTTTATCGCATAGTATTTTCCTAGTTTGCTACACACAAAATAATCATAGATTGTCATAATCATGGATAACTCTACTTCAGCATTCTCCTTATTCTAATGAACTTTGCATTTTAGAGGCAAACAAGAGACTTATAAAGTACAGGAGATATTTTTCATAGCTTCAAACCCCAACAACACTCCTTTTTTTGGCTTTTCAGTAAGGACTTTTTTTAGGCTTGTAAAGGTCTAGGAAGTTTATAGAGAAATCTAGAAGGAAAAACTGGAAACAGAAGGAACAGATATTAGAAAATCCTATGAACTTTATTTTGAGTAAAAATGTGAGCATTATGCTAATTTTATGAATTATAAAATGTAGCTCACATTCTTCTGGGCAGATGGATAAGGAAGAGCTGCAATACACTCTGCGCTGGTTCTTCATACAGATGCACAATTTAAATGTATTTTAAGATCAATAAGTGAAATCAGGTCCATTTGTCATAGCTGTTCTGAAGCCCTGTGCTACTTGCTGGGCCCCTTCTGGGTGAACTATTCAACAGAGCAGTAGAAGGAGGGATTAAATTACGTGCCTGGGGCCACAGAGATGGGGACACTTCCCGGTCTCTGGTTTCTCAGCCCCTCCTGTAACAGCTGAATGAAGTTGTCCCTCTATTTCTCTGTCGTTGTCATATTTTCTTTTCCTGCGTCACCATCCTGTCTTGTAGATAGTCTGCAGTGCAGCATTTTTGAAGTATTTAGTACTTCCTGTGGCTAGGACTGAGCTTCTACAATACTCTGGTTTTCTATTGCTGATCCCACCAATAATACCTGTCCTCTTTACTGAAGTGCTGCTCTTAGTATCTTTGTATTGATGAGAAGAGTGTATACTTCCTGCCTGAAGCTTTCCTTTTCATATTATTTCAGGGCAGGAGGTGTCTAACAGCAAGTGATATTTTACAGCAAAGAAAAAAAAAAAAGGAAAAATAGAGGTAAATTGCAAATCATGTAGGGCAGATATGCACCAAAGAAAGATGATACTAACCAATATTGCACCTCTTTTTTGTTAGATCAGAATTGATATTATTTTAACCTATTGCCCACTGTTTGTGACTCATTACCAAGTTGTCTGTGAAGAGTTCATGAGGTGTTATGTGTGCCCAGAACAAACATAGAGCTCTTTGACTGATCTCAAATTACTTATAATTAATAATTACGTGCCAGAGTCTATTGCGCTGATCTGTGGCTGTTCAACATGTCAACATGAACAATGCAAGTGTGATAGTTAAAATGATGCTGTGGGTTAGAGTTTGAAAGACTTTTTTATTTATGACCCTTGAGGTAACATAGCAAAGAGTTTACATTAGTAATTTCCTCGTAAAAAGATTGACATAAATTTGACTTAAGGTCTTTATGAATAGCTATTATTCTCATACTCAGAAATATTTGGGTTTGTGCTGTATTTATGAAAACATTACACTTTAAGTTAATTTGTGAAAGAAATTAATGTGGTTTAGCAGCCAAATATTAAATAATGGTATATTTGCTTATCTTGCATGCTGAATAAAGAATGAAAGTGCAGATGGTGGATATAAAGCTGGAAAACTATTTTTGTTCTCTATTCTAAATATAGGTAATTCAATTATACAGGAATGTATGGCAAATATTGCTTTACGGTAATTATTAATAAAAATTGCTACTTGATGAAGTGAATGACCTAATGATGAAGTAATGATTAAAGAGAACGTGTTGTGTCTGGAAATCAAGGTTATTATACATGTTCTTCACATACCAGCTACGTCAGGCTTATGGGCTAGTGCATTCTTGTTTTCCACACACCAAAAAAATCTCTTTCATAGTGATAAGAAATATTAATGATAAGAAATATTATTGATAAGAAAAATAGGAAACCTCTCTCTTCCTGTCCCTCGTCCTATAGCATATCATGTGGAATGAGAAGTGCTATTTCTTTGGGCTGACAATGAAAGAAATATAAGGAAAAAAAATACAGATAGTCTTCTATTAGGAACCACAGAAGTTGCAAGGCAAACTATGGCAGGTAATTGTAGATCTGCAACCCATCTGTTGTCTGGCTGTTCAACACAGTGTGCAGCACTGAATAAGTCTTTGTGTTATTAAATGTGATAATTCTCACACCAGTTTAATTCACATCAGTGAAAAGTGAATACCTTTCCATGTTAAAAGTGCAAGTCCAACCTGGACACTAGCATTTTTCTTTAATGCCATTGTAGTATATGTAAAAAACCTTCTTCCTAGGCCAGGCAACATGCAGATGCCACTGCAAGGTCCCCCTCAAGTGAGAGACAAGGAGTACCTGCATCTTGCAGGCAGCAGAGAGCTGACTGGGATGAGACATAGTTTTCCCTCCTTCCTTTCAGTACACCTCCTCCAGGGTTATATCACTAGCTGTAAGTAGACATCACCCAGAAGAAAACTTCCACTAGCATTTTGAATATGTTAAGAAATGAAATAAAAGCTAAAAAATTAAATCAACAAGATTGATTTTAAAAATAAAATTAAAAAACATTCCACTCTTCCAAAGACAACCCAACAGCCCTTCCTAAAAATTTGTTATTCCTTTAATATTCACAGTCTTCTTGGCACAGCTTTTAGAACAAGATGAGATGGCTGCCATTTTAGGGAATCATCTTAGCAAAAGTTTTCAAGAACTGTTCCTCAGATATCTTTTTTAATTCTGATAAACTAATTCACAATTTAATCTACAACTATGCATTATCTGGTGTCCAGCAACACAGCTGGAATACCTCACTGTTGTATATTTCATTAATATCAGTATTATTAAGATCAAACATCTGATCATATTTTTTGAAGAAAAGAATCATCCTCAGCCATCCTCAGTATTCAGTTTAAATCAAATTTTACTTTACCAGTTAACATATGTCACCACTTTGTTGCCTTATAGCTTAGATAACAGTAATCAGATACCAAAGTGTCTAATTAATGTTATATATTGCATGCTATTTTCCTTTCACATTCCACCAATTAGAAAAGATCCCTCCACTTAGTTTTGCTTCTCAAGAGACTCACCTTCTCTCTGTGTTGTAAGTAGCACAGTGAGAACGGAAAGACCTAGGGTGGTGAACAAAATTCTATTAGAATTATTTCTATTAGAATTATTATTTCTATTAGAATTATTTAGATCTAGGCAGTCTTTGGCTCTCTGGCAAGTCAATAAAAATAAAAATGTCAAGCAGGAAGATACTTCTATAGTGTGAAAATATTACTTACCCTCATTTCATGTAAACCACTAACAACAACAGAATGATAATGGTTACCAATATCTACTGACCTGACCTTAGTTTCGTGAATGTACAGCTTCAGCATTAACTTGCTGGGTTTAACTACTTTTTTACTCTTCTCTCTCTCTAAGGTTAATTCTTTCTCTACATTGACTGTAAAAGGAATCAAAGGAGATTAGCTGGTAAATTGGCTAAGTCATGCACTTAGTACATTTTCAGCAGGGGGCCTCAAGGAGACTCTTCCCATGGCTATCCAAAGAAAATTCCAAAGGATCAGGAGACAGGCTGTTTCTGGGATATTTCCAGATAAGGTAGAGCCAACCACTTTTAAGAACCCTTAAACACTGTTAAATAGCAATACTGGCAAATCTGCAGTGTTAGGAGTGTGTTTTCTATTACTAAAACTTCTCTGGGTAAAACCTGCAAAAAGTCTTAGAACTGCTCATCAGTCATTACAATTAGGAATGTCTGAAATGGATGAGAGGAAACAGACTTTGCAGTCTTATCACCAATTCCTTAAGAGACTCAGTACATGGTTCAAACCTTGCTGAGAATGGTACCTTGTTACCGACTCCAGCATATGCTTAGTGGTAAGAGCAGCTCTTCCAATCAATGCTTCCCTTTTCCTCTTTCCCCTTTTCCTTTCCCTCTTTCCCTTTTCCCCTTTTAGTTTTGTATGAGAGGACTGAGCTGCAAATCTCTCTTTCTTCTTGATTCCTCTCTCTAGCCTCTTTTGATGTTTTCCATAATGAAGTGGGTGATTGTCTTCAGCCAGGGTGAGATGACACTGGAATTTCCATCCATGACACCTGCAAAGCAACATCTGTAAGAGTTTTCTCACTCGCTTTGGCAGCAGGGGAGAGAGGGAAGGATGAGTGCACTAGGCCTGTTCTTTCCTTACCCTTTGTTTAAACACACTGCACTAAGAAATGGACACGACCTGGCAAAGCTGCTAATGCTAAAGAAATGTTGTTTGGGTGGCACTGGCTGCTTTGCCAGGACTAAGGAAAATCCTCATGCTTAAACAGTTGTCTTTGTTCAGTTTCACTCTGGAAAATAACCAAACCCTTGGGGACTTCACAGACTTTGCACACTTGATCTGGAGCTGCTACTGGCTGTGACCCGTGCCTACACCAAAAATGATAGGCAAAAGAGTGAGAGCCATGGAGTGTGTGACAGGAGGACCTGCAACAAAGCTAATGTCAGTGCAAAGAAAGAGAGGGAAAGGGTAACAGAGGGAAAGAGGGAGGACCTGAGAATAGCCTTCCAATGCCTGCTTTGAGCATGGAGTTGAACTTCCAACCTGAATTATCTTACAATCCTATGAAGTGCTATACATAAATGAAAGCCATAAAGTGACCAGAAAGATCACAAGTCTGTGGTCCTGTGTCCCAGAAGTCTACTTTCTTATCAAGTTGCTATTGTGCAGCCATGGAAAGAAAGCTAAAAAGGGCATATACTTGGCAGTGTTAGGTGAATGATTGGACTCGAGAACCTTAAGGATCTTTTCCAATCTAAATGATTCTGTGATTCTATGATTCTGTATAGCTCAGGTCCTCACTTGCATGACTGCCGGTCCTTGTTTTATAGATATACTCAGTGTTTGATAATGCTTTTTTCCCCCGCTTGAGTAAAGAAGCAAGCCCCAAGAAGCCACAGGTTTACCTGTAAGTGAAAGACAACACCTAGTAATTAACTTTATTGCATCCTTGTGTAGATTTCACTCAGAGTTGTAAAGGAGGATAATAACTTGGCACTTCCTGCTGCACGTCCTCACAGAGACTTGCAGGATAAAGCCTGTGTCTGGGACGGATGCTGACCTGGATTAGTGGAACAACCTGAGCTACCAGATCCATTGACATAGTGCCCTGGGGCTGTGTATTTGGGCAGTGGGGCCTGACTTTTGTCCAAAGAACATGTAAGATGTAAAGGAGAGAAATAAAACAACACAGATCTGCTAACCAAAGTGCCCCCATTGAAACATCCCATCTTTTGCGTGGATGAGGCCATTAGTGAAAATAAGACGCCTGAACTGAGCTATGCATATGTAACTGTGCATATTACAAGTATTTTTAATTTTTTTATGGCCTAATAGTGAAGTTCTGGTAATTTCCCAGTAGCACAATGCATTGAAATCAGTGTAATACTTTCAAAAGATGTTGTCTGAAAAGCTGACTTTGTAACCTGAGAAAATGCAAGGCAAGTAGGAGCAAAGGAATCTCTGACAATCGATTCAACAGTTTCCATACCAGCAACTTCTTAGCCCAAATTTTCCATACAATTCCTGTGCACTAACAGAGAGGTGACCTCTATACTGTTCACAGAAGCAGCTGATCTTAAGGGTAAATGCTCAGTATTAATTAAGAAATTAAATCAATGTAAGAAAGATAAAAAAATAGTAAAAAGTTCTTCTGCTTGCTAGTGATTGTTGTGTTTGATCAATCTTTAATGAGTTTTAACCTGTTTACTAAGAGACAATAAATGTCAGATCTGGAGCTGCAAATTATGCCCACAGTTCCACTGGCTTCACTGGAGCTACCCCATTTCTCCCCAGCAGAGTATGTAACCCCTTGAAGTTCTGGGAGGAAGTACTTTACATTTTTCAGCCAGAGAAATAGACCCAAATCTTTCAGCCCTGGGCTCTGAGCCAAGCAGCATAGCTTTAGCCTTTCCCACATTCAGCATCTACTTGCATTTCAATAGCAAAGCCTGGAAACTGTCAAAAAACGCTCTGGAGGTGGATCTGGTCCTTGTCTACTGCTGCATTACTGACACGTATATCAATGCTTTCAATACACTTACAGTCAAATGGCTTTAAAGACTGTGGAAACTTGTATATACATATTTTAACAAGAAAAAACCAGATGTCCTTGCAGTCAGTAATATGGGAGTCAGTGTACTCTATCTGTGTCACCCTTAACTGCAGGTCTTTTTAAAATTGGTCTGAACAAAAGGGCTGTTTTTTCATGACACATATATATGTTTCATAAACAAAGAGCATCAGCAAAGTTAAAATGCGCTGTGTCTTCACAAGCTGAAAATATCCTGCCGTTAGATGGGGTTCAGGCGGATTTGCCTCAGATGCTGCTCAGGCCTGTTGCGAGCCTGCAGTGAGTTAAGTTTTCCTGCTATTGATTATCTGAATGGTACAGAGTAACTGCAATTTCTGAAGCAGGAAAGGGCAGAATTTTTTATTTTGGGAGAAATGGACACTCATTATTAAAAGTTTAAGTCAGCAAGCATCCATTCCAGAGTGAAATTCCAAGCTTATGAAAGTCACTGGGAATTTTGCAATTGGCATCTCTGGAGCCTGTGTCATCCCTAAAGTTCCTAACCCATGGCCATGCCTCCTGAAGCTACAATAAGCAAGGCAGGCTTGCCTTCTTCATATGTCCACTCTAAGGGCCTTTGAGGAGGTATGTGGTGAACGAGAAGCATTCCTCTCATTTATGAAGATCAAAAATGCTATGTAAGTAGTTAGCATTCATTGTAATTGCTGTTCTTTGTAAAAGCACGTTTTTGGGATTGAAGCACAGGGACCTCAGCACCTAATGCTGTTGCCAGCATATATTTGCATCTGTCTCATATGCACACAGATAGCTACCAAAGCCACCTAGAAACACAGAAAATACCAGTATTCAGAGGACACCTGCAATTAAAAGCTGTGTCCAGAAAGCCTGGAGTATATGCAATGTTAACAGGTAGGAGAGAGTCCCTGGCCCAGCCATGCTAGAGCAGGGCTGCTCTCCACCTACTCACAGCCCCACCTGAACCAGGCTCAGGCCTACCACTTGGTCTGCCCTCGGCTCATCACCAGGGCAGTGCCCAGTGCTGGCCCTGGGGCTGCCCTGGTGTTCCCTGGCTGCCCTGCTCCCGGCTGCAGTGGTGGGACAGCCCCGGCTGCCAGGCCCTGCCGTGATGGACCCCTGTGGAGAACCCCAGTCCCAGGCAGTCTTCTCTCTTGAGGCACTCTGACAGTGCCAGCCACAGTTTCCTGAGGGACTTACCTCCTCTGCTACAGGTTTTGTTGCCTAGGGAGTCTGGGATAAAGCCTCTTTCGAGCATGTTTGGAAGAAGATGAGCACGAGGCTAAGGATGTGAGAAAAGGTCATCTGCTCCTCTTTCAGCATGCAGCTGCAGGTCCACTTTATAAAAAAAATCATAGAATCAACCAGGTTGGAAAGACCTTTAAGATCATCAAGTCCAACTGTTACCCCAAGTCCAAGTACACTGCCAAGTCCACCACTAAGTCATGTAACTGAGAGCCTCGTCTACACAATGAAAAATAACCCCTGTCTCTATTCACATTCCAAAATATCTCTGAAAACTGGGTATGCACATTATCAATTATTACCAAAGCAGAGCACAGCAGAAACAGCTTATTCTTAGCAGAGATGGTCAGGTTTCTAACCTATGGATTTGACTATTTACCCTGTATTTCTGCCTTAAAAAAACACCAAATATCTATGTAAAGCATCAGATGTTGTGTGTCCTATGACAAATTAGTAATCTAGTATCTGCCTCCTGAGTTTCCCACTGACTAAACTTCACATTCTTTGCAGTAAGTACGTAAAAGGTAATGAAAAATGAAACTCTTGAGCTAACACCTTCATCTCACCTTCAGGATTCAAGGAAACTGGAAAGACCGATACAAATGCAAAACTCACACAAAGACTCAAACTAGTTTCTCTCTGCTTTGATTCTCTTCAAAATATCACTTTCAGAAGCTCTGACTGGAGTGATGTCCAGCTGTTGCTGAAACCTCAAAAAGAAAGCTCAAGCAGGTCTGTATGATACCCTGATGGCAATGAAAAGCAAGGCTTGTCTGTGTCATCTTTGCCAGCCCACACAACTTTCTGAAGAATCAGTTTACTCTCTGGAGTCAAAGGTAACCACCTCCTTCTCTTTCAAACCACAAATGCCGGCCTCATTTCTTATGTCAGCTTCTGAAGTCCTTTCACTGTGTTCGTTCATCCTTACCTAGCCATACTCCCACAGAAGTTACAGTCCTTTTTAGCAAATCTTTTTATCAGCTAAGCTGGGATGCTAAAATAATGACAGCATATATGTGGCTAAAGTGGTATTTGCTGTCATTTGCTTTCAGTAGGAGTCTGCCTGGGAAAATATTTTTATACATGCTCTGCAGATAGGGAATTGGGGCATAGATTATAAGTAATGTCCAAAATCACACAGCATGTTTGTGACTGTGTTCAGCAAAAGGGCTTCTGATTAAATTGTCAAGCAGAAATGAAATGAACAAAAAAGAGGCAACAGTTTCCTTTCAGACGAACACAATTTAGCAGTGGAATTCATTGTCATAGGGAGTCACAAAGGCCAAACGTATGAATGGTTTCAAAGAGGGGTCAGACATCTTCTTGGAGGAAAAAAAAAATTATTGAGGTCTATAAAACATAAAACCATACATATATCCTATATTTAGTAATTTCCTCAATGGCAGGAAGCTGGGAGCTGGGTTTTACAGGGAAATGGTTACCCTGCTGTTGCCCTATTCTCGTCTTCTGTAGCTATTGTCACATCTAATATTCTGGTCTGTATGCATGCAAATGAATATGTATACACTTATAGATACACATACTTTAAATATTTATATGTATATTCTGTCTCTCTCTCTTATAAAATGGCCTCGTATGATGTCTGTTGAAAACCTGCCCAAAGTTAATAAATTCATAGTGGTGGATCACGTGTTTTATGCAGAGTCCAGTACATTCAACAAGAAGATCCACACAAGAGTGAAACAGAGAGAAAGTACCTCCCCACACAACAGGCTGGTTTTGGGTTACATTTGCTAGAAAAAGAGGGGTATCATCGGCCATTTCCGGCCCATTGCTGAGGTGACTGTCTCGAGAGGGGACGCCTGCGGGGCCTGATCGGGGGGGGGGGGGGGGGGGGGTGGGGTGGGGGGGGTGGGGGTGGGGGTGGGGGGGGGTGGGGGGAGAGGGGGAAGAGGCTCGGCGTCTACGAGCTTCACCTCGGAGCAGCAATAGACACATAGGGAGCCTCAAGTCCGCGACAGCGCCTGCCCCGGAGCTTGCAGCTCAGGAGACTTGAGGAGCTAACTCTGAGGGGGCGGTGCCAGGAGGAGCGGCACCAGCTCTGACTGGTTAAAAACCTGCCCCAGGGAGCGCGGCGAACAGGGCGGGTTCGAGACAGTCCGCGCTGGCGGGCGAGCGGGATGGTGAGCCCGCGCCGTATGCCGAGGGTCCTGTCTGGGAGCTCTGCTCTGGCTGCCCCGGTGGTGGCCAGTGTAGGCACCCAGACAGAGCCGATGAGAGGGGAGGCTGTAGTGCAGAGCTCGGGGTGTTGAGAGCGCCTGCGCTGCTCTCCTGAGAGGAGGGTGCAGAATGGGCAGGGCTGCACTCTGCGCTCCCTGGTGGAGGTCCTCCTGCAGCAGGTGGCTGAACTGCAGGAAGCTGTTACCAGGCTGGAAGGTGTCAGGGAAGCTGAGGGGAAGCAGCACTGCTTGCTGCAGGACCAGACTGTGCAGGGGCCTCAAGCGTCCATTATACCTCATGCAGGAAAGGAGGCCGCTGACCCAGGAAGCTGGGAAACGGTAACAGAAAAAAAAAACAACAAAAAAAGGAGGAAGAGGACAATTACAAGCAAGGGGCTTCCTCCTAAATCTGTTGTCCCCACCCAGAACCGCTTTGCTGTCCTGCCCGGGGCTGATGAGGAACCACATTCCCACCAGAAACAACCGGCTGATGCCCTGGTAGAGAAGATCACTATTGGTGCTGCCAGGAGAAAGCGGCGGGTTGTAATAGTAGGGGACTCTATGCCGAAAGGAACCGAGGCACCCATCTGTCGGCCTGACCCAGGCTCAAGGGAGGTGCGTTGCCTACCAGGGACACGGATCAGAGATGTTGCCGAGAAGCTGCCTGCTCTAGTCGGTCCCACTGACTATTACCCACTCCTGGTAATACATGTGGGTGCTACTGATATAGATAGCAGTAGCCCGGAGACTATAAAGAAGGACTACAGGGCTCTGGGAGAGGTGGTTAGGGGCTCCGGAGCTCAGATTGTCTTTTCCTCAATTCTCCAGGATACAGGGCAGGACCTTAAAAAGGCTAGGAGGATTGGGCAGGTTAATAAATGGTTAGAAGGGTGGTGCTATAGTCAGGGGTTTGGGTATCTTGAACATGGGACTCGATTTAGTAGGCCAGGTCTACTGGGGGCTGGTGGAGCTGGTCTGACAAAGAAAGGGAAGAGTGGATTTGGTAGGAGGCTTGCCAGACTGGTCAAGGATGCTTTAAAGTAGATGTGTTGGGGAGGGGGGCATCATTCCATCCCAACACACCCAATCACTGGCCAGCACCTATAGTAAACATTCAGAGCAATGTAGAGATATTCCAGCTGCTCCAGCCAATGAGCCAGCTTCAATTGGAGCTCAGCTCAGACGCCTCCATACCAACACCCGTAGCAAGGGGAACAAACAAGAGGAATTAGAGATGTGTGCACATCTATGGGGGTATGATATCATAGGCATCACAGAAACATGGTGGGATGGCTCATGTGACTGGTGTGTTGGAATGGAAGGTTGCAGGCTCTTTAGAAAAGATAGGCCCAGTAAGGGGGGAGGGGGAGTTGCTATTTATGTTAGGGATAGGCTGGAGAGTATGGAACTCTGTCTGGGGACAGGTGAGCAGTCGACAGAGAGTTTGTGGGTCAGGGTTAAAGGGAGAACAGCGATGGGTGACATTACTGTGGGGATCTGTACAGACCTCCTGACCAAGGGGACTTGCTGGACGAAGCGCTCCATAGGCAAATAGGAGCAGCCTCAGGCTCGCAGGCCCTTGTTCTCATGGGAGACTTCAACCACCTGATATCTGTTGGAGGGATGGTATGGCCTGGCACAAGCAATCCAGGAAGTTCCTCAATTGTGTGGAAGACGGCTTCCTTCTGCAAGTAACAGAGGAGCCAACAAGGAGAGGTGCCATGCTTGACCTCATCCTCACCAACAGGGAAGGGCTGGTTGGAAATGTGATGCTCCAGGGCAGCCTTGATTGCAGCGATCATGAAACGGCCGAGTTTGAGATCCTCAGAACAGTGAGAAGGGTGTGCGGTAAGCTCACTGCCCTGGACTTCAAGAGAGCAGACTTTGGCCTCTTCAGGAACCTGCTCAGTAAGATTCCATGGGATACAGCCCTAGAGGGCAGGCGGGCCCAGGGCTGTTGGTTGATATTCAAGGATCACCTGCTGCAAGCTCAGGAGCGGTGCATCCCAACTAGAAGGAAGTTCAGCAGGGGGGCCAGAAGACCTCCTTGGATGGATAAGGAGCTGCTGAGCAAAATTTGAAGGAAAAAAGAGTCTTATAAAAGGTGGAAGCAAGGACATGCGGCCTGGGAAGAATACAGGGAGGTTGTCCGGGAAGCTAGGGACCAGGTTAGGAAAGCTAAGGCCCACTTAGAATTAAACTTGGCTAGGGATGTGAAAGATAAGAGGAAGGGATTCTGTAGGTACACTGCAAATAAAAGACAGGCCAGAGACAACGTAGGTCCTCTCCAGAAGCTATCGGAAGAACTGGCTACCCTGGATTTAGAGAAGGCTGAGGTTCTTAATGACTTCTTTGCCTCAGTCTTCACTGGCAAATGCTCTGACCACACCACCCAAGTCTTGGAAGGCAGATGCAGGGACAGTGAGAATGAAGACCTTGGGCCCACTGTAGGAGAGGATCTGGTTCGAGACCATCTTAGGAACCTGAACATATACAAGTCCATGGGACCGGATGAAATCCATCTGTGGGTCCTGAAGGAGCTGGCAAATGAAGTTGCTAAGCCACTGTCCATCATATTTGAAAAATCCTGGCAGTCAGGTGAATTTCCCGACGACTGGAAAAAGGGAAATATAGCCCCCAAGAAGGGGAAAATGGATGATGCACGGAATTACAGACCAGTCAGTCTCACCTCTGTGCCTGGCAAAATCTTGGAGCGGATTCTCCTGGAAGGCATGCTAAGGCACATGAAAACAACAAGGTGCTTGGTGACAGCCAGCATGGCTTCACTAAGGGGAAATCCTGCCTGACCAATCTGGTGGCCTTCTGTGATGGGGCTACGGAACTGATGGACAGGGGCAGAGCAGTTGATGTCATCTGCCTGGACCTGTGAAAAGTGTTTGACACTCTCTCACATGACACCCTTGTCTCTGAGTTGGAGAGACATCAATTTGATAGGTGGACCACTTGGTGGATAAAGAACTGGCTGGATGGCCACATGCAAAGAGTTGTCCTCAATGGCTCAATGTCCAGCTGGAGACCAGTAACGAGTGGTGTCCCCCAGGGATCGGTATTGGGGACCAGTCTTGTTCAACATCTTTGTTGGTGACATGGACAGTGAGATTGAGTGCGCCCTCAACAAGTTTGCCAATGACACCAAGCTATGTGGTTCAGTTGATACATTGGAGGGAAGGAATGCCATCCAGAGGGACCTTGACACGCTTGTGAGGTGGGCTGATGCCAACCTGATGAAGTTTAACCATGCCAAGTGCAGGGTCCTACACCTGGGTCGGAGCAATGCCAGGCACAGCTACAGGTTGGGCAGAGAAGAGATTCAGAGCAGCCCTGCGGAGAAGGACTTGGGGGTGTGGGTTGATGAAAAAATGAACATGAGCCGGCTTCAGTGTGCGCTTGCAGCCCAGAAAGCCAACCATATCCTGGGCTGCATCAAAAGGAGCATGACCAGCAGGTCGAAGGAGGTGATCCTGCCCCTCTGCTCTTGTGAGACCTCACTTGGACTATTGTGTGCAGTTCTGGTGTCCTCAACATAGAAAGGACATGGAACTGCTGGAATAAGTCCAGAGGAGGGCCACGAGGATGATCAGGGGACTGGAGCACCTTCCGTATGAAGATAGGCTGAGAAAGTTGGGCTTGTTCAGCCTGAAGAAGGGAAGGCTGCATGGAGACCTCCTAGCAGCCTTCCAATATCTGAAGGGGGCCTATAGGGATGCTGGGGAGGGGCTCTTCGTTAGGGACTGTAGTGAGAGGACAAGGGATAATAGGTTCAAACTTAAACAGGGGAAGTTTAGATTGGATATGAGGAAGAAATTCTTTACTGTAAGGGTGGTGGGGCCCTGGAATGGGCTGTCCAGGGCAGTTGTGAATGCTCCATTGCTGGCGGTGTTCAAGGTGGGGTTGGACATAGCCTTGGATGGCATGGTTTAGTGGGAGGTGTCCTTACCCCTGGTGTGGGGGTTGGAACTAGATGATCTTAAGGTCCTTTCCAATCCTAGCTATTCTATGATTCTATAAGCAGGGCTCTGGGTGGTAGGCTGACCTGCAGTGCAGCTGAAGAGCACATGAACTGGTCCATGGTAATACTGATGAGACAAACCTCACACATTACAAGGCAGCAGTGTGGATGTGAGTATGGTACTGACATTTGGAAGGTCTCTATTTGGGGGCCTTGCAGTAAGTATCTGTGGAATTCTTCAAAATCAGGGTCCAAGATAAAAGATGTACAACTTTGGCTCATCATGCTGTTGACACACAGTGTGTTCAGTTCAGGGACTTCTGTCTTTTCCAGCCTGCATGACACTCAGCTTGCAGTTGCCTCCCATTTGGGAGCACTAGGAAGAAAATTATTCACACTGCGTGCCCTAAAGCCCATGGATATCTATCACACCTGCCATAATTTGGCCCAGAAGAAATGAGGCAGTATCTTTTTTGTTCCTGGTGCTAGAGAGATATGAGCCACAGGATGAAAATGGAGGGGACTTATATGAAGTTGATTGAATTTAAGGCAGCAGAGGGTCATCTGATGTGATTCTTTTTGCCTACACACCATGCTCCATTTTAGAGAGACATCCAGGTTTGTCTTGTTCCTCTCTGATGCTGTTATTTTCGCTGTGTTCCAGTGGCTGTGTCCTCTCAGAATAATTACTGTTCCTGTCTTCAGGATCAGAAGCCGTCACTCAATGGGAAGCTGCAATGCTCACAATGTATTTATTGAAGAGTACTCTATGAAACACCATGTTAATGTAGCATAACTGTTTTTATGAACAGAGCCTAAGGAATTCTCTGTATAAACTCGGCTAGTTTTAAATTGTTTTTCTAGTTGTCAAGACTCTTTGTCATGTATTTCTTTTGATTATAGTTTTTTCAGCTGCCTCTCTTTGCACTGTGAAGCTAATGGATGCTTACATGAGGAAAAAAATTGGCATCCTAAGAGAGGTGGCAGAAAGGAACTAGGAGGTTTTTTTTTGTTTGTTCTTGTTTACCTCAGGCTGCCCTTTAGACTGTGGTGTTTGGCTGGTTACTCTTGCACACTGCCCCTGTTTCCTCTGCAACATCTTTTTGATGTGCATGGCATGTCTTAGGATGGAAAAAGGGCTGAGAGACAGGATAGAGACAAGGATGCTGTGAGCTTGATCTGGCAGAGTTTTTATTCCATTGCAACTTCAGAGGGAAGGGAGATCTCTTCCCAAATTAAAGCTTAAAAAAAGCCTTAACACACCCTAAGAGCAACAGAATTTCTTCCAAATAGAATGAAAACAGATGTTAGGAAAAAAAAAAATAAAAGATTGGGGGTACAGATTGTTCTGTGTTGTATGCACTTTTTCTGATTCTGTTATTACTAAATTCAAAACCAGAATTGACTAACAAAATGGCTAGGTCCCAGCTGAAAACCAAGTACTAAACAAACATAGCAAAGCAAGTTGAAGGTAAATTAGATTCTGAATAGTTGGCTTGTTTGAATAATTCAAAACATTTCTGTTATTTTGGGGAGTAAATGTGTTTTTCATGCAATTTTTATAGCTAGCTGAAATTATACTGAAGGTACCCCTTCAAATGGCTGAAAAAATGGATTTCACAACTACAAAACATCTATCCAGTCTTGCTGACTTCACTAGAATTGCTGAAATACAGTGTCTCTGAAAATCAGACTAAGTACCTAACTGCTTCCGCCCATCTCCTCCCTATGGGGGACAGCACCTTTCTATTTGAGGAGTAAAGGCTGATGGCGGAAATCTGAAAATTTGAATCATCATGTGGTCACTATTACTGGAATTTGGATGAGGTTCATTTTCTCTTTTTTTTTTTTTTTTTTTTTCCTTAATGACCAAGTTCTCATCCTGAAAGATTTAGTATTCAAGGTTTTCTAGCTTTTGAAAGCATACTGCATTTGGAAAGATTTCAATTAGTAAAGATGGTAGAGACTTTACAAAAAGAAGTAATTGCAAGATATTTTCACTGATCTGACCAAAGTCTTTTCATACAGTTAGATATGATTTGGTATTTCCAAAAGCAAAGGTGAAGCCTTCTCTTCATGTACTTTTCACATAACTTGGTTTAGAAAATAACCAAACTTTCCACTTTGTGTAACTTGTCTGTTCTCTATTTGGGTATGTTTTGTATTTAATATTGGAGGCAGAAGGAGCATGTACATCCTTTTAAATTGAATTCTCTTTATCGTACCCCAGATCTACCATAATTTGACAAACTGGTTAACGAATTAAATCACAGTTGCTCACATAAACAAACAAACAAACAAACAAATGTCGTCTATCAAATCTGGGTGAAATTCTCTCTGTGATCAGTTTAACTTTGCATATTTATGGAGTACGCTGGTAGGTTACCAGGTGTAAAGATGTGTTGCAGTGCATCTGAACCTGGTAAGAGTTTGAGTTGCTTTTGTGCTTTCATTTTTCATTTTTTTCCAAGGTAAATGAAGCTTTCCCCTCAGAGCCTTCCTGGTGTTAGATTGCCTTTACTAACTATCAGGAGCTCAATAACATGGGGATATTTGATTGCAAAGTTTTTTAGTCAAGGAATGTATATACTTAAAAATAGGTTTGCTTTTACTTTAAGAAACTATTTTCCTTTCTAGTGTTCATGGATATTATGAGCTAATTTGGATAAACGATTAATTTAACCACACCTCTGAGCACTCTGATGTCAGTGTGCAGATGGTTCACCAGTTCCTGTGGTGCACTGCTATTGTTGAACTGGGCCCCAGAGCAAGCAGTGGTAGGTTAGGCGAGCAGGAAGAAAGGTAGCAGTGGACAGCCAGCCTAGGAGGAAAAGACAATGAAGTTTGATTAAAATAGGATGGAAATAGCTGCTTCTTGGGGTAGATTACTCCCCTTCTGACAGCTTTCTGACCAGAAGTTCACAGTCACATCTGATGTCATCTAAAAGGAGGAATACAGCGTGCTCAGTATTATTGCACATTCGTGCATTTATGCTACTGAAGCTGGATTTTCCTGTCAAAAGGAACTAAAATTGTAGGACTGTAGGATTGGAAGTTAGCAGATGATGCTTTTCTACATGGTGATTTAGGGAGCCTGGTGAGGACAAGAGAAAGAGCCCTGTATAGGATAAGTAAATATTAACTGATTTAACTGGGCTAGAGATAAGGACTTTTATCTGTGTTTTTGTGGGTTTTGGTTTGGGTTTGTTTTGTGTGTGTGTGTTTTTGTTTGGCCGGTTGCTTGGTTGGTAGGGTTTTTTTAAGAACTTTGTATACGGGTGCTTGCAGGGATCATATGATTAAGAGAATATGATTCTGGAAGTTACAAGGAGACCACTGGAAAAAAGAGATGACTGTCCAGCAAACTTGTCCAATCTCAGCTATGGACTGAGCTCTGATACCCTGCAGTGTGGGCAGGAACAGAATGATCACAGTGCTGTTAGGTACATACCAAAATCAAAAACTGAGACACCTAAGTGGAAGCAGCGAGAGATCAACTGCATATACAGAATCCTTTAGAAGTCAGGAACTATGAGCGTGCTCAGTTCCAGTCACTAGATCATCGTCTTCTTTGCAAAGCCCATGGCTGATGCTTGTCAACTCTTTTTAGCAAGAAAAGACATGAGAAACAGCTCTCATCTGATAGTTCTTAGTTTGTCACATTACACTTGATTAAGATCTGAACTTGGAAAATCCTTGAAGATCATATTTTTGAAGGAATACTTCATACAGTACAAAGCAGTTAATGGATTTTTTTATTTTTTTTTAATGGCAAAGAGGTTGTAAAGCTTACTTTAGGTTCATAAAGAAAACTTGGATGTTCAGTGGACTGAAAACCAGGATCATGTAAGTTGTCTCTACTGTCAGTCCTGAAAAAGGAGTATGCCAAATACTTACAGTTTCCCTCTTCTCAGTGTTTTGGAAAGATAAGGTTTTTCCAGGTTATAATAGCTCATAATGGTGTTGTGTAGGTTCCTAGCATGAAAAACCTTGAAAAGGTCTTTCTGAGGTGGGTGCCCCCAGAACAGTTCAGCATTTTGGAACAGTTATTTTTTAGCCTATGGGAGTTTCATATTCAATCAGTCACACACACGTAACTGGCCAACTGTCCTGAATTTTCAGTAGCAACTCAGTGGAAGTTTAACACGTGACTGTGCCTGTGAGCACCTTGAATTTTATTTGCATCTTTACTAATCTAGAAGTCAACTGGACTTTCAGGAAAGGATGCCTGTGCCCTTATTCTACTGTTTATATCTGTTAACTGCAGGCAAGCTTGCAGCTCTTGACAGATTTTATCTCTTGCTGTTAGAAACAAAGAAAACAAGCTGCCATTGTTCTAGTGTTCACCTAAAAGTGGCAAGGGCAGGAAAGTGGCAGTAACCTCAGGCTCTTCTCATTCCATTTGTTATTCCATTAGGTAAGAGAAAAAAGAGTGACTCCATGCTAGAGAACCTACCTGGAGAGATGGACATAGAGTTATTGAGGGAATCCAGTATAGTATGATGATATGCTGAAGTATATCCTTGAAAATTATTGCTTGCAAATCAGAGAGAAGGGATCTGAATCACTTCCTATAGGCACATAGTCTCTGGCTTCCCTTCTGAAATGTTGTGATTAGGGCATTGATCTGTCTCCATGTGAGTTCCCAAACTGAAATGTTTGGAAATTTTAAATAGTAACTTCAAAATTCTTTTCCTTTTCCTTTTCCTTTTCCTTTTCCTTTTCCTTTTCCTTTTCCTTTTCCTTTTCCTTTTCCTTTTCCTTTTCCTTTTCCTTTTCCTTTTCCTTTTCCTTTTCCCCTTTCCTTATTCCCTTTCCTTATTCCCTTTCTTTTTATTTATATTTTAATATTTTTTAATTTTTATTTTTTATTGTGATTTTTCTTTTTCTCTTTTTCTTTTTCCCTTTTTCTTTTCCTTTTCCTGAAGAAACAAAGTTATTCAGCATAAGCTGCTCTTCTGCAGAACTAGTAGAAGTGTCACTCTCTTTCAGATAACTACTCATTTTGTGCTGAGCCCTCAGACTTTTGACACAATGGTTTCCAAAATCTTTTGTTGTAATTTACATACTGTTTAACCCTTGAGAGACACTCGATGAAAGAAAATAGACTTGGGCACGCATGATTACATATGTGTGTACACAGGGCATTTCTGAAGCATTACTTTTCATGGGATTAAATATGTGCAGATGCATGTATATGCAGTATAAACTCCCCCGCCTTTCCCTTTTCAGTTCCCTTGCTGCTGTAAAAGAGTATTTGTCATGGGGTTAAACTGCAGTCCTCAGTATAGCTCATGCCATGCACTCTGAACCATAATTTGCCTTTTCCAGCTTGCTTTGCTGCTTCCACTGCAAAGCCATTCCCTGAGCCTATCCATTCAATTTTTCTTGCTGGAAAGACCTTGTATGACTATGTGAGAGTGCCTGGCTTCAGTTCAGCTTGTGCTTCATGACCTTCCTTTTGCAAAATCCTTCCTCTGCACAGGAAGAAGGGTAACTGCTTCTCCTCCTTAGCATGTCTTTCTGTTAGTCCAGTGGATCTCCACTGTATCTCTTCCAGCAGTGATGTAATGTATCCTGCAAGCTCCTTGAGAGAGGCATTAAATAGACAGCAATAACATGACTCCATCAAAATCAACAGCAGTTGATTTTTGAAAAATTATGTGTGCAAATTCCACAAATCATCACAAGAACTAAGTCATCAAGGGTTGCCATGCTCCCAAATCTGCATTTTCAACAAAGAAATGATTTTTTTAAACTCACCTCCACATATGTCAGGCTAATGTGCTTGAATTATGTGCAGCTGTCTTTGTCGTGTTACTTGTGCGTATATGATCTCATATAGCTTCAATAAGTAAAGCATACTGTAACAGTTAGACTCAATGATCTTAAAGGTGTTTTCCAGCCTAAATGACTCTATGTATGTACAGTACCTGTAGACTATATGTGTATCATGTGTAAAACACATTATATTATTAATATAAATTTAAGTCTTAACCCCCCTTATGTATCTGTATCCATAAAAATTTTGACATATCTTTGAAAGACAAGGAGCTGAAGTAACTGCCTTGGTTCCCTCAAGCTGCTACACTATGTGCAATGCAATACATCCTATGCCTCCACTTACATGTCATAGCCATGCTTGCTTCACTGTTCCAGTCCACTTGGGGAGCCCGGAAATAGGAAGGGAGCATTTTTCTTTGTGACCCACTGAACATGGACTTTTGGGAGACCAGGACTGCAAAATGTGTCACTGGGCATTCCTGTCCCCACTCCTTTTTTAAATAGGGATAGGTTGTAGACAAATCTGCATGAACTTTAGAGGAAGACACATCTCTGTGCTGTGGGTGTAATACTGACAGCTGCAAAGGAAGGCAAATGGCATAAACAGGGTGCTTCCCATGATCCAGGTTGCTGTTCTGCTGGTGTTTCTGTTCCCTGAGTCACTCCCTGTCTCCTTCTTTAGCTTCCTTCTTTTTATATTCCTCTCCCTTTTGCTTTCTCAGGTGGAAAGTAGGATGTGGCCCCCTCAATGTGTCTGCCAAACATTTTGGCTCTTCACTTAATCTTTGGCCAGATCTGAATGTGTCCCTTTCAGTGAAGCAAGCAATTGGTTTCCAGTTAAACCTTTGGGATCCTAGGGCTTGGGAAGAATAACTCCAAGTACTGCATTTGAGAAAGCTTTATTGAGAAGTTGAAAGTGAAAGAAAGGTAATAATTGCATTTAAACAATCAACAAAAGCAAAGCTCACCTCTGGGTTTATAAATTTGTAGGGAAGCCATAATTACAAGGGACCTGTGTTGCTACATTGCATTTGCTTTGAAAACCAGACTGCCACCCCACTCCCACTGGATGCATAATTGGGTCCTCGTAGGCCTCTTGAATCAAAGTAGAGTTGCAATAAAAGTTTATTTATCCAGTGCTCATTAAAAGAGAAGCTGAATGGAAAACTCCCACTTTGGGGATGGGATTAGATAGCCCTAGAGTATTCCTCCTCCCATGCCCTTTCAAGGTTTTTTGTTTCTAAATCTGCTCAGCGAGAAAAAGTAAATTGCCAGAAGTAAGATTAGTGAAGAATATTGTCCCAGGGACAATAAGGCTTTATTGCAAGTCTGGTATGAGATCCCTGCTTCAAAAAAACTACAAGACCCAGAGGTGTGTGAGCTCTTAATTGCCTACCTCTGATAAACTGGCAGTAAAAAAAAAATCCCATTCAGCCGTGAATTAGCCTGGATCAAGTCCACTTGCTAATCAGAGTTTAATGAGGATGCTGCTGGCCTTAACATATTCAAAAAGTTCCAAACTGCCCTGCCTTCATGTTTGTGTAGTTAGTATTTCCTCTCTGCTGTCACTTCTGCGCACAGGCCCTCATGAATCTTTAGAGAAGATAATTATGTCTGAGGCAGGCATGGTAGGGAGAGTGGGGGAATATGGATCTCATAAGGATTGAAAACATAAGGCTGAGAGTTACTCAACTAATTCATTCCCATATCATCCAAATTGTCTACGCCTCAGCTGCTGGAATAAATACCCCTATTTGCTCCTTGTTAGTCAGACCCATAGAGCCTGGATATATAGCAGGATTTCTAATACTGTATCACAGACAACCTTTATCTGCCCTTGCTTTCAAGGGAATCCATGGGATAGTTGTGTGTGCTGGCCCCAGGGTTCAAGAATCACAGGTCACATCACTAGCAATCATGACTGCCATTTGCTGCTTCTGCAACCCCTGATAAGGACCAGAAGTTATGCAAATACAGCCGCTGTGCCAGAGAACTCAATGTGCAAAATCAGGAGATGCTTTGATTTTTGTTGGCTGTACTGAAGTTAGTAAATTAGCTTACCACAGTATCTATGTGGCTGGAAGCACACATAGATCTCTGCCTTTGCGCACCTAGTAGGCATCAAATGAAACAAAGTAAAATCTGAACAATGAACTTTGAATTTTGATACCTTGTACGTATGGCTTTTATTTGGGATGTGGGACTAGCCACATGAAGCTATAAAAGCTTTTACACAAACATTTTGGGCTATCCAGAGCAGTATGTGACACTCACACTGTAAGAAGAAAGTACATCTTGTTTTGTTGGCTGACAAGGCTAGGGCATTGTGTGGTTCAGTCAGAGACTGCTCATCAGCAAAGATGCTATCGAGTGCTGTTACAGTGGGTCAAATACATGCTGTCTTATGCTCAAAGCTTTATTTGTCCACAGTCTATCCCTCAAAGTCGAACAAATCTTACAAAAGGAACTCTGTATTATGGCAAAGCATATGGGAGGCTCGGCGACTACGAGCTTCACCTCGGAGCAGCAACTTGCCCCGAGGGAGCTTCAAGTCCTCGACAAGGCCTGTCCGGGAGCCTGCAGCTCAGCGGAGGCGAGAGGCTGACTCAGAGGGGGCGGCGCCAGGAGGACCGGCGGCAGAGCTGACTGGTTAAAAACCTGCCCCAGGGAGCGCGAGCGACCCGGAGCGCGGCGAACAAGGTGGGCTCGAAGCAGTTTGCGCGGCAGTTCGCGCGGGCAGGTGAGCGGGGTGGTGAGCGGGATGGTGAACACTCGCCTTACGGGCAAGGCTTGGTCTGGGAGCTCTGCTCTGGCTGCGCCGGTGGTGGCCAGCGTAGGCACCCAGACGGAGCCGACGGGAAGGGAGGCTGTAGTGCAGAGCTCAGGGTATCCTAAGGGAAGGGTGCACAATGGGCAGGGCTGCACTCTGCGCTCCCTGGTGGAGGTCCTCCTGCAGCAGGTGGCTGAACTGCAGGAAGCTGTTACCAGGATGAAAGGTGTCAGGGAAGCTGAGGGGAAGCAGCACTGCTTGCTCCGGGACCAAACTGTTCCGGGGCCTCGAGTGTCTACTGTTGCCCGTGCAGGAAAGGAGGCTGCTAACCCAGGAAAGGAGGCTGCTAACCCAGGAAGCTGGGAAAAGGTAACAGAAAAAAACAACAAAAAAAGGAGGAAGAGGGTAATTAAAAGCAAGGGGCTTCCTCCTACGTCTGTTGTCCCCACCCAGAACCGCTTTGCTATCCTGCAGGGGGCTGATGAGCAACAGCGCTCTGCTATCCTGCAGGGGGCTGATGAGCAACAGCGCTCCCACCAGGCACAACCAGCTAGTGCACTGGTAAAGAAGGTCACTACTGGTGCTGCCAGGAAAAAGCAGCGGGTCGTAGTAGTCAGGGATTCTAATCTGAAAGGCACAGAGGCACCCATCTGCCGGCCTGACCCAGGCTCAAGGGAGGTGTGTTGCCTACCAGGGGCTCGGATCAGGGATGTGGCCGAGAAGCTGCCTACTTTAGTCGGTCCCACTGACTATTACCCACTCCTGGTAATCCATGTGGGTGCTACTGATATAGATAGCAGTAGCCCGGAGGCTATAAAGAAGGACTACAGGGCTCTGGGAGAGGTGGTTAGCGGTTCTGGAGCTCAGATTGTCTTTTCCTCAATTCTCCAGGATACAGGGCAGGACCTTGAAAAGGCTAGGAGGATTGGGCAGGTTAATAAATGGTTAGAAGGGTGGTGCTATAGTCAGGGGTTTGGGTACCTTGACCATGGGATTCAGTATAGTAGGCCAGGTCTACTGGGGGCTGGTGGAGCTGGTCTAACAAAGAAAGGGAAGAGTGGATTTGGTAGGAGGCTTGCCAGGCTGGTCAAGGATGCTTTAAACTAGATGTGTTGGGGGAGGGGGGCAGCATTCCATCCCAACACACCCAGTCGGTTAGTAGCATCTATAGTAAACGTTCGGAGCAATGTAGGGATATTCCAGCTGCTCCAGCCAATGAGCCGGCTTCAATTGGATCTCGCCTCAAATGCCTCTACACAAATGCCTGTAGCATGGGGAACAAACAAGAGGAATTAGAGATGTGTGCACATCTATGGGGGTATGATATCATAGGCATAACAGAAACATGGTGGGATGGCTCCTATGACTGGTGTGTTGGAATGGAAGGTTACCGGCTCTTTAGGAAAGACAGGCCCGTCAGACGGGGAGGGGGAGTTGCTATTTATGTTAGGGATAGGCTGGAGAGTATGGAACTCTGTCTGGGGACAGGTGAGCAGTCGACAGAGAGTTTGTGGGTCAGGGTTAAAGGGAGAACAGTGATGGGTGACATTACTGTGGGGATCTGTTACAGACCGCCTGACCAAGGGGACTTGCTGGACGAAGCGCTCCATAGGCAGATAGGAGCAGCCTCATGCTTGCAGGCCCTTGTTCTCATGGGAGACTTCAACCACCCTGATATCTGTTGGAGGGATGGTACGGCCCGGCACAAGCAATCCAGGAAGTTCCTCGATTGTGTGGAAGACAACTTCCTTCTGCAAGTAATAGAGGAGCCGACAAGGAGAGGTGCCATGCTTGACCTTGTCCTCACCAACAGGGAAGGGCTGGTTGGGAATGTGACGCTCCAGGGCAGCCTTGATTGCAGCGATCATGAGATGGTTGAGTTTGAGATCCTCAGGACAGTGAGAAGAGCGTGCAGCAAGCTCACTGCCCTGGACTTCAAGAGAGCAGACTTTGGCCTCTTCAGGAACCTGCTCAGTAAGGTTCCATGGGATACAGCCCTAGAGGGCAGGCGGGCCCAAGGCTGTTGGTTGATATTCAAGGATCACCTGCTGCAAGCTCAGGAGCGGTGCATCCCAGCTAGAAGGAAGTTCAGCAGGAGGGCCAGGAGACCTCCTTGGATGGATAAGGAGCTGCTGAGGAAAATTCAAAAGAAAAAAGAGGCTTATAAAAGGTGGAAGCAAGGTCAGGCGGCCTGGGGAGAATACAGGGATGTTGTCTGGGAAGCTAGGGACCAGGTTAGGAAAGCTAAGGCCCACTTAGAATTAGACTTGGCTAGGGATGTAAAGGATAACAGGAAGGGATTTTATAGGTACATTGCCGATAAGAGACAGGTTAGGGACACCGTGGGCCCTCTCCAGAAGCTATCGGGAGAACTGGCTACCCTGGATTTGGAGAAGGCTGAGGTTCTTAATGACTTCTTTGCCTCAGTCTTTACGGGCAAATGCTCTGACCACACCACCCAAGTCTTGGAAGGCAGACGCGGGGACGGTGAGGGTGGGGACCCAGGGCCCACTGTGGGGGAGGATCTTGTTCGGGACCACCTTAGGAACCTGAATGTATACAAGTCCATGGGACAGGATGAAATCCATCTGTGGGTCCTGAAGGAGCTGGCAAATGAAGTTGCTAAGCCACTGTCCATCATATTTGAAAAATCCTGGCAGTCAGGTGAATTTCCCGATGACTGGAAAAAGGGAAATATAACCCCCATTTTTAAGAAGGGAAAAATGGATGAGCCAGGGAATTACAGACCAGTCAGTCTCACCTCTGTGCCTGGCACAATCTTGGAGCGGATTCTCCTGGAAGGCATGCTAAGGCACATGAAAAGCAACAAGATGCTTGGTGACAGCCAGCATGGCTTCACTAAGGGGAAATCCTGCCTGACCAATCTGGTGACCTTCTATGAAGGGGCTACGGAACTGATGGACAGGGGCAGAGCAGTTGATGTCATCTACCTGGACTTGTGTAAAGCCTTTGACACTGTCTCACATGACATCCTTCTCTCTAAGTTGGAGAGACATCAGTTTGATAGGTGGACCACTCGGTGGATAAAGAACTGGCTGGATGGCCGCACGCAAAGAGTAGTGCTCAATGGCTCAATGTCCAGCTGGAGACCAGTAACGAGTGGTGTCCCCCAGGGATCGGTGTTGGGACCGGTCTTGTTCAACACCTTTGTGGGTGACATGGACAGTGGGATTGAGTGCGCCCTCAGCAAGTTTGCCGATGACACCAAGCTGTGTGGTTTGGATGATGCATTGGAGGGAAGGAATGCCATCCAGAGGGACCTTGACACGCTTGTGAGGTGGACTGATGCCAACCTGATGAAGTTTAACCATGCTAAATGCAAAGTCCTCCACCTGGGTCGGAGCAATGCCAGGCACAGCTACAGGTTGGGCGGGCAGGAGATTGAGAGCAGCCCTGCGGAGAAGGACTTGGGGGTGTGGGTTGATGAAAAAATGAACATGAGCCGGCAGTGTGTGCTTGCAGCCCAGAAGGCCAACCGTATCCTGGGCTGCATTAAAAGGAGCATGACCAGCAGGTCGAGGGAGGTGATCCTGCCCCTCTACTCTGCTCTCGTGAGACCTCACTTGGAGTATTGTGTGCAGTTCTGGTGTCCTCAACATAAAAAGGACATGGAACTGTTAGAACAAGTCCAGAGGAGGGCCACGAGGATGATCAGGGGACTGGAGCACCTCTCGTATGAAGATAGGCTGAGAAAATTGGGGCTGTTCATCCTGGAGAAGAGAAGGCTGCGTGGAGACCTCCTAGCAGCCTTCCAATACCTGAAGGGGGCCTATAGGGATGCTGGGGAGGGACTCTTCATTAGGGACTGTGGTGAGAGGACAAGGGGTAATGGGTTTAAACTTAAACAGGGGAGGTTTAGATTGGATCTGAGGAAGAAATTCTTTACTGTGAGGGTGGTGGGGCCCTGGAATGGGTTGCCCAGGGAGGTTGTGAATGCTTCATCCCTGGCGGCGTTCAAGGTGGGGTTGGACATAGCCTTGGGTGGCATGGTTTAGTGGGAGGTGTCCCTGCCCATGGCGGGGGGGTTGGAACTCGATGATCTTGAGGTCCTTTCCAACCCTTACTATTCTATGAATCTATGATTCTATGATTTTGTACTGCTTTTTAGTTCAGTGGAGCAGCTTTTGGTTTACAGCAATGTGAATGAGAGGAAAATCAGTTGTGGGAGATGAGGAAGGGCTTTCTAACACTTAGATTTTCTTGAGTATTAGATTTTCTTGAGGTTTTTCTTGAGTGTAAAAATTACATTAATCAAGCTTTCTCCATCTTTGTAGAAGCACCTGTCTTTGTAGAACAGCTCTGCAAAAACAGGAGGGAAAGTATGGATTTACTATCCGTACTTTCATCTACCATGAATAGTTCCTGTTGAGTTTTGTTGGTTAGACAGAATATTTTCATGACTTCTGCTGGTGTGTGGCCTCAGCTAATCCAACACTGCTATTGCTAAAAAGTAATATGTTGAGGCAAGGTATATTCATTTAAGGTTGGAACTTTGTGTAAAACACACACTAACTGCAACTGATCTCAGGCTTTCTCGCCCTTACCATGAATGTCATCCATTGTGCAGTTAGAAGACTTCGAATATGGTTTTTTGCAATGGTGTCATGTAAAGAGGTAAATTAACAAATCAAATATCTATTTCTTTTCTCTAAAAACTAGACTTTAAAAAAAAAAACTAAACTTTTTTTTTTTTTAGGTCTAAAAAGAGGAAAATATTAACCTGACAGCAAGTTAGCAGCTTATTACTTAGAGCTCTAATATCTATTGCTAGGGAAGGCAGTGCTTATATTGATTTTACAAGGGATATTTGAAAAATTCAAACTTGCTCAGTAATTAAAAATTGCCTTGTTTAAGCAATTTTTATAGACAATAAATTTGTAATGAAAAGGCCCCTTTAATAAAAAGGCCATTGTCCAAAAAATATCTTCAACTAAATATCCGGCTGTGGTCACTAAGAAAAAAACATTGTCTTCAAAGAATATTTATGCAAGCATAGTCTGGTACTACAGAAATGTAATATAAATGCAATTTATTGTAATCTGACCCCATCATGAATAATATTTTAGAGCAGCCAGAGAACTGAGTAAAGGAAAGACAGGTAGAGTTTATACATATGCAGCTGCATATGTTTCATGCTTTGAAGAATGACATTTTCAGAAATGCTTTGCAAAACCTGTATAAAGCATGGATAGTTCTCTGCAAAGCTTCTTCTATGCTTGCTCTAAACTTTCATCAGCTTCAATCACTGACGTGCTGGCACCCCAGCACTTATATGCATTAGTAAACAAAAAACTAGCTTCAGATAGTTCTTTTTTTTTTTTTTTCTTACAAGGAGGCACATCTTATCTGAGAATCTACATAATAGAAACATTTTGTGACTAGATGCTGAAAGCAAATATGTTCATGTAATCTGAGTACAAACAGGATCTTTTGAAAACAGCACATTCATGCATCATTTAGAAGCAGCAGCTTTCTTACTAGCAAGTAAAGTGATTGTATTTGGTAATTCAGCTTTGATAGAAGGAGGCCAAGATAAGCATAGCAGATATGAAATATTTGGGTTTAAGAATGCTGAAATGTTCCATCTGGATGGAAAATTTTTAAATGAAGCATTTACACATTTTCAGAACATTTTTTTTTTACATTTTCAAAATGAAATATTTTGATATTTCCAAATAGATCTTTTCTCCACTTTTTGTTCTGTACGTTGTTTTGCCATTTAGACATTTTGTTTCAGTTCAGGACTAAACCAAATATTAAAATGTCCCTGAAGAAAGAAATTCCAATTTTGGACCAATAATGAACCACATGTAAAGTTGTTCAAGATGTTATGAATCTCAAAGAAACTTTGGTTCAGGTTTGAATGGCAGCTAAAGGTTCAAAACTCTTCTTATTTAATCAAAATTACAAAGGAAAACTTGCCAAGGGCTTTAGAGCTCCTTTGCAAGATATAGAATCCTTTTGTTCCAGAGTACTCTGCCAGAATTGAAAATGTATAATATATTTCTTGAAGCCTTAAGGAACAGCCATAAAATAAGATTTATAAGACAAACTATTCAGGCAGTGCAAGGTCATAATGAAACCCAGTGCTTGCATTATAGCTTAAAAAGGTTAATAATATATGTAGAAGGTCAGAGTGTAGTTCAAGATCTCATATAAATCCAGTTATAGAAGGTTCAAACTTTTCTTTGAGTGATGAAAAGAGTATGTGTTCCTCAGTTCAGGCATGATTCTTATCTCCTGTATATGCCCTGTTTACTTGGAAACAGATGCATGAGAAAGATGAATGCGGATGATGCAAAGCTGTCACTAGACTCATTGGACCTTACTGCTTCTTCATTTGCCCCAGGATCCAGGAGTAACTTCCATTGGAGCCCGTGAACCACAGTTTAGCTCTCAGTATGGCTTTTTGCATCTGTCCTGTGGAGGGAGGCTGCAGTAGCCACCTTAGCTGAGCACTGGCAACGTTCAGCTGAGTGTTCTGTCATGAAAGAAAGAGGGATGGCTGGGCCACTCACTGCTTTGACTGTTTTGAGTTACAGACTGGAACACTGAGCTGTACAAAAAATCTGTATATCAAAGCAGCTAGTGGGCTGCTGTAGTTATCTGCAGGAGACCAGGGCAGCTGAAATCCGTGACATCAAAAAAGTTAGTGTAAAGAAAGCTTGGACTCCTGGGAGGTGCAGGAGAAGGTAATTTAATATCATCCCATGGGCACAGAATAAATGCGAATGAGGGAGAAAAGAGGCCCACAGTTTACAATAGGCTCAGTAATACTGCATGCATTTTGAGCAGGCGCAAAAGAGCAGCTCAACAAATGCTTCTAGAAGGTTCCTAAAAAGCAGCCGTTCTGCTTAGATGATTTTTCAAGGGCTTGGTATGCAGTAATGAAACAGCATTTTAAAAAGAAAATTTCCAAGTCACGAACTTCTTCTTTGAAGGAGTTCCCAGCTCCTTCAAAACTCAGGAAGGGTTTGTGTTCATTTCAAGTTTTGGGTGAAAATTTGGGTCAAGTTTCAAGATGGTTTCTCGACCTCTAATTACTATTATTAACACTCCTAAATGGACTCTTTAGAAAATCCCTTGACTAAGGAAGGCTAGAGTGAGCTAATGAGTATGAGAGGGAGAAGAAGGTCCTTGTTTGAATTTTAAATACTCCAGCTCACTAATTGGGGACCAACGGAGAATGCTTCTTTTGGAATGGAGAGAGTTCAGGGGCAGGTGGGAGCAAGAACAATATTTTTCAGACCTGTCACTTTAAAAATACCTACTGCTGCTTTGACGTGGCACCAAGTGAATTTTTTAAGCAACAATAAGTAACCTTATCCTCCCTTTAGGCACTTGCAGAACTTATTTTTTTTTTTTTTTTTTTTTTTTTTTTAAATGAGATGGGCAGGTTTTTCCAGGGTCTCATGGCTTTAATGAAAAATAACAATCTCTGATGATCCTGCCAAGAGGCATCTTTTCTTTTACAAACAAAAATGAAGATGCAGAGAGCCTTGTGCCTACAGCTCTGTTGTGTGTTAGAGCAGCAGAGTCCCCACTGATAGTGCTGTTCCACTTGGACACTCTTCCTGTCTTCATATATTTTTGTTTTTCCTTTTCCTGGTAAATATATTTTTGGACACTGTTCCCATCACTGTGAGTATCATTACCACTCTTAGGACCCATCCTGATTTTTAGCTCAGAGGACCTACAGCTGCAGTAATTCTATCCAGCACAGAGAAGATGTCCAGAACATTTTACAACAAAAATCTATTTTGGTGATTACCGCCTGAACAAGACTAACACTAACTCCGTATTTTTAATTCCAGAAACAAATGGAAGAGGAATGAATTTACAAAATCACATATTTCTTCTTTTTGTCTACAGGAATTTTGAAAGCTGTCTTTCGTGCTAATGTACAACAGTATGACTCCTTTATGAACAGAGAAATGATGTAGATTTGTACATTAGGCAAATGAAAGCTCTGCAGGCTGGGCTGCACTCAGTATTTCATAAGGCGTTTCCAAGTCACAAAAAACAGAGAATCAAAGTGACTCCCTGTTTCCAGGAACATTTTCTTCTTTCTTTAAGCCAAGGAATCTAATGAACTGCAATATTTCATTTTGACTCATTTTTTGCCAACTTTTTTTTTCTTTTGCTATGCACATCAATTACACGTGGTCAATTCTGTCCACGTGAAGCTATACAAAGTTCAAGGATTACTTAGTCAATCCAGACTTTCCTAGGAGAATGTCTGTGCTTTTCAGATGTACAGAGAACTGAGTTCCACAGTTCTGTGATGGCAAACTAGCTGGTGATCAGTGTCTGACTTGAACAAAACTTCTTTTCCCATCTTACCCACATCCTTTATAGCCCAGATTGTTCTTCTGCTGGTGAAATAAAGAAAGCCTCATTTATATTCAAAATATTTTCTTCTGTCTACGATAATGCTTTAATACTGATGCAAGGCAACTGTGCTCATCCTTTTATGTTTAGAGAGCTGATGGAAAATCTGTCAAAAGTATTGCAGCATAGTTTTACAGAATAGTATTGATGAGATTGGGAGCTTAATTAATCCAAAGTGTCTCAGAAAGGCTCAAAATGTGCTTGTACAGCTCCAGTTACATGGCATGTTGTGCAACATGCTGAAACCTAGTTTCTTGGGCTTTTCCAAGGCACACTGGCGCAGGCTGACAGACTGCATAAAATTGAACAAGTGGCATGTTGCTTTCCTCCCCTTCCTACATAACTGCATCTCTCACACAGATTTGCTAACATTGTGATCACATTTTGACTCTCATGAGGAAAGATTGACAAATAGCTGCTAGGACTAAGAGGAAAGATGATCTTTTCTTTGCTCTTACAAAATGTTTTATAATGCACTGAGCAGAGTACCTCTTAATTTTTGTTGTGTACATTTACATTGCAATTCAAGAAGCATCAGACTGAAGGAAAAATAGGACCCAGTGTGAGCTAGTTACTACACTGTAAACTCACACTGTCACTCCAGCTATCCCCTGCACAGATTTTTTTTCCTAGTTTCCCCATTTGCTTGGCAGGCTTCACTCTGCTCCTTAAGCAGAGGCAGCAGCTGTTTTCAATATCCAAAGGACAAATCTTGAAGGAAGTACAAGGTGCCATCCTTGCACTCTGGCTACAGATATGGAAAGATTTGATAAGAGAAAAAAAAAGAGCAAAAATGTTGGCAGCTGCTTTCTACATGAGCTGGTGCAATCAACCTCTTGGAATGAAAAGCTTCAGAATAGGTCACCTAAATGTATTCTCTCTTATAAGTAGGTTTAAATAAAAGCAGATTTCTGTTTCTTCTTCCCCATTACCTTGACATCCCAAAGCGGTGCTGCCTGTGGGAAGCCAGGCACATAACGAGGGGAATGTGTGGGACATATGGAACTGGTTTTCCTCAGTGATAGACACATGACTCTTCTCCTTATGCCCGCTATGACTTCAGTAGCTCAAAAATAAGTTGGGCACCAGAAATGGACCATGAAATAATCGAAGAATTCTTTCCATAATACATACAGGTTTCTACAAACCCCATATGCACAGAACGTGTTTATCTTCGTGGCACTGTGCAGATGCTTATGAGCCTACAAGGAGAGGGTTTAAGTATCTGGCCCAAACTGACCAACTTCTCAAGTTTGCCAGTGGCAGATACAGGTTAGAAGAAAGGATGTAGATGGCATTTAGTAAATGTTTACTCTTTGAGGCGGACAGAAGTCTTCTTTGCCACACCTGGGGCAGACCTCCCAGCCAAGGAGCACTGCTCATGCCCTTGCCACCTCAGCCAGGTTTAGAGGCTCTGGAGAGCCCAGGAACATTCAAAGGCCTTCATTTGTTAATGTGCTCGGTACAAAATATATGTTTGTGCAACTTCCTTAGTCTTAGGAAAGCCAGACTAGAAGAACCTCTGCCAGTCATGCTCCAACGTAGGTGTCCAGGCCTAAGCTCTTCCAGGACATATGCAAAATAGGAGCATAACAAAGACATTGCTACCTGTCTAAGTGAGGTTTTGGTTATGCCCATGTTTTACAGATCATCAGTGTTACTTAAGCACCTAGCACAGCTCAAGAAACCCAAGACTCATTGACATAAAAAATAGGAATCAAAGAGATCAGTACTCAGAGTTCACCTTTGAAAATCTGACCTGGAAATGTTCTAATTAAAAAAAACATTTGAGTATCTCAAAATACGCGCACTTAAATCCCTGCCTGTGTGTCACAGGGAGTCTTTGGCACAGCTGCTAACTGGTTGTTCAGTAAAAAAAAAAATGGGCTGCTAAGTACTTTATGTACGGACTTTCAGTGACCATATACCTTCACGTGATACCACAAAAGTTGAATTTCTTTCTGCCTGGCCAGTTTGGCCCATCACATGCATATGTAGGGCAGCTCAAGGGCAGGGCTCTACTGAATCCTGAGTTCCTCATAAGTATGGTTGTTCAGCTTGTACCACCTGCTTCCTAAGCAGCAGCAGGGCCCTGCAGCTTGCCAGCCTCTCACTGGAACGGTCCAAAATCTCAGGCTCTGGATGTAAGGAATATGCCTATGCACCTGTTGCTGGGCATCTGTGTGCATACATGACCTAACTGCCTATGCAGATGAGTATGTAGGAGCTGTGTTATTACCATGTTACATGCAAATCCAGCTTCAGGGGCTTAGATGTGCACGTTTGGAAGCAGTGGTAGAAAACTTATTACAAATCATAATTCACAAAGTGTTTTTTCAGAATAGAGCTGTGAAACATTCACAGAGACTTGGATCCAAAATAAAGAAAGCAAGAAATAAGAAGAGAGAAAAAAAGTGGAAAAAAAAAAAAGAAGAAAAGGAAAGAAATCTTGAGTATGTGGATGCTGCTTTCTGAAATGAGAGACATCTGTTTGGGAAATGAAATCTGTCCAAAAAAATGAGGAGGGGGCAGGGGAAAAGGTGAAACGTTGCCAGTGAAATAAAAGAAAATCTCAAACTTTCCCACAGAAATCTTAGTCAAACCAACACAGAAACAGAGGAGTTAAGAACAAAGGATTTATTTCAATAAGGTAGCCAAAGCAAAGATTGCCAGACAGAAAAAAGTGTCCATGAGATCATTAACACTGCAGGAGTCAGGAATGATGGTAACCAATATCCCCCAGCAGGTCTGGATACATTCTGTTTGCTTTTCACTTTTTATGTGGAAAGCTTTGTCAGACCCCAAGTGTGGAAGTCATCTTTTCCCCAGACCATCTTCAGTGGTCATCCCTCCCATCAGACAGGTCCTGCCTCCCCTTTGGCTGATTTATGCAGCTCCCAAGGCACAAAAAGCAGCAGAAAACCACTAACTCTAACCCCAGATTTGATCCCTCCATGGTACTGTCACCATAACAGTCCCTACCCAGTCGCCCACAGTGGGAACTTGTCTGAGAGAGGTGGGCATTTTCAGGCTCTATTCTTCCTTTGCAATCCCAGGCTGTCAAAGCAGCCCCTTGGAAAGCTGTCAGCCAGCATAAAATCGATCAGCCTCCAGTTAATTTGTGTGGCATGAGCCAGCCTGGTCACTGTACTGGGGTGGGAGCAGTATAACAGCACCTTTGTCCCCCAGATTGTTCCAGATGCAATTCCATTTCAGAGTCAGAGCCCACAGGTACTACCATGCTAGAAACAGTAAATTGGAAGCTTGGTGCCCAGCAAATATCCTCTGGATTTTAGTTTCTGTAAAGAAGCTGATTCCCTGTTGTATTGACAGAAAGCTGACTGCCATGACAAATCTCCAGCACTGGGCAATTTGGGTATCCTGTTGTTGCTTTCAGTAGTGAGGATTTTATAGGCATTCCTGTGAAAACCCCACCTGCTGTGGGATTGCTTTCTTCTTCATAGATCCACAATCTGGCTCCCTTTTTTATTTTTTGATTGAATTACCAGGCTTCAAAGAACAAATGCACAGCAGAGTATAGAGAGACAGGAATCTTAGTGACAAAGAAAACAATTGTTATTGCAGATGCATTGTAATACCTTTCTTTATTAGTAGTAATGCTTGTAAGAATATAATTTTTAGAAACAGGCTGGGTTTTAATATCCTTCCTAAAATGACCTAAGAATTATGCAAAGGCTCCATAACTTTAGCCTTATATTCTGTATAATTTGAGGTGCCCGACAGTTCAGAATAGACATTGTCATCATCATAAAGCATGTAAAACGTGGGTGGTGAGGACTGCAGAGAATCCTCAATCATGATTCAGACTCTGTTGTTGACCAGAATAGAATCTGGCAGGAATAAAAACTTTCAGAACTTCTTGGAAAATGAAAGTTTAAGTCATAAGTGACACAGGGAAAAATAAACAAAAAACAATGGCAAATGAGAAAAATATGGGAAAAATTCCAGTGTCTGCCCTGCTTATGGCATTCCCACTTTCAAAACCGTTTTTCATTCCTTTCAGCAGGGAAGCACTTATAGTTTATAAAGATGACATTAGTAATGAAAACCACCTTAAGGCAAAAAAAGGAAAAAGAGGGTGAGAAAAATGAAAACAACGAAGGTACAGAAAACACAAACAAGGACTTTTCTTCAAAGTGATTTCAGCAAAAATCAAGCCAAAATTTCAAATTTTTCCCTACAACCACAAACTATTATTATTATTGCTTTATTCATATCAGTCTAAACAAGTTGCATAAACTCGCGTTCTAGTTTAACTCACATTAAGGCAGTACCAGCCTGACCTTCAGGATCAAGGACCCACAGCTAATTCCTGACACGTTCCAATCCTTTTCAAAGCCTAGTTGTTGTTGGGAACCTGATCTGGCACCTACTTTTAACATGAGCCATGCTGGGAGTACCTCTGCTCTAGAGTGCTGGTAGTCGTAACACTACCTAGACCCAATATAGCACTTTTCTTCCTTAGAAGACCTTTGGAAGGGACCACACATGTTCGTAGCTTTTAATTCAATTGTGACATGTCTGAAACTGCAAAGCATGTGCACTAAGTTACTGATGGGAAGATCACATATTTTCAGTTTTGCAGATAGTAGCCAAACTGCTGTTTCTTACTCTGCGACATTTATCCTGTGCATTACTTTTGTATTTTTTTTTTCATGTGTTGTTCAAACAAGCTCAACTATATTTAGTACTTTCATTAGTGAAGGATGCGCTGATTCTCCACTTATCCTGGCCTTGTTCTACTATTTTGTTGACAGCATCAACCCCAAATCACTGAAGATTTACTTGTTAGCAGATTTCAAAAAACACAGGGCAGTGAATACAGATAAGGAACTCTCATTTAAAACATTGTTTGGAGAAACAGATTGGCTACTGGTCAATAATTATAGCCAAATTCCTTCATAATAAAGATCTTGAAACCAAAGCCATGGGGTGGATGAAAAGCAAACCCTTGAGGTAGTCTAAGCTACACTTTAAGGGAAATAGGAAGAACTTCTGCTTATATAAAACTGTATGCAAACTGGAAAGAAAAGACTGCTATAGAACTTGTGTTGCAATGGTCGAACAGTGAAACAAAAAGTGTTTCTAGCATACATGTAGAGAGCAGCCCTGCCTTGCTCTTTGGTTTCTCATGAATCCCAGACTACCTGCCTAGGACTCCTGAGGAACCAAAGACGTAAGAGCTGCAGGCAGCGACTGCAAAATGGCAAGGAGCTGTGGAAGTGAAACTGGACAGTGACTAACTTTGTTGTGTTACCCAAAGGAGAGGGGAGCATTTCAAAATCTGTTTGGTGAATTGGAAGTCAGAGACTAGGGAAAAAGTGGACCCTTCACTTTCTGATTTTCTCTTCAAATGAGCCAATTATTTTGCTGACCTCAGGGTCCAAATTTCAAAGGGGGCTGAAGACAGGCTTAGGCCTGCTGGTATGGCAAATTCCAAAATACCCAATTACTGACCTCAGGAGGAGTCAGCATTCCTGAGATTAGAGTCACTGGGAGTTTACTTCACAAACTCACTTCTAATAATATACGATGGTGCAGACACCATTAACCTGCCTTTTTCAGTTAGCAAATAAGATATGTCTCAAGGCAAAATAGTTATTAACAGCCAGTGGTTGGAGTTACGTCTCTAATTGGAAACAGCAACATCTGCAGGGGAGTGTAATAAAAGCATATAACAAGTAAATGTGCTAGTGGCTTACAGGGACTCTAGGTGATCATTCCAGAAGGCAGCTTTTGCAGAAACAATTAATATTTCAGGGCTTCATAGATCCAAACTAATTCTGGGCATTGAAAAGTGTCCCAAGCATTAATTCTGTTCCTAGTAGCCGATTTGACCAGCATTATATTGGCAGACTTCCCAGATTTCCTTATTATTTGCACAGCATTTATTGTGATGGTTACACCATTTTGTGGCAAGCTAATTCTCTTTTTTCCCCCAACTGGTGTCAGGATGCTGTTCAATAACAAAGTCCTTTCACATCAGCTGCCTGAGGTAGAGCTATTGTGTCCCAGCTGTCAGTTATACTAAGACACCTTTAGGTCTAAGTTATTCTAATATAAGTGACCTGCTGTTTCTATATACAAAACTCTTCAACTGCTTTTATAATTAAATACACAAGGCAAAAGCCTGAAAGCTGAGCACCTGCTGAGCACCCACAAACTCCCACTGAAGCCTATCAGTATGGCAGATACAGAAGTTGAGATATTTAAACACATGGGAGACATTCTTTATTAGTCAATGTCTAAGGACATATCTTGACTTCTGGATCAAGCTCTATTTGACACAGTTGGAGGAGGTTTCTAGATCTGGCTTAAAGAGAACCTATTACAGAGTTTTCCTGATTTCTCACTTTAGACTTTATTCAGTCCTTGCTTTGTCACCTTCTGTGCCCCTATTTCAGATAACTGAAGACAGTCTGTAGTTTACAGCTTTCCTGTATACCATTCTAAAATTCATTTGCACTGCGGAGCTGAATTTTATTTTGTGGATGCCAAAGTTAGGCTATCCCAGCTCTTGGCTGTCCTGTGGCCCAGGGCAGTTCAAAATGGACAGCAAATAGGTAGTTTCATCATTTTCTGAAAGCATGCAGAAACAAGATACGTTCATACTTTCTCAGATGCAGTCTATAAAGAGGCAGTTACCTGCCTAGTCATTCACATGTTACTTACAACATACTTTTAGCCTTGTCAGGTTAGAAAAAGAAAATCAGATCTTCACCAGATCAGATCTCATACAATTTATTGGCATGACATTCCTAAAGTGTTAATATATCATCACAGCAGAGATCAATATAAAGAAAAATGTCTTTAAAGCACAATCTTTTACTTGACAGCTAAAATGGATCAATAGATTCTGCTCACAGGGACTTTGCCCTGAACTCTGTCCTGCAAATGCAAAAGCACGTATTTCTCAACATTATTTGGCTCTGGTTTCAGAAACAGTAGTACAGAAGCTAAGCAAGCACCCCCATTTTCTTTCTGACTTTTTGCTTTTTTCAGCTTTCTGTTACTGTCCAGAACCCGACTGTATTTCCAGCACCTTTTATTGCTGCTCCATGCAAGCTCTGTGGAGGGAACAGGCCACATCCATTCAGGAAAAGCAGGCAAAACTATTCCTATGTTCAGACAAGGAAAAAACCCATATATTTCCTTGTCCCTGCGCTTGCGGATGGCAATGATATTCGCATTCGCAAATTTTATAGAACAATGCGACCCTCCACAAACATCCTAAACCAGACAGCCTGCTGCAGGCATACGTTATAGCTGATGCGTCAAATGCCCTTTTCACTTTTACCTTCATATTTCTTGTTAAATGAGGTTTGTTTTCATAGAATTACCACAGCCATCACAGAAATGTGATACAGACATTCACAATTGAGAAGGTGAGGCAGTAGGGCAGGTTAGGCCTACAAAGACTACTGGGTGCTAAGAGGAGCACATGGACACCTTCTGGTTCTTCATATATCTGTCCTGAGTTTTCTACAAATAACAATGTACTTTATTTAGCTAGGTACATCACTTAAACTTACAAGCTGTAAAAAGAAAGCTAAAACCCCCAAATGGTTTGAGAAGCTGATGAAATGCTTGTTAAGCCTCCAGATGTTCCAGCTGTACTTTCAAAAAGCTTTGGCCAAGGCAGGTGGAGCTGGCTGTGTCGTTGAGTGTTTCCCATTGCACCTTTAAAATACTTCTGTCCGAGTCTATGGTTCCAGACAGACTTCTTTGTGCTTCCTTGAAAAAAGCATGGTAGCAGCTACTGGAAAAGGGAGACATTAGTGATGTATGCAGTATACTAAGCATCAGCTTCTTAAGGATTTCTCTGCGCTCCAGAATATGGGGACTTTTCCTTGTAGCTGTTCTTTTCTTGTAGCCAGATCCCAATCCATATGATAGGGCTGAAAAGGTGGAAGCAGAGGGTTAGCACACTTACTCATCCACTACAGGGATCTACTCTGCTACCGATGAACTGGGGCAGAAATCAGCCACTATCTGAATTTGTGAACATTACAAAATCAACACAAAAATTGTTTGAATCTACAGCCTAAGCATGTACCATAGTCAAATTAAATCCCTAATAAAGTATCTATGAAATGAAACCTAAACATGCTCATCTTTTATAGTTCCAGCCTCCCCTAATGGAAAATGGCTGTATCTCAATCAGCCTTGTGTCCGAGCTGTGGCTGAATTCTTCCCTTAAATGGGATCCACCGGAGAATGGGATGCTGTTGTTTCTGCAGACCTGCGTGTCAGCTAGAAACAGCATAAAAATGAGCTCAGCCTGGCAGCACTGAGGTCCTCCTCTTCAGTGAGGCTGAGACCTTCCAGCTCTGGTTGAAGATGTTCAGACACTCGGAGAAGCCAGCAATGCTGGGTTTCTCAGGACTGCTCTAGCAGCCAAGGGATAATGGTACGGTGAGGCATTTAGACATGCCAGCAGCACTGAAGGCAGCTTTGAAGGGCAAAGTCCCTCTAAACCACCAGAGTGGTGTAGAGAGCTGCAAGTGGGAATCACAATGGAGCCCAGAGCGCTGAGTGCAATGCCCTTAAATGGGAGAAGCCAGGCTGTCTCCTTGGCATGTCCCACCTAGTTGTTCTGCTATTACAGACACTCAGCATGATGCAGCATAAGCTAATGGGTGGATAGTTACAGGGCTATACTATTTAACTCTCTTTGCATTAATTGGGCTGTTTAAATGGGCCCTGATGCAAATATGAATTCTTCCTGGAGTTGTTTGCTCACTTCCCTGTGAAGTTTTTACACAGCAGAGGCAGAGCTGTCTCTTAAAGCTGTGTCACACCATGAAAGACCAAAATGCTGGAATAGCTGCTGGTCTGTCAGATCAATTCTCCTGACTGTTGCATCTCACATTTCCCCAGGAAGCATATATATAGGGCAGGTAGCTAGAAAGTGTTACCAGAACTTACCTCAGTGACTTGTTGGTTCTCTGTCAGCTCTTGTTGCTTATGCTAGTAGTTTGAGGTGTCAGGATTTTACAGTGTTGCCAACCTTTTTCATTCAGCATTCCAATGCCATGAATTTCTCAGACTTTGACATATGCACTGATGTGACCTGGGGAATTTGTTTTTTTCATCTGTTCATTGTATGAGAGTTGAGCACTGCTAGACCTTTTTATTTGTATCCTTCCCTGTGGTTCTATAAAGCTAAGCCAATGCCTTTGCATAGCAGATGAAGCTGGCCATGTTAATTTAAAACAAACATTAGCTATTCATGGTAGTTAAATGTTCCCCGTGATACTGACAGCAACAGCTGATGTTCACAGAGATGGCTTTTCTGAAGTTTACTGGGTTTTCCATGTTAAATAATGAGCCTGTCTGAACAGCCACTTGCACTTAATATTACCTAATAACTATTTGTGTGTTACTCTGTGCCTTGGATCTTTCTCATAGTACCAGAATTTGTTTCTCTTACATCATCTATGGGGAGGTGGGTGGATTTTAGGCCATCTCAATGTGCCCCTTCCTGTGCTAATTTCTTTCTGCAAGGCTGGCTTTTATTCTCCATCTAAGGACTGGCTGTGTACATAGAATGTTCCTGGTGACATTAGTGGAAATTGTTGTGTGGGCACTTGGCTTGTCTTTGCAGCTTTCTGTTACATGCAGTGATCTGCAACATAGCTGTCGTCAAGTCCCGTGATGCTCTCTGGCCCAGGTTCTGGTTTCCTCTGTAGCAGGTATTCTCTGTATTTAATTTCATCAAATCTGACACAAAGGAATCCCATTTGGGAGCCATGGAACTGGCACTGCATTAGCAAAGGGTCAGTTTGTGCAGCAGTTCTGAAGAGGGAAACAGCAAAATGTCTCACACAGTCACTTGAAAGTGAGTGACTAGAGAGAGATGAAAGGTGCTGCTGCAACCAACCTCCTTAAAATTTAAGAAGCACTGCACCAGCTACTAAGAAGGAGAAAAAAACCTGCTATAGCTGAATCCAGGACAGTATGAAAACATAGATTACTAAAATTGTGCTATACAGCACTTTGCACAGTTAAATAGTTGATAGAGTTTCTTGGTATCTAAAGGCCATCATCACAGTATAATGCAGATATTAGATTAAATCTTTATGTAGTGTCAGTTAAGGTAGTTTTAGGAACCATTTCTCCCAAAGTCTGGATGAGCATCACTAAGAAGGTAAGCAGGAAGTGAGGGATACTCCCTTCAAACCCCATTTTCTAGGCTGTCACAGCACATTTCTTGCTTCCATCAGTCTTTTGCTTCTATTCTCCATCACCCCCAAAACCTTAAAGTGTCCCCAACTTCAGTGTGCTCCTGTGTGACACACCGTAATTGTGTCCTTTGACACTTGGATGTTATTGGGCAGGTACCAATGCCTGTCACCCCTGAGCATACAAGGAGCTGTTCTGGACACAGCACCTCTAGCCAGCGCCTGTCACTGCTGCTCTACTCCCTGAGCCTGCCTGCAGGCTGTGTCAGTCCATAAAGTACTCCTCAGCGAGCATCTACAAGCCCCACCTTGGCATCCATCTTGGCGCCAGTTTTGCCTTGCAGAGCCAGCTGGAGCCTTCTCAGTAAGATGCCTGCCTTGGCGGGTCTCAGGGTACCCCTGGCTCCCACATTAGACTGTGCCAGTCCTCTGCCCTTCATTTGCAGTAGCTCTGAGCAAAGACCACCAGGAGGTGCGCTCTGAGGAAGGGTCCCATCACCCTCTTTGCAGGGGTCACCTGTGAAAACAACAACAAAATACCAGAACTGCTCCCCCTGACCTGGTCTATCAGCATTACAGTTTCAGGAACACTCTCGCTCCAATAATTTGCTCTAGCATTCTCCTATGAGAGCTTTTCAGGGGTGACAAATGTTTGGATATTAAGACTTTAAGCTACTTTTAAAGTAAGAATACGAAAAAATGCAGACACTTTGGTTACAGCTTAAGCCAGCCTAAGTTCTTATTTTCTTCCAGGCCAAAAAAAAGATTTTAATCAGCTCCTGAACTTGGCAGGAAAAGGCCCCTCTGGCTGGAGGAGAAAGAGTGAACACATCAGTGTATAGTCCAAATAGTGGCTTTTCCCAGGCTACAGGAAAAAAATTGGGGTGTCTGTTGCTGTGATTTTGGCACTGTCAGAGTTTCCCTTCCTGGGGGAGAAAGTGAGTGGGGGCATCCACAGGAAGGTTGTTTGTGTGTCCGTATTCCTCTGAGGCATGGCTTGGATTTGGAGGCATGAGCTGTCACCTTCATGCTTTTGTACTGCAGGCTGCTCTATGCAACCTGCCTGATTTTAAAGTTCTGCCTGATGAGGACTCCTGGGCTGCTTGGAAAGCAACCGAGTGCTCAGCTCTTTAATAATCCACACTTCTGATTTCGTACTGTGAGCAAAAATGCCAGCAAGCTGCTCCATTTGGTCTGGGGAAGGTGGAAATGAAACCCTTAATAAAAGGGGTACATTAAAGGGTGAGAATGTAATGTTTGAAGTAAATGAACAAGAGACATTGGCTAATGAAGCAGCATGGCAAAATGCAGAAGTTATACTCTTTTTACAGCTAATATACTGCTCCATGAGACACCCAGAGGTACAGAGTTCTCTGACTTTATGAATACTGCTGGTGAGAGTTTGGCTTGATGGTAGTTACTAGAATCGGTGGTTCACCTTAACCACTGTTAGACTCCAAGTGCTGCTCTTTGTGAAACCTCAAGCAGTATGTGCCGCAGTACTTCGGGTTTAATTTTGTCCAAGTCGTTATTTTTGCTTGTTGGAAAGCCATAGAGTTCTACAGCCAATTGATTTGTTTCTGAACAAATTGAAGACCATGCTCACCCCTCTGAGGATCTGGGGTTGGGGAGCAGGAGGAAAGGGAGGGATTACTTGAGGCTGGATTTTCAAAGGTAGGTCTTGGATGCACTATCAGGTAACAAGAGGATTAACCAGTTATTGTGCATCAGCTGAGCTGTTGTAACTGATCCTGGATGCATTTTAGCCCAGCACAAACTCCAGCTAAACACATTAGCTTACTTTCTCACTAAGGCCCCTAATGTGACCTTGAATTTGCCATGCTAAAACTACTAAAACTCAGTCCCTTATGGTCAGTATATCTGATTGTCAGGCAGAATACCGACAGTCACGTTCAGGCTTAGGCAAAGGTTGATGTCATTAAACAGGTATCGGTCACAGAGGGCGCAGGAACAAGAGGAACTAAGGGATGTGCCAAATTTGGGATTGTAAGCCACAGCCGCAACTTAAGAGGTGAGAGACCATCTCTAAAGGGACAGGAGCAAGATATAAGGGTAAATCTATAGAAAATGTCAGGTCAAGTAGCTGGGCTTGCTTCATACTCTGACCCTGTGTTGCCCAGAGTAGCCAGATTTGCTGCACAGTGACCCTGGCTGATCTGTGGCTGTGACCATTGAACTGGCTGTGGGCTAACACATACATGACTTCAAATACTCCAAAGCTTTAGACATAGAATCGCAGAATCATAGAACAGTTAGGGTTGGAAAGGACCTTAAAATCTTCTAGTTCCAACCCCCCTGCCATGGGCAGGGACGCCTCACATTAAACCATCACTGCTTATTTTGTCTGTCATTATGTTTCATTTATTTCAGTTGCTTGCCTCACTTGGAAAGGGGAGACCAGGTGGTGGCTTGACAACATATGCAGGTGTCTGTCAGTTAGTGGTATCCTGGAAAGAATAATTTTCTTTATAATCACTGGGTTTTCCAATAATTACTGGGATGTTTCCAATAGGTAACAAAGCTGCTTTCTGTCCCTCTGATCAAATACAGCAGGGAAAAAATAAATAAATAAAAATCCGTACCAGACTCATCCACAGTGAAAACTTGTATTTTTTTCCTGTTATGTATCACCACAAACCAGTGGTAAATTTCAGTCTGAATAATTTGGTTTGGTTTTTCTGTTTCTTTTTTTTTTTTCTTTCTTCTTTTCGGTTTTTTTTTTTTTTTTTTTTTTTTTTCCGTATATGTCTAGAGAAAAGCAGAGGACAGTGAAGGATAGAATCATACAATGGTTAGGATTGGAAAGGACCTGAAGATCATCAAGTTCCAACCCCCCTGCCATGGGCAGGGACACCACGCACTAGCCCTGTCACCAAGGCTGTGTCCAGTCTGGCCTTGACCACTGCCAAGGATGGAGCATGCACAACTTCCCTGGGCAACCCATTCCAGTGCTTCACCACCCTTACAGTAAAGAACTTCTTACTTTCACCTAACCTGAATTTTCTCAGTTTTAGTTTACACCCGTTACCCCTTGTGATATCACTGCAGTCTCTAATGAAGAGTCCCTCCCCAGCATCCTTGTAGGTCACCTTCAGATATTGCAAGGTTCCTAGGAGGTCTCCATGCAGCCTTATCTTCTCCAGGATGAACAGCCCCAACTTTCTCAGCCTATCTTCTTCATACGGGAGGTGCTCCAGTCCCCTGATCATCCTCGTGGCCATCCTCTGGACTTGTTCTAACACTTCCATGTCCTTTTTATGTTGAGGACACCAGAACTGCACACAATACTCCAAGTGAGGTCTCACGAGAGCAGAGTAGAGGGGCAGGAGCACCTCCCTCAACCTGCTGGTCACACTCCTTTTGATGCAGTCCAGGATACAGCTGGCTTTCTGGGCTGCAAGCGCACACTGAAGCTGGCTCATGTTCATTTTTTCATTGACCAACACCCCCAAGTCCTTCTCCGCAGGGCTGCTCTCAATCTCCTGCCTGCCCAACCTGTATGTGTGCCTGGGATTGCTCCGACCCAGGTGGAGGACCTTGCACTTGTCATGGTTAAACTCCATCAGGTTGGCATCAGCCCATCTCACAAGTGTGTCAAGGTCCCTCTGAATGGCATTCCTTCTCTCCAGTGTACCAACCGAATCACACAGCTTGATGTCATCAGCAAACTTGCTGAGGGCAATGCTCATTCCCACTGTCCGTGTCGCTGAAAAAGATGTTGAACAGGATTGGCTCAAGGGGTAAGGATATAAAAAGCTACCCCCCTCCAAATAATTTTCTTCTTCTCATTTCAGGAAGGAAGGTAGAAATAATGGTGGCAGAGAGAGAAGCAATCATTTTAAAATGTTCAACCTGTTGAGCAGCAGATCCTCAGGTTGTGTAAATCTGCATTGGTCTGGAGGTATGTAAGCATCAGACTGAATTACCTGAGGCCTTGATAAAAAACAAATTGGAAGTGAAAAGTCTGTTATAAAATCTAAAATGCAAACAAAACAAAACACAGCAAAAGAGAAACCTAAAACCCTACAATGCACGATGTTGATAATCAGCTGGTGTTTTATTCAAACCATCTTGTTAGTTCACATAAAATCGTAGGTCAGATTCAAAACAGTAGATGCAGAGACTAGGATGTAATGCCATCTTTTGTACTCTCTGCTTATGCCTCAGTGGGAAACCAAGAGCAGAACTCAGCCCTAAGGGGCTAAAAATATTTACTTTTCAAACTTGAGCCATGCTTTGTTTTTTGGTTTGTTTTTTCTTTTTTTTTCAAGTGTGACAAAAATAACTTTCGAATAAAATATGACTTGCGCCTACTTTTCTTTCTTTATCTCTCCAAATCTAAAACAAAGAGAGGGTGAAAATGTAAGTAACGTTTTGGTATTAAAAGAAATTATTCCTGACAATTTTAATGTCAAGTTTCAGCTTGATGTGATTTAAAATGGGCAAGTTACAAAGCCCTAAAAAAATTTGGTTTTATAATGGAAATGCTGACAGACCCTTAACTACAGTGGCGTTGCTGGGCGCCACTCTAATAAAGGGTGGCAAGGATCCAGGAGTCTTCACAGCTGCATGTCTAAACTTTATTAAGTATCTGACTATAGTTTGCAGGTCCTTGCCAGATCATAACTCATTTAATTCTGACACATTCCAGTTTATAATTAGTGTTGTACTAATATGTTCCTAACTGGTACTGGGGTATTTTTCCTGTAAAACAAGGCCGTTCCCCAAAACCAAAGATGCACTGACATTTGGCAACAAGCAATCTCCCTTTTTTTTTTTTCTTTTTCATCCTTGAGCTAAAATAATTCAAATGCTAAAAGCCAGAGTTTGCAAAGGAAGCACAAAGAACACTGAAACAACTGTAATTCCCAAGGCAAGAGAAATAAAGCAATCTCCAACTTTCTCTAAGCAAAGTATTTTACTTGCCTTTAGCATCCAGTGACAAAGCAAATTGTTCTTAAAATACATCAGTAATGGCTTGCAATTAGGAAATAATTGTAAAAGCAAAATAAGCAAACACAATTGTTTTAGTACTTTGCCAAGTAATAAAACAGCTGTGCTAATACATGGAAGGTATAAACCTCTTTTTTATTTAAATATACTGTTGGGTGCCTGTCACCTGAAAACCAGGACAATTTGGGTAAGTGTGCACTTCCATAGCTTATTCTTGTTTCACAATATCACTGATTTTTGGAACAAAACTGATCCTTTACATGAAGGGTTGATCATTACTGACGCTGAAATCCCAGTTTGCATCAGTAGCAGCTCATTTCCAGCCACTCCTATTCACTTCCAGGCTTCTGCATCTGGCTGGGCAGGTATCCGGGCAATGTCTTTGCTGATCATGGTCTTGGAGCAGCCAGGAAAGGTGGACTGGAATAGTGTGCAATGCATCTTTCCAAATATCTATGAGCATTGTTCTGTAAAGCTTTCTGGTAGCTTTTGGATAGAAGAACTCTGGGCTTTCTTTACAGAGTGCTCTCATCAAGAACTGAGAGGGCCACAGGGCAGCTCCCATGTGGGAGTGGGGTGTCCTTTTAAGTAGCTCTAGCCTTTAGGGGGAGTCCCTGAAACACACTGACTTTTGGATTCAAGTCATTCCATTCCTCCACAGAGGAACAACTCTACCACCCTCTTCTGCAAGAAGTGCCTTATTGTTCTTTACAGCAAAGATCCCACACATAACCCAAAGCAGAAATCCAGCAAGATTTTACTTCATGTTGCCTGAGTTACTGGGGAACTGAGCCCTTAAAATGTAGTAAGCTTGTATAGCTGACTCTCTCTGTGCTGGCCGCAGAGACATGGGGCATTCAGTTGCTGATCCAGTAAACATTTTCAGTGTTTATAGTAAAACACAGGATAATATATTTACACTTTATTGAGTATAACAACAAAGAGTACAAACAAATAACTGGTAGAAGAATTAAATCATAATTATGGCTCTTTGATGGTATTAAAAGATAAGAAAGATCATATATTTGCATCGTGATCAATACTATATTTCTAGTTCTTCAAATGCACGGTTTTGAATCTATGAATGACTGTACTGGTGGAAGTTCCTGTAACGTGTTTGCTTCCTAACTTTCTATGCTTCTTACAGAGTACATTAGCTCCTCAGTGGCTGAAAACTGAGAACTTTTCCTAATCTATTCACAGAGAGAATTCAAAGTGAACAAACTGTTCCCACCAATAAAACAGGGCTTTGTGAAGGTGAAGAGAACTAACTTTCCCCTCATCATCAACTTTGTTTTGCAAAAAAAGCTTGCCTTTCACTTAACATGCTGCCCCTTTTTGCCCGATTCAGGGCCACAGGCATAACATGCAGCTGCTCAGCACCCAGCCCAACATAATCCTTATATCCTTCAATTAAATTACAGAGTAATGTTTGACTCACATTCAAACAAGTATGAACATACATGCAGATGACAATAGGTGATAATTCTGCAATTTTCAGAAGAAAGAAAAGGAAAAAGAAAAGAGAAAAGAACAACGTGAGAAAAAAAATATTCAGCTTCATGTTTATAGCAGCTTTTGGCAAATAATGAGAAAGAGTTGACTTCTGTTAATATATTTTTCCGTTTCCCAAATTACTGCTTTAGAAAGTGAAACAACCTGACAAGTCAGAAACATGTTATTACCTACCTGTCCAAAATCTGTACACAGAAGCTTAAATGTTTGCTACTGGCACAGTTGTGTTAACTTCATTTCTCCATTATCAAAATTAAAAGATGCTCTTTTTGGCCTTGTAGTTTGTCCAGGAGTACAGCTGCCAGTCTATAGTCACCGGTCTAAAAGGAATAAATTATGGATCTACCATACCTATGGATGTTTCAAGCTTTGTACTGAAAAGAAGGAAATCAATCACACTTACTATCCTTGAAAAGTTCAGTGTGTTATGCTTAGCAATATGAGACACCTTTTTTTGGTACAAATACATTTTCTTAGAATTTATTAACAAATTATTAATTTCTTTATGACTTAAAATAGGTTTTGAATTATTTTAAAACTCTTTGAAGGAAGTTGGCATGCACCTCCGAGCCCCTGAGCTGGGTTGTGAAATTATCTGAATGGAATCACAAAAAACACTTCAAAAATCATTTCACACACTGAATTTTCAATGCTTAACTATTTGTGTTGCTATGGGCTAACAGCAACATCTCTTCCTCAGTATTTTCCTACCCTTTTTCAACATGCTTGCTATTTATGCTGTCAAAAATATTTCCAGTATTTCTCAGAAAAACCATGCCTGAAACAAATCTGGACTGCAAAGATGAGGCCTAGCTGTCTGCCTTCTCTAACTGGGTCCAAGTGTGATATACTACCATGATAGTAAAGACACTGCAGGTGAGATATAAGCGCCTGGTCTCATCTGAGACACCGTTCAGCCTCTGAGACATCCTTGTAGGGCTCACAAAAGGGGCACAAGACATTAATCTGATTTGGTACCCTAGGGGTACCACAGGGTGTCTGAGGTTGCAGTAGGCTTCCACATCAAGACAGATGTCAAGAGCCTCATCCTGTGAGGCAGGCTATAGATGAGATATCCCAGAGTTCAGACAAACCAACCTCAAGCCTGGCAGCTTCTTCCCCTCTGCAGTGGAGGAATTGAATCAAGAGGGAATTAGTATTTCTACTACAGCTGCCATTGCACTCATTGAAGAGCAAAGGTTTCCAACATTTTACAGGTGACCAGGTTGCTGCCAGAAATGCAACAGCAAAGAAATGAAATGTATGAAAAAATATGCAAAACCAGGGTTTGTAATTTGGAGCTTCTAATTGTTCCCTTGCTCCAGGCATTGTTTCTCTCAAAGCATTGGCAATTATTTAATTGCACAAACTGTAATGGACTATGATGGATGGTCACAGAATGAGCAGAAGAAAAAGAATAGGCACTTGCTCTCTGCCCACTGCTCCCTCCCCACAGTTCTTTCTTGTTTTGCACTTTTAGGTTCTTTCTGTCAGTTTTCTACAGCTAACAAGTCTGATTTCATTTTTAAAAAGACCCCAGTCTGGATATTGAGGGCTTTGAAACTTTCATACACATGATCCAAAGTTCCTCTCTAAAAGTGATGTTGAGGGTAGTGATCAATGGCTCAATGTCTGGATGGATATTAGTGACAAGTGGCATCCCTCAGGGGTGCACACTGGGACCAATACTGCTTAATATCTTCATCAATAACATAGACAGTGTGTCTTCAGTAGTTTGCAAATGACACAAAGCTGAGTGGTGCAGTTGATGCACCCGAGGGAAGGGATGCCATTCAGAGGGAATTGGACAGTCTTGAGAAGTGGGCCTATGTGAACCTCATGATGTTCAGTGGGGCCTAGTATAGGGTTCTGTACCTGTCTCTGGACAATCCCCAGTATCAGTACAAGCTGTGGGATTAAAGGATCGAGAGTGCCCCTGAGAACAAGGACTTGAGGGTACTGGTGAATGAAAAATTGCATATGTATGACCTGCCAACGGGCACTTGCAGCCGAGGAGGCCAACTGTATCTTGGGCTGCATCCAAAGGAGCATGGCCAGCAGGTCAAGGGAGGTGATTCTGCCCCTCTGCTCTGCTCTGGTGAGACCTCACCTGAAGTACTGCATCCAGCTCTGGAGTCTTCAGCAGAGGAAAGACGTGGACCTGTTGGAGAGGGACCAGAGGAAGGGCACAAAAATTATCAGAGGGATGGAGCACCTCTCCTGTGAAGAAAGGCTGAGAGAGTTTGGGCTGTTCAACCTGGAGAAGAGAAGGCTCCAGAGAGACCTTATTGCAGCCTTTCAGTTCTTAAAAGGGGCCTGAAAGAAAGATGGGGAAAGATGTTTTAGCAGTGCCTGTTGGGATAGGATGAGGGGTGATGGTTTTAAACTAGAAGAGGGGAGATTCAGGCTGGACATGTGGAAGAAATACTTTACAGTGAGGGTTGTAAAACACTGGCACAGGCTGCCCAGAGAGGCAGCAGGCGCACCATCCCTGGAGACATTCAAGGCCAGTCTGGATGTGGTTCTGGGCAACCTGCTCTAGTTGAAGATGTCCCTGCTCATTTCAGGGGGTTGGACTAGACGACCTTTGAAGGTCATTTGCAACCCAAACTATTCTATGATTCTGTGATTCTGTGATTCTTTTCTGTGTCTTTGTTTTCTTAGTGGAAATTAATATTGATGATTGAATCTTCAGGAAATATGTGACTTGGAGTTATTCATCATCTCTTTCCACTCTGAAATAGAAAATTCACTACATCTAAGTAGGACTTACTTTAATCGTTGGCCTTTGCAAAAGAGGCAGAGAGACATAGTGATTGACTAATATAGAATCATAGAATAGTTAGGGTTGGAAAGGACCTCAAGATCATCGAGTTCCAACCCCCCTGCCATGGGCAGGGACACCTCCCACTAAACCATGCCATCCAAGGCTATGGCCAACCCCACCTTGAACGCCACCAGGGATGAAGCATCCACAACTTCCCTGGGCAACCCATTCCAGGGCCCCACCACCCTCACAGTAAAGAATTTCTTCCTCCTATCCAATCTAAACTTCCCCTGTTTAAGTTGAAACCCATTACCCCTTGTCCTCTCACCACAGTCCCTAATGAAGAGTCCCTCCCCAGCATCCCTATAGGCCCCCTTCAGGTATTGGAAGGCTGCTATGAGGTCTCCACGCAGCCTTCTCTTCTCCAGGATGAACAGCCCCAATTTTCTCAGCCTATCTTCATACAAGAGGTGCTCCAGTCCCCTGATCATCCTCGTGGCCCTCCTCTGCACTTGTTCTAACACTTCCATGTCCTTTTTATGTTGAGGACACCAGAACTGCACACAATACTCCACGTGAGGTCTCACGAGAGCAGAGGAAAGGGGCAGGAGCACCTCCCTCGATAATATATTACTTGGCAATCATTTTGTCTTCAATCATGGATTAAATAGTTTTTTGTGTATCATTTTTCAATCTATCATTAATATTTATTTCTTTTATCTTTCTTTCTCTTTCCTGTTTTCATTTCAGTTTTCTGTTGCTGGAGACTTTGAAGGGAGAGCCAGAATGATTATCATCTAGAATTATCAGCTGTATGAGCAAAAGCACTCTCCCAGCATTTCTTGGTGATTTTTATTTCCTTTTCTGGCACTCTGACCTCCACACATACATGCATGATGTGATGTGTGTCCAAGTCCTCTGGAAGGATGAAATCCATGTCTGTGGGTGTAAAAGCACAACTGTCTTCTACTCAAAATAATGCTGGCTTCTTACATAACTTTTGCCAAGATGACGATAAAACAAGAAACTGTGCAGAGGGAAAGAGTGCAAAAGACTTGGAGACTGATCTTGATCCTGAGTAAAGATCCTTTCTCCTAATATTTCGTTTACTCTGAATTTCTTGATTTAAATGAGGTTGCAGATTTCATAAGTTTCAAAGCAGGGCATCTGGTCTGTGCTTGTCTGAACTTTTGCTGAATTTTCTTCAGTTCAAGCCAAGAAGATATGTTCTAGAGCTGATACCACAATTGGCAACAATTGGTGCTGAATTTGCTGGGTCATGAAGGAGAAAAGCAAGAGGCAAGGAACTCAAGCATCTGCGTCTGCAGAGGTATTTATGAGTTGAAATTACCAGGCCTTTGACTATGCTATAATCAACCCCTTCTAAAGTACTCGTTTCCATGAGAAGTTAAGCTGTGTCTGTCGTTGACATGATGGAGGGGCAGAGGTGCTGTTCTCTGCAAGAGAGCAGAGAGATGAACGTAGTATAACTGAACCGTGCAGGCAATAAAGAGGCTTATTGTATTTAAATACAAAGAAACCGAGGCTTCTTGTTTCCACGTGAGAGAGCAGCCTCTTCACCTGCCTGGTGGGCTTCTGCAAACCATTGTCCTGTGATTGCTTTGTCTTTCCATGGTTACTCACCACCACCACCACATTCCAGTTGGTCCCAGTGTGGTGGGCTGGGAGGGTGTCAATGCTCCCAAAGAGCCGTGGGACCCCATCAGTTCCCAGCACTCACAGGGCAGTGTTGCCACTCACAGCAGCCTCTGCCCTCCTTTGGGTGGGGCAATTTGGCCCACCATGCCCATAAAGTCCTTCCAGTCCTTCTCCTTTACTGCTGCTTTAATGAAAGTGAGCTCAATTTAAGAAAATATACTAAATTTCTTAAATTGTAAGATTTTATTGTGGGCCATGATTAGATCATTTTCAAGCATCATTGAGTCATGCGGAACTTTGTTTTCCAGTTTAATGCTGGAACTGGTAACCAAAGTCAGTTTTATATCCAGACCACATGTCGCAATAGTCATAAGAAAAGAAAACCTACTAAGCCTTTACAATGTAAAACTACATTTGCAAGGCATTATTATCATATATCTTGTTTCAAGTGGAGTAAAACGGTTTTTCTGGAGAGTAACACAACTTCAAAATCTTCCATTCACATTTATTTCTGATAGAGCAGAGTCCAGGGAACTGTGAAAGAGCAGATGTTGTCCAAATGGGACTAATTTACCCGGTCTGTTATTTTTTTATGTTATTAAAACATAGTGAATGCAAATGCAGCATTTAAAATTGGTCATGCCTAAGGCAATATCTTTTGCTGAACTTATATTAAGAATTTTAAAGGTATAGCAGTCTACAAAATGTAGGGTTAATTTTCCCAAGCCCTCTGAGGGCTGGAGTTGCTCCTTTAGTCAGGCAGGTTTTGGTTTTGTAATTACTGTTTTTACAAGTACAGCATTTGTGGCCAGCACTTTCAGTTACTCTCAACTTCAGCTCTAAGCATGAGGCCTGTAGCATTCTGGGCTTTCCAAACATCTGTAATTTTAGTTGTGCTATTTCATAGTCTGTTTTTTCACTTATTTCTTCAGTCTGCATAAAGAATAATAGTCACAGATTGTCTATGGAGATATTACTCTTTTTTTGACATTGAAACTCCTCTTTGCCACTTTTGTCTGAAGTTTCCATGGAGAAGCAAACATTCCCTGAGTAGCTCCTTCTACCAGGGTTATCAAAATGTTCAAAGTCCATGGAAGGGTTTTGCTTGCAGGGTGCTTTAATGCCGCATAGAGACATTTGATCTAGCTTACACATTGGACACAGCAGACTATAACTATGTAGGTTACTCCTTTACATTTTCCTGAAGAATTTATCAACCCCTAGAATGCATCTTGGGAGCTGACAGCTACAGCAAAGCAGGGAACAAGGGAAAACCAATGCTGCTGGTCGGGGAGGCTAAAGAATGTATTAGAAGCATCTGCAGTTTGCGTCTACAATATTCATCACACCTATGCATGGCTGTCTGTATCTTTAATGCATGTGCCTGTTTCTCCCTATGATATACCCACCACTGCCACCCTACCCACAATTCCCATTCTCATCTAGAGGATCATGATTGTAATGGGATGGGAACAAAATGCAGAGTGGCCACAGCAGTAAGAAGCAAAAATGAAAGATGGGGTTTGATGGGCTGATGAGACTGTGGTGGCAGGGAAAGAAGAAATGGAAACTGTGGGACCTCTGTCACCTCAAGGAAATCCTGCCCACTGTAGCTATGGAGTTTCATGTCTCTATTGTAGAATTAGCCAGGCCATCAAGGCCCTTGGAGGAAGCATGCAAACTGTGCATTTTATGTTGCATTAGACATCTGACCTAATTACACAGAATTACCCTGTGTCTGGGAAGTGCCTGTATCTCTCTGTTGTCTCTATAAGGAATGTAATGCTGATCCTCTGAATCATACCTAAGTGAGATGTCCAAATGTGAGGGTGTGAATAACCCTCTAGGAGTAATAAATAAAACTCTGCACAGTTTAGTGCTGGCAGGAGGTGTGTTTTGGTAGTCGTCATGTTTACTGTTCCCAACTGAATAAGCGTTACTCTTAGATTTGATGTTGTTGTGAGAAGACTCAGAGTCTATAATTTCAGTATCTCTTTCTACAAATGCTGTACAGTTTACTTAGCATTCCGACTGGTTCACTCATTGTCTTGGCCAGTAATACTTTCATGGCCAGAGTTTGGAAGAGGCATCTTTTTAGGCTGCTATATTGCACACCAAGAGTTCAGTTTTGAAAAGTGATTAATACTGGTTAATGTCTCCATTTTTGATTCCCAGTTTGCAATGCTGAAAGGCCTTCTGAATGTCAGGAAGAAGGTTTGGTGTTCTCTGGAGGCGGGGCTCCATTACAATGTCTGAGGATGAATATCCCAAATCACTACTCACTTTTGAGCTTTTTCTTCTTTCTGAACTCTGATTCTAAAAGATGAGAGACGTTCTTAGCCTAGTGGTCTGCTATAGGATGGAACAGCTCCAGAGGTCATTTGTGGTCAGTCTTTTGCTCTGCAACTGTGTTGCTTTCAGTCTCAGCCTGATCAACTGATTTATATACCGAACTTATCTCTGAGATGACACACAATGCCAGATAACGTATTCTGAAAGTTGAAGAAGGAATAACTTATCTGTGGATTATTTAGTAAATGAAAATGGAAATGACTGAAAACATGGAGAAAGAGTGTTCTCTCAGAGTGGAAATAAAAAGCCACTACTGAGGAATAGGATTTGAAGTGCAATATTTCTTATTTGCTCAAGAAGCATTGCTCGTGGCTTTTCCCTGTTCTGTATTGATTAATTACATTGGCATCTATTTCTTTCGCTAGCAGCAAGGGTGCAGTTCTTGTGTTCCACCCTTTGCTCTCTTGCTGGTTAAATCATAAAAGCATAAGGCAGAAAACATTCTTGCCTACCCTACATATGTTGCAGCTGTTTTTCTACTGTTCTTTACCTTCTGTATCTCGTATGGTCTGCGTCTTGTATGGCCTGTATTTGTTTCATGTGGAAATTAAAAAAAAAAAAATAAAAAAAATAAAAAGAAGGGCTGTAAAAGGGTAGTGCTAAATTCTTTCAGAACCACTTAATGCATAAAGAGCACCCTGCAAGATTCCAGTTGTGCACCATCAAAATGGAGAGCAATGCACATGCTACCTTTCTCTTCATCATGCTGTGTTGCTGGAGCTGAGACAAAATAGCCCACTGAAGCTACTCTTGCACCATCAAAGTATTCACCAGGAGGAAGTCTGCTTTGATATTCAATTTGAGAGCTGAGAATGGTCTTACAATGAATCCTTCCTGCTGTTATGTGCATTGCTTTGTGTTACTGTATGACTACTGAGTCAAGTTTGTGAGTGCAGGTAGGTTTCTTGGTCACACTGACTGGAAATCTTAAGTAGCACATCTGGGTTCATCCTTTACGGAACTGATGGACAGGGGCAGAGCAGTTGATGTCATCTACCTGGACTTGTGTAAAGCCTTTGACACCGTCTCACATGACATCCTTCTCTCTAAGTTGGAGAGACATCAATTTGATAGGTGGACCACTCGGTAGATAAAGAACTGGCTGGATGGCCGCACGCAAAGAGTAGTGCTCAGTGGCTCAGTGTCCAGCTGGAGACCAGTAACGAGTGGTGTCCCCCAGGGATCGGTGTTGGGACCGGTCTTGTTCAACATCTTTGTGGGTGACATGGACAGTGGGATTGAGTGCGCCCTCAGCAAGTTTGCCGACGACACCAAGCTGTGTGGTTCGGTTGATAAGTTGGAGGGAAGGAATGCCATCCAGAGGGACCTTGACATGCTTGTGAGGTGGGCTGATGCCAACCTAATGAAGTTTAACCATGCTAAATGCAAGGTCCTACACCTAGGTCGGAGCAATGCCAGGCACAGCTACAGATTGGGCGGGCAGGAGATTCAGAGCAGCCCTGTGGAGAAGGACTTGGGGGTGTGGGTTGATGAAAAAATGAACATGAGCCGGCAGTGTGTGCTTGCAGCCCAGAAAGCCAACGGTATCCTGGGCTGCATCAAAAGGAGTGTGACCAGCAGGTCGAGGGAGGTGCTCCTGCCCCTTTCCTCTGCTCTCGTGAGACCTCACTTGGAGTATTGTGTGCAGTTCTGGTGTCCTCAACATAAAAAGGACATGGAAGTGTTAGAACAAGTGCAGAGGAGGGCCACGAGGATGATCAGGGGACTGGAGCACCTCTTGTATGAAGATAGGCTGAGAAAATTGGGGCTGTTCATCCTGGAGAAGAGAAGGCTGCGTGGAGACCTCATAGCAGCCTTCCAATACCTGAAGGGGGCCTATAGGGATGCTGGGGAGGGACTCTTCATTAGGGACTGTGGTGAGAGGACAAGGGGTAATGGGTTTCAACTTAAACAGGGGAAGTTTAGATTGGATAGGAGGAAGAAATTCTTTACTGTGAGGGTGGTGGGGCCCTGGAATGGGTTGCCCAGGGAAGTTGTGGATGCTTCATCCCTGGTGGCGTTCAAGGTGGGGTTGGCCATAGCCTTGGATGGCATGGTTTAGTGGGAGGTGTCCCTGCCCATGGCAGGGGGGTTGGAACTCGATGATCTTGAGGTCCTTTCCAACCCTAACTATTCTATGATTCTATGATTCTATGATTCTATGAATATGGAGCAAAGCCTGTTATATGTGCTCCAAGAACCTACAAGAATAGAGGCCTTAGAAAAGTAGACAGATAGGAGACACAGAGAGAGAGGGATAGGCAAGCAGGCAGGCAGACATTAGAAAATCCATCCTTGACCTTCATATGCCAAAGAAATTATTTTTGTTTGAGGTGGGGAAAGTCAATCCCTTAAGGGAAAACAGAGGAGGGGAGAGAGGTAATAAGGAAATGAGTCAGACATGAAGAATTGTTGGCAAATACAGACACTTCCTAGTAAAGGAGGACAATTTTCAGCTGATCTGATGTAAAAAGCCACAGATAATATGTGCCTGGTTTTTATTTAGTCCCTCTTGTAGCTAGAAATATTTGAGTTTAATAAATGGGGAAAAGGTGAGAAGCAAGACCCTTGTCTCTCTCGTCACTGCTTCCCCCCATCACCCAGAGGAGCAAGCTGGAGGCCTGAATCAGTGTTTTCCTTTGGTTTTAGCCTTTTTCTTTTTTTCTTTTTTCTTCCCATATAGGAACTTTGAGACATGTTCCACTGTAAGCATTTAAAAAGAGGTAAAACGTGGTTTCTTCACAGGGCTGTTTCTAATCAGATTGAATTAACTTGTGTAACTGTATAATTATAATGACAATAACTGATATTTTATTTTAGATTTTATTAACAAAGAAACCCTGAAGTACTCTAGATTCATTGATATGTCCCTGGGGTCCTCCTTACTACAGAGACTGCTGAGCCTGAAACAGCCACAGAGTCCTTCCCAATCCTTCCTAGCACTCAAATTAATTACAGTCTGAGGGGTTGGCTGGAGATCTACCCAGATCCTAAACATTACAACCTAACCAATATAAGATCTATCAAAGTGCAAATCCTGTGGCTTATCACCATTGCTAAATCAAAGTTGTAGCTATTAACAGCAGAAACATTGGGGGCAGCAGCAACTCAGTAGAAGCAGCCATGGTCAAAAATGAAAGATGAGGTTTTTCTGCTTGCTTGGAAACAAACTGTGAGGGAAAGACAGGAGGTTATGTACTCACAGGAGTAAAAAAATGCAGCCAAAGATAGCCAAAACTAATCAAATGAGGGACACGAGTAGAAGATACGTAGTTTGTGAAAGAAGGTGAATTGTAAAAACACTGGTTAATTGATTAATGTGTCTGTGTTAGTCTTTGTTGCAGTCAGGATCTTCAGCCAGTAATGTTTGTCAAAGTTCTGTTTTCTGCTGTGAGGTACTGTATAAATTTACTGCTCTGACTTAAGACTGAATTTACTCTTCTGATTAATCTGAGGAATCAAAACCAGGGTTGGCACATATGTACCTTGACCCCCAAGGTACAGAGGTGCCACACACCTGGAAGGCAGAGTTCCTTCTCTGACAATGTCACTGGGATTTAAACAACTGTGCAATGAACTGGTTTTTATTAACCCCATTGTCCATAAAGCAATCACTCCATTCCGTGGTGATGTGGGAGGGGATTATTTCCTTACTAAATATAATATATGCATAAACATATTTGATCTTCAGTACAATTTTATCTGTAGCAGCTCCTCCAAAATAGTTCTTTGGATTACAGACAAAGACCACTGGAAACAGGTGTGGCTTTCTATTTACAGAGTACTGGCAAATAAATTTCTGTTATGCTTACAGCAGAGTAAAGCTGCTGTATTGGCTGTTCTGGAGGCGTGAAGGGAGCTGTAGGTTATAGTTCCTGTCTGCTTTCCTCCAGCATGTGTTTCATAGGAGGTCTCCACGCAGTTTTCTCTTCTCCAGGCTGAACAGCCCCAACTTTCTCAGCCTGTCTTCATACCCAGGTGAGCAGCACCATCTTTTATGTTGCTAAGATCCATCTAAATTTTAATAGCCCTGTAATGATGTCTACACCAGGCTCTACATTCTGCATGCATCACAGCTAACAGCACATATGAGAGCCAATGGCACAGAGACATCCGCACTGGAGAAAACTCAGAGCAAACATTCAACTTGATTGTAATTCAACACAGGAGACCTCAGTATGTCATCTCATCCTGGCTGCTGATAGTCAGCCCAGAAATCCTCAATATCAGAAACAAAATTTAATGAGAAACCAGCATTGGTATTGTTCAAAATGCATATTTTGCATTACAAACGTTTTAAAATGGAAAGCAGCTCCCAATGCATTTGCAAATATATGTATATGACAACTCAGGTCCGTGTTTTCTGTGAATTACAACATAATTATTCTGCTTGGTTTTGTTCCTTCCATTCTGTGATCACTATAAACTTTGGCAACTAAACCTTCTAGAGAAATTACCTCAGGCACAACTAGTTAATTGACTCATTTATTGGTTGCCTGAAAGTATGCAGCATTAGCAATTCCTCCCATTCATCCCTTTTTGTCTCTGACAGAATATACAATGAAACATCAATGGATGAACTACCAGGCATTCATTCCACTCCATTGTCTTTTCAAGCTCCTTCGCTTGTGGAAAAAAATACTGAAGCAGATGACTGCCACCAGCATAAGTACTGATTCAGCCTGTATGAGTAAACTTACACTGACAGGACTCCAGCAAACCTGTGACACAGGTAGCAGTCTCCTGAGAAGAAAGAACTACCCCCACAAACATTAAAACCTCTTTAGGAATGCTCTATCCATCTCAATTATTTCAGATCCTCTCCAAAGCATTTCAGAGACCAAAGAGAAAACAACAATAACAAAAAACACACTACAGGCCTCAGTGTGCTCTTTCCAGCTTTCTATAATCTGTCATCACCTGGGTTTTTCCTTGAGCTATCATCTAAAATCACTCTGTAGATGGAGATAACATTGATGTTAACAGGACTTGTGAGAAAAGATGGAGGATACTAATGTTGATATTTTCGTGTAAAGCTTCTGCTTGAATTTTGATTTACCAGAACTAACCAAGGCTTTAGAAAATAATCACTAGAATATTTGACCTCTAAAAGAATCAATAGGCAAAATATTTCTGTAACCAGATACATTGGAGAAAAGATATCAACCAGCATATGCATTGTCAACATAGGTGCACATTGACTACAGTTTTATCACAGATCAGCATCTGAGAGACAGTTTTGTTTTCAGTCATATTTGTATAAACCTACTGAGGACAGTAATGTTCATAAAAAATTTGGCAAAAACTGCATTTGGCCCACGTATTCACTAAGCATCAAAGGATTTGTGCTTTTCTTAGTTTGACATTGCTGAATTCAAGGATATACTTTCAATCTTTCAAAGAACAATTACACTGTCAGCATCTAAATTGTAAATTGTTGAAATCTGTGCACTACTGTTCTATTTTCACTGAGGGTTTGTGTCTCCACAAAGGCACATAGCTAACCTGATACAGCACTCACATAGAATAATCTTAACTGTTGCAGCTGAAGTCTGGTGAATCAACTCCATTGTGTGGAAGAATAGGACTTGGTTGGCAGGTATCACACTGAACTGCAGGTGCTTTCCTTGTCCTTACTGTTTTTCTTAAGCAATGGTAATTGGTCACTGTCAGAGAGGGAGGAGTGGGCTAGATAGACCATCGTGGCATTCCTGTGAATACATTGCCATAACAAGCACCCTCATGAGGAATTAGGCTGAGAGAAGTATGACCCTCATTCTCATCCAGAAGCCGTATCAGGCTTGTATGGCCATGTTTTTCAGGGTAAGCGGTGACTGCCTTGGAACAGAAAGCATTACTGTTAAAAATCTGCTTATACAAGCAAGCAGGACAGCCAATCAGATATGTGGCACTTCCATGGGATTCTGGCTTTAGGGCTACCTATCAAATGGATCATTCATGAGTCAGGTTCCGGTAAAAGCACAGGAAAGCCTAAGGAGAAAACTGGGGATATGAGCTGGCATTCCTGGTGTTGGTGTCTCTACTTCTTGCCATGAGCTTCACAAAGTGTAAAAGGGCAAATATCCAACCAAAGGTAGGAGTCCTATCCGAGTAGCTTCCCTGGAAACTCTGTCATTGTAGGACTCTTTTCCCAGAGATCATGGTGGCAGAGTGCAGTGTTACCCTGTCTGCTTGAGGTCCTTCATTGGCTGGCATTTGTTTCGCAAGATGGCAAAGGAAGCTACATGACCCATACAGTATACCCTTGTAGCAGCTGTCTCTTCCACTTCTGCTCTTCTCCCATGCCAAATAGAAAGAGGCAGGAGCCAAAGGCATATGCATCTGCCTGTTCAGCTGGCAGTCTTTTACAGATGGTAAGTTGTTAAATTTTGGTAGATAATAGAACAACTAGAGACCAAAAGAGAGCAGATCATGGAAGAACAAGAATTCTTTTTTTCTTTTTTTCCAAAAAGAGAAGAAAGTAAGAGGGTACATAGACAATGAAAAGAACATGAAGAGGAGCATAAGGAGAAACAGGAGAAGGGTGATATGGTTGGAAGCAAAGAAGACAGAACAGGCAAGAAAAAGCACCATTGCAATATCTTGCTGAAACTGAGATAAAGTAAAATCATTATCTCAGTTCTGCTTTAATTCTCATGCTTGATTCTTAATATAACAATGGATTCACAAAAAATGCCTTCTAAACTGTAGGTAGGAAAGAGTCAAATTTGTTCCTCCCAGTTAAGGTCCTAAAAACCCAATGTCACAATCTGAAGGCACCTTCTTCATACTGCTACTACTTAATGAATGCACCAAGTTTCAGAGCAAGATAAATGTAGAAACATTTGGAAAAATTAAAAATGGACAGCTTTAATTTTTCTGCCACTCCCCCAAATATATTTCTAAGCATGTATAGGTGGTTTTAAGTGTTTCACAGTTAGATTAATGAAAGATATTATTTAAAAGTTGAAAGTCATTTTAAACTTTATCTCAACAAGAAGCCAGACTTCTACTGATGTTTTCTTTCTTTTCTTGAGATATCTGGCTGTACCCCATTTGCTTTGCATTTTGGTCTTTTTATTTTTTTGGCTTGTATTACAGCTTTTTCCAATAGTGCAGTCTGAACTACTGGCCAAGGACAAGCTTTGATATGAAGGTTTTCTGTGACTGGGATATCAACAAACCAAAGACTTTCAAACTAGACTCCATATTAAAAAGGCTGCACCGCTGACATGTTGTTGCAAGATATTTCTTGCAGACTTCACAGCAAAGGAGGCAAGTTGGCAACAGCCAACTGAGCAAGGGCCTCATGCCATGAAGCTGAACAATTGGAGACTTTGTCTCTTTTACCTAAAGCTGCAGAATGTTTTGATGTTTGGCAATATTGTACTGATCCACGTGAGTGAGAACAGGGAGGTGCAAGGGATGAGAAACAACATTTACAGTGTGTGTTAGAGGACAGGCTGACAGCTTTCTGAGCCACCTCAGAGTCTTTCCAAGGTGTGTGAATGAGATGATGCACACAATGAGGTGGTGCCTCATTTCCAGGTTTTTTATGTGCTAGCTGCAGCACCAAACTGGGAAGATATGATTTTTTAGAATGACACAGGCAATGCTCAGCTGGTGTGAGAAAGGCGCAGTTGTAATGCTTTCAGCACAGCTAGGATGATTTACTTTAGCTCCAGAAAGTCTTACATGGTGAACTCACGTTCGCATTGTTGCTGAAAAGAATGAACCATGTGAGGAATCTTTCTGGGGGGCTTTGTGTCCCCACAACCATAATTTCAAGTGGCTCTTCACGAGAAGGAGGGTGCTATTTCAAGAATAATCTGTGATTTTTGAACAATGTCTGAGCATACAATTTCTTAACAGGAAATAAGTTCAAGGCACAAGTTATCACTGGCAGACCTCATCTATATGCAGAGAAAATATCACCTACAGCTTTCCCGAGATTGGCCCATGCTCAACATGTCTTCACTGATTACATGTGTTGCCTGCAGCTGCGTTTTGATTGCACACACTATATCCCCAAGCTCTCTTGCAGGAGATGGTTACACAGAACTTGCTGTTCCGTAGGATCCTCCTTTTAACAAGAAGTCTGTCTTGTCTGCTGTATCTGTCATACCAGACATAAATCAGTGTCAATATACCACTCTAAAAATAGTCTGGGCCTGCTCTACCTTCAGGCAGCCTTAGAGAGTCGGCACACATTGCCTCTGTCCCAAGACTTGGAGAGAGGCAGGTGCTTCTTCAGTACTGCTGGATTTATGAACATTTATCAACTGAAAAAGAAGGACAAGTTTCATGAAGAGGCAAGACCTTCCTGTATTTGACCCTGGGAGGTATTTTTCCTTTTCCTTTTTGGCTCTGGGTATCTTATCAGTGGCTCTTAATGCCCTCCTAGTCTAACTAATTGATTCCTTTCTCTCGTGATGCTTTTGTAATTGGATTGTAATAAATTATACCCTGCTGTTCAGGAATGCGTCAAATATTGTTTTAACTTGTCCAATGCAAAGAATTGAGAACTGGAGCCCAAATCACAAAATAACATAGAATTTTGCTGGTATTAAACAGACATTTCGTAATTCTGCTGTTACTTACATCTGCTAAAGCCAGTATGACTCCATTGGCCTCAAGTACTTTCTTAGCATTTACACCAGTATGAGTGAGGGCAGATTTTAACTCTTCATTCCTGTGGTGAGATAGATGGACTGCAGGCCAAGTTATACAGACTGCATTGGGAAAGCAATGAGTAATACTGCACAATAATTTCAAGAAACTAAATTAAAAACACTGATGATTGCCTGAGGATGTTGTACTCTTGAAAAGTGGTGGCCAAGAAGTACCCCTTGGCCTAGTACCTAGTATTGCAATGGAACTCTCCCATGGATAAACACAAAAGTTCTTAACGCATATTCTCTTAAACTCAGTAAAGAATTATTTCCTTTACTGACAGGACTCAGATATGAGCAAGCTGCCAGGCAAAGACCAGACTTTTCCCAAGACAGCAATTGTCTTCCCTATCACTGAGTCAATCTGGTTGCTGGACTGCTCCAGGCTCCTCTCCTTGCAGCAGACTGGTCAACTGCGCCAAATTAAGTGTCAAGTCTTTGGCAATACAACCTATTTCCCACAGAAGACCAAAGGATAAGTACAGTCTTCATTCAAGTTACTGACTGAACTGTAACCATTGAGTTCTTTTATACAGGATAGAAAAGCTCATGTTTTAGTTGATACTTTACATGGTGACTTTTTTTCCATTATTGTGGCCACATACCACTGGCAGTTGTACAGATTAAAAACAATGCTATAATCCTCCACAGTCCCTTGACAGCACTGTCCACACATTCTACCAGTACATGGGTTTTACTCAGCTGTTTCAGAATTCGATTTGTACAAAAAAATCCTAGAAAGCAGATCTGATGTTTTGTACCATTTTACCCGCAACAGGGAGGTGCACTCAATTCTCTTCTTGCACCTATTTAAAATCCTGTTCATGAACCTACAACTGAACCATAAAGAAGCGAGGAGGGTCAAGATCTGTTTTCTTTCCCTCTAAAATGCCAATGGAAGTGTTAGGTTATCAGCAGCTCATTAAAGACCACAGAGCCTTAGCTGAGGGGATTGAACTTCAAACTTTCATTACTAAAGCTGAGGAATAACTGTTGTTTCATACACTTATTGGAGATTTATTATAAGGACTCCCTTTAAATGAGAAGTGGATAGGCTTCTGCCTCTGGCTATATTCCAGCATCATGGCAGATGTTCTTGGTGGCAGGTATTAGAAGTCAGGTCCCAGCTAGGGAAACCCAGCCACAAGATGCATGGTTACTGTGGGCTGAGCCCTCTTCTCAGCATGAACCTTGAAGGGCAGAAAGTCTTGGTGCCACTGCTTTAGAAGTGGCACCCTACAGTGCTAGGAGCAGAGCTTTGCCCACAGGAAGTATGCTTACAGCTCTTGTTCTAGTGCCTTTAGTTCACGTTCCTTCACTTTAATTTAGGACATGTGGAAAAGTGCACACATACCTTTGACATATCTGATACAACTTTTGATTGAGGGTGGGGGTTTGCTTTGAAGCAAGAAGGAAAAATTCTACCTGCTTCTATGCACTTCCAGGCTAAATTTGTTCTGCCCAGATTTGCAGCACTGACTGTATGATATGATTGTTTTTTTTTGAAGGCCTTTAATTTTGTCTTGTGTCATAGTCAGGCCTGTGTTTCTATTTACTGGGTCTAATTTAGGAAGATCCTCTGTTTTCTGTCCATTTCAAGTACGTCTTGAAAAATAACTGAAAACAGGCATGATTCAAGCAATAAAAAGTTCTAAATAAGGAAAAGACAGATAGGTGCTTTTGGAACTTTTAAATGAAAACCTGATACAGGAAGAAGAAATGAGTCTAACAAATAAATTTCCTATGTGTTGAAAGATCAAATGGAATCAAAAGTTAAGCAGTTAATGTAACACATATTTACTGCCTATACTGCAGAACAACAGCATTCTCTTTGCAAGCAGAACAATCGGAAGGAGTCTGCAAAACTTATCACTTGATGCTTCCTAGTTTATTCTCCACTGTCTACATGCATATGTAGCCAAATCTTGAAGTCTTGACCACTATTATACTCAGTCCCTGTCAAGACAAAATTGACATTATCCCTATGCTGTTGCTCCTGATAGAGCATAAAAAGCATTAAAAGTGGTGTTTTCACAACTACTGTTTCTCAATAGTGTCTGGGAATTTCATGGCCTTTTGAAGGAATTCAACATCTTGTTCAAAGCAAAGTTCAAAAGATAGCCATGCACCTAAATCACTTCTGCTACTTTGAAAACACTACTTTAGAATAACTAAACTGAAGTCACAGGAGCCTGGCCAGAGAGAAGCAAGCTTTCAGGTGGGGGTCCTATAGAAGGTATTTAGTTTACGAGCCAAACTGAGATTCCTATGACTGCCAACCTGCCACATGTCCCGGCTTGTGTCTGACAGCTGTGCAGCTTGATGTCTCATGTATCATCGGCTGAGATCTTGGAGTGAGAGCTGCGCTGACAGTCCTGCTGGCAGTGCTTGGGGCGGGTGCATGTCATTCCCCTCTAAGAGCAGAGTTGGCTGTACAGCATGGTCAGTCTTTGAAACTTGCTCCGGTTGGTAAATGGAGCAGGAGAGAATTGCAAGATTCACAGAGAGAAGGTGTTTAGCAATGCTCCTGCTCGCTTTTAACGAGCACTCTCCAAACACAGCAGATGTTATTCCAGCAGCTCCGAAGTTTCTTGCAATTCCATGCACAGTGCCAAGCCTTACTGGAAGGAAATATGAATTCCCACGTCATGTTTTCTATTCCTGCAGATCTAGGTAAATTGATGGAATAGTCACCCTTTTGATATTTGTAAATAAGTTAGCACAGCATTTTCACTGTAGGAATTAACTGAGTACCTAATTACAGTGATGGAGAACTATTCTCTCATGGCCTAATTAGAATATTGAAATACTGTACTTAACCTCCATGTATGTCTGTGTTAACAGTTTAAAAAAACTCAAACCAACCAAAACCAAAGCATCAAATTCACGCATGGGCTTATGCGTTGGCAAAAAGACATGAGCAAACTTGCATATGTCCTACCGTAAAGGTATTTTTTGTGAATTGGACCATAAGATTGCAATCCTAAGCAGCCACACAATTAATTCTTCAGTTATGCAGTCCAATTAGGACAAATGCTTCCTTTCTAGTTTAATTAGAGATGGGTAAGCTCGTTTGAGCTTATTTGTATAAAATATGTGCTCATTAAACCAGGCCTGGATTTTGTTCAGCTTGTTAGAAATGTTGTGAAAAAAAGCAGCTTTCTCACACTGCCTCCGGCCTTTTTAACCCGTTAAAGACCACAAGTCTGACAGTCTATCAGTTGTCCTCAAAGTACAGTACACTTGCTTAGTCAGAAAAATTAAAAGGGCAATTGTGCTACAATTGGTATATTTGTAAACTTCATGGTGCCATGGAGATAAATATCTTCCATCATCAGATATCACTCATTGCAACATCCCTCCCTGTGAGCTAATGCAACCAGTGATGGGTTTGTAGGCTTTGTTAATCTTTTCAGAGTTCACTGGCAGCAGAATGAAATGGGGCTGACACACAACCTGTCTTTGCTGAGAAAAAGAGCAGGGGACCCATGAAACAGTGTATGAATGTATCTGCAGGAAATGAAGCCAAAAGATGTATGTGGAAGCCACACAGTATGAAACCACAAAGGGCATAAAGTCAGTTGAATTTTCCCAGGTAAAGACAACACCAACAGTTTGAGCAAACTATCTTCTCCTTTCGTCCTCTTACTCTAATTACTTCTTTTGTGAGCTCATTTATTCAGCGCAGAGTAGTTCACTTCTGTGGTGACAAAGCCTGCTTCAATCTCATGCTTAAAAAAGCCCTGAGGTATGATATCATTTATTCAACCTATACCTACAGGAAATTGAACCCTCTGTGCCTGTGATCAGGGCAGATTTTCTTCTCACATGCTCTTTCAGCCTCAGGTCCTTGAAGTGAGAGGGAGGAAAGACTGAGCCACCTTCCAGGCTACAAGTGGGCCCAGAGAAATGAAGCCTTACAGGAGTATCAGGCATGGCTGAAAGCACTCAAACCTTGGCAGAAGCTGTGGCACGGGGCAATGCCAGAGTAGGAAGTGTCCAGATGGATAGAAAAAGCATGAGGGCAGGCTGTCAAAGATTAAAGTCTAATTTATCCCTCCTGGGGCCACGTACTCCCCCACACTGTCAGCAAAATGGACAAATGCAAACCATAGGCACACAGAAAGTGGGAGATGGCAGCCTCAGCCAAGCGAGCTATGGGGCACGGCAAGTCTATCTTACAAATGCCAATCCATCCCTTTTCTCCTGCACGTGAGGGGGATTAAGCATGCAACGAGTGTACATTCAAATATTGTGTGCACAAACACAGCCCTCGCCCTTTGAAATCCTGGCTCTCAATGTCTCTAATTTCTGCTGCAACACTTGGAGCCCGGGTCTGAGAGTCAGTGAAGAAGGAGGAAGCTTAAGTGTGGTTCCCAGGTCTCCAGATGATTTCCACAGGGCAAGAAAAAGCTCATAGACTAAGTGAAGCTCAGATTTGGGGTTTGGAACCTATTGTTTGACAGGCAAAAGAAAACAGGCACTCTTCTGGAGTCCTGACTGTCTTGGCCCAAGAGCTGCCTGCAACCACTTGCAGGTTGGCAAAACCTCTAAACTGGGGAGAAAATGTAGTGTATATACAAGATATTGTTCTAGGTTGTGCATGTGGGACCACATCCAAAGTCTACTGAACTTAAAAGGAAACTGGACTTCAGAGACCATGGGGTAGTATAGCAATGGCAGACAACAGTCCCAGAGGCAGGGTTGTGGGCTGAGTTTCTTACTGCCTCAACACGCGCAGTCTCAGGATTGTCCTGTGGGCAATACTTGGTGTGAAACAAAGACACTGTAATAAAAAATAAAATCCTGCAGATTTATGATGACATCATGGTACTTATGATCTTGTATTTTCACAGGTGTCATGTTGTCATCTCCTAGTCTGAACAGCTTCTTCAGTACAGCTAAATGGCAAGGGGTGGAGGGGAAATGCTGGGTTTGAGCTGGGACCTACTGGGACCTGTCATGTTGTATGAAAACCATAACCAAATGGAGACCTTTTTGCAGCCATGTGTCAGGGGGAAATAACAGAATCGCTTGTGAAGGATATGCTGGTTCCAAGATACTTTCAGCTCTCAGAGGGAGATTTCCTGTACAACCAACCAAAATGCAGAGGGAAGACTTTCATAATTAGTAACCCAAGGAGCTAGTGCAGACCTATTTCCTCTTCTCTGTCTCACTCTATTGATAGACAGCTTGTAGCAATTGGAAACACTGAAGGAAATATAAGGACCGTGATACAAGGAGTGGAGGGTCTCCTTGTCAGCCCCACAAGGGGAAGCTCTTCTGGAAGAAAGCAGCACAATGTTTTCTCTTACTTTTGCAAGTGAATGATGCTTCCTCACAAAGAATATTTTTACTACTCTGTTTTTCTGCTGTGGGAGCAGATAGAATAATAGGAGGTCACTTTACCAGCACTATATTTGTCCCTGAAAGTGGCAAAGACTTCAAATACTGTGTAACACGTTAATAAATATGTAGGCAAAAAGTGGTGGAAATGTAACAGTGGAGACATGTCTGTTGGTATCAAAGAGATTTCAGGGGCTTTTATTTTTTAGCCAGGTACAGACAGCGTCAGTCTGGCCATGATGACTAGAAATAAGTCTAATTACTTTCAGCTTAGGTTCCCTCAACTTCAATTTCTGACTAGTGTCTTAAATGGATTGTGGCGATTTTATTTCAGAACCGGAGCGAGGCATTAGAGAAGTGACTGGCCTAACTCACTGCTCTCATGCTCCTTTTCCCTTATTTTAATTAAAACTTTACTTTTGCTGATGTTATCCCCAGAACAGCCAGGTTGAAAACATGTAAAACTGCTACTTCTGTATTTCATGTGGTAAAAGTTACTTATCTCTATCAGTGGTAGTTTCTGATGTCACATAGAAGAAAGCAAGCAGAGAGCTAGTTGAGAGCATAACTTTAAGGCAAACCATGCTATGGCTAAAAGCTTTTCAATAAACTATTTCAAATAATTCAATGACATGTAAATATTCTTAAGAACTATATATTATATATATATGTATTCCTAACCCTGATTTTAAAATATTTTTGCTGAATATAATGCCCCTGGTTTCTCTGCAATGAAGTGTGCCCTTAGATTTTTGGCCCAACCACGTTTGAATGAATTGGCAGAGAGATGACACAGTTATTCCAGTTAACACTTGTCCAAATATGCTAAATTTGCCGCAAGCAATTGCCCTGTGGGTTAAAAATTCTTTGAGCGCTCACACAGCCCAGGGAGAGGGAAACAACTGCCCTGTCACTATGCTGAGCACTTGGAACAGGACCTACACTGTGTGTAAAGTTAATGAACATTTAAATTGCTAGAGTTTAAAGGTGGAAGGAGAGTGTGGATGATAGAGACACCTCAGGAATTTGGCTGATAGATAACAGGGAATGCTCAGAGAGCTGTAATAAGCCAAGAAAAACTGCCCGTGAGAAACCTTGTGGGGTGTTGAATGTGCCTAGCTACACCTGCTGGAGTTGCTACTTGTCCTACTGCATCTGGGACTGAAGGGAACATTTTCTGTCAGGGTCAGAGGGCACAGGCATCTCCCCATCTTTGCTCTGGACCCAGAGCTGTCAAACTGCTATGAGGATGTTAACAGGGTCCTGATACTTGTGGCTGAATATGAGCTAGCAACAAGGGGATTTTCAGGTCCTCATATTATAGAATCATAGAATGGTTTGAGTTGGAAGGAACCTTAAAGATCACCTAGTTCCAGCTCCCTGCCATGGGCAGGGACACCTTCCACTAGACCAGGTTGCTCATAGCCCCATCCAAGTTGGCTATTGCTTGTTTCATCAGGCAGAGATTAAAGGAGAATGCACATCTCCTGACTTGGTATCAGCAGCGGCATTGTCCCTCAGTGCAGGTTGTTCATGAAACTAAGCAGCCTTAGCATAAGATGGATAAGCCTTGCATAGACTTAAAAAAGTGATAGAAGTGCATGACAGGAACTAATAGTCACTTTTGATAGTGGAAGGAGTTCACCAAGGGACCCCAAAACAGTTTCTGATCCAGAAAAGTGAGTGGAAGATATTAGAATCTGCTGATTATTATGAGCAATTTAGGAAGCAACTGGCTTAATGGAAAAGAAATCTAGGAGATAAAAAGTCTGATCGAAGAGAGCTACAGGAAGATCTCACAGCACTGACACATAGAGCAAGAAAATGGTAGATGAAATTCGGTGTGGACAACTGTAAACTGCGACATGTTGGAGAAAAAAAAGTTCCAGCTTTACTTACATTATGAGCACCTCTCATGTGGCTGTTTCCATATGGAAATACGATCTTTCTTTTCACAGAAAATAGATAGATAGATAGATAGATAGATAGATAGATAGACAGACAGATAGATAAATAGATGGACTCTTTAATGAAGTCAACCACTGTTCAATATGGGTCAAAATGGCAAATCAAATGCCAGGAATTATTTGGGACAGAATAAATAATACAGCAGAAAATGTCCTTATGCCACTGTATAACCTTTATTTTCTCACAACTTGAATAAAGTGTGGTCTCTCAAGGACATAGAAGAAATGGAAACGGCAAAGAGAAAAATAGCAAGAATGATCAAATGCTTTTGTTCAATGAACAATTGGATAGACTAGATCTCTGTGGGAAAGATGATTGAGATTGTTGGTAGCTGCTAATAAATTAATCAGTGCAGTGGAAAAAAATACAAGGGAAAGAGTGTTCACCATTTCCTCTAGCAGAGACCAGGGAACATCAAATGAAGTGAAAGCAGGAAAAAAAAAAACCAACCCAAAATACCTCTGCACTGAGTGTGCGGTTAAGCTGGGGTGCTCCACAGGGGTGGATGTTAAGTGTGCATGATAATTATGCAGGGTTTCAAGAAAGAATCACACAAATTCAAAGAAAAATCCATCAGGGGCTATTGATTATGAAGGCCCAGGAAATTATTGATCTGCTTATCATTAGATGTTAGGAAAACATTCAAGAGAAATATGCCTTTTTCCTCAACATCTGGCACAGGACACTGCTGGAGACAGAATGTTAGGCTAGGTCAGCCTTTGGTTATGGTGGGGTTTTAAAGCTTTTATCCACCTTGCTGTTTACAACATACCACAGACTATCCATCTGGCACTGCTATGACACAGCTGCAAATGCTTTTACACTCTCACCACCACCACAATGATGCAGATAGCTGCTAGCTTACAGTATTTGCTTTTATACTTGGACCTCAGTAGGGCAGTCCATTCACCAAACCAAGGTGATGTGCAATTAACTTGGATATGCCAGGGTGTGTGTGGCAAGGTTTTGGTAATGGGGGGGACTACAGAATGGCTTCTGAGAAGCTGCTAGAAGTTTTCCCTATGTCCTATGGAACCAATGCCAGATGGCTTGAAGAAGGCTGATCCTGTCAGTGATGTTGTTAACATCTCTGGGATAACAAAAGAAGAGAAAGGGAAGAGAAAAAAGTTACTGTTCAACAGCAATTGCAGCTGAAGAGAGGAGTGAGAATGTGAGAGAAACAGGTCTGCAGACACCAGTGTCAACAAGGAAGGAGAAGTAGGAGGTACTCCATAGATTCCCTTGCAGCCCATGGTGCAGGACTATGATGAGGCAGGCTGCAGCACATGGAGGGCCTCAGGGGAGCAAATTCAGCTGTGGCCCATGGAGGACTCCACACTGGAGCAGGGAATGCCTGAAGGAGGCTGTGACCCTGTAGAAAGCCTGCACTGGAGCAGGCTCCTGGCAGGAACTGTGACCCCACGGGGGACCCACGCTGAAGAGCTTTGTAAAGCACTGTATCCTGTGGGAAGAAATCGCATCACAGAAGTTCATGGAGGACTGTCTCCTGTTGAACAGGTCGTACACTGGAGCAGGGGAAGAGTGTGAGTCTCCCCCAAACAACAAGTATCAGCAGAGACAAAGTGTGATGAACTGACCACAGCCCCTGTTCCCCATTCCCCTGCACCACTGGAGGGGAGGATGCTTTAAAAGTAAATACCTGCTTAAGAATTTTGCTGAAAAGGGAGACTATTCAGTTAACGTTTCAATACTTTGCTTAACACAACCTGCCACATTTGTTTTTCAACTGCAAGAAATCATACCACCAAGTGATTAGAAATATGTATAGATGCTAATAACTCCTTCCCAATAGTTTTAATATAAGTTTTTTGCTTCTAATTAGTAAGTGCTGACAGGGTTCTTTATAAAACCATTGTATATAAGTTTTGATTTTGATTTTTCACAGTCAGGTGCAGGCAAAGAATATGGCTCACTTTATGTAGCTGGATAATTCTTATCTTGCAAGATAATTTGTTGCTGATTTAGGGGAAATATTTCATCACAGGAAAAATCTCTATCCAAAGCAAAACTGGGGAAAAGATAATAGCAAGCATGGGTAGTCTGGGTGAATGAAATAACACAGGCTTGCAAAGAGACACAATCACATTTCTAGACTGCTCTATATTTGTTCATTTCAGGATATATTTCATCGTCTTGTTTTCTGTACCAGTTTTAAGCCCTCTTCAAAGAGATGATTACTTTATGCGAAGGATCCAAAATGATGAAAAATGACTGTGAAGCAGGGAAATGTGCAGAATTATTGAGAAATGTACTGATCCTAAATTCCACAACTTTGAAAGCACAGTTACTACTCTCCAGAAACTGGATTTTTAAGGAGTTAAGACAGGAAAACCAATAGCTATAGGCAGTTTGCCCAGGGAAGATATGACATCTTCTCTAGATAGGTGACAAATACTGCACACAAAGCCAAAACCTCAGATTTCCCCCTATTGTCTTGTGGGATAAGATGGCTGTAGAAGGTCCCTCTGCAGCCTGTCTAGACAGGACAAATAACCCAGTAAAGCTTTTCCCCCAGGAAAATGAAAGTGTCTGGAGCCAAGTGACACAGTTGATCCTGTGAAATGCTGCAACGCTAATTTCTGCTTCCTTTCATGATACCAAAACAAAAGTAGGCTTGTCTTTGGGTTTGTGGCTGTGAGGCAGAACAGATCTGCACTCTCTTTCAACATCTTCTGCATCTGTGCAATCTGATTTCCCCTCATGATACTCGTAAGGGACAGGGGAGTGAAGTTACTCCAGTTTTGAAGAACTTATGTGACACCCTGAGCAGGCTGCCTGAGCTCACAGAATAACACACTGCTGGCAGCAGGGGGTCTCCTCATTTCCCGTCCTTGGCTTTCATCACAAAATCTTCTGCCAGGACCAGAGTTCAGGCAGCCTCTAGGCACTTCCCTGGAGATCCAGTCAAACCTTCCCACAAACGCAAAGCGGCTGCAGGCAACCCACATGTGTGAGACAGAGGAAGAAAGCAGGGGTGAGAAATTGAATTTCTCATTATCATAAATGAATGACTGGAACCTCATGGACTGCATCGCAACAGAGTTGGCTATACCTCCATATAAGCATGATATGCAAATCATTTCCCTGCTTTGATCAAGGTAGAGCTGATCAGAGCCCTTGCAGGCTCAGCACATTATCAAGACCCTTGTCAGACCTGAGACTATGACTCTGAAATGATACTAAAGGTGCTCACAGTGATGTGGCTCCCAGCTCCCAGCTGGTCCTTCACTGTGTGGTCTCTGCAGAGCCATAGAATCATAGAATCATAGAATCATAGAATAGCAAGGGCTGGAAAGGACCTCAAGATCATCGAGTTCCAACCCCCCCGCCATGGGCAGGGACACCTCCCACTAAACGATGCCATCCAAGGCTATGTCCAACCCCACCTTGAACGCCGGCAGGGATGAAGCATTCACAACTTCCCTGGGCAACCCATTCCAGTGCCCCACCACCCTCACAGTAAAGAATTTCTTCCTCAGATCCAATCTAAACCTCCCCTGTTTAAGTTTAAACCCATTACCCCTTGTCCTCTCACCACAGTCCCTAATGAAGAGTCCCTCCCCAGCATCCCTATAGGCCCCCTTCAGGTATTGGAAGGCTGCTATGAGGTCTCCACGCAGCCTTCTCTTCTCCAGGATGAACAGCCCCAATTTTCTCAGCCTATCTTCATACGAGAGGTGCTCCAGTCCCCTGATCATCCTCGTGGCCCTCCTCTGCACTTGTTCTAACAGTTCCATGTCCTTTTTATGTTGAGGACACCAGAACTGCACACAATACTCCAAGTGAGGTCTCACGAGAGCAGAGTAAAGGGGCAGGAGCACCTCCCTCGACTGCTGGTCACACTCCTTTTGATGCAGCCCAGAATACGGTTGGCCTTCTGGGCTGCAAGCGCACACTGAAGCTGGCTCATGTTCATTTTTTCATCAACCCACACCCCCAAGTCCTTCTCCGCAGGGCTGCTCTCAATCTCCTCCCCACCCAATCTGTAGCTGTGCCTGGCATTGCTCCGACCCAGGTGGAGGACTTTGCATTTAGCATGGTTGAACTTCATCAGGTTGGCATCAGCCCACCTCACAAGCGTGTCAGGGTCCCCCTGGATGGCATTCCTTCCCTCCAATGTATCAACCGAACCACACAGCTTGGTGTCATCGGCAAACTTGCTGAGGGCGCACTCAATCCCACTGTCCATGTCACCCACAAAGATGTTGAACAAGACCGGTCCCAACACCGATCCCTGGGGGACACCACTCATTACTGGTCTCCAGCTGGACACTGAGCCACTGAGCACTACTCTTTGCGTGCGGCCATCCAGCCAGTTCTTTATCCACCGAGTGGTCCACCTATCAAATTGATGTCTCTCCAACTTAGAAAGAAGGATGTCATGCGAGACAGTGTCAAAGGCTTTACACAAGTCCAGGTAGATGACATCAACCGCTCTGCCCATGTCCATCAGTTCCGTAGCCCCTTCATAGAAGGTCACCAGATTGGTCAGGCAGGATTTCCCCTTAGTGAAGCCATGCTGGGTCTCGCCAAGCACCTTGTTGGTTTTCATGTGCCTTAGCATGCCTTCCAGGAGAATCCACTCCAAGATTTTGCCAGGCACAGAGGTGAGACTGACTGGTCTGTAATTCCCTGGGTCATCCATTTTTCCCTTCTTAAAAATGGGGGTTATATTTCCCTTTTTCCAGTCATCGGGAACTTCACCTGACTGCCATGATTTTTCAAATATGATGGACAGTGGCTTAGCAACTTCATTTGCCAGCTCCCTCAGGACCCTTGGATGGATTTCATCCGGTCCCATTGACTTGTATACATTCAGGTTCCTAAGGTGGTCCCGAACAAGATCCTCCCCCACAGTGGGCCCAGGGTCCCCACCCTCACCGTCCCCGCGTCTGCCTTCCAAGACTTGGGTGGTGTGGTCAGAGCATTTGCCGGTGAAGACTGAGGCAAAGAAGTCATTAAGAACCTCAGCCTTCTCCAAATCCAGGGTAGCCAGTTCTCCCGATAGCTTCTGGAGAGGGCCCACGGTGTCCCTAACCTGTCTCTTATCGGCAGTGTACCTATAAAATCCCTTCCTGTTATCCTTAACATCCCTAGCCAAGTTTAATTCTAACTGGGCCTTAGCTTTCCTAACCTGGTCCCTAGCTTCCCGGACAACATCCCTGTATTCTCCCCAGGCCGCCTGACCTTGCTTCCACCTTTTATAAGCCTCTTTTTTCTTTCGAATTTTGCTCAGCAGCTCCTTATCCATCCAAGGAGGTCTCCTGGCCCTCCTGCTGAACTTCCTTCTAGTTGGGATGCATTGCTCCTGAGCTTGCAGCAGGTGAGCCTTGAATATCAACCAACAGCCTTGGGCCCCCCTGCCCTCTAGGGCTGTATCCCATGGAACCTTACTGAGCAGGTTCCTGAAGAGGCCAAAGTCTGCTCTCTTGAAGTCCAGGGCAGTGAGCTTGCTGCACGCTCTTCTCACTGTCCTGAGGATCTCAAACTCAACCATCTCATGATCGCTGCAATCAAGGCTGCCCTGGAGCATCACATTCCCAACCAGCCCTTCCCTGTTGGTGAGGACGAGGTCAAGCATGGCACCTCTCCTTGTCGGCTCCTCTATTACTTGCAGAAGGAAGTTGTCTTCCACACAATCGAGGAACTTTCTGGATTGCTTGTGCCGGGCCGTACCATCCCTCCAACAGACATCAGGGTGGTTGAAGTCTCCCATGAGAACAAGGGCCTGCAAGCGTGAGGCTGCTCCTATCTGCCTATGGAGCGCTTCGTCCAGCAAGTCCCCTTGGTCAGGCGGTCTGTAACAGATCCCCACAGTAATGTCACCCATCACTGTTCTCCCTTTAACCCTGACCCACAAACTCTCTGTTGACTGCTCACCTGTCCCCAGACAGAGTTCCATACTCTCCAGCCTATCCCTAACATAAATAGCAACTCCCCCTCCCCGTCTGCCGGGCCTGTCTTTCCTAAAGAGCCGGTAACCTTCCATTCCAACACACCAGTCATAGGATTAGCTCCCAGCTCTTCCATTGGTCTTGCAAAACCCGTCATCATGTAGCTGTCATGCTTATACTCCCTTGCACATCTGTGAAACATAGGGCCATTCCATGTGAATATTGCCCCTCCTTCCTGCTATTCAATTGGCTCTTTTGCCCTGTCTCTTCCACCATTTCAGCCCTGAGCCCTGCCTCTGGCTTCCTGCCCAAACTCCCTTCTTTGCCACTTAAAACCTGTGGTGCAGTGTATTTCCGGAGAGGAGCTTACGACCTTGGGTATGAAACAAAGTTATGCAAAATAACTGCAGCCTCCTCAATCCATTTCAGACATGTAATGACTATGTCTTCTCATCTGATTGTTTCTGCAGCTTTGGAAAAGCCAAAGATATGAGCTCAACATCTGCTCCTTCTTGCTATTTTTTTTCTCTTAGCATTATTTTTTGCTTTATTGGCTGGTGCAGTGAAAGACTGCGGAAGTGCCTGTTTGGTTTGACCAAACTTCTCTGACAGATGTTTTCCAATTGTGAAAGAATCTGACCTTTATAAAAATCAAGGAGTTTTTAATGTTGTGCCCAAACACTGGAAACAACAGCATAGTTTAGTGGTGATTTTAATTTTTTAAAAGGTAAATTTCTAGCTGGGATAAATAGTACTTGTATTTGTTCTTGTTTTGTTTAAATTAAAAACCAGTTCTATTGGCTGTTCTTAGTCCATTTGCCTTCTAGCATTGTTCTGAGTATCTTTGAAGTCATAAAACGAGACATGACAATTAATGGCAGAAAAGCGGTTAGTAGAAGCAGAGTAGCAGAAACCCAGTAACTCACTAATCAGTTATTAAAGTGATTTTGTCAGACCATAAATTGCAGCTCTTGCATTTCCCTATAAACAAACTGACTTCTCTACTCTGACACTGAGGGTTGACATCTGGGATATGTTTGAAATGTCACAAGATGGGTTATACATATCATTTCTTCCAGACCATTCAGAGAGATAAACCAGAATAGATGAGGTAAAGGATGAAACAAAGGGTGGTTTTAGTCTTCTGTTGCCCATAGTTCCTATAGCTTTCTGTCTCTTTTGGGAGACTTCATGCCGGCATGTGTCTCTGCTTATTTATTCTGGTTGCACTCAAGGTGCACAATTCATTATGGGCATTTTTTATTCTCTTTCTTCTAGCAAAAAGGAAAGCCATGTTGAAGTTCTGGCTCTGATGGACACAATGTTTACTCTGTTCACTGAGCATTAGTAAGGGAATGACTGGATATTAATTTTCTGCAGGTGAGACCTTCTTCCAAACATCCTCCTCTTCTTGCTTTCCCTTTCCTCAAAGCTACCCTTTGGCCACACAAGATTTTCTACCTCTCTCTACTGACATCACCTCCTTACTGGCAAATATGGACCCAAATTGCCTCTGACAATCTTGGAGCAATACCAAAGTACCAGATTGAGATGGTTTCCTTAATGACAAATAAAATGGAAACATTAGTGACAGTGATAAAGATCTGAGCAGTTTTTGGGTGCTTGGCTTAAAGTTTTTAAAAACACACAGGCATGGCTACTTTTCTTGTTTGACTACAAAACCTGAAGTGTGCGTTGTGTAAAAGAAAAGTTAGACTTTTATTATGTCATTTTATGTAAAGATTATAAATTATAAAGGTAATTTATCATCTCCCTCTACTACTGCCCGTATTGGACTGGTTTTTAGTTTTTCTCCCCCAGAAGCTATTCTCTCCAAAAATAGTCCAACAGCTCCCTGGAGCCACATAAGCACGAGTAAAGCCCCAAAGTACGGGTTCACTGCAGAGGACAAAATTTTGCCAAAACCCTTCTATTTCTAAAATTATGCCAGTTGAATAAGAAAAGTAAATGGAACTCATGCTTTAAATCCTGATTCTGGTGTTTGGGCTTGAGTTTCGAAACATGAATTGCTTAGATATAGAAGGGGGTGGGGATGGGGAGAGGGAGGGGAGGAGTAGTCCTATGCAAATTTGGCTATGGACCCATAGTTTGTTTGCCTGATCATTTTCTCCTGCTTCTATCCATAGAATATTTGGCTTTGAATTTTGCTTTGTACTTCATGTTGAGCAAGGCAAAAATCAAAGGGCCCACAAAACAGCTCACAAAGCTGGTGAAATACAAATTTTGCAAGGTTTTCAGCAGAATACCGTAAGTGGGCTCTGCATTAGGAGACACTGGACACAAGTTACTTTGTAGATTTGCAAACCTGTGACTAATCAAAATTCATTTATTGAGTGCTTTGCAAAACCTGAAGCCAGATGTGTTTTGCGTCATTTCGGGTTTATTGGGTACATTTAGCTGCTTGACTTTGAGAACAGAATTTTTTTTACTCTCTTCATTGGGCAATGTTTGCACACAAAAATTCCTTAAGAAACCCACAACCCGTCTTTAGAATCTTATTTCTCTTTGTAGCTGAACACTTGCAAGTTATAAATATGAGTTTATCAAGACTGGGTGACACTGCTTTTCCTAGGAAACATGAAGGTATCTACACTTAGGATACTGCATGCAGTCACTGTCTACACATAAGAAATCTAGTGATAACTAGCTGTCCACAATAGGGAAAGCAATCAGAGAACCCTCTAATATATTATTTCCCTATACCTATTTGTTATGGAGATAACTAGCATCTTCAAAAAAAGATAGTGAAGAAACTGTTTATTGTAATCTGATGGGCTAAATGCATACTAGCTAAAGGTCAGCAATATATTCTGCAACTCAGCTGCAAACATGCACATGCATTTTGAAAGCATAATCTGGAACATCCAGATTCTATTGTGTTCTGTATCATCCTGAATTAACTGTTTACGTAGATTTATTGTTAGAAAAGCACCTCAGAGTAGAACTGTAGGAACAATATAATATTTTATGCAATTCAGAATCCATAAAGCAGAACTTTTTTGGCTTTTTCCATACAATAGGTAAATCCATCATTTTTTCAAACCTCAATTAACACACACCATGGATGACCTCACCACAAAACTATGGCATTATTACATTTCTGAAATTCCTGTATTCAGTGTCAACCAGAGAATGTTTAGTATCATACCTGACAAAGACACAGGTATACAAAAAACATACATCAGTTATGCTAGAAGCTTTTGAATGGCCTTTCTATTTCATTCTTTCCACCTTCAGAGTTTTGTCTGACAAGCTCCTCTTCTCAGTTAAGAGAGCACAATAACTGCAGTAAGAAACAGGCCCTGGATTACAAAACACGTTAAAATATCACAGCCTATTGTCCCTGGAGAGTGGGGCCGCACATACATCTAGAAGGGAACTGAATTGAGGACCTATTGTTTCCTAGGTTTCATATGCTGATAAAACCTAGGTTTTACTTCAAGTTTATGATAATCTCAGCCGTTGTACAGCCCTTTGAAGAAAGAAGGAGATCATAACTGGATCATGGCTTGAATCTGTTTCATCCAGCACCACCCAAGCAACAGCTCAGGTTCTGTCTCACCCTTATACATTGATCAATACTTTATGCAACATATTGACCTGTTAACCAGCAAAGAAGGAGCCAACGTTATACAAGAAAAAGCTTCACTGATACTCTTAATTTTATCAGAATAAAAAAAAAATCACTTCTCATTTCTTTAGTGCTTTATGTTGACAACTACATATAAAGTAACTACCCCAAGAAGAGCAAATCTCTGTGCAGCACCTGTGTCCATTTTAGAAAGGATCTTCCTAAGCCCAAAGGGGTGGAGTAAATGGATAAATAAAAAAACTGTTTCACCTGTGAAATCTGCTTATAATTATAAAAGCCTTAATTCAGACACTGGAACTGTTTGGTAGGATTTATTAAGGAACATAGGAGTTAGCTAGTCTTTGCTTAAGTGTGGTTTTATTGAAAAAATGTTTGTTAATAACATTCTTTGCAAGTCAGCTGCTTTAAAAAATCACCCCTCTCTCTGGTGAATAGCAATGGGCTAGTAGTATCTTTCCAAAAGTTCAGTTTATTTGTGGGATTTTATCTATGCGAGAGAAGCCTTCTGCTACAGAGTTTTTTCTAATTTACACTGGTCTCTTTCTCCACATACTCTGACTCTTGCTGAAAAATTCCCTTGGGTGCACTAAGTGAACAGAATTTCAGAGCCAAAAAGTGACTTCTGCTTGTATGTCTCTAAAGCCCTGATTCTTCTGCTTCTGTCTATATAAAGTATCCTTAGAAAAGAAGGGGAGCTGAATTTTCTCCTATGCACTCCTCTAGAATGCAACATTACAGACTAACTTTTCACTTTTCCACTATACGGACATTTTCAGAAGAGTATAAGGACAATAACAAAATAGCATAAAAATAGTAACTGCATAGAATCATAGAATCATAGAATAGTAAGGGTTGGAAAGGACCTCAAGATCATCGAGTTCCAACCCCCCTGCCATGGGCAGGGGTACCTCCCACTAAACCATGCCATCCAAGGCTATGTCCAACCCCACCTTGAACGCCACCAGGGATGAAGCATCCACAACCTCCCTGGGCAACCCATTCCAGGGCCTCATCACCCTCACAGTAAAGAATTTCTTCCTCAGATCCAATCTAAACTTCCCCTGTTTAAGTTTAAACCCATTACCCCTTGTCCTCTCACCACAGTCCCTAATGAAGAGTCCCTCCCCAGCATCCCTATAGTGCCCCTTCAGGTATTGGAAGGCTGCTAGGAGGTCTCCACGCAGCCTTCTCTTCTCCAGGCTGAACAGCCCCAATTTTCTCAGCCTATCTTCATACGAGAGGTGCTCCAGTCCCCTGATCATCCTCGTGGCCCTCCTCTGCACTTGTTCTAACAGTTCCATGTCCTTTTTATGTTGAGGACACCAGAACTGCACGCAATACTCCAAGTGAGATCTCACGAGAGCAGAGTAGAGGGGCAGGATCACCTCCCTCGACCTGCTGGTCACACTCCTTTTGATGCAGCCCAGAATACGGTTGGCTTTCTGGGCTGCAAGCGCACACTGAAGCCGGCTCATGTTCATTTTTTCATCAACCCACACCCCCAAGTCCTTCTCCACAGGGCTGCTCTGAATCTCCTCCCCACCCAATCTGTAGCTGTGCCTGGCATTGCTCCAACCCAGGTGTAGGACTTTGCACTTGGCATGGTTAAACTTCATTAGGTTGGCATCAGCCCACCTCACAAGCATGTCAAGGTCCCTCTGGATGGCATTCCTTCCCTCCAAGGTATCAACCGAACCACACAGCTTGGTGTCATCGGCAAACTTGCTGAGGGCGCACTCAATCATACAGTTCCTGTGAGGAAAAAATATACATCTGTCATGGTTTAAGCAGCTGAACCCAGGACAACATCTTAGAAATATTCTTAGCTTCATGCAACTCCTGTAAAGCTGTATGTAACATTTAAGATTTGACCTGATAGTCAGAAAAGAGCAGGCAGAATCCACTCCCAGGATCCTATAGCACCTTTCTGAAGCTGCTGGGGACAGAAGTCACTATTCTTCAACCAGATATGAAATGAAAGTCATATATATATTTTTCCTGATTCTCATAAATTATGCTTGAGCCTGGGCTTCACTATTCCCGGCATCATTTATAAAGATAGATACAAAATCACAGAACAAATTTGGTTAGTAAGCATTCTGCCAAATAAATTTTGGAGTAGAAGGCAGCACATTTAAAATGTGTTCCTGAGGGAGTGCAGGTGTGTTACACTCGACCAAACACAAGTTTTCCTGTGTATTTCTGCTTGTGTGTAACCAAGCTGGAGCTCACTGAGGAAAGACGCAAGAAAAGCTCATCAGGGACCGAGCATGGGTTATCGGGGAGAAGTACACCTTTTGGATTTTTTTTTTTTTTGTATCATAGTGACCTTCCCTCACTATGTAGAAGAGGCATCGTACGTATCTTGCTGGCTGGGCTCTGGGGAAAGAGCAGCATGCTGCTTCGAGCAAATACTTCATGTCATGGACTGACTGTATTGCAGGAGAGCCCTTCGAAAGTCAGAAACAAACAGCAATGTTTGTGAGTGCTGTACTCAGAAGGAAGTGGCTTGCTGTAGAAGATGCAGATTTTTGTCAGACTTTCAGGAAAAAGCGGAGTTTTTTTGTGAAAAACCATCTGTATGCAGGTGAAATGTGACAGTTTTGTCCTGGGAAAATGACCGCCCTATTGCGCTGCAACTATTTTCTGCTTTCTCCAACACATTACAGAGGAGAACACCATGGCTGCAGAAGAATTAAACTCTTACAGGGTTTCACAGGCTCTGCCCTTCCCTTCTAGCGTTTCACCTTCCTGTGTGACTGTGGGTGCGTAGGGAAACTGCATAGCTCTAGCCTAGGATGGGGACTGAAGAAGCACATGGAGGTTGATTGTGGCAAGACTGCCATTAGACCATGCTAAGTGAGCTGAGATTTTCCGTTAAAACAACCAAAGGAGAGAAGAAGTGGACTTCAGCCACAGAAAGATAATATCCCTTTAAATATGTTATGATTAGTTTCAAAGCTGAGAGCTTTACAAAATGGGTGTCTGCTTGACAGTGGGTCCCTGCTGCTGCCTTATATGCTTCATTGCTTCGTTTCTGAAGGACTGACATTTACAGTGCAATTATTTTAATTTTTTTGGGTTGGTTTATGTTTAAATAAGCTCATTTTTTAAAGGCTTTATTTAATTAAAATATATAAAGTGACTAAATGCAATATATTTTGGGCAGTAGATCAGAAGACTTTAGTTAGGTCATTTTTCCATGTCACCTCCTAAGAGGAGTACACATTAAATTGCATAGTTTGCATGACAAAATAAGTACAGTTTTTCATAGTCAGTGATTCTCAAAGAAAGCCGAGTTCTCTAAAGGGACACACAGTCCTCTACTGCATGCTGCTCGGAAAGCAATCTAGATATTTCTCTATTAAATAATTGTGAAAATGAGGAATATTCCTCATATTGTCATTGAAAAATTCCGTGAATGAGCTTCTGAGGAATATGCGCCTGAGATTGCTTTCAGATTTGTAATAGATTGATGTTACTTTAAAGTGTGTGTGCTCATGTGCCTGCATGCATGCGTGTGTGTTTATGCATGTGCATGTGTGGATAGATATAAAAAGTCCTTGTGGTCAAACATCAGCCAAATGAACACAGTCTGTGTTTTGGCTTAGATTGGCAAAGAGGAAATTAAATGCTTCGAAGGATTATTAAACCATTCTAAAAAAATGGAACATTCAAACATGAATACAAAAAACATGAAGCAAGACAGGAAGACAAAAGAGAAAGGCATGCATGTAAAACTAAACCAAAAATAAGTGTTCGCTTTCAGACTTTCAGGAAACACTGAATGGCAAGCTTGGTCTTGACTGACTGATGGGTATCATGATTTTAAGAAGTGAGCAAGGACTTATAGCCCAAGGAACACCTCAGACGAGCTACTCACCACTTTTCTCAAGCTTTCCCTTTCTCCTTCTAGAGCTACCGTTAGTGTACTTCTTATATATTGGCACTTCTTCCACTAAACGCCCCTCCCTTCCTAATCTTCATAATACGGAATTTTACTTTGATACTCACAGTGGTATTAGGTGAGCACTAGAAACTGCAGCTCCTCAGAAAGAGGAATCAGAGTGCTCAGCCCTCAGGAAGAAGGAGAGTCAGTTTGTTTTTTCTGGCTGCTACACAGCTATTTTCCTTTTGATCGTAAAGAGAGGATACATTTTTTTTTCTCCTCTTTTCTTTTAAATGGCAGTGAAGGTAATCTGAATTGTCTTTAAGGTCTTTAAAAGACCTGTTGTTAGTCCTTGAAACTGACTCCGAAAACTACTCTAGAAAGTTTGGAGTAACATGTTTCAACAAGCATAGGCTAGGCTGATTATAGTCTTAGAATGCAGTAACTAGTTGATAAGAAAGTCAAGGCTTTACTTTGCCCTCAAATTTACTGGGCTAACGTCAGCCAAAAGTAAAACCTTGGACTGCCAGAAAATATTCAAAAAATGAATACTACTGTGTCCTAGAGATTCCTCTTCAACAGAACCCTGAGTTTTGGGGACTTCTTAGCTCTGCAGCGCCTTTTCCTTTCACCTGATAGCACTTTCTTTGAGGACAGTGTATGATATTAGCTTATGATTCTGCTAAACAGCCCTCGGTAGTCCAATTTATAAAGTAGGCCTAGAGAAGCTTTTAAGTCAAATCCCATTACAATTAACTGGAGAAATTCTTCATTTTCTAAACACCCGTATCTTTTGGCCTGAGTTCCAAACTCTTTCCCAAAGTAGCTATATAAAGTGTGCTTCAGACTCTTTAGCAGATAATTGCACTTAGGTTTGGTTTATTGTTCTTAGTTTAACATCTTTATCATAATTTTATAGCCAGTTGAATCATTTTTCTTGGAAACTAATTATCTAAAAAATATTCTTTGTGGATGGTTCATAGTCAAAGTAAACCTATTTTTGTAAACATGATAATAATTTTCCAATATTTTCTGGATGACTCAAAAAAATTTAGCCTCCAAGTTACTGATGCATTGTTTGTATCAGCTATGATATTTATTTTCTATTCACAGTTCCTAAAACACCTTGGTTTTATGCTTTTTTGCAGTTCTGGTTTTTAAAGCTTAAAAACAATTGTAACGAATCGTGGCAGTGTGCTCATAGCTACTAGCTTGAATGAAAATAGGAATCCCTTCGCTTGCAAATAGTAAGTTGTATGGGGGAATAAAATGTTCCAGACAATTTTCCAAACCATTTTTGTTTTCACACTCCTTTGCTTAAAACACAAGACTGCAAATAGAGAACAAAGAGTAGACGCTGTCAGCAGTCATTTGGGAAATGTTAGCTATTTGAACAGTTTGTTGTTTTGGTTGCATTTCTATACTGAGGAAGAAATTTTTTATGGATTTTATGATGAGTTATACTTTTTATCATTCAATCTCTAGTGCCAAGGTGTGGTAAATGAAGTATTGAGCACTGATTTTTAGATATGTTTTTTACCACAGGTCACCTTTGCCCAGGTGGTGTGCATTGTGCTACTGCCTTCCTTTGCCTATTGAGGAGTCGGTGGTGCCGTCATCAGCAGTGTCAGATGACAAGGACTACAGCGTACATTTTTACTATATGAAGCAGATGCTCTTCTTCATTTAATGTTGATTAAAAATCAATCTGCTTCTGAGTCTTCCCATCTGCGATATACATCAGCTCAGGAACTGTGGCTAGGATTTCGATTAAGTGAACGTCTTCCTTTCCTCTTCTTTTAAAGGTATGAACGGAACAGGAGGAAAATTACACGCAAAATTCTGCAGTGTGTGAAGGTTTTGAAATGCTCAGCCAACTTTTTTCTTTTCCTTTTCTTTTTTTCTTCAGCCATTTTAGATTATTTCTTGTGTCTGGGCTTCAGGAGAAACAGGAAGCTGATGAGCGTAACGACCATAGGGTTTGCCTTGTTGGATGTTTCAAAGAAATTGGCAAGATTTTAGGTGAATCATCATGGTTCCTGAGTCTTTGGCAAAGAATGCATCACAGGAAAGGCTTCAGAGAATTTTTGAGGTATGCCCTAATCGAGGAGATGACAGTTGCCCTAATTATGTGATCTATACAGCTGCCTGAAGTCCACACCAGCTGCAACAACTATCAGTCCTTAACCGAAGCCCCATTTCAATAATGGATGTGTTTTCTTGCTGATGTTCCTCTCCATTCCTTTTTCGATGTCCGCATTGCAGCATGAAATCTCCACTAACTTCACTGATTTAGGTCAAATCTGTGCACAGATGTAGCCAAACAGAACATATCCATCTTCCTCAGCGACTTCAATGATGGGGTAGAAGATGATCCTGGAAAAAAATTTACTATCTTCCAAGGCCACCAAGGCTTTGATATAGTTATATATTGATGTATGTCTTCCTTAAACAGAAAATACAGTTTAAGAGGGTAGTGTGATTTCTACTGTGCTACATGTGCTGACCTATCTATTGACAGTATTTCAAGGCATTTCTGGAGTACTGGCTTCAGCTGTGGGGCCTCCAAATCAAGAGGGACATAGGCCTGTTGGAGCAAGTCCAGAGAAGGGCCACAAAATTGTTTAGAGGGCTGGAGCACCTCTTCATGAAGACAGCAAGAGACAGTTTGGCTTGTTCAGCCTGGAGAAGAGAGGGCTGCAGGGAAAACAAATCAGCCTTCCAGTTACTAAAGGAGGCCTACAAGAAATCTGGAGAGGGACTTTCTACAAGAGTAGATGAGGATAGACAAGGGGGAATGGCTTTAAACTGAAACACTGTCTCACATGACATCCTTCTCTCTAAGTTGGAGAGACATCAATTTGATAGGTGGACCACTCGGTGGATAAAGAACTGGCTGGATGGCCGCACGCAAAGAGTAGTGCTCAGTGGCTCAGTGTCCAGCTGGAGACCAGTAACGAGTGGTGCCCCCCAGGGATCGGTGTTGGGACCGGTCTTGTTCAACATCTTTGTGGGTGACATGGACAGCGGGATTGAGTGCGCCTTCAGCAAGTTTGCTGATGACACCAAGCTGTGTGGTTCGGTTGATACATTGGAGGGAAGGAATGCCATCCAGAGGGACCTTGACACGCTTGTGAGGTGGGCTGATGCCAACCTAATGAAGTTTAACCATGCTAAATGCAAAGTCCTCCACCTGGGTCGGAGCAATGCCAGGCACAGCTACAGATTGGGCAGGGAGGAGATTCAGAGCAGCCCTGTGGAGAAGGACTTGGGGGTGTGGGTTGATGAAAAAATGAACATGAGCCAGCTTCAGTGTGCGCTTGCAGCCCAGAAGGCCAACCGTATCCTGGGCTGCATCAAAAGGAGCGTGACCAGCAGGTCGAGGGAGTTGCTCCTGCCCCTTTACTCTGCTCTCGTGAGATCTCACTTGGAGTATTGTGTGCAGTTCTGGTGTCCTCAACATAAAAAGGACATGGAAGTGTTAGAACAAGTGCAGAGGAGGGCCACGAGGATGATCAGGGGACTGGAGCACCTCTCGTATGAAGATAGGCTGAGAAAGTTGGGGCTGTTCAGCCTGCAGAAGAGAAGGCTGTGTGGAGACCTCCTAGCAGCCTTCCAATACCTGAAGGGGCACTATAGGGATGCTGGGGAGGGACTCTTCATTAGGGACTGTGGTGAGAGGACAAGGGGTAATGGGTTTAAACTTAAACAGGGGAGGTTTAGATTGGATCTGAGGAAGAAATTCTTTACTGTGAGGGTGGTGGGGCACTGGAATGGGTTGCCCAGGGAAGTTGTGAATGCTTCATCCCTGCCGGCGTTCAAGGTGGGGTTGGACATAGCCTTGGATGGCATGGTTTAGTGGGAGGTGTCCCTGCCCATGGCAGGGGGGTTGGAACTCGATGATCTTGAGGTCCTTTCCAACCCTTACTATTCTATGATTCTATGATTCTATGAAAGAGGGTAGATTTAGATTAAATATTAGGAAGAAGTTATTTACTCCTTTAGATTAAATATTAGGAAGAAGTTGTGGTCAATGGCTCGATGTCCAGCTGGAGACCAGTAACAAGTGGCGTCCCTCAGGGATTGGTGTTGGGACCGGTCTTTTTCAACATCTTTGTGGGTGACATGGACAGTGGGATTGAGTGCACCCTCAGCAAGTTTGCCGATGACACCAAGCTGTGTGGTTCGGTTGATACATTGGAGGGAAGGGATGCCATCCAGAGGGACTGTGACATGCTTGTAAGGTGGGCTGATGCCAACCTGATGGAGTTTAACCATACCAAGTGCAAGGTCCTACACCTGGATCGGAGCAATGCCAGGCACAGCTATAGGTTGGGCAGAGAAGAGATTCAGAACAGCCCTGCAGAGAAGGACTTGGGGGTCTTGCTCGATGAGGAAATGAACATGAGCCGGCTTCAGTGTGCGCTTGCAGCCCAAAAAGCCAACGGTATCCTGGGCTGCATCAAAAGGAGCATGACCAGCAGGTTGAGAGAGGTGCTCCTGCCCCTCTACTCTGCTCTCGTGAGACCTCACTTGGAGTATTGTGTGCAGTTCTGGTGTCCTCAACATAAAAAGGACATGGAAGTGTTAGAACAAGTGCAGAGGAGGGCCACGAAGATGATCAGGGGACTGGAGCACCTCCCGTATGAAGATAGGCTGAGAAAGTAGGGGCTGTTCAGCCTGGAGAAGAGAAGGCTGCATGGAGACCTCCTAGCAGCCTTCCAATATCTGAAGGGGGCCTATAGGGATGCTGGAGAGGGACTCTTCATTAGGGACTGTAGTGATAGGGGGTAACTGGCTAGAACTTAAACAGGGGAAGTTTAGATTTGATATAAGGGAGAAGTTCTTTACTGGAAGGGTGGTGAGGCACTGGAATGTGTTGCCCAAGGAAGTTGTGAATGCTCCATCGCTGGTGGTTTTCAAGACCAGGTTGGGCAGAGCCTTAGGTGACATGGTTTAGTGTGAAGTGTCCCTGGCCATGGTAGGGGGGTTGGAACTAGATGATCTTAAGGTCCTCTCCAGCCCTAACTATTCTATGATTCTACTGTGAAAATGGTGAGACACTGGCACATGTTGCCCAGGGAAGCTGTGGCTGCCCTATCCCTGGCAGTGTTCAAGGCCAGGTTGGGTGAGGCCTTGAGCAACCTGGTCAAGTGGAAGGTGTCCTTGCCCATGGCAGGCGTTTGGAACTGTATGAGCTTTAAGGTTCTTTCCAACGCAAAACCATTTCATGCATGTGTTCTAGACTAGCTGGAGGATGAGTAACTACATGAACTGTACTTGCATATTGTTATGGGCCCTGTGAAGGCAGAACCTGAAAAACCCAATCACAAATGCATTTCCCATGGACAGTTCTCTTACTCCAGGGCGGCCAGTACTACGCATGTATTACACTACAATTTCTATCATGCATATACTGCATAGTAATTAAAAGGCAATCAAAACCAGCTGTCCCAACAGTTTATGTCATGCTTGAGCTGTGTAAACAGGAAGCTTTGAATTGCATAGTGAAAAATGATCAGTACAAAAGCTAACAAACTTTAACTAATTTAGTTAAAATTGTCAGAAGCGGAATTTTTGTATTTTATAGAAATAAAAATCTTTTTGTTACTTATCTTTAATTTCCATGTCTGAATAATAGAATAATAAAATCATGCTTAATTATAGTAGCTCTACCTTTGGAAGAGCCTAGTGAATGATTCTTTATGTGAGCTATTGTAGCAATATCAATATTTCAACAGAGGAAAAAGAAGAGTAGAGTAATACAGTCATCCCATTAGAGATCACTGAAGTTTAGATTCCTGGTTTCATTCATTGGCTGGATAAAATATGTCTTGAATACACCTAATCCTAGTTCTGATGCATGTGATTCTAGAATAAGCACATAGAAAATAATGAAGTATATGGCTTCAACTTTCTTTCCCTTTCTCTAACAAAAGTAGAAAAGCTGGAAGTCTGGGTAAATAAGAGTCAGACATAGCAATTAATTCAGGAGGAGGCTGTTTGAATTAAAAACATAAAAAATCCCAAATGGGGGATTGTTTTGGGTTGAGTTGAAAACAAAGCAAGGTTGGAAACTCAGTTTGATTTGTCTCTCATTACTTAAAAATGAAAATTCCTTAACTATTTTTTTAAAGATATTTGAATCATGGCTTATTCTTTACAGTCGTTTGTTGGTTTCGTGTTTTGTTGTTTGTTTTTTTTTCCTCTTGTACAATGGCACTATAAATGGGAAAATACTTTTTTTGTAAGACTCAATGTGATATACAATTTTGAAAATACACTCTCTAGTTAAAAACAAAAGAACCAAGCATGAAATCAATGGAGAACCTGTCTACAGTCATGTTTTCCCATATGAATGCAACAGATAAAAAATGTAATAAATTCATTCATCTACACCCACTTTAAATATCTGAGCTGATCAGCAGTTTCACTGATGTGAGGCCAGACTTTGAAGTCTATCTTAGCTCTCTGGAATTCAACCAGCCACTTTCCAGACCATGTAATGCATTGCAGATCTTTCCATATTATGTATTCCAGATGGCCATATTCTTTGTGCATTTTACCTTTCTTATTTAGGGTACCCGGGTAATCTGGGAATAAAATTCACATGCTACAAAGTAACAACTGACATATTGTTGTGCTATCATGCTGCTTAGGTACTGATGATGGACTTTAATGAATATTAACGAAGTTTAGGTTTGTGGGTATTTTTTTCGCCCTTTCAATCCTTTTTATGCTCCTGGATAATGAGACACTGAATGTGGCAGATTTTTCATGCATTGTATGTAAAGCTTGAGTTTCAGAGTTGCAAGCACCCACAATCTTACATAAAATTAATCTGAGCTGGCAAAATTTAACACCTTTTGTAGATCAAGCCTTTCTCCTAGGATTTCCACAATAAGGAAAGCAGCCTATAAGTTGAATTAGGTGAGGCCACCAAGCTTATTTTAGGGACCAGGTTATCTATATCACTGCAATCTTCTGCCTGAGGTTGAATTCAATCATTCTCACAGGCCTCAGCAAGATCTTATCCACGGCCACCCAGAAAAAAGCAGGTAGGCAGCCAAGTAATATAAGGCTCTTGTTCTCCTGAAAGGCTCTGAAGGCATACTACACCTTGGGAGATACATCTATGCTGTTTGTCACTCAGACCTCAAAATGTATCTTCATCTTCTGCTTCACACTATCTGTTCTCCTCCACAGACCTGGAACAAAGGCCTGGGTTTCCTAAGGCTATGTTATTCTCATCCCCCTGCCCTCACTTTGCACTAATCTCTCATTCCTTCCCTGAATCTGATAAGCCAGGAAAAGTTGGAACCCATTTGGAAAAATACAATTCCAGAAACCACTACTTCTCACATGTTTTACTACAGTAAAGGAAAATAAGGCATGGACAACAGCCAAAAGCCTTAGAGGAACATAGATCTGAACCCTGCAAACACTTCAGCAAAAGCACAGGAAAAAAAGCCAAATGTTAGTAATATTGGGGGCTATTAATACTATTAGCAAAAAACATTGTGGAATACCATCTAAAATACATTGCTGCAAGTTTTATTCAGTAAACAGATTAAAACTTCATCACTGTGGACAAATAACTTTTGCATTTTCCTGTGCAGGGCCTCAAGTAACATCTGTTTTTAAGATATTTCCCTTTAAAGAGCTACTTAATTGAAATAATTTGTTTTATACTGGTACTGAGCTAATGCCATCTTGGAAACACAGGTATGGCTGCAAAAATTAGGTTTTTCTTCAGGTGAATATTCTTTGTTGCAAGCATTTACTATGTCCACTAAAGCTTGCATCCGCACTGAAGAAGTACACCCTGTGAGTTGAGGTGGAGCATGGGATAAGAGCAGGTTAGTCAGTAATACCAGAACCCATGTTTTTTTTCCTTTAAAATCTCCATTACTACCCTCCCTACAAACAACTATGGTCTTTCAAACTTCAAACTGATGATGTTTGAGCCGCAAAATGATTAGCTTCTCGGCAGAACAAATGTTGCTTAGGTTGTAAAGGCAAAAATAATGGAAAACTAACTCCCTAGTATATTGTCTGAAGCCACAAAAAATAATTGAAATCCCTGCTTTCCTTCCCACCTCTGATCTTGGTCCAGTCCACAAAATGGCATTGCCTGCCCAGTAGGGCTCCTATTTTCATGAAAATTCTGGGAAAAGGTATTGGCCTCAAAAAGGTTACTGTATGTCCCACAGGGCATTATGACTGCTTGACTATTTGTGCTATGGTTTTCTCGAGTTCCCCCAAACTCTTCCAAGCCCTCTAAAAAGGCAATTTCTTCAGCACTCTGCCTGACCCTCAGATATGCACCAGAGAACAGAGACACTACAACTGCATTTGTAGAGAGATAGCATGGCTACGAAGTGAAACTACAATCAGATTTCACCCCAGGCAGTGTGTTTTGTGCATAGATAATGAAGTTTTCCTTCAGCTGTTGTATCTGCAAGCAAGTTTTTCTGTGTTTATTCAGGTCCCCTTTGGAGCTTTTTCTATTTTCACTGCATTTGTAAGGACAACTTCAAACCAGAGCAAACCAGGAACTCTCTAGCACTGAATGTGGCATTAGAATAATAAAGCCCTCGCAACAAATTTCAGTAGGTTGGTGCGTGTTTTGCCACCACCTGTGACTGACCAGCTGTTAGTGGGGAAGGAAGCCATGAAACTGAAGGGTGCTTATCCCACGTTCTTTGGCAAATCTTCACACACATAAAAACACAGAGACCAGCTTTTGTTTTCTGCCTTTGCTCACTGAACAGGAAATGAAGCTATCTTCATATTTGCTGCAGGGTATAACATCAGATGAAAGTATAGTCTCCTGCTTTAAAAGAGGAAGCTGCTCTCCTTGCCACAATAATGCTTGCACATTCACATGCAAAAAAATCTTGTTGTTCCTTCCTTTGAGTTAATGTTAATTGTTCGGTTTATTTCTCAAGAGCTGTGGCTTTTCAATATTGCTCTGTTTGATGACCCTGTTGCTCAATTTAGCGCTTTAGGGATGAAACAAATTCTTAAGTAAACTTTTGTATTCTTACAAGCTGTCTCTTATTGCTGCGTGATGAAGTCTAGGGAGGCAGCTACTTAGCTTAGCTCCTGCAGTTTCTATGCTGCTCATGTAGTTCATATGCTGCTCATGCTCTTATTTTTAACATCACTATGCCACCAAGATGTTTAGGCAAAAAGTTCAAATCTTGTTGAGATCCTTACATTTGCCCTGAGCTTGATTTTGTCAGACTAATGCAGCTTCCAAAGTCCAAGCCACAGCTGATGCAGGATAGCAGTCAGGAGCCAGTGATTCACATGGACCCAACAGATATATTTTCCTGATGCCAGAGCCAGGGGCTGCTGTCTGAGTCCGGGATACCACCAGTCATGGGTAGGATGTATGTCCAGATGCATTTCTGTGTCCCCTCTTTTTAGCCACTTGCATTAGGGGTTGAATAAATCACTTTCACTTTTATTCCTGATTCAAGAAACAAAATGGGCTACAAAACTGAGTGTCAGCAATAGGAAACAGAACAGTAGAAATGGCAGTTGTTTGATTTGCTTCCACATATTTTTGCATTATTAGCATCAGAATGCCTAAGCTGATTATACATTCAGTGCTCTAGGTGATGAGGAGCAGTGATTGACAGGGTTACATCTCTCCCATTCTGTAGCTGCTTGAGCTAAAATGGGTTAGCTGAGCAAACCTGGGAGCCGCTCAATCCTCATTTGGCCCATAAGTGCTGTCTCAAACCCTGACAATGTGGCAACCTATCCACAGACATACGGCTGTCAGTGCATGGCCACTACTGCAACGAGCAGAGGACAGCAACTGCACAGCCTATCCCAAACAAGTCATTCCTGCCAGGGACTCAGACCCTCAGCTTTGCAATGTCCCTGGAGAGGTAAAGAAGTAGGTTTCCTTTGCTGTGCTGAAACACAATACAACCACAAAACTTCCTTAGGTCATGTAAGAAGTTTTTGTTGCAAGCAAAATCAATGCCAATCTCTCACCTCCGTCTTGTCCCTCTGTCCCTTCAGTATGCATTTCATTAGTAGTTGGGTCTGCACCCAGTGCTGAAACATCAGCTGCCACTGGAAAATGCTGTCTCCTGAGACAGTAAGGTTTCAATACTCCTTCTTCATGGACACCACGTATGCGTCATTCCAATTATTCCAAGAAAGCGCAACTAGATGGGAAAACCTACTCTGTCTAAAACACATTGACTTTATTGCATCTTAAAACATGTATCCTTCATCTATACTCGAGCTGCACTTTTCCAGACACCTGATGCTGGCAAATCAAGGCTGGCACAGCAGTCGGGGTAATTCTTCAATTAGTCTGATTCTAATCCTAGTTAAATATCCTGCCAATTTTCCATGTATTTCAGTGACAGCAGAATACGTTAACTGGGAAATAAAGACAACTTTACATAGTCAGGACTTGATTTACTGCTTATGTTAAAAGGCATCAGTGAGAAACTACTCTCAATAAAACTGAGAGTTGATGCATCCATTTTAAAATATTTCAAGCACTTTGATTTTCTGTTGTCAAAGTTCCCAGGATTCCAAAAGGGAATAAAAGTAGCACAGGTCACAGAAGCCCATCACACAGAGTTAATGATGGATAACCCCTGTTCAGCTGCATTGAAAATACCTGAGGTTCTGCTCCTGTGTACTGTTTTTATGCAAATCAGCTCCTTCTCAGAAAAGCTCGCAGGTTGTCTGTGACCTTGAAATTCGGATTTCACCAAGCATTCCTACTAGAAACAGAGAAACACCGAGACTTTGCCTTCTTTCTTTTTTCTCAAACCATAAACTTTGAGACAAGTAGGCTTTTACCAGGGAAAGGAGCTGCACACGCATGTGCCCCCCTCCTGTGCACGCATGACCATCTCGCAGACCTTCAGCTCTCCAAACCTGTAGCCCTATGTGTAACAGGGACAACTGTGTAACAGTTCGCCACCCTCCATCTCTCTCTGAAGTAATTGTAGATCCCTGACTTCCGCTGAGAGAGCAGGCAAGCTGCATGGGCAGTCTGTCACTGGGGGGCCAGGGCTAAGGCATAGATGACCTCATGGGTTTCCATAGCATATTTGCAAACCTAAGGGTCTCCATCCTCACTGGTATACAGTCAGTATGCGTTGTAGGAGAGCATTTGATTCAATACCCTCCTGTAATGCGAACTGTGCAGTAGGTATGTAAAGAGTTCTCTTAATTCAAGTTTCCTTGCTTGAACACTTTCATTATTACTAATTGGTTTGATGATGCTTATTAAAGTATAAGCCCATCTGATCACACCGACATATACATCCCCTTGAGTAAGCCCGTGGCCCTTACTGACTGCACTTTAAGGAATATCCTAAGGCAAACAAGAAGGCCCTAGAGACAGAAACATCTCTAGGAACTTCACTTTAATATGAGACAAGAACAGAGCCTGGTCTCAAAGGGTAGTGTTGTGCTTTTCTGTTTAACAGCAGAGACAATGCCATAAATGTGAAGAAGAGAGGAAGGCATAATGCTAAACATTAACCACACCATTGTTGTAGACTATGCTTCAATAATCTGATCCAGTAGGAAAAAAAAGGCAGGTGAAGGAAGCTGACAAAGGTTTACATACCAGGGAGGGAACACAGGAGGTGTATTCAAATGTATATGGAGACAAGTGATCTCCAATCTGGTATTATATGTATGTCAGTCAGTCCAAAAGTCAACGAACCAGTGAAAGAGGATTATTACGAATCAGCCCTCTACATCAAAGACTATTCTCCACTATGGGCACCTCTTTACCATCATGAGGATGTCAGTAATAACTGTGCATAGTCATAGCTGGGTGACTAGCAAATTTTGAATGCCTCACCATGTTTTTCATACCCATATCATTTCATATCCATTTCATTTCCATATCACTAGAATAAGCAGCATTCACATCTTGTTTGTGTATTCTTTCGTGCAGCCTTAAGTAAAAGTTGAAGATTGCCAGGCACATAGAGCATGGGAGCCATAGGAAAGCATATGTTTTATTTTTATCAGCGAGAAGATGAAAGGTTACGTGGCTCTTTTCTGGAAAGAGTAAGAATATGTTAAAGTTTGAATGACCAAGATTAAAAAATAAATTAGCGGATTTCAATGTGTTCCACTGTCAAGAGATAAGTAGAGATACAATGACAATGATGGCAGTGTATTAGCATCAGTGGTCCTTCTACAGTATGACCATGTGTTCAGAAGAGCAGAACAAAAGTCCTCCTACCAAGACACTGCTTAATGTTGGTATTTGTCACAGTTTTGACCAGAAAAAAAGGAATAATTTCCACCTGTGTCCTGGAAAGTTCTAGGTTATGACATTGGTTGCCATGTTGCAGCCTGGGTTACTGATGAAACATTTCAAGAACCCTTCAAAATGCTGGCAGACTGTCTCTGGTTTCAGGACAATTTTCAAGAGTTTGGGCTGTCTAGTCAGAAGGGTAGCTGCTATTTAGGGGGTAAACACATGAGCCTGGACACTTCTGAGCCATTTGTCTTCTTCTTACTGTTGTGGTTTAAGCTCAGTCAGCCAAGTAGCTCGCTCGCTCACTCCCCACTTTTCCTCCCCCTGCACCTCAGCAGAGCATGAGACTGAGGAAGTCCTTGGTCAGACTAAACATTACTGAACAGCAATTGAAACCATCCGTGTTATCAGCGCTGTTCCCAGGCTGAAAGTCAAAAACACAGCGCTGCACCAGCTACTAAGGAGAAAAACATGACTGCTGCTGCTGAACCCAGGACACTTCCCCAGCATCACTGGTGGGTGATAAAAGCTACATCTGTGCCTCCTCCCTTTAGTGCCTACTTATAGATTATTGTACCCCTTTTGAGGGCCTGCTGGAACTGCCTGCAATCTCACCCTCCCCTGGCAGGAAGTTTGAGGTGTTCGCTCTGTGCACTGTGAATTAATACCTTTTTTATCTGACTTAAGGTGATACATGTGTTTCACGGAATGCCTCCTAGCTCTACTATTGTGAGATTTATTGAACAGCATGGCTACATTCAACTTAACCACCACAATTATGATTTTGTAAATGTGCTATATCGTCCCCCTTTCTTTCTGTACTAAAGAGTACCAGTCCTTCTAGCCCCTCCTGCTAAGCCTGCTTCTGTGCCAAACTAAGCATTTTGCTTTCCCTTCTCTGTGTGCTTTCCAAATGCATTACACCTCTCTCAGACTTCAGAGACCAGCCGTGCACACAGCACTACAAGGTTTTATTAGGTGATAAAACAGTGTTCTCTGCCATCATGATCCTTTTTGTCATTGCCCAACATCTTGGACATAGACCTGTTGGAGCATGTCCAGAGAAGGTTCACAAAGATGATCAGGGGACTGGAGCACCTCTCCTGTGAAAGCAGACTGACAGAGTTTGGCTTGTTCGACTTGGAGAATACTCCAGGGAGAGCTTAAAGCAGCCTTCCAGTACATAAAGAGGGCCTACAAGAATTCTAGAGAGGGACTTTTTACAAGGGCCTGCAAGATATAGGACCAGGAGCAGATTCAGATTAGATACAAGGAAGAAGTTCTCTACTGTGAAGATGGTGAGACACTGAACATGTGGCACAGAGAATTGTGGCTCTCCCATTGCTGGAAACACTCAAGGCCAGGTGGGATGGGCCCTTGAGCATCCTTGTATAGTGAAAGGTGCTCTTGCCCGTGGCAGGAGGGTTTGAATGAGATGAGATTTAAGGCCCCTTCCAACTCAAACCATTCTATGATTCCATGATCCTATTGGATTTTTTGAGCAGCCAGGACAGTTTACTCAACTGAAGCTGAGGAGTTAACAAAGCCGTATCCAGAGACTTCAGGGTGTTGTCTTGCAGAGAACTGATCAGCAGGACAGAGTCTTCACAGAGCAGCTGATAACTCTGTTTTATCCAACAGCATAGATAGTGGCTTATATTCAGTGCTTGTGTACGATGAGACAGGAGCTTTAAGAAGGAGAACGAACTGGTACCAGCTTTCATTCTGCATGTTGGAAGCCCAAGAGCAAACAAGTGCTTGTTTTGTTGTCTCTTCTGAATAGTAACAGTGGCCTGGATAAAAGGTCGCCTCTCAGGATGAGCAATGTTTTCTGTTTGTTGGCTCAGATTTAAAAGTTTTCAGGTGAAAATTAAAAAAAAAATAATAAAAAAAAATTGATGCCTCAGTCTTTAAACGTGGTATTTTTTTCCTTCAGCATGGAGACATCACATATTTTTCAGCATAGCTCTCAGATAGTTAGCCAGCTGGCTCACATGCTCAGGGTGAGTTGTCATTGTCTGGCAATGTGCTGAGGGACAACACATTAGTGGTCAGAGATCGGAGTCTTGGTATTCATGCTGTGGGATCACTCGCAACCAGAGGTCTCAGCCTCCTATGAGGAGCTACAGTCACCACTTTGACACCACCTCCTAGCCAGTGTGTTGTGAAGCCCAAAAAATACCCCAAACCCTGAACTCCCATTCAAACCACTCCAGTGCACTTTTTGTAAGAATAGATTTTCATTAAAGCTCATATATCCCATAGAACAGCAAACCACTTTTAGCTGAACTACAAAAATGCTAATTGTGTGAAGTATTTGCTTTAGGAATGTCCCTTTTACTTGAGTTTCTTTGAGTTCCAAGAAATCAGTGAGCTTCACTTACAATTTGCAGTGGAGTTAACAGCGTTTGTTAAGTTTTGTGGTTATCCAAAGCACAACTCATATCTTCTAAATTATTATTCACATATTTTTAAAATCTATTTCTCATAAAACCCCCTCCATTACAGGTGCATCTCAGGAAAGAGAGCCAATAATCTGACATGATTCATGTAGTGAGGATCTGACACCTCTTGCCATTCTTTTCAAGTGCTGTTTGGCATCAGTTCGTATTTTCCACCTTTACTTAAGGTAATTTCCTAGTTTTCTATAGACAAGAAAAATATTTCAATAGTGGCACCCACAGCTCCAAACCACCAGTTAGCACATAATGAACTAATTTAAACCAATTCAATTTGATTCCAATTTTCCACCGTGAGAAACAGATGCTTTTGCCAAGGCCAAAACCTGCACATAAAGAGCAGTAGCATGTGAGAACATTCCTAACTCTAGGTGCAAATCATGCCTACATAGTACTACATTTCAAAAAATATTAAGTGTAAATTAAGAAAATAAATTAATTTAGTGGCTTAACCACACTGCATTTGCGATTTCATTCCAGGTCACTTTACAGTCCTAAAAATTTTCTTTTGGTAAGGTTTTGGTTTTTTGCTTGCTTTGGTGGTGAAAGGAAGGTTCAGCAGCTGTTTATTTTGTTTGTTGTGAAAGTGTGGTTTTGTATGAAAATTTTGTAATACTTTGATGAAAATATTTCTTTCCACAAGACTAAATTGCTGAAAGCTAACCTTTGAAATAAACTACTGAGTGAAAATAACATCTTTTTTTATATCATAATGCATTCTACTCATGTTGAAGAAACAATGACTGCAGTACATAAGAGAATCTGTATCTGCGAAAGATGCGAGCCCTTTGAGCAATATACACATTAATGTCTTTGCATTTCAAGCTTTTGTGTACTTTTTATCACCACACAGCATAAGAATTTCACCAACTGGTCCAATAAAGAAATGACGCGCCAAACCAGATCTGGTGACTCCTCAGGTCTGAAGCTGATTTCTCTACAGAAAATTCATTTCTTAGTGTTTCATGGATTTCAGAAGATAAAGTTGATTATTCGGAAGGTTCTTATTGGAATATATCTGTCCTGGATTCAGCTGTAGCAGTTATTTTTCTCCTTCTTAGAGAAGGAGACATACCATTATGCCTTACCTAATGTTAGTTTTTCTCATGCCAGAGTATCCCAAATCACTTTTTTTTTTTTAGGTTTTGGACTATCACTTCCCTAGAAAAGGCCATTGAAGTTATGTGCTGTCAATGTCTAATAGCATACAACTCTGTCACACTGTCAAACAGGAAGGCTCTTATGGACAAACAAGAAATTTACTTAACTAGTCCATCAGGAGAGGTGTCAGGAAGACTGCAGCTCCTGAATTACCTCCTGCTGTGGCTGCATGCTCACAGGGGACATTTGATCTGTGGTATTGTCCTGGACTGGTGGTCCCAACTTGTTGGCCTCTGGGATGGTATTCATTGTATGCATTGCCTCTCTCTCCCCTTCAGTCCCCTTCTGCAGGCAACAGAAAACAAGAGTGTGTTGAAGTAAATGAGGATGACTAAGGCAGTGGGCAGTGGCATCAGCACCCTGGGGGTCTCCAGCCTTCCTGGGAGAGGGAAATAGGAGAAGAGGACTGAGGAAACCTGTGCTCCTGGGTGAAGTGGGGAAGCACTAAAGTACTTGCTTCAAAGCTGAAGAACCAGCAAAGGTGACTGCTGTCCCAGGCACCCGTAGGAGTCAGTCTTACAGGGGTATAAGAATGCACCAAGGCATCTCTCATCCTGCTCCTTTTACAGTGCTATGCCCTGCTATTTAGGGTGCTTAGGTCTTACCATGGGACATCCAGGCAGCTATGCTTTCTTTTTCTTTGTGCAAACCTAGCTGTTTTTCTGGGAAAGTTCTGATTCATCCCGAAATTCTTAAAAGTCAGGATTTTTGTCCTTCCACATTCATAAATATCACCACAAAAAAACCACAGCATTGCCTTCACTGGGCCATGTGTTAAATGCTGCTTTCTTTCTCAAGCAAACTCCCTAGCATGCACTATGGTTTGAAATTTTTATCTTCCTATCTTGATATTTTGTTAGCGGTCAAGCCCCCTTGTATCAAGATTGTTTACCAGAGATTTCACACAAAGAACTCTACACACTCATTTTTCTTCCTGGAGTACAGAGAGAAAGGACCAGAATAAAATATGGGATTAAGTGTTCTGTTTTTCAACAGAATTAACAGTCTTTAAAGTCTTTGTTATAATTTATTAGGAGGCTGTAACTGCACCAAAAAAGTGACAGAGACTGCAGACATGGATGATAAGAAACAAGAGGCATCAGAGGTCACAAACACAGGTAAATAAAATACCAGCTAAACATACCAGAAGGCCAATATTAAATTCCAAGAATACAACTCTGACATTGAAGGATTCCCTTCTTGAAAATAAAGGGAGAACTTTGCTTTGAACTATGTATAAATGCAGGAGTGTAATCTATGAAAACAGTCATACGTCAGGGTTAGCGTTACATAAATCACAACCATCTCACTTCAGTCAGAATGAGTGAGTTTCTTAAACCAGAAAAAAATATCTAAGTCCATTTTGAAATATAATACCTAGAACCGAGCCAAACCTCTTGCTAATGCATTTATTAATAATTCTGGGCCTCTGCTTATTTGGGAACATTCAGGGCCTCAAAGTTCCAGCTGGGTTGTTTCATATTGACTAGAAATATGTCAGATTGTATAGCCAGTGGTTGGATGCAAACCTTTCACATGCATGTTTTCATTTGATCCCAGATAAGGATCTCCCTTTTACAAAACTAAAATGGATGTGATTAGGTATTATGTATTTCTAATTACTCACCTCTGCTTAGTATTCACTGAAAGAAACTGAAGTGTCAAATTGATTCTTGCAGTTGCATTTGCAACCCTTTACCTATTCAATGTATAACTTTTAGGTGCACTTTTGAACGTGCAGAAATGAAAAAACCCAGTGCATCTGGCAGCACAACTTCGAGAAGTACTTTCTAGGGCAGAGGAAGAATGGTTTAAATATGCCAATTGCTGAGGTCAGAAATATCTTTTCCCTTCCAGTAAAGCTAAAGATCTAAATATCAAGAACATGGTAATTTCTCTATGAGGTCAGATCGGCATGGCTCTCCTCAGTATGCTTTACCCTGACAGCACCGCTCTGCTCAGTATGCTCTACCCTGACAACACTTGTCAGCTGTTTCCTAACGAACTCCTGTATTTAGGGTATATGTGTGACACTTGCAGAATGTAGCATGTTATAGATTGCAGACAGACATACACTCATCTGCCAAGAGGCCAAATCCTGGTCACTTCACTCAGGGTAGATTAGCCTTGTGACTTTTTCTCTATGCTCCTAAATTCATTTCTATGCTAAGAAACTGCTACAGTTCTTAGTAAACATCCTCTGCTCACCCTAGCTTGCTGGGGCTCAGACCGAGATGCACCAGTGAAAGTAAAGTGATCAGTGTTTACATTCTCCATTGTCCCCTTTTAGAGAATAAGCAGAAGCAAGAGAACGCTAAGGAAGATGGAAGTCTAAGATACTCTTTTCCTTTATTTGCTGGTGTGTCTCCAGGGCAAAATCATCAGAAATGGACAAGAATAATGTACACTACTGAAGTACCCAAACCTTTCGCTGTAGCTGGAGAGAAAAGAGTAGAAAGCCTGGCTCAGATGACCCTGTGGAGACCATGCACCCATGTACTGCTGTATTTGCAACTGTACTTGCTGCTGTGGCTGCCCAACCCTAAATGAGGAAACCACTTGCAGGCACAATTGCATGTGATAGTTTGTTGGCTTTGCTGAATCACAGTGCTGTGATCCCTGGCTTGCCAGGGTAGGCTTCAGCACAGCTGAAGCACAAAGCTCTCCATGTATAAGGTTCTTCCTCATGAGCCTGGACAAGCAAATTTGGAAAAGAAGAGCTCTAAGTGCAGTTAGTTCATAGACTGGGTAGAGCTGGCTGAAATGCCTTCTAGGAATGTTTTCCATGGGAGGAAGAAATCACTGCAGTCTGTGCCAGTTGAGCTAGACCTGTGCTGAAGGTGCCTTCCCACATTTCGTAATCAACATTCTGTGAGCACCAGCAGGTCTAAACTGATGAGCTGATGGGGTGTGCAATGCTCAAGTCAAAACACATTCTTAAAACTCAACCTAATCCAGGGAAGAGCTTTGTGCAATACTGTAGGATACACAGCTGTTCTTACGAGCTCTACCTTGCTCTAATGCTACATAGCATTAAAACTTTCTTTTGTCTGTGTTGAGCTTATCTGCTGATCCAGTCCTGAACCCACCCTAATTTTGTTTGGCAGCCAAAACTCTTACCCTTGCTGCCGGCAGTTTTGCTGCAGAGAGGACAGTATGCTGGTCCTTGTTGCCCTTACTCCAGTCAAACATTGTGAAAGTTACAGATGATTCCCTCAGATCTTTGCACACACACATCACCTGACATAGGGAATTTTTACTTTCTAAACTTTTTCGAAAGAACATTCAGCAAACCTGAATGGGCTCTGGTTTGGGAAAGGACAATCCTAATGTTAAATATATGCTTTGGAATTGTTATTTGAACCAAGGAATCTGAAATACATGTTTCCATTAAAGACTGCAACTAAATGTTGTCCTGGATAGCAGTGCACTCTAGACTTAGGACTAATGAGGGTGTCTTGGGGAAAAAAAGAACTACTTTTTAGCTTTGCATTATCTCTACATCACCTGCTGACAAAAGAAGTGCTTACACATGAAGGAAAGCAGTGTTGATTAAAGTTGCTTAAGGTATGGCTGCACCTTGCTTTTTCAGAGAGCTTCCTGGATCTAGGACCTTAGTTGTTTGAAGTCTTTAGTGTTTGCTTGATAGACCTGACTCCTTCCAACACTCACTGCATTCAAGGGCATTCGGTGCAGCTACTCAGTTCTGAAAAATCTCTCTTTGATGCTTGGTGGCTGTATTTTACATTCATAATATAATTTTTTATAATCACACGTGGAGCGCAGCCACTTCAAGTGCATTCGAATATCTAAACCTCAGATGAAAACAAATATTCTGGGGTTTAAGAAAAGTTTCCAGTTGTTTGTTTTTTGGATGTTTGACTCTGAAGATGTAGCTTTAGAACACATTGTTGGCCTGCAAACACACGTGATGAGGGCAGAGTTTGCTGTGTGCTACCTGTAGCATTGAGTGCATATGCTAAAGAGCTGGAGGGATCAAGTCACTAGGTATTATCACCTTTCCCAAAGACAAGGGAAGTCCTTTAATGGCAGACATTCAGCACACAATATCTCCAATGGTCTTCCAAGTGTCAGCTTGGAACACTTCTCAGTTAAGACAATAAATTGGTCTAAATCTAGTATGTACCAGGCCTGATAAGCAACAAATAAAAGATAAGCAAAAGAAAAGGGGAAAAAATGGATGTCAGGAAATATTTCAGAGATTTGTGTTTTGTGGTGTTTTTTTTCTTTTTTTTTTTTTCCATTTTTTTTTTTTTTATGTTTTTGATTCATTTTTTGCCATTTTCTCATCAGGTGTGTTGATGGAAACTGATCGTATGCCGCCCCAGTAATTGCCCCGAATTCCTGAGCCCTCTGTCCTTCAGCAGAGCCAATAATGAAGGCAGAGGAGCAGGAGGCCAGGATCTGCCTGCCCGCCTGGAATGCAGCCGGAGCTGAAAGCTGACACCAGCTCGGTGGAAAAGGGCTTGCGAGCAAAGGCTGTCTCCAAGACAACAGAGTATTTTGCCTGTGATGCATTTACACAGTGGGGTTAAAGTTCTGTGAGAGCAACAGCTGTTGTAAAAACATTGTATTAAATATGCTTAGAACTGTAAAACGCGTGCTCCTCGTGTTGCACTTAGCTCGAGAGAAATGTGGAGACCTGTGGTATGTCTGAGAGAGTGTTTCTGCTCTCTGAGGCTGCTTTATAAACGACGTCACGCTCCATTTTCAGCTTTTTCCTGCTGAGAGAGATTCTTCGTCAGACTGTTTTTCTCCTAAGTTGACTTTCAAGTTAGAAGTTAATTACTAAAGCATGGCTGGGTCTGTGCCTTACTTTTACCCCTTCAAACTATGTCACTTGCTGGAAAGCTTGAATTCCACTCTATGCAAGGTCTTGTGCTTGGGCATAACCAGCTACAAACGAAGGCTGCTTCCCCTAGTATCACCCATGCATGTGGCTCAGCTCTCACTTGCAGTTCAGACTCACCAACACTAATATTTTCCATCCTAGAGAGCAAATCTCCTGTGATGCTCTCCTGTTACAGACTTTGCTAACCGCTAGGAAGAAACTTTCCGTGTAGATAAAATATTACCAGGTTCCAAAACCAGAAGCTGGCATAGGCTGGAAACTGCTTAAGAGCCATTCTCTCACTCTGGTTTTTCAATTTTTAGAGGGATTTTAAACCATTACATGGTTTTCAAGTCAAGAAGCAGAGCTAGATGCTCTAAGAGCCCCATGCCACACAACCCTCCCTGTGTGGGACCACAGGGACACAGGTGCCTGGTAAGCCTCTTCGGGCACTGATATGATGGCTGTATTTTTGGTCCTTTGCCTGAAAACTTTGTACAAGCTGTAAAAGCCTAAAGCAACGTGTGTTTGCATCTCTTGTTTAAATTTCTGCCACCTCTTCTCTTCCTTGTTTGGAGTGTTGGTTTTGCTGGAGTGGGAATCCTTTTTCTCCTGAAAATCTTTTTTTGCTGGAACAGAGAACTTCATTATATATTTAATGAAGTTTGCTTTATTTAATAAGAGGTGAACTGTATGGAAGCAATTCGTCTTTTTAAATCCATATGTACTTCCATAAAATTAGATTTAGGAAACTGGCATTTATGATTTTCTGTTTCTGCTTCACTGCACTGGATCCTTTACCCTGGCTTATGTCTTTTCACTAGAGATTCTGTATTCTCTTCCTGACAAAAATAGGGGGTTTCCCTCCCTTCCCAGAGGTGCTCAAAATAAATAATATGAAAATATTTACTGAATTTTTAAGCCTACCTGAAAATTCAAGTTTTGAATTCAAGCTCAAACCCTACAAGGGTTTGAGCCATTTAGGCAACATGAACCTGCCCATCCCTAGCAATAATATCAGTAGGAAATTACTCTTCCACCAAATCAAGTTCCAACATCTGGAGATAGCTTGTCCTAATGGACTTGGCAGTGGTGCCAAAAAAGCTTCTCCATCCTTCACCCAGCAGCTGCCGTCATCACAACACCCCAGCTCCCACTGGGATAGCTAAACATTTCTGCAAAGCTGTTCGAGAGTGTTTCAGGAATCCCAGGAAAGAGGGCTTGAGAGGAGAGTGTTGTTTGCACATGTGAACTCACAAGAATGCCAATGAGGGAAGCAGGAAAATACTGCAAACCCCGTTCTTCCCCATCCCTTAAAACATATTCAAACAATTAAAATAATCAGCGCAAAGATTAATTTTGACCATATGAATGGATGTATGAGAAAAACTTGATGATTTTAAATATGTTGCGCTTTGGAATAGATCATTCAAGCACATGCCTGAACACATACATATGAGAGCAAGAAATCTCAGTATCTGAGCTTGATTTACTTCCATGCCCTTGAAGGTACAAACTTCATGTATATTCTACATTTGTTGGAACCTGGCTGGTTCCTGGAGCTGTGGGCCTTTTGTTGCTGCCAGACTCCAAGCATATTGGATTATGTTGTTGTCCCACTTCATGTTGGAGACTGGATCTTCATGTGTAGCTGAAAACACAAAACCCATTCATCTTCAGTGGGAAAAGCATGTCTAAGTTACTTCAGTAGTTTTGGGAATCTCAGCCTAAATAATTTTAACACAATGGAAGTGAGAATGTTGTGTTACTCGACACAGAGTCAAACCCACCAATTTCAGTTGAAGTTTTGGATGTTCAGCGCTCACACGGATGGATTCAAGGAAGCCACTCAAGAAATCTTCTCAATTTTGGGAGCTAAATTTCCACAGGAGGAAGTAAGGCTTTCAAAATGCTCTTTCAAGTATTTGGCTTGGGTGGGCCAAATGTTTATTCAATACCAGATGGGTCTGGAAGTGTCTTTTTTGAAGCAGCACAAACGACAGCACCTTGCCTATTTTGATTTGCAGCCATTCCAAATTTTCCCATCCACCATACCTCAATTCTTCTGTCTCCACGAAATGCTCAGCAATTGGGGAGATGTCCTCAAGTACAATAACCAGAAGGCCCAGCAGTGCTCTCATTACAAGAAGGCTCTAACCAGTGAGGATCATTTTATTTAGTTGAAATCCTTCCAAACATCAGGTTTTTTTAACTTTGTTTTTCAATATTTTCTCACAACCCCAGAGGTTAAGGGCCAGATCTTCAAACAGAGACTGTGACTGTCAGTATCTCAATTTGCAAGACGGAAGAGGAAGGGATTCTGTCTCCAGGGGGAGGCAAAGAATGGAAAGCACTTAAACTGAAGGGGCATTTTGAAATAACCCCACTGCCTGGGTCTCTTGCTTCTGGTCTGAGCTGTTAGTAATAACATCACAAAATTGTTCTTCAGATGAAGGGTGTGATTTCATTGGCTTTCAGCCTGCTCCCCACAGAAGTCACTGGAAGATTTGCCACTGACTAATAACACAGAGCTAGGAGTTTATAACTTCACATTATGTGAGTCTATGATTCAAGGGAGACATGATTTTTAAAAAATATATGTTCATAGCTACAGAGACAATACATGTGTTCAAGCACATGAAAGTATTAAACAAGTGTACATATAAAAATTGAGCAGCTGATTCCCAACAAAGCCAAAGGTTTAATTCCACAATGAGCCCATTATCTCACTCTCAGCCGGTACACAGTTCTTGGTTTTATATCAGAAAAGGACATTGTACTTTTTTAAGCCCCAATCTATATGAAATCCTATTGTTATGGCATTCACCACAACAATAGCCCTTTGGAGCACTCAAAATGCCTGGCTGTCAATTATGTTACTACGAGGAAGGAATAGGACATTGTTTACATCACAATGCAGCATCAATGAAGGTATATACATTAGCCAGATGAATGCATTCTGCTGTGTTTCAGTAAGCCCAGTGCAATCAATGCTGATACAATGAATATCAAGCAGATCTCTGGTAACTGACTGCACAGGTATCAGCTGCACCATAACTGTGTACTCAGTGTAACTCAATATGTGGTGTGCTCCCCACATTGGCAATATTTTGGAGCGCTTTGCTTCAGGGGAAGGCTATAGGTGGGAGGAGGGGTTCAAAGATACCTAACAGCCTGGCACTGACCCATTGAAAATAAGGAAGCAGTTTCATACAGCTTCACCATTTGCCTTTGTTATTAGGAAATAAATCAGCCTTTGTTTTTTCTGGACAAAGTGAAGGAATGTCATTATGACTTATAAATTGTGCAGTTACAAAACAATCAGGAAATCTTCCCATTTAAATCTGAATAACTTTAATTGTTTGGAATTTAAACTTTAGTCTATTGAGTGAAACAAATGCTTAAATAGAGCTGTTCATTGAAATTCCGAGTTTGAGCTAAAACTCGCATAAAAAACTGTGAGGCTGGTTAAAGGCTGAGGAAATCTTACAGTGGCATCATTTAATACCTTTTGACTGAAGATGAGACAAAACCCAGAGATGACAAACTGGAAAATTACTGTGGCTGAAAATGCTTTATAATCATTAAGTGCTTTAAGATCGTTATACAGTTCCCTCAACTCTGGAGAATCAGTTCCGAACATACTGGTGCATTTGTAGACTAAGTCAAAACTGCTGAAGCCAAACATATGCAGAGTTCCTTGCTTGCACAGGGAATAGCATCAAACATTTTTATACAGTGCTCACTCCCAAGTTATCAGGTTGTCCAGTGAAATTGTTACGTCACTGGGATAAACCTCTCTGACGTGATGATAGCAAGGTCAAGCAAAGCCTAGCAGAGGAAATGGTACAGTTTTTGAGAAACATATTGTCCATACTTTGCGTATAACTGAAAGTAAACCTTCTGCTTGAAAAAGAAGCTTTGCATAGTTTTGTCACTAGGCAGATGAGCTGGCATCACTGGTCTGGCAATCGGAGCTGCAGGCTTATAAATATCTGTGAATAACCTCAGCACTCTGATAACTATGATTTTATTGGTGCTTTCATGGTGTAAGAGCCTCACCACTTCTAGAATTTCCTTTTTCTAACCTTTATCTACAGCTAAGCTCCACCCCTTGTGGATTTTCACACTGTCCCTTCTCAGAGATGACCTCTCTTCCACCTCTGACCTCTTTCAGAGTTTTCACCCTTGCTTTAACAATTGATTTATGATGTGCCTGTGAAAGGGTCAAGCCTACTTTTAAGGTTTGCTTAAAATATTTCTTTTTTGGGTAGATACAGAAGTGGTGCTTAATAAGTGCTAAGTAAATAAACTAAGGATTGGAGACAGCTTCCCTTTTCTGCTAACTACTAGACATCTCTAAACTCTTTGTAACAAGTGTTTACCAAGTCTTCAAACAAATTAACTGATAACTATAATCATTTTGTGCCTAATGAAATGTGTCAAGGGTTTAGGATTTCCAAAAAGAGTAATTTCAAATTAAGTTGTCTCACAGTTCAGTGAAAAGGCAACCGCTAAAGATAATTCAAGGACTTGTATATGTAATGGAGAGGAAGCCTATTTTTCTTTTAGTTCGGCAGACCTATCTTCCACAAGAAAAAGAAAAAAAGGCAAGAAGGCTACTAGGCATAAACACTTTCATTGCCTCCAGTCTCCCTTTGCCGACTCTTTTCCACCTCTCTTCAGGTGAAGTCAGGACTGCAGGATCAGTCACCTCAAAGGCAGATTTTGTTCTTCAATTTCATTTGTGCATTATACTTTACATGCACCACAATTTATCATGCAAAATCACTTGTGGGTTTTTGTGTGGTCTTCATCATTCACTGTATCTAAAAATAATAACTTGCATATATTTAGACTAAAAAAAGAAATGAATTGGATATTTGTGCCAGTATTTATGAAGCTCTAAGTACTGGTGAGATGACAATGCTTATCCTTCATGCCACAGGTCACATCACACATAAAAAGTTTTGAAATATGAAGAGTGTGTTTTGAGGTTCTCTATTTCAAGTTGAACTGCACACTAACATTTTCTCTATAAACTTTGTTATACGTGTCTCTCCCCAAGTTAAATGGTAGCAGATGATATTTTTACAGATGCCACAGAGACATTCTCTTGGTTTCTTAAATGTACTGAATATTTTCCTGGCCATTAAAAACTTGATTTACTATCCTGACAATTTTAATAGGGAAAGAGACAGAGGTTTATTGCTTAATTTTTCTCATTTCCTTGAAATGCTACCAAAGTGGAAAACCTGCCAAGATAACACCTAGCATTTTATTTGGCTTGGATAGGAAAGTTCAGGGAGGCCATATTTAGATGGTCTTCCTCTCTTTATCATAACAAAAATAATTACAATTTTATAATGCTCGCATGTTTTTGAACTATTGCCACATGCTGGGAGGTAGAAAGGAGGGACACCAGGTGTACAGGAATGGTCCCAAGGTCTCACTCAGCCTTGTTGCCAGCGTGCTCTCTGCTAACCACTGGTGCAGAATCAAAATGCCCACTTCAGTCTGTGTCATGCCGGCCCCATTGCCTGAGCCAGAAAGGAAGATGATGCAGTTATGTTACCATTCACCCAGTCAAGGAAGATCATACAAGGATCAGATGGAGCAGAACTGAGGCTTAGAAAGAATCGTCTTCCAAACACAAGGACTGCTGTTAAGACTGGACACTGTCTGCCTTGTCACCATCTACCTGTGTAATCGCCAGGCACAATGAAGTCTATTCATTAAAGGCCCAATTCCGGGCTCCTTTGGCATGATTAACACTTCCGTTGACTACAGGGGCCTTCGGAGTGTTCAAAGGATAAAAGACTGAACAGTATTTATAGTTTTGCTGCTGTTGGGAGGGTAGTTGAAATCCTAAATTCCTTTCTCAGCCCATGCTCGGTCCTCTAGCTGAATGAATAGTAAAAATAAATAAATAATAACCATGAAAAGGATGACCAAATGAAAGCACTTCCTTTGTTTCTGTCCTGTACATGGAGCAGTGTCACTTGTTGCATGCTCATGTTTGGAAAATAGCTTTTGATCTCTAAAGTTTCCTACTCGTTTTAGCCTTTTTACATTAATTCTTACCTAAATTCATCTATAGGAAGCACATTACCCTCTCTTCTGTTGCTCAGATCATTTAAGGCAGCAGATCAGTGAGCTGATAGGACAGCAAGTAAAAGAGTTGGAAAAAAAATTCACACAAAAAAAAAAAGAGCTGAAAATACTGACAAATCTTGACTACACTTGACAAAAACCAGAAGTGGCCTGTGAACCATACATTAGCTGAAAAGCTGGTATAGATCAGTGTCACTGCATTGAAGACAATGGTGGTTTGTCAGCTGAGAAGCTGGCCAAGTGGACAGAAAGAAAATGGTCTTTTCCTGGAGAAGAGTTTAACTAGCTCACTTACTCCTTTCTGAAAACTTCTTTCCACTGCCTTCAGTGGAAAGTCAAAACTTGGGAATATTTTGGGTGCTGGTGAATAAACACTACAAATATATTTCTGTGTAACTATATCAATAACGTATTCGAAGTATGAAAAGGTAACTGCGCAAGTTTCATTTTGTCATTGCCCCTCTTTCTATGCTATAGCCCTTTTTCAACAGCACTTTCAAATAGAGAAATTAAAAATCCATACGCTGAAATGCTGTGGTAAGGGCTTCTTGTCAGGTTTTCCCCTCCATGCGCAGCAGGAGGGCTGAAGTTTTGTCACCTCTCTGAACTGGGGTTTCCAACTTTCCTCCTTTGAACTCAACTAAAATATCTTTCCTTGACATTAATTGTGTGAGAGCAGGACCTTTTCTATGGAAACAGCCTGAATCCGGTGCCTAACAAGAGTAGCAGTGTGGGTATGCATCTGGGACACCAATGGAAGCCACATAGCCTTCCATCCCAGGAATTTATGACTGTCTAAGAGCTGACTTCAACAAATCATAGGTATTAATGTTCTCATATGTCTGTATTAATTGCAACAGTAACGACGTATATAGTAGGCTGCTATTGTGCTTATTTGTAGCCTTCTGAAACATTCTTAATGGAGTTTGAATCTTTCTAAGCTAAGAAGCAGTTTATGCAACCTACAGACCTTATGGAGTTAGGAGAAGACTGAAGGCTTAGGACATGAGCAGACCTGGTGTTTAAAGTCCATCACGATCAGCGTAGTGTCCTATGAGCACCTCACTACCACTATGAGGCAGAGGTCAGCATCCCTGCAGTACTGCAGGTGGCAGTGATCAGGCAGCCACTTCCATGCCTGCCTTGGACATTCAGCCAGATTAGTTCAAACCGCTTCAACCAGTACTTTAAGGAAACCTATCCTCTTTTGCTTGAAGGGGAGGAGGGAATACTCACCAATTACATTTATCAGGCAGAGGTGTTCCCATAGTGCCCACTAGCCAAGACATGTTTATTGATTGCAAAGAGCACCCAAAGTCTGCAAAGTGATGGCTTTGTGTCTTGAGCAAATGAGCCACCCTACTGCAGCTCCTCCACCCTGCCTACCTGAAGGCAGTGTGGAGACACTAGACTGTATCTGCTCCCCTGCCCCCCTTCAGAGGAGATGGTCCCTGTCCTGCAATAAGCACCTGGCTATACTGCTGAGAGAGGAGGCATCTCATGCTCTACAGAGAAACTGCAAAGGAGTTACAAAGAGCAGCAGGAACTGGAACTCATTTTCATTCCAGTTATCTCACTTGTGCCAACAGAGTGGAGGGCTTACCTGACCCACTGCTGCAGAAGCAGTTCTCATTCCCATGGATCTTGTTTCCTCTTTGAACTTCATAAAGATAACCTGGGACTTGGCACAGCTGCGAGGCACTGAGGGACCATCAGTCTCATGGCAAGTGAGTAGTGTCCTGAGGGGCTCTGGGAAAGGCAAGACCTTCAGAGGAAGGTTCTGCTGTGCTGTTGGTGATGCCACCCTGGTTGGATTGACTATGGAAACATGATATTGGGTCCAAAAAAACCCCAACCAACAAAACAAACGAACAAACAAAATCCGCACAGAAATATTAATGTTCTTCAGAACTTTTGGTAGAAAAAATACTCTCCCCACCCACTGTTTTGGTCTTCTGTCATATAGAGTTTGGTCTGGCTAAAACAAATAGTTTTGTTTTCTAACATGCTTTTTTCCAAAACTGAGACCCAGTGAAAATCAGCTAGGATTTTGAAGCAAGCTATGGACCTTGAGACAGCACTGGAGGCTGGCAGCAGAACCCTGTGGTAGATCTTGGGAAATAAATACACTAGAGTTTGGAATAATACAAGTATAAGGAAAAGCTCTATAAGTAAAAGAAAGCCCACAGAATCTTTCCCCATCTTCAGCCTCCTGACAGTTTTCCCACAGGAGGACAGGAGAAGACCTTGAAAGCAAAATTTGTCCCACTGCTGGGACTGAATGAACGCTACTGTTCTGGGCCCATAATCTTATTATTATAGGGACAAGTCCTGACACCACTGACACTCGATGAATCCATGTTTATTTAGTGATGAGTAGAAGTCAGGTCAGGAATTGACATACAATATAAAGCTAAACAGTGATCTTGGCTCGAGTCCTAAATCTTCCTGCAGTTTTACTTAGCTTTCCTTATCATGATAAATGGCTGATCTTTGTGGAGGAAAGAATTCAGTTTCCAATAAAATGCTGAGAATGAGTTATCAGTTCAGCTATCTTTGCAACCAGTTCCCACTTGAATACCATTTCATTAAAATATAAGGATATGTTTTGTCATGACTGTCACTGGAATTAATTTTTAAAGGAAGAAAAAAAATTTTTTTTTTCCTTTTTTAAGTTTGTGGGGTGAGGGGAGGAAGTAATGTGAATTTCCCCTTAAAACATTCCTATCATGCTGCTTCATATTCATTAATTAGTCTGAGGTTTCCCTTGTGTTTAGTTTACAAAGCCACTTAAACCCACGTACCCATTTAACATATTTATGACCCCAGTTTTCTTTCTTTTCTCTGAGACTGTACCGTAATTGTTCTCTGGACTCAGGGACTGCAGAGTGCCTTCACTGATGAAAGGAGACAACATAAAGAAGGAAATGAATGTGTGAGGGATGAATACCTTCTACAAAACAACTGGGTGCAATTTGGCCCATGGCCCCGGGGGTCACTTTAATAGAGTGGAGCCTCAGTCTCTATTGAGTGTATGGGAGACTATTAACTCTTAACAACTCAGTCACAGGTTATTTATTTATTGCTTAAATGATTTGTTATTGCTACTTGAATTTAATATACCCTCTGGGAACTGAGATGGCAGCATCATGTTACAGAAAACCTACAAGTTATTTTAAAACTGTGATTGAGTTTTTATGAGCTCCATAAAATCTTTCTGAACAAATAACTTACCGTTAGTCAGAAACTTCAGCAGGAAATCTGTAAAATTAAGGATTTGTTTGAACAGTACTGTATTTGTGTGTTTCTCAGGGAAAGAGAGGGTTAAATATCTGATGCTTCAAGTATTTATTTTATTATTGGAATGTAATAATATTTAAGTAACACCTGATGTTTTCAAAAGGCCATAGATACAATATTAACAAAATAAATCATTCCTTTCAGTCTGGGAATACCTCATGCTCAGGGATCCAGACTGGTGCACACCTGTTCGGTATGAACGTTTATTCAAACAACTGCAGGGTATCTGAAAAGAACAGCGACAAATCTCCATGTTAGTTCTGCCAAGTGGACTAGTGTTCTGAGTATGTTTGCACAGTCACTGTTCTTCTCCATCCTCACTTATGTGCTGTTTTCCCCTCTGAAAAGTTGTGTTTGTGCACTTCTTTAAATTATCCACTTTTCCTTTTGCTTTTCTAATCCTTACAGTCATTAGGACAACTTCCAAACCAAATAGCACGTTTTGGGAGGGGGTACGACAGTGGGGAAAGGAAGGAAGATTGAAGGCCTCAAAAAGTGGAGCCAGGTTAAATACTTACAAAAGTATGGGGAAAAGTCCTGCATAAAGAAGGTTAAAAAGTATGTTTAAAACCAGAAAGAATAAACGTCAGCTTTAATATTGCTATAAGGCTGGTATCTGTTCCTTGTTGTCTCTAACAGTACACTCAAAGGCATTCACTCTGGAAACACAGACAACTGCAAAACCAAAGAGATGTCCTATTTTAACATCTTGTTGCTCGAAATCCTGCCATGTCCTCACATAAAGGACTATTCTAAGTTAGATTTTATTTTTTGAAATGGAATGATCAAATCTGAATACAATACAGATGTTCAGATTATGTGATTGAGGCACATAATCCCATTAAAATATTTACATCATACTCTTTTCCATCCTTATTAAAAAAGATTAATCAGCACTTCTCTTTGTTTTAACATGTTGAGATATCAGTTACCTGCCGAAAGTCTAAACAAGTTATACATACTCATTCTTTTTGGCTCTTTGCATTCTGTAAGTTTAGAAAAGTATCATTTGCATTCATTCTGTGGTTTTCAACACACTTAATTCAATGTCTCAATGTACAACTGAGGAGTATTACATGATTGCAGGATTGCTGGTTATGTCATCTTAAATCCACCTTCTAACATCTCCAGTGACTACAGCATAGTAGTTAAAAGTGCTTTGCCCCTAAATAAAATTCATGCATTAATGGAACTCTCTTTCAAACTTTCTCCCACCACTGAGAATTATCAATATTCTAATTTTAGTCTTTGGGAATTTTGTATTAACACATAACAGTTAAAACTTGGTGGTGTCCACTTTTCTGTTACTCTGAAGTTTCTGGCCCAACATGATCTTTCAGCAGATTTAAAAGTTCCTTGCTTCTACTGACCCTTGCTGGCATTCTGACTGCTCCTCACTCCTGCCAGCATGTCTTTTGGTGTGGGATTCATCTCACCTGATTTTACCTAGTCAGTGGAGAAACCCTGACACTTCTCAAGGGCACTTCTTATCACTTATTTTAGGTATGTTCCTGGCAGTGGAATGAGCCATCTTCCAGATACGGCTGTAAATTTCTATTGACTAGAAAGGCTCATATATCACTTAGATTAAATGCCTCTGAGATATTTATGTTTGGTGAGATCAATTTCACCTCATGTGTCTGAAGAGATGCATACGGAACATGAGAAGCATGCAGCTAATGACACCTATCCTATGGCCAACCAGCCTCATAATCTGAGATAGTCAAAGATGGTGCAAGGTTCTTTCACCTTTCTGTCAGCTGTCTTGTGGGCAGTTCTTTCTCCCCCCACAGGTCTCTTCTGACAGTTCCCAGCTTCTACCGTGAATGTAACAGCACCCTCTGCATAACTGGCTTATTCTCAGCGCATAACCCTATATACCACACTGTCCCATGCTCTGAGAAAAGTAAGTTTCATGTGAATGATCTGGGACATTTAACTACTTCTTATCAGAAGGCAGGATGCTCACTGCAGGGCAGAGAACTGTAGCAAGACAAGGCAAACCAGGGAGAAAATAAAATTTCATACAAGGGGGGAAATCTTTACTATAATGAACAGATATTTAACTGCCACAGGTCTAAACAAGCTGAAGGCTTGGACCTAATACAGTTTTACTTCCAAATGTGTGAGTATTTTTCTTCTTAGAGTCTAGCCTGGCTTCACTAACCCTCCAAAGAAGTCTGGGCCGAGAAAATGAAAAGGTCTAATGGAGTACAATACTCCACAGGAAATTTAGTTTCCTCAGGCTTTGCATACTGACTGTGAAAGGTTCACAGACAGGAAAATCAGCCTGTAATCACAAAAACTGATTTTGCCTCTTTTAGAGGCTTCTTAGACGTATGAACTTTCACTAAAATTGCAGTCTAACTGAAAAACCAGAACTCACCAGGTGCCTCCTGGGTCAAAAAGTACTTCCAAGGAGCAGCTTCTGATTAGTGCTAGAACACCAAGGCGTTTGGAAGACTTCTTTGGACAATCTGAGCTACAGAAGCATGTTTAATCTCTTAAAAATCTTCCCTATACCTGAAGTTTTCTCTCTCTTGCAATCATAATCTGAGAGCTTGCTCCAGATCAAGCAAGAGGCTTCTTAAAAACCCATGTCCTCCTTCAAGTTAGAAACCTACTGGAAAGGATGATGTTTTTCCATTAAATATCAGGATAATTTTTCAGGCAGCCTCCATAATTCCTTTCTGCAACCCAGCAGAATTCCTAGACTGCTGCAACTATTTTAAAAACTATTGTATGGTGTGTCTGAGTGAAGCTTAATAATGCCAAATGGCTTGATTTTTTTCAACATTCATCATGTTAACAGATGAGAACAAAGATTGGACATAAGCCGGCAATGGGCGCTTGCAGTCCAGAAAGCCAACCATATCTTGGGCTGCATCCAAAAGAGCTTGGCCAACAGGTTGAAGGAGGTGATTCTGCCTCTCTGCTCTGGTGAGACTCCACCTGCAGTACTGCATTCAGCTCTGAGGTCCTCAGTACAGGAGAGACAGAGACCTGTTGGAGAGGGGCCAGAGGAGGGACACAAAAATGATCAGAGGGATGGAGCACCTCTCCTATAAGGAAAGGCTGAGAGAGTTTGGGTTGTTCAGCCTGGAGAAGAGAAAGCTCCAGAGGGACGTTATTGCAGCCTTTCAGTTCTGAAAAGGGGCCTGTAAGAAATATGGGAAAAGACTCTTTAGCAGGGCCTGTTGCAATAAGACAAGAGGTGATGGTTTTAAACTAAAAGAGGGGAGATTCAGGCTGGGTGTGAGGAAAACATTCTTTACAGTGAGGATGGTGAAATATTGGCACAGATTTCCCAGAGAGGTGGTGGATGCGTGATAGAATCATAGAATAGTTAGGGTTGGAAAGGACCTTAAGATCATCAAGTTCCAACCCCCCTGCCATGGGCAGGGACACCTCACACTAAACCATGCCATCCAAGGCTATGTCCAACCCGGTCTTGAACACCGCCAGGGGTGGAGCATTCATGACTTCCCTGGGCAACCCATTCCAGTGCCTCATCACCCTTACAGTAAAGAACTTCTTCCTCATATCCAATCTAAACTTCCCCTGGAGACATTCAAGGCCAGGCTGGATGTGGTTCTGGGAAACTTGATCTATTTGAAGATGTCCCTGCTCATTGCTGAGGGTTGGACTACATGGCCTTAGAAGGTACTTTCCAACCCAAACTATTCTGTGATTCTATGATCTTTAATTAGCTGCTATTTGTAAAAAATACACCAACAACAAACTTTGACTAGTTAATTATATTTTTAAAAAATATTTAGTACAATGATTTAAATATATCTTGTGCCTTAAATGTAGAGAATTTTCAGGTGTGTAGAAACACCACTTAACTCAAAAGTTGTATGAGAGTGTTCTTGTCCCATTTTTAACTTATTTAGCTATATACACACCACACTTAAAGTTGGATTCCCAAATCACTATTCCTCTGTGATACAAAATTCGATTTGTTCCATGGGATAAAAAAATATTTGAACATTATGATACATCAAATTGTTACTCCATATATTCCAAATCATCAGAGTGCTTTCTTGGCATGTATATCCATAATCCTTGCAAATTTTTCAAATATGACCTTTCTTTTGTAGCAGAATTTATTAGCTGTGCTGTGAGAGCAATTCTGGAAATTTTTTGGCACTTTAAAGCTAGGACTTTATTGGACCTCTTGCCTACATAAAGCTTTCTGGACTGGGCTATTTCCTTCAGAGCCTGTGCCTTGCATTAACAGTGAAAGCAGTGTATGGCCTGTGACGATGACAACTAATGTACTAGAATAGATTTCTGTACCCAGGTGATATTAACTTTGAGTACTTGAGTTGTCTTTCCAGGATTTATACCAGTTTTCAATCCTGCAAAGAATCAGGCAGTCCACATGTATTCCTGATCTAATGGTTCTCATTTCCTGCATCTTCAGGGAAAAAAATCTACCCCAAGATTAAAGAATCCATCTGGTTTTACTACAGTTGTACTGAGGAAGAATCAACTTAAGTGTTAGGCCTTAATTTTAGATAGTCTTACCCTATGTCTATTCTATTTTTGAAGCACTAAATTGGAAAAGTAACTGCATATAACTTTCCTATGGACATGAAGTGAAACAACTGTTCTGCTACTTGAACTTCTCACTTTACTGAAGATGCTGGCAACTTCACCCTCTTGTCCATACTATGTTTGTTTGTTTCTGTAGACACCCAAGTATCAGAGTAACCTCTTACCCAGACAGGTATATTGTATGACTTCGCTGGTTTGTATAAAGCATCTTTCAACCTCTCACCTTCTTATTTCATTCTTTTTCCTGTAACACTGTATGTCACACATCTTGCACACACTGCTTGAGAAAGAACTGCAGAAATCTCATCAAATGTAGCACTGGGGCATTATTTCCATAAAGATAAGCTGCTCTTTGCCAATTCACCAAGAAGTTCAAAGAACTAAAGGTTTCATTTTCTGAGTATATCATGCACAAATCAAGGAGAACTCTACTTCATGTGCTATATAACATCTTATCAGGCAAATGTATGCTAGTTATGACTTTGCTCCAAAAGCACACAGTGTTTCTAGCTGTGTAGTCTTCCTGAAAAAAGGTAATGCCATAAGGCAAAATGAAAAGTGCAATGTTCTCCTGCACCTTGCAACAGGGCCAACAATAGCATTAGCTAACCCTGCCACTGGAAGAGCTGGTAAAGCTGTCCCTTTAACACCTCAGTGCCTCGTTTCCAGAGGTGCATATCACTGCAAATTGACAGCTCAGCCCAGGGTATATAAATAAACAAAGGCATCAGAAGACACAAAATAGGCTCTGGTTCCAAGTTCCAAAAATACAGCTGTAATGAACTGCACAAACTCATATTTCCACGAGAGAGGGTTTAGATTTTGAAAACACTGAAAACTTTTCACACAACTGATTAGGTACGAATAAATACAGTAATGTTTATAGACATGTATGTTGTCCCAACTTTGATAGATAGGAAAACAGCAGGGCCTCAGCTGGATTTAACGTTTGCTAATGGATGGTTATATGCACTTATTGGACAGGTTTTAACTTTTGTTGCAATGAATGGGAAAAGATACGTACCTGTATCTTGACAGAAATACAGGTCCAAGTGCAGCAACAGTCCAGAATTACACCATGTGTATGTCAACACCCAAATGAAAAGCAAAATGTCACTGCTGGACTGATAGAGAACTTGACCTTGTTAAAGAGATCGACATGAGAGACCATCTTCCCTTCTCCAGTTACCAGCACTTGGGAAGCCACTAGTAAGTGGTGTTTTATTTAAATGCATCTCCACACTGAGCCTGAAGTTGTCTGAGTTTTTTTTAAAAAGTACAAGTACCAACAACAATGTACCGATCAAAAAATTCAGTAATTCAATCTGTTTTCTACAGGCTTCTACTGAAGAATGTGGTTGTGATATTAAGCTCTGTATGCACGAGAAATACAAACCATCTAACAGAAAGTTCTGGAGGGATGTAAAAAATTTAACATTCTGCAGAAAAAACATTCTTTCTACTGATGTGAATAAACAGAATTTTCTCAGCACTTTCAAGCTCACTTCCCTGTATGTTCCATAGTAAGTACTTACCAGAGCGTACTGTAGTAAGTAAACCTACATACCACTTTTTGCCCTCTAGAACTGATGTATCTGCCATTATAATGTCTCACAGTGGGCCACAGCCCAGTGAGTAAGAGTGTAAACTCCTTGTCATGAAATATGTAAGTTTAGAAATGTGACTGTCCAGGGCCATTATTGTGAGCCCAACAAGCTTATAGTAAATCGCTCCAAAATAATAGACCATCTATAAACCAGAGATGTTCCATATGAAGTACAGCTGTCTCACAGAAACTGCATCAGCAGCAGCTGACACTTTGAAAACTTAAAAAGAGGACACCTGAACTAACAGAAATACATGTCAGAGCCACTGGGGAATACGCCAATGTATACATAAGGAGTCAGATAAGGCAAACAAACAAACACGCCTTGTATAAGCTAGAGTTGTGGAGAGTACCCTGTCTCAGAAAAATATGTGCACACGAATATGTATGGCTGATATGCATACCCAGGCACAGTTCTTTGGAGCTGTGTCTAAAGAACAGTTTGCTATGTAAAGGAGATTGCATGCCCTACTGCTGGCTAATACAGACTCCAGAGAAACAGGCAAAACTTCTAAACCCTAAAAAGTATGGATAAAAGGAGCAATTTTTGCTTTGAATGCTCACTTCTGGTATTTATCATAAGTAACAATTCAAAAGATTGTCAGAAGTCGGACTTCTAACAAAAGTAATGTGAATGGCACTTCAGAGCATTAGGGGATTCATGAGTCTGGTCTTCTAAGGCAGACGGTTGCTTAATTAATTCAGATGTTCAGGTTCCATATACAAGTTTCACTCTGATCTCGGATCTTATTTCCATCTATTGCTTTATTTCCATCACTGCCTGTGAGTTCATGAAGTTTTTGCTTTGGTTTAAGTTACTCCGTAATTAGTTCACGAAAGGAATAAGAAGAGTGTTGCTGCTGCTAGATATGGAAAGTTTTAAGGATTTGAGAATCACTACCATGTTGCTTTGAATCCTCATATTGTGGGGTTACTTACTATCTTTGCATTAAAACCATGCCAATTAAGAAATGCTGCTGGCCAAGGAAAGCAAGTACTCGAGAGAAGAGTCCAGACAAACAGCTGGAGTAAATGAGATATTATACTAATGGCAGACAATGTAAGAATGCTGATTTACATCCTCTGTGAATCCAAAACTCAGGCATTCTTCTTGTAAATCACGCCAGTTTTCCTGGGAACATAGTAAGGAAGTGTTTTATCTACACTTTCTTGTAACACACAGGGCTTTTTTATTATTTCAAAACTGTTTACGTTTTATTAGTATGAGTTTCCAGTCCTTTGCTCCCTGGACCATGTGAAGAATGGAAGCAGGGTGACTTGCTGCTATTTTACTTTTAGCTGGTGAATCACAGAGGATGTCTCACATTTCATTAGTGTTTGAGTCCTTAACTCCTCATATTTCTCAGGTTCTTTTCTCCTTTGCACAATGTCTGTGGGGACAAGAATGTGTAAGTGCCACTGCTACTCCATTCAGACTTTCACTGAATTGGTGTAATTGGATTTTGCACCTCAATTTGCAAGATACAGTTCGCCTGAAAACCAACCTATTTTGGTGAGCATAAAAATAAAATGAAATAAAAATAATAAGAAAGACAGGGCAGGCATTCATAAGCTACCAGGTCTCCACAGTCTTCAGCTGAGAGACCCCAGATTTCAATGTACCCTGAAAAGGGTGATTAATTTAAAGTGAGTGGAGTCCGTTTCTTTAAGACAAGCTCATAAATCGTGAAAGATCACCACTTCTTTTCAAAAGGCTCTCCACGGTCTGAGTTTCCCTTCTGGGTCAGTAAAGGCATTGAAGTTTTAATGGCATGCCATGGCAGATTACACGATACAGCTGTCCCGGCACCGTGAAAATTAAGTTATGCCCCGTGTCAGCAAGGTTTTTTTCCCTTTTCTTTCCCTCCCCTCCCCCCTTCACTCTCCCTCTTTCTTTCTCTCTCCTTGTCCCCTTCTACATTCTCCTTTCTGCTGGGAAGTGCACATCCAACGAGGATGTGGCAGCCCGGCAGGAGCTGCTGCCACGGCTGCTGTTGAGCCCCTGCTATTGAGATGAGTAAATGGAGCTGATGGGTGAAGAAGAGCCGTCAAAATTGAGGGTTTTGTTCCTTCTCCTCTCCCCAGCGCCCAGTGGCAGAGGCAGCCCTCCCTGCTCACCCACATGCAAGCACCTACTCTGCCTCCACAGCACTGCTGGACACCCACCATGCTACATCCCTGTCCTGTGCACCCCAGCAGATCTGCACTGTGCATCCGTCCACCCTGCAGCTCATGCACCAGCTAGCCCCCGTATGCCTCTAAGTACTGTTACAGGCTCTGGTTGCTGGAGATGCCTTTTTCCCGCAGGTCAGGGCCTCATGCATTGGTGCACACGTGGGTGCACAAGCACACCCATGCACAGATTCAGCTTCCTGCCTTAAAAGCAAATGGCAATGAAGGTGGCACCCCCCACCTCGCTATTCTTCTAGCTCCCTATCTTCACTTTGCAAAGAAAGACAGAGAAAAGAACTTACTGCAGCATGAGAAATTAATCACATTAGTATTTAGTCTGGCAGAGTGGGGATGTGTGACTGGACGTAAGAGATAAGGAAGGGAAAAGGAAAGAACAATTTGCTAACTATCTACCAATATTATGGGTCAATCATTTCCAATCTGTTCTTCGTTTTTATTATCTTAAAAACTTAAATTGCTAAACAGTAATTTAAACATATTTATCAGGGTCTTGATGGTCTGTTTTCTTTACAGCACCTTCTGAGATATGCCCACAGACAGACCACAGAAGGCCACCATCTGAAAATTGTTGGTTTTATAATATTTTTAATACCTCAAGGTACTGAGTTATGACAGGAGGTAACCTTATGTCTTTTCAATCATGTCAGAGATGTTTGGTAAATCTTTGTTCTGGAAAATTAGTAAATTAGTTAAGACTTCACGTGGTAATACCTGTTCTAATGTAAAGCAAATATTAGCTAGTTTATCTCTTCCAGTCTGAGCCTATCTTTAACGGATATATAGATATACTTTACATAGAAACAATATTTTACACCTGAAGTGCTTGCATTACACCTTATGCAGTAACTTGTCCAAAAGTTTCTGGCTTTAGACTTACACACTTTGCAGTTAGCCTTCTATTCTAACCCAGGACAATGATTTCAATGGGATTATTTGTGCCAGGGCACACTAATACAGGGACACTTTTATTTAGCTCTTTATTTGTTCTGCTGTTTCTGTGCATACTGATAGGAGAGGATGAAGTCTTACTACCTGTATATTCAGCCATCTCTAGATTACAAACACTTGATTATGGCATGGTTTAGTGGGAGGTGTCCCTGCCCATGGCAGGGGGGTTGGAACTCGATGATCTTGAGGTCCTTTCCAACCCTAACTATTCTATGATTCTATGATTCTATGATTAGCTATTAATGTGTTCTATTTTGGAAATAATTTGTTAGTAGGACTGGGAAATTTTTCCTTGCCTTCCTCCATTGTTCCTACATGCAACCTGGTGTTCAGAGACAGATTGTTACCCAATAAGTAAGGAAAAAACATTTTGACTGTTTTAATAATATTTTAATAAACACTCCAATATTAAATCATCTCTATGTTGCCTTCTACTCCCAAAAACATGGGCATGTAACTTAAGCACAAAATATGTTAAGGTCACTTGCCAACACAGTGTCAGACAAACTTCACCAGTCCACCAGAAAGTGTCCAGACCTGGGACAAAATGAAGTTTTTCCCATTATTCTTCAGTTTGTAATGCTTTTCACAGATGTGACATGAATTCATAAGAAGAGGGGACTTTTAGCCAAAGGACTCTGATTCAGGAACCATTGACTAAGAAGTTTTAGCAGCCATGTGCCTCCTTAGGTACTTTCCATTTGTAGTTGGCGCAAATGATTTGAGAATTGAATCTGTATGACACCATTAGATGGGGATGGGAGCAGAACAAGGGTTTTGCAGTTTATCTCATACATAGGTGATGTATGGGCATTAAACGAGAGCAACTTTTACAGCACTACAATAATTCTGCTTGGATAGTAGCAGAGACTGGGGACCAACTTATCTCACAGTTTTACCACTGCATTTGTTTTCATGCATACCCCAGTTTCTTAATACACATCAGTGTGGGGGGAGAGCTGGTTGCTATTCCTATTTGCGCTGCTGCTATTCACAAGTAAATCTTTCCCATGTTTTTTGTAATAGGTTCAAGCCTTTATCGAGTGAGGAGAGCTGTGAGCTGCCCAAGAGCTGTTTTGTTGGCAGGGGGTTAAGGAGAATTGTCTGTCACATCAATTATCTGCCCTTGGGCTCTCAGAAAGAAGGTGTCTTAGAGACCGGCCACTTCTCTTGTACATCCACACACATGGACACCAAAACAGCTCACACTTTGACTAGGAGTTGCTCTCCCCCTCTCTCAGTGGTGCTGCAATCCATGTTAAATCAGCTCATTCCTCCTTCTCAGTAAAACTAGACAGACCCCTGCTTTGAATACATTGGACCACACAAGGGAGAGGGGAGAAATATCTTTCCCTCAGCCCTTTCCCTCTGCCATTTGGAAGCCTGTGTTCTAATAACAAATGGTGATGAAAGAGAGAAAGAAAGAGAGGAAAAGAGAAAGAAAGAGAAAGAAAGAAAAGGAGAAAGAAGGAAAAAAGAAAGAATGAAAGAGAAAGAAAGGGAGAAAGGGAGAAGAAAGGGAGAGAGAGAGAGAAAGAAAGAGAGAAAGAGAAAGAAAGAAAGGAAGGAAGGAAGGAAGGAAGGAAGGAGGGAGGGAGGGAGGGAGGGAAGAAGGAAGGAAGGAAGGAGAGAAAGAAAGAGAGAAAGAAAAAGAAAGAAAAAGAGAGAAAGAAAAAGAAAGAAAAAGAAAGGAAGAAAAAGAAAGAAAGAAAGGAAGAAAGAGAGATAAGCCTTCCCTTCTTCATTTTTTTGCAGCTACAACTCTGAGCCTTGGTCAGGGAGCCCACAAATTGGACTACTGGATTTGCAAAAGGGCCCGGGAGGGGTCCCTATAAATCTTCCCCACACAGAGGAGGCTGTCTGTCTGCTTCTGGGCTGCTGCTCATTGTGCCGAAAGCTTAGCTGCTTTATTTTCATCCAGGGGAGTTGGGAAGCAAATGGAAGGAGGGGGAAATCAAGAACAGGATGAGGGGGAGTTCCATAAACCTGAGGTTTATGGATATGGCTTTTTTTCTTTGACATTCTCAAAGGCATTTGTTTAAATCATTATTATCCCTTAGAATACTAACTGACACATTTTTCCTACTTTGTTTATTGCCTAATTTGATTTATTCCTATGTCCTTATGCTGCTGTTTATGAAATGAAAACTATATTAAGTCACCCAACACTCGTCGAATATCAACAGCCACTTTCTTTGGCTGCTTATCCTAGAAAGACCAAGACAACTAGTATAAAAATAATCAAAAAGAAACCTGAAAGTATAAATTTATGTATAAATCCTGCATGTCTGTGTGTATAAATACATACATGCACGCACACAGGCACACAGATACACAGACCCCCCCCCCCCCCCCTTGATACATTGGAGAAATGCCAGCTGTAATTGCCACAAACTAAACATGGCTTTATATTTTCTCACTGATGCTTTTACCTGTCATATTCTGCCTTTCTGCTCTTGTCTAATTGTTTGATTCCATTTCATGGGTCACAAAGCAACATATCAGCCTATTTAGTAGCAGCACATACATCCTTTTTGGATATAGTTTTGGTACGATGTCACCAAAATTATGAGAATAGAGAGTATTGCTAAACATCACAAATGCACGTGAATTCTTTAAGAATGGATTATCTAGATTTATTTCTGTAAGATGTAATTTTTATCTCCACAAATTACCCCAGCATGTAATCTAAATCTGAGAGCATAACAGACAATTTCGGATTCTGAAAATTATAAACAGAATAATGGAATTGTTAATTTCAGCATTCATGCATGGGAAATTATCCCCTGTCTTTCAACATTTATCTTACGGAGAAAGCTGCCTGAAGGCTGAATCCATGACTAAGCACTGTATTATGAAAGAGAAACAAAGATACTTTGAAATAGAAAGCTTGGTCCATCCATTTGCAAATAATGCTACAGATAGACAGTGAATTGCATCTCTTTACAGTTACTATGAATTTCATTCAGTTCTCAAATTCATTTGACCAAATAAGGAAAATTAGACCTGCAAAATAAGGACAGAGCTGACAGTGCTGGGGATGTGGAAGTTCTTTTACAGCAGAAGGAGGAAGAGAGAAAAGCGCTTCCCAGTTCTTAGATACCAGCTTGTTTGGAGTACTGTTTGTGAGCAAAGCATGTAAATATAGACAGTTTGTGCCTGCATGTGTGTGAACAGGTGGGTGAGGGGAGTTTGAGAATTCCTAATCCTGTAGCTCTCAGGACCTGGAGAGTTGTACCCCATCTGGGGTAACTGGATTAAAAATCTTTTCTCATTTCAAAGGTTTGATCTCAACAAGGGTTTGATGTGATGAAATCAAAGTGGCAGCTTGAATTTGAAAACTATTTGGATTTGAACTTCCTGAAGTCTAGATCTCTGGCAATGGCTGCAGTGGATATGAATTGCGTGGTAACAGCACTAATGCCTGTACGAAGAGGTTTTGCTTGAGGAAATATAAAAATACCCCAATTCTAAATTAACATCAATTCCAGTGAAAATAACCTTATCACAAAACAATTTTTGTCAGCTAATGGTAAGTGGCTCTGGTGCTATAAGCCCCTCAGTGGCAATAATAGAAGATTTTGTCTCAACACAGGCGAAGCTGAACTAATAATAGCTACAAAAATTATGTATTATCTGATAATTACTGTTGTTATTTTGTTGCCTATGTCAATATCTAGTGCTCGAGGACCCCAAATACTTGAGAGCACTTTACTGCTGGAAAGGCAGATCCCACATGATTTTGAGCAAGTCACTTTCACCTTTTCTCAGCCTCAGTTCCTAATCTGCAAACTGGGGATAATAATAGCATACCTATTTCACAAAGACCTTCTGAGAAAAGTGTGTGACAATGCTTTGAGGCATTCACAGTCTTTGCAATGAAGACTTGCAACTCACTTTTTGAAATAAAACACAAATCAAGTTCTTTGAAAAAACAAATAATAATCTATGACTCCAGGTGTAATTTCACACTCAGTTAGAAACAGGCTTAGAGGGAGGGGTAATAAATTAAGTTATATATTTATAAGAGAGTATACAGAAAGGAATTGTGCATATAAACCCTTCAAAGGTAGGAACTCAGAATGAAAGCATGCTATATGTACAAAGAGCAGATACAGAATCATAGAATCATAGAATAGTTAGGGTTGGAAAGGACTTCAAGATCATCTAGTCCCTGACATGCCATGGGCAGGGACACCTCACACTAAACCATGCCATCCAAGGCTCTGTCCACCCTGGCCTTGAACACTGCCAAGGATGGAACATTCACAACTTCCCTGGGCAACCCATTCCAGTGCCTCACCACCCTCACAGTAAACAATTTCTTCCTCATATCCAATCTAAACTTCCCCTTTTTAAATTTTAACCTGTTACCCCTTGTCCTATCACTACAGCCCCTAATGGAGAGTCCCTCCCCAGCATCCCTATAGGCCCCCTTCAGATATTGGAAGGATGCTATGAGGTCTGCACACAGCCTTTCCTTCTAAAGGCTGAAAAGCCACAACTTTCTCAGCCTATCTTCATACGGAAGGTGCTCCAGTCCCCTGATCATCCTCATGGCCTCCTCTGGACTTGTGCCAGCAGTTCCATGTCCTTTTTATGTTGAGGACACCAGAACTGCACACAATACTCCAAGTGAGGTCTCACAAGAGCAGTGTAGAGGGGCAGGATCACCTCCCTCGACCTGCTGGTCACGCTCCTTTTGATGCAGCCCAGGATACCGTTGGCTTTCTGGGCTGCAAGCACACACTGCCGGCTCATGTTCATTTTCTGATCGAGCAAGACCCCCAAGTCCTTCTCCACAGGGTCGCTCTGAATGTCTTCTCTGCCCAACCTGGACCTGTGCCTGGGATTGCTCCGATCCAGGTGTAGGACCTTGCACTTGTCATGGTTAAACTTCATCAGGTTGGCAACAGTCAACCTCACAAGCATGTCAAGGTCCCTCTGGATGGCATTCCTTCCCTCCAATGTATCAACTGAACCACACAGCTTGGTGTCATCGGCAAACTTGCTGAGGGCGCACTCAATCCCACTGTCCATGTCACCCACAAAGATGTTGAACAAGACCGGTCCCAACACCGATCCCTGGGGGACACCACTCGTTACCGGTCTCCAGCTGGACACTGAGCCACTGAGCACTACTCTTTGTGTGTGGCCATCCAGCCAGTTCTTTATCCACCGAGCGGTCCACCTATCAAATTGATGTCTCTCCAACTTAGAGACAAGGATGTCATGTGAGACAGTGTCAAAGGCTTTACACAAGTCCAGGTAGATGACATCAACTGCTCTGCCCCTGTCCATCAATTTGGTAGCACCATCATAGAAGGTCACCAGATTGGTCAGGCAGGATTTCCCCTTAATGAAGTCATGCTGGCTGTCACCAAGCACCTTGATGGTTTTCATGTGCCTTAGCATGCCTTCCAGGAGAATCCGCTCCAAGATGTTGCCAGGCACAGAGGTGAGACTGACTGGTCTGTAATTCCCTGGGTCACCCATTTTCCCCTTCTTAAAAATGGGGGTTATATTTCCCTTTTTCCAGTCATCGGAAACTTCACTTGACTGCCAGGATTTGTCAAATATGATGGGCAGTGGCTTAGCAACTTCATTTGCCAGCTCCTTCAGGACCCATGGATGGATTTTATCAGGTCCCATGGACTTGTATACGTTCAGGTTCTTCCGATGGTCTCAAACCAGATCCTCTCCTACAGTGGGTCCAGGGTCTTCATTCTCACTGTCCCTGCATCTGCCTTCCAAGACTTGGGTGGTGTGGTCAGAGCATTTGCCGGTGAAGACTGAGGCAAAGAAGTCATTAAGAACCTCAGCCTTCTCCAAATCTAGGGTACCCAGTTCTCCTGATGGCTTCCGGAGGGGGCCTACGTTGTCCCTATTGTTGTCTTTTATTTGCTATGTACCTATAGAATCCCTTTCTGTTATCCTTAACATCCCTAGCCAAGTTTACTTCTAAGTGGGCCTTAGCTTTCCTAACCTGGTCCCTAGCTTCCCAGACAACATCCCTGTATTCTTCCCAGGCCGCCTGTCCTTGCTTCCACCTTTTATAAGCCTCTTTTTTCCTTCGAATTTTCCTCAGCAGCTCCTTATCCATCCAAGGAGGTCTTCTGGCCCTCCTGCTAAACTTCCTTCTAGTTGGGATGCATCACTCCTGCGCTTGTAGTAGGTGATCCTTGAATATCAACCAACAGCCTTGGGCCCCCCTGCCCTCTAGGGCTGTATCCCATGGAACCTTACTGAGCAGGTTCCTCAAGAGGCCAAAGTCTGCTCTCTTGAAGTCCAGGGCAGTGAGCTTGCTGCACGCTCTTCTCACTGTCCTGAGGATCTCGAATTCGACCATCTCATGTTCGCTGCAATCAAGGCTGCCCTGGAGCGTCACATTTCCAACCAGCCCTCCCCTGTTGGTGAGGACGAGGTCAAGCATGGCACCTCTCCTTGTTGGCTCCTCTGTTACTTGCAGAAGGAAGCTGTCGTCCACACAGTCAAGGAACTTCCTGGTTTGCTTGTGCCAGGCCTTACCATCCCTCCAACAGATATCAGGGTGGTTGAAGTCTCCCATGAGAACAAGGGCCTGCGCACGTGAGGCTGCTCCTATCTGCCTATAGAGCGCTTCATCCACCGAGTCCTCTTGGTCCGGCGGTCTGTACAGATCCCCACAATAATGTCTCCCGTCACTGTTCTCCCTTTAGCCCTGTCCCACGAACTCTCTGTTGACTGCTCATCTGTCCCCAGACAGAGTTCCACATCTCCTGCCTATCCCTAACATATATAGCAACTCTCACTCCCCGCCTGCCAGGCCTGTCTTTTCTGAACAGCCTTTTCTAAAAGAACTCTTTTCTAAAGAGCCTATATTTCAACCTTGAAAGGTTACAGTAAAGGCAAAAAAGACAGTCAGTGCTGCCTGGTTTGCAATTGTTATATACTGTCTATGTGATATTACCCATGTGTACAATTCCACAACTACTGAAATTGACTACTGTTTTCAAATTATCCATATCACAAAATTTATACAGAAGAAATTATGCTTTCCTCTTATCAAATTATCGAACAGCTTTTGATACATGGGAAGGTGAAAAATCCTCAGATTGCTCCTTCTATATATTTTCTGTGTAAATTCAACAAAAGTATTGTATAGTATAAAGAATGGATTACAATATCTCTGAGGCATGAAAGAAATTTTGTGTAGGTTTGTAATGAATTGCTGTAAAAACTAAAGAGTATCCTGAAAAGCTCTACATATGAGAATGGGAAACCTCATCAACAAATCTTCACTGATAATATGCGGGGTTATCTACTGAAAGGGTGAAATGCAATGTTCCAAGTGACAGACCTTTCTCAGAGACTAGTGCCAGCCTGTAGAACCATGCACCACAAGTACCAGTTCACTAGAAACTCCAGCAGCTTCTATCCTAATGGCAGATTCACGTTGACCTTTTCTTTTCAAGATAAACATATGACATATAATATGGATATGAGTGTCTACACACATATAAATACATGCAAGAAGAGAACTAAAAAAAAAAGAATGTCTTCTGCAAAATTCTCTGTGAGAGAAAAATAGAAAACTGCTCCTCCCATGGACTTGTGCACCCTCAGGTTCCTTAGATGATCTTGAATCAGATCTCTTAGAGCAGGCGGAGATCTGTAACTGAGTTTATAATGCCAGCTGATGTTAACAGAAACTGTTTATACCTGAATTTTCTGAAGCATCAAACACCAGTTAATGATTATCTTGGTATTGTTATCCGCTACTGTTTGATTTGACAGTGTTAATTGTTCTGTACCATACATTGTTTTGAAAAGCTTTCTGACAATCACCTGTAAAAACAATCATCCTAATTTCATAAAGTTTGATGTCCTCATACATATGTTAGCTGTAGGCTAGATCAGATCTTCTAGACCTAAGGAATTTGGCCTGAAAAGCATTTCTGACTCGATAAGAAATGTTTTTTTGAATACTTTTCTCATTGAATAGGATCCAGGTCATTGATCTTGAGTCATAAAGCACTAGCTTAATAAGGCCAAATTCAGTTCATGATGAGTGGATGAGTTCTGAGAATATCCTTCAAGATACATAGCACTGCTCTAAACTCTCCTTATGGTAGAAAATCACAAAGAGAAGAAACAGAGCACACAATGACAATTTGGCTGAATGTTAGGATGCTGCACGTCTCAGAGCAGAAAATACAAAATGCAAGCTTTTATATTTAAGTAGGAAGATCAAGATAGGAGTCTAAAATGAAAGAGTAGCAAGCAGAGATGGACAGTTTATGGGTAAGCGCATTGTCAGCATCCTAATGATGAGAGAAGCAAAAAATGCTTAAAAAGGTAAAAGTGAAAATTGTATTTCTTTCTTTTCTAATCTATGTCACATTTGGTTAACAACTGGTCACTAGTGGTGTCCCTCAGGCCTGAGTGTTGGGACCTCTGGTGTTTAATACCTTTATTGATGTTCTGGATGAGGGGTTTGAGTGCACCTTCAGTAAACTTCCAGACAACACCAAGGTGGATGGGAGTGTTGATCTGCTGGAGGATGTGGAGGCTCTGCAGAGCCTGGATTGATGGGCTATGGCCAATGTTATGAGTTGCAACAAGGCAACATGCTGGGTCCTGCAGTTGGGCCACAACAACCCCAAGCAATGCTACAGGCTTGGGGAAGAGTGGCTGGAAAGCTGCTTAGTGGAAAAAGCCCCAGGGGTGCTGACTGAAGGCCACTGAACATGAGCCAGCTTGTGCCCAGGCAGCCAAGAATTCCAGCAGCATCCTGGCCTACATCAGGATGGCCAGCAGGTCCAGGGCCACGACCATCTCCCTGTACTGGGCACTGGTGTAGCCAAACCTTGAATGATGTGTTCAGTTCTGGGCCCCTCACTACAAGAGAGACATTGAGGTGCTGGAGCGGGGACAGAGAAGGACAACAAAGCTGGTGAAGGGTCTGGAGCAGAAGTCTGATGAGGAGCAGCTGAGGGAACTGGGGTTGTTTAGTCTGGAGAAGAGAAGGCTCAGGGGGACCTTATTGCTCTCTATAGCTACCTGAAAAGGAGGTTGTAGTGAGGTGGTGGTTAGTCTCTTCTCCCAAGTAGCAAGCGACAGAACAAGAGGTAATGGCCTCGAGCTGTGCCAGGGGAGGTTTGGATTGGAGATTAGGAAAAATTTCTTTACCAAGAGACCAGTCAGGCACTGGAACAGGCTGCCTAGGGAAGTGATGGAGTAACCATCCCTGGAAGTGTTCAAAAAACATATAGATGAGGCCCCTAGTGACATGGTTTAGTGGTGGTCTTGGCAGTTCTGGGGTAATGGTTGGACTTGATGGATCTTTTCCATCCCAGCTGATTCTATGATTCTATTACTGTATAATTGAGTCATATATTTTTGAACTTAGAAAACATATTATAATAAAACTAGAGGCAGTATGGAAAAGAGCAGGAAGAATGATGACTCCTTAGAAAAAGGAAGCTTAAGAAGAGATGTAGAAAAATGCTATGAAATCACTGTGAGGCAAGATAGAAATGTCAAGAAACATCTTTCTCCACCAAAGAGAGGGCCTCATGTGGCAAAGTCCCTAGGAAGAGATAACATTCTTCAGACTGCGTAGTTTAGCAGTGGAACTCCTTGCTGCAGGTTGCTGAGGACACAGAAGGTGTAGCTGTAACATGGCAAACTGAAGGCAGAGAAATCCTTAAGTACTTCCAGAATAACAGAACCACTGGTACTCTAACTTACTCTGTTTCTTCATCTATCATGTATATGAAAGATAAGCTGTGAGATACAGATGAGTATTCTGTTGAAATCTCAGAATAAATCTCAGCTGCTGAAGGCAGAAACAGATTGCTATAAAAATATGACTATACATGTGTCTGCGAAGTCTTCCTGTTCATGTTGAATGAAAGACATGCAGTGAAATTGTGACAGTGTGGATTCAAATCACATGGGTGGATTTGATTACATGAGTGTTCCTGTTCCTGCCTAACTGGAAAGGGGTCCTGCAGTGCAAGTTTGCCAAAAGATAACCATGTGACTCTAGTAATTATTTGTTAGTGCCACAAACTGAGGCAACATGATAATATGAACTGTTCCAGCATCAGGAGGAAAGGCTGTATACTCAGGTCATCAGTGGAGACGTTTAGCCAGGGGGCCTTTTCGTTGCAGTGGAATAGGGATGGGAAAAAATATGCCACTGCCAACAGCAACCACACGCGAGGTACCATCTCCTTCAGCATCTTCCCCAAGGCCTTTCTCTATGTTGTAGCAGCCTCAGCAGATTGCTTTCCTAACTCTCCATGTGGTGTGACTGAGGGAGTAGCAGCAAATAATGAAGTGCTTTTTCAAACACTGTAGAAAAAAGACAAGACATTCCTGTAAGTTTACAATACCACTTCAAAACAGGGAAACTGAGACTGACACAGATATTCAATTTTATAGTTTAACTGCAGCTTGTGTCTTTTGCAGGGATTGGTAAAGATACTTGATTACAATGCAGGTTAACAAACATAAATGCTAGTGTTTTGTAAAAGCAACAATTTGTGTCTCTATGTCCTAGCTTAGATTATGAAGGAGGTGGAGAGTTATGTAAAGATAAAATCATAGAGCACTTTGTAGCAAGAAAGTGTTAAGCATGAAGCAGCATTAAAAAATATACACTTCCACATATGTGTTTATTTTATTTATATATAGTATAGCCAAATATTTTAAGACAACCCATGTCTGGGCGAAGTGATACGCATACTATTAAATAAACACACACTTCAATTTAATATTTCACTACTAAATGTGTGGGAATATTTAATATTAACATGTCTGTATGTATATTTGAATGCATAACAGCCTCAAGCCTGGTTTAGCATCCACATTTTGTTGTTCAAAAGTGCGGGTTTTAGTGCCAATACTTTCTTTAAAAGACCTGGGAAAATAGTTGTCGAGTCAGTTCATATAGAGATTACAGACAGTAGTTGTCAGAAGGATAAAATTTTGCTTAGCCTCTTCAGTTCTGCCTCTTATCTAGTAGTCACAGTTATGCCAAATGTCTTACTGATTTTTCATCAGGGAGCTAGCAGATAATAATTCAAAAGCCTCAGCCAAAACAAACTCTTTGAAAAGATCTTATGAAATCATTTCTCCTTGCAAATCCATAAAAATCACCTCGGACTCCTTATCAATAGAAAGGCTTAAAGAGGGTGCAGAAGTCATTGAATTATGATGTGCTTGTTTTAATGAAATTCCACTCCTGCTGGGATGTTCCCTGCAGATTTTCCATATTTCAGCATGGGAAAGGTTTGATGCTTTCCTCCCGGTGCCAAGAGTTAATTGAAAACATTTCAGGATAAATTCAGCTTGGGGGCCAACGCTCCCATTCCTTCATTATTCTTAACAATAATAGAGGAGTAATACAATTATTAATAGGCATGTTGTATACTCTTAAAGTGGCAGTGTGTTTCTGAAACCGTGTCTTTCACATTCTTTTTCCTAAGCAAATCTGAAACAAATGGAAGAATAGAAATCTTCGGGGAAAAGCAAGCCTAGCTGGTATATTATACTGTTGATCACTTTTTCTCCACAGTGAAGTATTTAGCTATTGTTAAACTCAGGTAGTTACTTAGAGTGAATAAAAAATATCATTCATTTAAATCAGAATTTCCTTAAGATTTTTATGTTTAAAGTCTCAGCCCTGGTGCTATATTAAATTATTTTCTTTGAAAGTATGCATATCCTCAGAGTTATTCAAGGAAATTCAGAAAAGTGAAATGCTATTTTTAATAAAGCTGCTATTATTTTAAAGATTAAATCAGTTTTGAGATCATATGTGTTTCTTAGGGTTTATGTTGTTAGCATAATGAATATGAAATACTGCGGGTTTTTTTTTTTTTTTTTTCTAGAATACATTAGATTATCTTACTGGCCTACTTACATGGCATATCTTAGGGCTACTTACATGGTATACCCCAAGGTAAACAATTTGTATTATAAGCTTGAAGAAAATACTAGTTTTATTTTAATTGTTTTTTCTAACCTAGTCTTGCTACATTCATTGCAATTTTGTCAGTATTTACGCACTCCTGATAATTTAAGTGTTAAAACTCATAAAAGTTATAGTCACTGAGAAGAAAGAAATCAGGACAAAATGTTTACCATTATTCTCTCCAAGTTTTAGGCAAAGTTCTGAAGATATTTTTATCTTTTCTTCACACTACTCCTCCCAAAACAGACAACATAAAATGTAAAGAAGCTTTAAGAGTTTGCAGAATTATTTTGCCATATACCTTGCTCACTGAAAGATCACAAAAATAGCCCAAACAAATTGAAGCTAAAGGATTCTTATAGACTGCAATAAGTCAAGGCTACATTTGTAGCATTTCAAAAGGCTGTATCTGACTTATTACAGCTATTAACATTTTTCAACAGTCTTGCAGGAAAAAGTCTATGATCGGGTCCCTAACCATTTTGACAGAAGTCATAATATTTAGAAAGGCCCCAGCATAGAAAACTGTCCAGACAGAGCTGAGGTAGTTTAACCAGCTTCCTGCATGCTGTCTTAATCTCTTTTCAGGGAAGGACAGTGGAGGTAGAAGGGATTATGGACGGAACACTTTTCCAAACAGCTGATGCCCAGCTGATGTCGCATCCCGAGAGAAATTGGAAGGCTGGTCTACTTTAAAGCAGTTTTTACACCCTGATAGGAGGATAGGGCCTGGGAAGAATCAGGGCCAGGCTGAGGAACAATTTCTGACTCAGCTGTCCCTACTGCAAAACAAGAATATTCGATGTATCAGAGTTACCAAAGTGCAAACATCTTCCTTGATTTGTGCAGCAGAGCACTGAGACTCTGGGCCTCAGGTCTGGGCTGAGGGAGGATCACCACACAATGCCGTCACTCGATCTCATAAATTTAGCAAATCTTCCCTACCAAACTGTTTGAGAAAACAAACTTTGCTCCCATGAGTATAAAAAAGGCAGACTTCAGGTAGCTTGTACCTACTGCTTACAGGACAGAATGATTCTTAATATAGAAGAAGCACTTGGTTGCTACAGCTCTTTTCCTTGCTTCCTGCACACACATCTGGGCAAACCAGACAGTGTTCTGACCAAAGTGTTCCCAGTGAGTTCTCAAAGGAGTCAGAATTTCTGAATATAATGGGAGAGACTATATTCAGTCTCTACATGCAGTCAGTATGTTCTAAAATTTAGCCTAATATTGCCAAAAATGAAACCACTCAAGGTTTGTACAGCCCAAAAGTGGAAAGGTTTCACAGTTTCTCAGATACCCATATATTTCTTATCTGCTCCTTTTCCATATATATGCTCTCCACTCCAGCAACAGCTTTTCCGTAGTGACATGTTCTTCAACACATCCAAGGACTCAGTTTTACTCACTACAGTGGGTTTTTGGCCAACTCTCTAAGCTACACCAGGCCAAACCCAAGCATTAGTTGCTTGTTGATTCACATAACCTTGTGTCTTCTCAACCATCATTTATGTGAGTAATCTTAGCACAGAAATAAAGTCATAGGCTAAATACTGACACTGACAGTACTGCAAATTCAGACTACTTCTAATGGGAGTCAGTGATTTGCAACTCTCCAAACAAGGCTTTACATCATAGAAAGGTGAGATGCTTTGGACAAGCTATGTGGCACAGATGTCCTTTCTATACAATACACATTCCTATACCGCATTCTCTTCCATGGCCTCGATTCCTGAGATTCACAGACCAAGACATATGTCTGTGCTTGAATTCCCCATGTCCTTTACACTAATTTGCAAACATATGGTATACACCTGAACACACTAATAGGAAAAAGAAAAGCAAGATAGCATAAGAGTTTCTGTGGACTGCTGCTTTACTTCCTACTATAATCCACTTTTACATGACATGTGAAATGTTTTACTGAGTTTAGAATGACACCATAACTCCAGAAATGAGATAATATGGAGACCATCGCTACTGAGGATTTATTCTGATGGTATTTCCTTTTTCAGTCTAAAAAACATTTTGTGATTTCACTCTCCTCTGCCAAAATGCAATAGGACTTAAGAAGACAGGCAAGTATCCTGGTTGAGAAGTTTACAGATTTAGGTGTCATCACATTAAAACTATAAAGATCATGCCAGAAAAGTACTTCCTCAACTGCTACCACTGACGGAATTAGGAGAAGTCTTAGTGCCATTGCCAGGGTATGACAGGAAACTGTAGTGATTGTATTTGTTCTGTTTAAACCATCTAACCTCATAAATTTTTTAACCAATGAAAACTAGAACAAGCCAAATATACACTCACACCACAAAGTAGGCAATTGCATTATTTTAGTATAAATTTTAGTATAACACATTATAAACAGATGCGGCTAGATTTCTGTCTTGAGAGGACATCTAGCAAGCTATGTTTATTTCCATGAGGATGTGTGTATTGTGACTACATACAGCGCTATAATCTCTCAGACAGTTCTACGTTAAAAATATAGTCTGTGCTTGCACTGTCTGTATTTATATGTAGGGCACATTTAAGGGAGAAGACTCAGTTGTCTTCTATTGTTTTGAGGCAGCAAGATACTGTGGTGATGACTGCCAAAGACATGTTTCTAAACAAGTACTTCTCTTTTGGGAAAGAAAGAGAGGCCCATTCTGCACCTTCAGTTTTCTCCAAATTCGTTTGCCAGTCTTGTCCTTCCCTTTTGCAATCAAACTGCCCATTTTCTAAGTCACAGGTAATACTGTCAGACAGACACTTTTCCCCATTACATCCCCTTACATATCAGTATTTCCTTTGCATTACACTTCCTCTCTTGCTCCTGTGTCCATGTTCTGGACTAAATTATACATTTTGGTCTCCACTATCCTCCTAAACTTCCACTGACTATTTCCCAACTGTTTTTCACTCTCTGACCTTGTAAGCATATGTTAAACTATTGCTATTTCTTCTCTCCAACCTTCCTGCATCTCCGTCTTCGCTGAATTATGCCACATGTATTCCTAAGCCTGATCTCACTCAGTACCTACCCAAAGAGCATCTTGGATTTCCCATCATTATGTCAACATTAAAATCACAGAATTATAGACAGTTATTTAGATGAGACCTCTGGAGATCATCTACTCCCATCTTCTAGAAGCTGTATTCCAGCTAACACCAAACAAAGTGATTCGCAGCTCTTGCTAGCCAAGTCTTGAAAACCTCTAAGGATGGAGGTACCAGAGTTTCTCCAGGAAAGGTGCAGTGTCATGAATACCAAAACCATGGGGATGAAAACTTCCTTCTCCAGCTTTGGAGATAAGAAAAAAATCCTCTCCAAAGCTGAATATTCATCTTACTTGCACATTACTCTTCTGGCCCTGCCAACTCTCGTAAAGACAGTCACCTTTCCCGCCCTCCCCTGTTATTTTCACTCTGTGTCTCAGCTAACCTCTTTGTATTTTTTTGTAGCTTCAACCTTCTCTACACAATGATCTTCTTTCATCAGTCTTTCTTCCTCTTACACATTAAAAATGCAACTTCTGAAAGTGAATCTCTTTACACAACTATGTCTTTGCTCTGCATCACTTTACTAATGTATTTCTGGGTTACCTACACCTCACACTTCACCATCTGATGCATCCTACTAAGTCTCAATCCATCTATTTCCTTACTCCACTGTGTTCATCATTCTCTTTCATGATGTATGTCCAAGCTATGGTATTAGCAGTATGTCACTGTGTGTTTACAAAAATCTCTCTTCATGCTTACTCACATTCTACTATAATATCCACTTGGCTCATGATAAATTAATTAAAAAAAAAATCAAACAACCCCCCAAAAAAATACCAAAAAACCCATAGCTTTTTTTTGTTGTTGGTGTTTGGGTTTGGTTTTGGTTGTGTTGGGTTTTTTTGTCTTTTTTTGTCTATGACTATTTTGATTTTGGGCACCAAATGCTGATCACTAGCAGTTGCTGCAAAATAATCCCTCTTTACTGCTTTATTTTTATGCCCTTCAGTTGCATTTGCACTGCCTTAATTTTGGAGGTAAATATCCAAAATATTAGCTGAAAGCTTCCTCAGAAAGCAAATCTTTCCCACATCCTTCCCTGCAGTTCCTCTTTAAGAGGTGTCAGCACAGCTGAGAGAATGAAGTGGCTCTACATTGTTTGCCTGAACTATTATGTGTTTAACATTTCCATAACAAAAGTGCCACTCGACTTCTCCCCGATTAATGCAGCTCGAGGGCTCTTGTCCTCCTTTAATAAAACATTGTTGAAATCATTTATTTAGAGCCCCTGGTTACTAGTGGGAGAATGACCATCTTTGTGCCAAAATATAGTGTATACAGTCCACTATTTTGTAGTAGATCATTCTGTTATTTAAGAAATTGATTAAATGGATGTCTTAGAAAGTATTTATGCTAATAGTGCACTACTTATGTCATTCAGACAGTCAATGTGAGCCTTTTCAACTGTCTACCACAGCAAGTGCCTCAAATAAAATACAGTAACTTTCGACTTTACTCCTTGCAAATCTGCACCACAGAGTTGAAGTCTCACGGAGAAGCATTGCTATTCCCACTTGAAAATGTTTTCTGTTGCAGGACTACCTACTTTTCCTGAAGACTTACAATGGGTGTGTTACCACAGGCAGTGTGGTAGTGTGCGTTTATTACTGGGGACAGGAACAAAACAGAAAGAAGGTCTGAATTTGTTTTAGTGACATTGAAGACACAATGCAACACAAGTCATTCAAGCAGTGTTTTCCATGACCCAGGTGGTGACAATTTTGTGTCACACTATTTTTATAACTGCACGTTGGCTATTTTGAAATTCCTCTCACCCTCCTCCAGTGTACCCAAAAGAAAAACAACAACAAAGCCAATAACACCATCAACATCATCAGAAACAACAAAAAGCGAGTACTGGTTTTGCATTGCACCGAGATGAAATTTGTTGTTCTGCATCTGCAAAGCCATCTTTTTAGCCCGGCCATAGATATGCACTACAGAGGCCTGCCTGCAGTGAAGGACTTGGCTCACTAACAGCTCTTTGGAGGAGTAGAGAGCAGATTGTTACTAAAATCCATCATGCTTTCCAATGCAACCGTGAAAGACTTGGCCAAACCAGCATCACTGTGAGGCTTCGTTTCACAACAGTTTTGAAAGTTACATATTCCTCCCTGTGTACATTGGTGTATATTGTTAAAAATAAACAGAGACCTTATGTTATGTCCATTGTGATTGCATACAAAAGCTTTGCTGTGTGCTTGGGTGATCAGTGAAGCTTGAATCTCCCTCTATTTACTGTATGGTCACTGTCAGTTCAATGAACTGCCTCCTTGTTCTCCACCATTGTCCCACACTCCCTTAAACATTTGTCACTGAAGTGCCTCCAAAGACAAATAAACTGTCACCAAGAATTCAAACCTGGAAACTGGGAATAAAAAGGGAGCAGAACCTGCTGGATTAGTTTACATGGAATGGTGGAGAGTTCCTTCTAGCCTTGGAAGAGATTGGCTGGACAGGATCTTGGCAAGGAGCACTTTCAAACATCCAGGAAAATGAGAGAACTTCCCTTCCTGTGGAAAATCTCCCTCTGTCAAGGAGCATGAAGGCTTTCCTTGCTTAAAGCTGTCCTTGCTACATCCCTTGACATTTCAAGAATTTCCATTTGTCTCAAAATCAAGCAAATGGAATACGAATTTGATGGACATCAACATCTGCACAGGGTTTGTTGGCTGGGACACATACCAACACAGGCAAGTTATTCCTCCTGGAAACTGTGCTTACTCTGACAATATTACAAAACCCACAGAGCTATCTCCATATGGGGAGGAGCTCACAGGACAGAATTAGTTCAGCTGTATTTATTGTACAATTATTTAAAGTAAAACAATCCACTTTCTGTGGAGAAGGAAGCATACAGATGAGTCCTCCCTGCCTAGTGGTGCTCAGTGTTGATTTATTCCAGGCAGATGCTTTTGACAGGAGCCTGTAAAATCAAGTCTCGAGTTTATTGTAGCAGACTACTACTCCTAATCAAAGAAAAATAAAGACTTTTAGCTGAGAATTTTTCATCAAAAACGACTTAGTCCTTGTGAGTACTAACTGTTGACAAACTGCAGATATGTTTCTGAGCACCTCCTGAAGAACTGGACAGAATATTTAAGATACACAACTGTGAACTCAGCATTCTGTAGACAAAGGTGACTCTTACAAGTTTCACCCAACTACTCTATCCTCTTCCTGAAGAAATAATATTTCCAGCTTTAACAATAAGCTTACTCAACCGTTCAGATGACTTTAAAAATGAACTTCAGATTACAGCCATACACCACAGTCATACACTTGTCTGGTATCACAGCTATTTGGGGGTTGGTTTATGTGTGTGCACGTGCGCCTGTGTGAGTTTACCACTGGGCAGCCTAATCAAATTCACACCCTAAAGAAATAATATGTTGTTGAAATAACCAATCCAGAAGCAGGAATTTCTACTTTTATTGATTTAGACAACAGACAGATGTGGATTTGCACTCTGTCAGATCTGGTAATATGAAAAAGACACTATCTTGCTAATCTGCCGCCCCCTCAGTCAAAGTTTATTTGTGGTAGCTTTTAAACTTCTGACTCACCATCCAATTATGGCATTTAAAGCGAAAAGCTTTAAATAAACACCATGAATAGAAGATAAATAAACTTTTTTCTCCCTGCCTTCTTTCCTTTTCTTTTTTTTTTTTTTTTTTTTTTTTTTTTTTGTGAGTGCCTAGCTTGACGCTGTCCAAACTCAAATCCCCAGAGGACTGAGCTCTCTCTTTTGTGTTAATGTTTAAAAGATTTTCCAATGCTGGAGTTTATTCCTACTGCAAACATTTCTATTTACAAGGTCAAGTGTATCAGCACTCCACACAGCTTAAGAGTGTAACTATTTATCTAAGGGCGTTTGAGTGTGGATCAGTAGCTCTGGCAGCAAACCAGGCTTCAGCACGATGCAAAGCAACTCTTTAAGAACAGTATTACAAGATCTAGTAATTGCTGATCCCTCCAGTGTGTTTACTTTTGCATTCTTCGTTGTGGGAGAAGGCAGGCTGAATGGCAAACTTCGGTGTGTTTTGTTGCAGCCCCCTTGATGCGCGCACCACTGCCTGCGCAAAGCCTTGTTAGAAACACTTGCCACCTCTGCGTGATGTATTTCTCACTGTTTACTTATTTGCATGCCTAGGAGCATTTCTAAGAGTGTCAGCAAGAGCAACATGCCTCCACTTCACGAAGAAAGCACGGCACACCAGTAATTCTACATACATACAGGAGCAGTGTCCTTGAGTTGCTTTACTCTCTTCTGCCACTGACAAGTTACCATGCCAACGCATTATAAAATCAACCACTCTTTTAAAGTAGTACTTTCAAAGCTGTATTTACTTCTTGCATGTAATTATTCATTAAAGTAAGAATAGCATTAATTTACATCTATGTAAAGTATTACAGGCAGACAGAGATTTTTGTTTGTTGACTGTTTTTGGTTTGTTACTCTGTGGTTCGCTTGCCCCCCACATCCCTCTCCCCCCACCCCCAACAACCTCGGGTGCTGAGAGTTCAAGTGTCCCTGGAAAACAATTTCACCACATCCATTATTTAAAGCTCTTTCTTTACTAATTTACACATTTAGAAAATACAAAAAGCCGTACATATTTAAAACACAGGCCTTTTTTATGCCTCCTATAAAAAACACAAGGTTTAAGGCAGCTCAGAAATGCACTTATACAATTCTACAACGTTCATAAAGTCTCTCCAAATAAGAAAGTTAAATTCCAATCTGTAAAATACACTGTACATTTGATGTTCTAGAGAATACTTCACTGAATCACTAATGCTGGTATCCCTTTAAACATAAAATGAAATCTGTACCTTTCCAGAAAAGAATAGCAAATGCAATTATCTGGTAAATATGATGTGAATTTAAAACTTTTATTATTTTTCTTAAATAAATTATCCCCAAAAGCATACAATTTATAAAATTGTACATACTAAGAGCAACTGGTAACAAACCCCAGTTTTAAATACATTTCTTATATAAGATTTACCAGAGGTCAGCACCCTGATATGATGAGAGGCAATATAACTTTTCAGGATATTTGTACATACATGTTCTCGAGTTTAAAAGTGTCTTTCAAAGATGGCAGTGCAGAGCTCTTTTAAAACAAAAGTTGCATTGTTCAGTATAGCCAACAGCTCTGAAAAAAAATTTTTTTTTTTTTTTTTATGTCGCTAGGTTAAAGAGACGGCTGCTGGCACGCTTTTTGTTATAGGGAAGATGTGTGTGCAAGAGGGAGTGCTGTAAACCACAGAATTTATTCAGTCTGCTATTTCCTTTAAAAATTGGCAGATGCCGCGTAAGCCTCTTTCGGGCACCGCAGCATCACCAAGAGCGAGACTTGGCGAATTACAGTCAAGTTGTTGACTGACCAGTACGGCAACAGCTTTGGCAGCAAGTTTGGGTAGCTCACTTCTAACCTTCATGTCAAAACGCTTAAAGAAAACCACCACCATCACGCCGTTACTGCTGGCTGCTCTGGCTGGCGGCTGCGGGGCGCCGGTTGAAGCCTCGCTAGCAGTCTCCCCGTCAGCCCGCTCAGCTCGCTGCTAACTTGAAGGCAAAGTGGCAGCAATTGCATAGTGCACACTCCAGACCAACACCCGAAAACAACAGCAGCGCGCGGCCTCCCGCTCCGCTCCACACCGCCCCGGCGGCCAGCTCGCAAGGCCGCGGCACCTCCGACTGCCGGGCGGCCGGGCCGGTGGGAGAGTGAGGGCAAACGCTTCGGGCAGGCACGCCAGCAGAGGGGGAGCCTCCGCTTTCGGAGAGACGCGGGTGGACGGAGGACAGTGTGTGTGCGGAGAGAGGAGGGCCCGGCCTAACGGTCGGTAGATTAACGGTTGGAGCGTTTAAACTGAGCCGCCCTCCTGCCGCCGCGAAGAGGCCAGAGCGGCCCGCGCCGGAGGGAGGCAGGGAGAGTCGCTAGAGCTGCGGCAGTAGCGGCATCAAGATGGAGGCCAGCAGCAGCCAGACCGCGGCCGCGGGCCGGCAGCTGCTATCCGCCTGCACGGGGAAACCGGGCTCGGAGCCCGCATTGTCCTCCGCTTCGTCCCTCCCCTTCTGGCTCGGCTCCTCCTCGTAGTCCTCGTCGTAGTATTCCTCCAGGCCGCCGTCCGAGCCGCCGCTGCTGCCGGCGCCGTTGCCGCCCATGTCCGCGCCGAAGCAGAGGCGGGCCATGTTCTCCTTGACCGACTCACAGATGGGCCGCTCTAGCCCGTCGCAGACGCAGTCGTTGAGCAGCACGGCTTTAGGCACGGCCAGCATGTCCTCGATAACGGCACGGCACTCGGGCGTGCAGCGCAGCCCATTGAACAGCTTCCCGCAATAGGTCATGTAGCGGTTGAGCGCCAGGCTGCAGCGGCTGTCCCAGTCGCAGCGCCGCCGCGCCTCCGTGCAGCCCATGATGCCGGGGCCGGGACCGGGTCCGCCGGCCGAAGGGCTGCTAGTGCGGGGCAAGCAAGGCTCGATGGCGCGCTTGGTGGCTCGGCAGTTCTCGTCCTGCGCGCAGTCGCAGTCCTCCAGCGCCGGGCCGCGCCGGGTGTGGTTGAGCTGGATGAGGGCCGCGATGCAATGGCTGGGGCACCGCCGCCTGGAGGAGGCCGAGGCGCCTACAGCGCCCGCCGGCCCGGCCCCGCCGCCCGCCGGCGCCTGCTGCAGGAGCACTGGGGCGCACGCCTCGGCGTACTGGTTGTAAGCGTAGCTGCACTCGGGCTCCCCCTGACACTGCAGCACCGCCTGCCAGCAGATCAGCCGCCGGCCCTGAACCAGCGAGCCCCGCGGCGGCCACACGGCCCCCAGCGCCGCCGCCAGCCACAGCCAGGCGGCCGGCCGCGGCCAGCGGTGCCCGCCGCCGCCTCCGGGGCGAGCGGACAAGCGGGCCACCATAGCGGGCGGCGGCTGCAACCGCAGGCGAGAGAGGCAGAGGCGCTGGTTGGCGACGACGACGATGAGGAGGAGGAGGCGCAGGAGAAGGAGCTGCTGCCTGTGGAAAAGTTTGCAAAACTCCCGCCGGCCGTGTGCATGAGGTCTCCTCGCATCAATCCATTCGCGCCGGCTCCGGGGCCCTCCAGTCCCCGGAAGCTGAAACTGGCGGGGCCGCGGTACGAAGCAGGCGGCCGGGGCCGCTCTGTGCCCTTCACCCGCTGCTCCCGGCTCGGCTCGGCGAAGGCGCCCGGAGAGGTGCGGGGAATCAGTGCAAACTGGGGCTCGGAGGAGAGCGGCTCCGAAGTGCAGTCGGGGACTTGCAGGCTGCGCCGAGAGAGCTCATGGTGCTGTCCTGTTGCTCATGCAGTTCCGTTTCTTTTTTTTTTTTTTTCCCTTTTTTTTTTGCACAAAATAAATGCCCAGCTGCTGCCGCTGCTGTTGTTGCTGCTGCCTTCTCTGGAGCTTTTAACTCTCCTCTCGCAGCATCTCTGCACATGCCAGCTGCTCCGATCCCATTCACCGTCCCGGCTCCGCTCGCTCCCTCTCGGTACGGATTGCACTTTCGGGTGGCGGGGAGAAGAAATTTCTCTCCCCGCTAGCAAGAAGATAGCATGGGGGAAGGAGTAGAGGCAGCCTTCGGGGTCTCTTTCTCTCTGCGCGACTGATGCTGCTTCTGTTGTCAACAAGCCCTGCAAGCTGCTCTGCGGATCCGTCTGTGGATCCTTTTTTCTTTGCAAGGCTTTAAATACAAAAGTGCCCTCCGAGCAGCAGCAACGTGCTCTGATTAGGGCTCATTATGCATGCATGGAAAAGCAAACAAACAGAAAAAATTAGCAACGCTTCTTCTTTTACACATCCCCCCCAGCCTGCGTTCTCTCGCTTTCTTTCTCCTTTTCTCCACTTTTTTCTCCCTTCGCTCGGCCCCCTTTCCCTGCCCCGCCACTTGCCATTGGCCCAGCCCGTTGTTGAAACTCCCCCCCCCCCCCTTACGATCTGCAGGAGAGAGGGAAGAAGAGAGGGGGGCTGGAGGGCAGCTCACATTCAAAGCTTGAAAGGAAAGGCTTAAGGAGAGTGACAGCCCCCCGAGGAGCCCCTCCTCCCGTTAAGGCGGTGCGGCGGCCGGGCGAGAGGCTCGCAGCAGCGGCTGGGACCGGCGCTCCGGGGCTGGCTGGGCGGCTTTGGGGTTCCCCGGGGCACCGTGCCGCGGAGGCAGAAGGGCAGGCGACGGGGATCTGCGTGCCGCCTTTGCACAGATGGTGCTTTTAAATGCTCCTGCTGCTTGCGGCAAGGGGAAAAAGTCTCTACGCTCAGCTATGCCTGTGCCCAAACTTCCCACTGATTCAAGTGAGGGTGAGCTGCTTCCCGAAAGATAGGGAGGATCAGGCTCAAAAGGGACCGTTTTTTTTTTTGTTGTTGTTGTTGTTGTTTTTTTTTTTTTTTTTTTTTTCCTGAATCTGAACAGGCCGTTTTCAGGGTATTAGTGCACTTAGGGAGAACAAAGCTGTCTCTGCTAGTGGTGTCCTGCGACCGTGTAAGTACCGCTTCTCAGTGCCTCCAGTATTGCAACTTTTTTTCCACTCACCACATCCCCCACCGATTTTTAATTCCTTGAACTTTTCGCCCGAAGTTTTGGGCACGGGCTTAGGACACTGACCTGCGGGGATGCCTGCAGACGGAAGTACAGTATAGTTCTTTGATACTTTGTTAAGACTTGCCGACCAAGGTTGTTTAAATAGGTAAAAGGATGAGATGTGTAATCCTCGCTGACGTCCTGCCTTCCTGTTAAACTCCTTGCTCTCTTTGCTTTGCTTGTAAGGAAGCAGACACAAAAATATGAATATTAAGACACAACGACAGGAGCATAACAAAGTGAGGGTGCAGTTACCCGTTGCCTTTCTTTTCAGTGCTACCTTAATTCCAGAGAAACATCGTCTCCAACCACAAGGGGCATGAGTATCTGCTGCCTGTCAAAACTGGCGCTTTTTTTCATCCTGAGACTATCAACTCCATCTGTCACAAAAATTAAGACTAAATCTATTTTCCAGAGCTCGGAGATCTTGGGATCCTGTGCAATGTGGACTGATGTCTGGAAGTACGTGGAATGGCCATGTGGTATGGCTGGGAGTCAGTATGATTGATGTTTTGAGAAGCATTCACAAGGGTTTCTCCCATTGTCATCAGTTTTACAAGCTGCTAGTGTTTCTCCTTCAGTACAGTTTTGCCTCTTCTGGTGCAAAAATCATGTTTGCTTCTGTTTTTAAATCCATGAAAACTGCATTCAGAAACCCTGTGATCATCTACCCCACTTAGAGCTGTTTCTTTCAGTTCCTGTTTAATAATGTTATTCAAAATGCTAGATGCAATTCAGGCAGGGTGCAGTAAACAAACATTGCCATCTACACCAGGCTCATTCATGCATTGCTTTTCAGCCCTATTCCCTGACAATTACACTGTTGCTGGTGGAAGTTGGCTAGTTTGGGATGAGTAAGTTGGAGATCACATTGCAGAGACTGTACAAAGTGCTGCCACACTGCCTGATTGCTGGGGAAAGCAGTCCATGTTGGTGCAGCTGGAGAAAAGGGGCCCTGTAAGCTGGGATGTTCCAGGTATAGAGAGTCTGAGAAGAGGGAACTGCTGGATAGTGCCTTGGCATGGGACAAGAGCCTTCTGAGACTCCCCAGCATGGGAGAGCAGGAATGGCTGGCTATCTGTCCCAAGGGGGGCTGCTTTCTGCGGACAGCTGGGGGATGAGCACTGCCCCCTCCCAGCAAGTACATTCATCTGCAAAAGCCATCCGGCTCGGCCGTCCTTCGTTTCTGGAGCAGAAAGCAGGCTGTTTATTTTGTGAGTAATGGCAGCAGCTGAACTTCGGACCTCCCAGGAGGGGGAGTAGAGGAGCCTTGACTGCGGCCTTGCAACCTTAACGCGCATGGAGGGAGGCACCCCTGGTGCTGCCTGGGCAGGATTATCAGTGCGTGGTCCTACTAGTGCTGTCAGGCTTTCCTGGCTGCGGACAGTGTAGATTTTGCCTGCTGGTCCGAAAGGCAGGGCATGGCACGAAGCATTGCATCATCCATAGGCAGAGCTTTTCACATACACCTCTCAGTTACAGAAATATAAGTAATAATGGAAATGTTGACTTTAAAGTTTTGAATTTGTATTTATCTTTGGCAACATACAACTGACAAAAATTGTAGCAGAAAACAGCTGTGCTTACCACAACTTTTAGCCATGCAGCATATGATCATTTACATCCACAATTATATATTCTTTGTTAATAAATTAACTTCTTAAAATGAATTAGTATGTCTTTAATGAGTATTTGGATTCTGTCTCTATTTTTAATACCCATTTTGCTTAAGGACTTTGGGGCTCATGGTGCTCTACCGGAGGAAGGAAATCTTTTGTGAAACTAAACCTAGAGAAGTAACTCTCTGGCCCCTCTTCTATGATAAAAGTTTTCTAACAACAGAAATGGTATTGTCAAATTCAGCTTTTCAGTTTTCAGAGTAGTTCTAAAAGTATTGAGGAAAACAACTCTTGTTCTTTTTCATAAAGCACCGTATCATCAGAGGTTGTAGTGATAGGACAAGAGGTAATGGGTTGAAACCTAGATAGGGTAAGTTCAGGTTAGACGTAAGGAAGAAGTTCTTTACTGTGCGAGTGGTGAGGCACTGGAATGGGTTGCCCAGAGAAGTTGTGAGTGCTCCATCCCTGACAGTGCTCAAGGCCAGGATGGATGGAGTCTTGGGTGACGTGGTCTAGTGTGAGGCATCCCTTCCCATGGAAGGGGGTTGGTAGTAGGTAATCTTAAGGTCCTTTCCAGCCCTATCCATTCTGTGATTCTATGATTCTATATAGGAGATTATATTCCAAGACTAGACAGTAAAATCAGATCTAATTTCCCACATTTGCTATGTTTTCTGTTCTCCATCCTTTCCTATATTAGTAATTAATTTAGTTTTTCACATTGGCTCCCCAAATTATTATAGAGTAGAAGTCTTCCATCACTAGGGGTCATTTTAGCAGCCAGAAAAGCCAGCATGTATATGATCTGGATTTATTGGAAAGACTCAGGGGTGCCCTTTTGTTTAATTCTGATGTCTTTTTCACCTTTTTATTTCACACTGTTTCCTAATAGATCTCCCTTCCAACTTGTGTTTTCTTTAGTTCTTTAACCTATTTTACAATGAGAGTGTTTAGAAAACCAGAAAATCAGACAGACACAAAACCAGTTGACCTTAAAATTTAACAGTTCACACTCAGATGTAATTAAAAATACATGGCCTATGTATGTGGTTAATTCCTCTCAAATTATTTCTAAGCACATTTCTTTTATTGGATTATATTGCTTTTTCTATATTTCAGGAGATTTACAGCTGCTATTAAAATTGTCTGGCAGGAGTCCTGTGAATTAATTAGCTGATAAAATTTCAACTTTTGCATCCAGTTATATCTTAGTATGTGCCTGATGGAGACACGCAGTCAGAGAGCACTTTTTTCTTCTTGAAGAAGGAATTGAATTCTTTACTAGTAGAGGACTTCACCTGTCAGTGAAAGGTAGCTTCCTACCAAACTCTGCCAGTAGTTCTCAGAACCTTGGTGTTGTGGTGCATGGAAGACATGGGAAGCAGTAGAAGTCCTACTCATACACCAGTATTCATCCCATAGAAATGGACCAGTAAGGTGTCACTTACAGTAGCCTGTGCAGATAACTGAATATGGACATGTGCATACTGCTGAGTTCTTAGATTTTATGTACCTTCAGAGACACATAAATAATAACTTCTGCACTTTAAAGTTGCAAAAGAAAAACCTTGTGATTTACCAGATTCCCGGCACAAAGTGGGGGTGGGGAAGGGGGAATGAATATAATGCTTTCCCAACTGGTGTCTGTTTCAATAGAGAAGAGGAAAGTGAAGGCATCTAAATTAGGTTCTAGCTTCACATCTGGAGTAGTTTATCTTTTTATTGACTGTGCAGAGCTGTTTTGGAGATTGGTGTCTAAAGTTAGCCGCCTAAACTAGGTGTGAATACTCCCCAAAATGAGTGAGGCTTTCCAGTGTGAGCATCCCTCTTCTGTTGCTTTAGTCAGAAAGAAAAATAGCAAATAGGAAGGATAGAAAGTGATTTTATTGATCAACAGTCACTTCACTGAGTTGAAGCTTGTAGCTGATGGGGCTGCTGCACTTCATGCTGTATAATGTTAGACATTGTTATGTTTGCTATACAATTTTAAGGTTATCTGTGCCAGTGTAAAATCTTGTGAACATTACTGTGGGTATCCAACACCTGGCCTTCAGACCAATTGTTTTGAATTGATTTACCTATATGTAATTCAGGATTGATCCCTTCTGGAACAGGTTTCACATGCCTGCTTGCACATGAATCAGCCTGGGGCTCTGGTTGACACCCTGTGATACTATAGCCTTTTTCCACTCAATGCATGCTGCAGACCACCAGCATATGTGTCTAGCATAGCTCTTGAGAATGTGTTGCATGCTTTGGGGTGTGATTTGGGAATGTGTGGGTGAGCAAAGCATGTTGATGTAGCATTGAAGGACTGTGGGGCTGTGCAGAATCAACTGTTTTGATTCTGGAGAGTGCTATGTGTGGAAGTGCTGTCTGGTTGCCTCCCAGAAAACAGCCTTGAAATGAACTAACATGTGTGCTGGATGGAACTGAAGTGACTTACACCGTAAGCAACTGACTGTACTTCAATCTCAGAGGTGTTATGGGAGCAGAGAATAACAGGAAGTGCAGGTAGCCTTCTCCTGTTACAGCAAGGGGCCTGTTTGGAAGAGTTGAAGTCAGGATATCATTAGTAATTTTGGAATATTAATGACTTGGGACATTCAAATACAGTGGTGTAACAATTTACTGCACTCATAGAATCACTGGATGGTTTCAGCTGGAAGGGACCTTTTAAGGCCATCTAGTCCATCCCTCCTTCAATGAGCAGGGATATCTTCAACAAGATCATGTTGCTCAAAGCCCCATCCAACCTGACATTGATTGTTTCCAGGGATGGGCCATCTACCACCTCTCTGGACAGCCTGTTTCACCACTTTCTTAATAAAAAAAAGTATTCCTTATATCTAGTCTGAATCTCCCCTTGTAGTATAAAACCATTACCCCTTGTGCTATCTCTGCAGGCCCTACTAAAAAATTCTGTTCTCATCTTTCTTATAAGCCCTCTTGAAGTACTGAAAGACCATGATTATGTTTCACCGGAGCCTTCTCTTCTCCAGACTCTCTCAGCCTGTCTTCATAGGAGAAGTTTTACACCTCTCTGGTCATTTTTGTGTCTGTCCTCTGGATATGCTCCCATAGGTCCATGTATTTCCCTTACTGAGGACTCCAGAGCTGGATGGTGGAGCATTAATGAGAGTGGAGCAGAAGGGAAGAATCACCTCCTTTGACCTGCTGCAACACTTGATGCAGCATAAGATATGGTTGGCTTTCTGGTCTGTGAGCACATATTTCCAACTCCTGTACAGCTTTTCACCTACCAGTATCCCAAAGTCCTTCTCTTCATGGCTACTCTTAATCCCTTCATAGACCAGCCTGTATTGATACTCTGCTCTTGTGAGACCTCACTTGGAGTATTGTGTGCAGTTCTGGTGTCCTCAACATAAAAAGGACATGGAACTGTTGGAACAAGTCCAGAGGAGGGCCACGAGGATGATCAGGGGACTGGAGCACCTCCCGTATGAAGATAGGCTGAGAAAATTGGGGCTGTTCATCCTGGAGAAGAGAAGGCTGCCTGGAGACCTCATAGCAGCCTTCCAATATCTGAAGGGGGCCTATAGGGATGCTGAGGATGGATTCTTCATGAGGGGCTGTAGTGATAGGACAAGGAGAAACAGGTTCAAACACAGGGGAAGTTTAGATTGGATATGAGGAAGAAATTATTTACTGTAAGGGTGGCAAGGCACTGGAATGGGTTGCCCAGGGAAGTTGTGAATGCTCCATCACTGGCAGTGTTCAAGGCGGGGTTGGACAGAGCCTTGGGTGGCATGGTTTAGTGGTAGGTATCCCTGCCCATGGCAGGGGGGGTTGGAATTAGATGATCTTAAGGTCCTTTCCAACCCTGACTATCCTATGATTCTATGATTTTATGATACTGGGTGTCACACTGACCTGGGTGCAGGACCTTGTGCTTGATGTGTTGAACCTCATGAGATTTGCACAGGCCCACCTCTCAACGCCGTCCAAGTACCTCTGGATGGCATCCCTTCCCTTGGCCGTCTCAACTACACCACTCAACTTTGTGTCATCTGCAAACTCGCTGATGGCACACTCAATCCCACTATGTCATTGATGAAGATATTAAGCAGTACTGGTCTCAGTACGGATCACTGTAGGACACTGCTTGACATTGATCTCCATCTGGACACTGAGACATTGACCACTACCCTCTGGATGTGACCATCAGGCCAGTTCCTTATAAGAAGGTAATCCAACCACCAGATCAGAATCTCTCCAATTTAGAGAGAAAGATGTTGTAGGGGACTGTAAAAGGCTTTACAGAAGTCCATACAGATGACACTCATAGCTCTTCCCTTTCCAGTGATTAGTCATGCCATCACAGATGTCTAGTAGGTTGGTCAGGCAGGACTTGTCCTTTATGAAGCAATGCTGGCTGTCTTGAATCACCTCCCTGTCCTCCATGTGACTTAGCATCTCTCCTAGGAGGATCTGTTCCATTATCTTGCCAGGTGTAGAGGTGAAGATGACAGGTTGGTAGTTCCCAGGATCTTCCTTTCTACCCTTTGTAAAAATGAGTGCAGTGTTTCCTTTTTTCCCGTCTTTGGGGACTTCACATGACTGCCATGACCTTTTACATATGATGAAGTGTGGCTTGGCAGCTTAATCAGCCAATTCCCTCAGGACTCAGCTGGATCTCATCAGGTCCCACAGACTTATGTATGTTCAGGCTCCTCAGGTGGTCATGAACCTGATCTTCTCTTACAGTGGGAATGACTTTGCTCCCCCTGTCCCTGCCTTGAGGTCTGTCTATTTGAGAGGGTACATAAACTTGCCTTAAATATATTTTTAATTCAGAGTCTTCTTTTTATTTTTTAATATACCTTTTCCATTTACAATATTTACTTAAAGACTGAGTAGCATACTTGTAAAGTTGGAGATTGTTATTTATATATAATATAGTATCAGTGAGAGTATTTACCCTGTGCATCCAGTACAGTAAACATGGAAATATTGTGCAATACTTTGCTGGACTTCTGCTGTTTTGAACTCTGTTCCAATCTAAACTACAAACTAGACCACACATGCTGTTAAAACAAATCTAAGAACAGAGTAGAACTCCAACCCTTTTTTGGTCCTAACAAAGGCAAAAGTAATTATGACAGCAGCACATTTCTGGTCACCTGTTAAGCCCATTAGATAAAGGCTTAAAATGAGCATGTTCTACAAAAATAAATGTAAACCACACAACTGTTTGGTTGTTGGTTTTGGTTTGTTGATTTTTTTGTTTTATTTTTTTTTTTTAATATATTTTTGAAATGTTTACAACCAGGTATTATCTGAAGCAGATAATAGGTTTGTATTTCTTTTTCTGGATGTGCTTCTTTGAAATTTGTATAATCAAAAATTGCAAGAAATAGGAAATTCTGAGTTTTCTTTTGTGAGAAGCATGCAGAAATGTGTAGCTTTTTGGGTAAGGAGCATTCCACTCTCTACTGTCTGAAGGATTAAAATAAAGAGTAGCTGTTACATTTTTGTGGTTTCAGATTATACCAGCACAAAAGTAAGATGTGCTCTGGAAAGGTAATACCTAATTTGATGCCCTACCCCCAAATTAATTTTCTGTATTAGAACCTGGAGATGGCTGCAGTGAAACATGCAATTCAAAAGCATATCCCCAATCTGTTCAATTTAGTAGGTATCCTTTGTGTACCCCGGGATGATATTTGCCTAAGACCTTGTTTACATACTTAAGTAGATATGATTAAAATAAAACTGTCATTCAAAATTATTTTATTGAAGTAATAAAAATCTAATTCAACTTAAATTTGGAGTTAGCAAACTAATTTTGAGTGTCTTCCAATAGACCCCTTTAAGCACAGCTGGCTTCATATAGTGGAAAAATGGTGATGTCTTTATCAAGTTGACCTGCTATAAAAGAGTGTCAGGCTTGTTTATTACACCTTCTTAGAAGGGTTTCATTCTTTCATTGTACTGAACCAAAATATGTATAGATTAATAGTATGCTAAAAATGAAGTAGGCATGCAAATACTTTGGACTCCTGACTCAGATTACAAAATTCAAATAAATCTGTGTTACTCAGTAAATAAACTAATATAAGTATGCTCAGGCAAGGATTTTATCTGATATAACTAGGTCCTTTTAAAGGCAGTTTTAGCTAATCAGTGCAACTTTTGGTATGGTCAGCATCCTAAACCCCTCTAGTTCATTTGTTCACTTGCTTGAAATACCAGAGGAGAAGAATGAATTAAGATGGATTTTTATATGGAGGGAGATAGCTTGGATAATTAGCAGATTTTATGACAAGAACAGCAGCTACATTCATGCAGGTACATGAATCTTTCTTCCTGCACTTCACATAAAATTAAAGGATGTCAAAGCAGTTAGTAGAGTTCCGCTCCACTCCTCTACTACGCCCTTAGCTGTGGTATCTGAATGCCAGGATGAAAGAAAAATGTCTTTGTGTTTTAAAAGTTTAATTTGCAAAAGTGATGAATGATTCAGTTCCATATTAGGGACATAGACATTTCCAGACAGCCTGATTTTCAGAATATGTTGAGCACCTAACCTTTGAAAATCAGGTTTTCTAGTTTGACATTCAAAAAAGGAATCATTCACAGTCACAGCTTTGAAAATGTATCTCCTTTCTGCAGCTAACAAAAATTAAGGCTTCAGCAGCGATGGAGAAACGCAGTCAGTCATAAACTTGTCACTGTGCCAATAATAAGCATTAAAATATTGAGGTGGAAGATCTTGGTAACAACGCTGCATAATAACTGTGCTTTTGTTTTCAGGAGAAATAATGTGTTCAGGGCTTTGATACACCAAAATATACTGAGCCACCCGCCGTCCTCAGATATGTTGCAAATGAGTATTTTGTTCTTCCTGAGAAACAGTAATCATTCTCTGTGTGTATCATGGAGGTGAGCTGTATTGTTGTATTTCTGCTTGCCTGAGGTGACTGTTCTTTTCAAAGTTCCCCAAAAGGGATGGATCAGATTGGGGAGGCTGTAAAGATGAGACTAAAGTTGGTGCTTTTGGGCAAGTGGTTAGCGATGGCAGTGCTCTGGAGATTTCCCAAACTCTGGGAGCTGAGTTGTATGCTGGCATCATGCTGCTTTCTGGAGCCAGACTTAATATCCATGGCTGGATAGCCCAAACATGTCCAGAGGCTTACAGATATTAGACATTAGAGATGGAAAAAAGGTTTTGGAAAGTTCTGCATTCCTATTGCAAGATTATGTAGTCAGTGTGAGATTAATCATTGTGTTAAATTTTCCAGTGGTTTATTTTGGCTTATTTTAAAATGTCCTAAGTGATAGGTTATGGGGTTTCTACCACTTTATTTCAATAGATTTTTTTGTTTGGAAACATCTAACTGATGCAAATTTTTACCACCATTAAATACCATTATGCATAGCTGTATTTCATTTTCCCTCCCATGTAATTTTGTATCAAAGTTAATTCATGTGATATTCATAAAACTAATTAATATAGTAATTATTAGATTATCAGTTATTCATGATACCCATGCTAATTCAGTTCATTATGTTATGGATGAAACTGCTGTTTGTGTAGCACTGTCTAGTTGCTTTTTGATGTGTTAGCATCCGGGCTTCGAGAGCTAAAGTAGACTCAGGTTAGGATTTAGCATAACACCATTGCAAATATTCTTGTAATACCCAGTGAATAGCATTTACATTTGCTTCATTCTGTTCTTCCATCAGTTTTATACCTTCACACCTCAAATCTATTTAGTACCTGTTTCTTCCTTTTTTTCAGTCTTTACCCTCCTCTGGATACCCTACTTGTGCTTATGGGCCAGCAGTAATATAATGGCTTAGAAATAGTGAAAAAGATATTCCCTAGATTAAGGTTCATGTTTTAGGAGAAAAATAGCCTTACCAATTTAAACTTTGTCCTTGCCTTCCATGTTTGGCGTTTCATTCCTAATTTAGCTGTAAAAGAAAGCTCCCTATTCTCTGTTTCCCTCTTTCTTATGGTCCAAGTTAATTTGTTCCAGCAACAGTCTAAGTTTATGAATCACTTGTTTTCATTCTATTTTTTTCATATACTTTCATATTCATATTTTTTTCATTTTCCCATTTTTTTCTTCATAATGGGAAGATGCTATACAGATGCTATAGGGATGAGGTTTTGCAATGCATTCATGGTGCATCTTTTGGGATTACACAATCAATTGCACAATTCAAGCTAGTCCTGCTTGAAAACTTACTATACTATCCTCTTTTCAAAGGATATGTCTATTTCGTAGCTGTTTTTAACCAAAGTTTAACCTGAGTTATATAACTGCTTTAGATGCTTTTTGATAGAAAAATGGGATTGCTAACAGATCACTTGGTTCGGGTTAGCTAGGTCTTGAGACTTCCAACATGTTATTTCTCCTCAACTGGAGTAAATTCTAATACACTGAAAAGCTTAGCAGTGTGTTCTGAAATTGATAATCTGATGCTTACTGAAAAGTAGTGTTTTTCCTTAAGGTAAGAGCAAAGCATCATATATGCGTGTGGGTAGCACCAGTGTCTTACATTTTTTTTCACCATTCTTTGTTCCACTGCAGAATGGTTACCCCTTTGTGATAAGATCTTTATACTTTTTTTCCCTATGCCTCTCTTTTTTTGCCTTACATTTTTAGTCTCTCAGGCCCTTTCTTAATTTTGTTTTTTTTTTTTCCTTTTTTTTCTCCTTTACTTATTTCCCCTCATTCCTGCTGATACAATCGATAAAAAAACAAACAAAACACCAGAAAAAAACCCAAAACAAATCAAAAACCACACACACACAAAAAGAACCCAAACAACAGCAGCAACAAAAAAACCTAGTCAGAGAAGATGTGCTCTATTTGACCATATTTTTTGATATTGCTCTGGCCTCTCAAGTTGCCTTTTGCTAACTTTCTTAACTGAATTTCCCTTTGTGAAATTATTTGTCAAAGGCAAAACACTGCACAAACATACCTAAATGTATTTCTATGAGAATGTACTTCAGGATAATTTGGTTGGCCATCTTGAAGTCTTTTGGTGGATTTGGGAACCTTCTGGAGACAAGAGTTACCACCAGGTGGAAAATTGTAGCCTAAATGGCATACTACAAATGTTCAAGGCTTACAGCTTGGCTCAGAACAGATAGTTCAGAGCAAGCCATTATTTGAATGAATTCACATAAAGTGCTTAGTGAATTATTAAAGAATGTGACAAAATATAAGTTTGCTTGCACATCATTTGAGAATAGAAAATAGGGCAAAAGCTGCCAAACAAGAAGTTTGTTGTGGATGGTTGAGGCAGTATTAGTCTTCTTTTAAGTGGAATGTGATCCTGCTAACCCTGAAGTGTGAATTAGACTTTGATGTTCAAGGGGATTCAGGCAGAGTTCATCCAGCCTGGGCCAGTAGCTTGTAAGTGACTGGTGCAAACTCTCCCTTTCAGACATACCAGGCCTAGTTTGTAACCAACCTTCAGGACTAGATCTAGAAGAATACTCTGAAGATCTGGGCAAGAGGTGGCAAAACATCAGCTTCTTTTTTTTTTTTTTTTTTAAATTGTGGAAATAAGAAGGAAAGACAATGGAGAAGAAAAAGTAGAGATAATGGTGAAGAGAAATTGCTCTCCAGTCTTCTTCCTTGTTTTTGGATAAGTAATTAACATATATTGAACTATCACTGTCACCGTTATCACATTGCCATTTGCTGTGCTGGACCATTTAGCAAGGGACAAAATACCTTTGTCTTCTACATGTTTTGATTTGACAGCTCAGCAAAAGAGAAAAATGGATTTTTTTTGTTTTTTTTTTTTTTTTTTTTTTTAGAAAGCATGAATGTTGTAAGGAAAATATCCTGATCACAGATGAAAAGCATCATAATTTTTCTCCACATTTGGCCTTTTAGATTCAGTGTAATCCAAGCAATATTCATGTCTGCAGGATGTCCCTGAATGTGAGAAGTTACATTGGACAGTTCCGACTATATCATAAATAAATTCATTCTGACTGCATACCTGAAAATGCAGAGGAAAATGCAAGTTACACTTCTTTTAAAACAACTAGGCATTTATGGTCATTGTGGATGAAAATCACTCTCGTATAAATAGCCAGCAAAAAGCCCTAAGTGTCCTTCCTCTCAGGACTACAATTTACATGCTTAAAACTGGGCACATTTAAGGTTGAAGGACTGTATTTATATGGTCCATCTATGTGCTTGCTGACGAAATGGGTACCTGGGTTTCTTACAGCCATGACACAACTGCAATTGGGTTTTCACCATGTTGCTAGTGTGGAGAAGAGTTTCTCCCTTCTGTTTCCAGGGCATGTTCCATGAACAAAGCCTATTTCCATCAGATTTTGTTAGGGACAAAGACCTGTTCCCACATAAAAATCTTTTATCACTGTCCTGCAATTTGGGTCAATATTTCCCCAGGAATGTAAAGCCATTTGGCATGTCCTTGCAAGCTTTTGTGATTTTTCTTCCCATGTATAGGACTGGATTATTTTTGTCTGCTATGTTATCTCAGCCTGAAGACAGGCTGAGAAAATTGGAGCTGTTCAGCCTGGAGAAGAGAAGGCTGCATGGAGACCTCATAGCAGCCTTCCAGTACCTGAAGGGGGCCTATACGGATGCTGGGGAGGGACTCTTCATGAGGGACTGTGGTGATAAGACAGGGGGTAACAGGTTAAAACTTAAACAGGGGAAGTTTAGGCTGGATATAAGGAAGAAGTTCTTTATTGTAAGGGTGGCGAGGCACTGGAATGGGTTTCCCAAGGAAGCTGTGAATGCTCCATCCCTGGTGGTGTTCAAGGCCAGGCTGGACAGAGCCTTGGATGGCATGGTTTAGTGGGAGGTGTCCCTGCCCCTGGCAGGGGAGTTGGAACTAGATGATCTTAAGGTCCTTTCCAACCCTAACTCTTCATTATGATGATTTTTTACTGGAACACATTAAAGCTTAATTCAGTAAATGACAATTATTAAAACTGCTTTTTATTTGACAAAAATAGAGATGTATGTTGGTTTAATTTCCCCAAAAAGTCAAATTATTGAACTGTTGTCTTTTTTTGGAGGGAACGGCTTCCCTCTTCATTCAGCTAAGTGGTAGTGTACAAGGTAATTCATTTAGAAACAGAGTGATTTCCTGTACTTTACTTAATCTTGTCTTGCAAAAGTAGAAAACCAAAAATATAAAAAATCGACTATGATATTTAATGCATATAGTGTTTTCTGAACCTTGGAAAGAGCAGTTCTCTTAGTGCTCTCTCACTGCTCTCAACCCTACATGATTACCTGCTGCTGCTCTCATCAGATGGCTTCTCTGTGGAGTGAGCTAGTCCTGTTTCAAAAACAAACTCTTGGACTGGATAGGGTCAAGTGGAATAAGTTTTTGGTGACCAAATTTTAATTTTGGTTCACTGTGAATCATGTGAAATCGTAATGAATTTCATCAGTGAGAATCTTTAATTGACCCCCAGGTCTCCAGTGATTGTGATGTAATGTCATAAATCATTCATAATCCACTTTTGAGGACACAGAGAAATCACCCTATGTTTTGTTCTGTTCTGAATTTGTTTCTTTCTAACTTTCTGCTTTGTATAATTATAACAGAATAATATGCTTTGGGCACCTTTCATTTTTTACGCTGTAAGAGTCTAATAAACCATTAGGGGTATTTTACAACATGGTGAGTGCTGTTTTGCAGTGTTTCATTAGCCACAAATCCACAAGTCACCTTCAGGAATTCCAGATGACAGACTGAAGATATTTTTGCAGCTGTTCTATGTGAACTCAGGAAAGCCTTGTTCCCTTTAAAGGAAAAAAAATACCTTTTTATGTATCAGTCCTTTTGTGAGTCCTCTTGTAAACTCAGAGGAAGAATCATCTCGGTTACAGCCGAGTACCGTGCTATATCCCTATGCCTGTGGATAGTTCAAATAGCATCTCTCTTGTAAAATACATTTGCCGTAGTATTGACTGAAGTGAATGCCTTTGAATAGGATACAATATGCTCCAGAATGCTTTGAATGGCTGTTCCCTTAATAAAATATTGCCTAAAGCAGTGCTATCTTCTGACTATTACATGGTGTTTCATGAGTTGACTTTTAAATTGAATTCCCTGCCATCTTTATGTACCGGAGAACATCTTGAAAAAATCAAGCTACAAATAGTAACTGTTTTCTAAAGGTCAAAGAAATTGTAATGGGGCGGGTGTGGGGGGGAAGTCTTTTCTGAAAAGAAATATTCAGGAAGCCCTGAATATTTATATACTGATATCATCTTTAGACCTCCAGGGTGTTTCTGAGTACAGACAGCTACAGTTTTTAATAAAAATGTTTTCCAAACCGAATTTCATTTCTCATTTCAGATCTATAAAAAAAGATTAGTTTCCTGACTCATACTTCTTTGTTTGAGTTTTAACAGTTAGTGTTTGGTCCTTTTCCAAAACAATTTTCTGTCCGTTTTAAAAGAGGCTTGGAATATAGAACTGCCAAGGACTGTTTGGAAAAACATATGCTAAACACTTGCCTAAAAGGTAGTAGGGGGGGACGGATGGTTCATTTGAAATGACCTCTGTTTACACGACAATATTTTAGCATGTATTAGCTGGTGAGATAATGCACGTTCTTTACTGCTATTTTTAAAGTGCAGTTGGTTTACTGAGTATTAAGTCAGTGTGCAGATGTCTGTGTTTGTCCATCTGCTCTGAGTGCTCTTTTGGCAGTCCTCCATTTTTCATCCCTACCAGGATGCATCAGCATCTACTGTTCTTTTCACAATGATGAGATATCATCTACCTGTTTAAGTGCTGGTCCTGCTCAGGATCAGTCTGTTTACATCTGCTCACTATATAGCTGTACCATGTTTTCTACAGCTGTCCTGAGACATGGAGAGGAATTGCCTCTGCTTGCCATCTGGGGAGTACTGAAGGATCAGGAAATCCTTGAAATGAATTATTCCAAATATAATTAATGGATTCTGAGAGTCATCAAAAAGTCTGTGGAGTGCAATGAGAAAGGACACCTTTCTCTTTATAAAGAGTACAAAGTCCAGGTTGAAGGTAAAGGAGCAAAGAATATGGAGTCCTTGAGTAACATCTAATACAGAGAGATGCAGGTATAACCTGAGCTTGGGCTTCAGTAACCTTGCAAGCATTGGTAAGCCATGTAAGATAGGGTATGAGACAAGACAGCAATAAAGTGGTAATTAACACTTCACAGCAGCAGCCTCACAGCTCATCTTCCCACATGAGATTGGTTCCCTTCTGACTGGAAGCAAGATGCTGTATTAGCAAGATGCTGGATTTGCAAATGGAAGCAGCCATCTGTTTCTGCATGGCTATAGGAGAGCTGCCCCTGTGCTCACCTGGGTGAACAGTGCACAGTGGATTGGTAGATGGCACAGGAGCTGGCTTGCACAGCCAAAGGTGTATGGTAGCCACCGCATAAGTGCAGCTGTTACAGAATGAAGCACTTTATCTGTGTTGGCTGGACAGAAGGCATCCAAAACCAAAAGGGTTGTAGGATGTCATAGATTGTGGGGGATTCATGAGCTTGAGCCTTATCTCACACTGTCAGTTGTTGTCTGTCTACATTGTCCATAACAAGTAGCCAGGCAAGATCCTGGATAAAATGGGGGGCCATAGCAGGACATAGAGGTATCAAATATGCCGTCTCATTGCTGAGGGCTGAGTGCAAAGGCAGAAGAAGAGATGGTTGCTTTGGGTCTGTACTTACATATCGTGCCACCTAGTATGGGGTAGTTAGTTGTGACTCCTGAAAACAAATTTATTAATGTCATAAAAATTTGTCTTCTCTCTCTCAGACATGACATGAGAAAGAGAAGTAGGAGCGAAGGAAAGGGAGTAGGCGGGTTAGTTGTGGTATTGTAGTTGGTACCTATATCCTGTCCAACTTGTCAGTCTTTATTTCCCCAGCCCCTGGATTCAGAGCTCCTCAGACACTTTCCATTTCATTCTTCTCCAATCGCTCCAAGATCTGCCGTGCCCTCCAACAGTCTTTCAACTTGCACAACCTGTGCCACTCTCTCTTTGTATTTCTTTGTATACAACACATTCATTAAATAAATGTACCATACATGTCATGTCAGTGTCTTAATTTCTAGCCCTTGCTCACTTTCTTTCATAGTCACTCTTCCTTCTTTTGTTGTCATTTATGTAGATAAAAATTTCCTCAAGAAAATCCCTGTTGTATTGTTTTCTCTCCACATGGTCTGTAGCCAAGTGTCAATGATGTAGAATGTGAAAAGAATGCAGGAAAAGAATGACAGGCCATAATATTAAGTTCTGATTAAATAGATACAGATCACACTCTGAGCAAAGCTGTAATCTGGTGATTTATTAAGCATCTATCTCTGTTCCACATTTTGTAGGCTACACCTATGGTTTCTGTATGTTTCCCATTATAAGGCCTCTTCTTATAGATAGTGCAAAGCATGGCAGATTGTTTTAACTGTGCAGGCCATTAGTTTTCAATTCTGGCTATCTACTTCAGGTTGAATTTAGAGACACTTTAGAGGAAATAAACGATGATATTTATGTTTAAATTAATTTATTTTCCATTTACTCTTCAATCCTACAAACGAAGCAAGCCTTTGAATTTTATGCAAAAAGAACATGCTGCCCTCATGCCAGAATGTGCCTTTTGCACAAGACAACATGTATTGATTGAGGAAAACACTTCTCAAATATTTGGCCATGTTTTGTTTTGTTTTTAAATAATTCAGGAGAAGCTTAAGAATTAAGCAGACACTTTTGCTTAATTCCTTCTCTGCTTAACATAGCCCACTGCAGACCAGCAGGCACTGGGCACATTTTTTTCTGCCTCAATTTGGTTTTATGGTCTGTCTTTGTCTCCATTGGGTAGGGAATTGCAGTAAAAAAAGGGCTAGTTTCCTGGTTAAGGTGGATGAGGGCTTCTTAAACAACTGGATTGTTTCTCTGAATCTCCTGCCGGACCACCGTTTGAGCCAGTCTCTTCTTGTACAGCTATTAGCTGCATATTTTCCTGCCCATTCAAGGGAACACATCTGCAGACAGGTTTGCAGAATGGCTGGCAGCTCACAGGAGCAAGTGAGGCTGATTGCGAATGCCCCATACATGAAGTATGCAGTCAGGTTCTAGCTATGCCAAAAAAAATAAACTGTCAGCAACTTATTTCTTGCAAGTCTGGTGTTCCCTTTTCTTTCTTCATACTCCCAGGCTGTAGGACTCTAGCAAAGTTATGGTGAGAGTATTTTTAGGGCAACCAAGAGGAAGTCAATACTTGTCCATGAAGTGCAGAGCTTAAGTACATCGTGCCAAATAAACTGGAAACCCATGTGAGAAATTGGAAGACCAAAAAGAAATAAAGAATACCCATCTGCTTTCATGGGTCAGAGGGTGGTTTGTGTGACAGTGTGGTAACATATATAATATGGATTGAATAAATGGCATTATGATTGGGAAATCTTGCAACTTATTCCTAAATCTTGAGAGCTTGACTTTCCAGCCTGAACAATCTTTTGACATAGGTGTTTGAGAATGTAGAATGAGACAATGTACGATCTGTGGTGGCTCAGCTTCATTAGCATAAGTTTGGGATTTGCTATTCCAGCCATGTATAGAAAGACTCTTCTAAAATACTTTGTAACTTTAAAAAACATTTTCAGGAGACTGTTCTTGCGTCTCTTGGCCTGTTAAGCAGAGTGTCTTGACTGCCATGAGGAAGAGAAAAAATAAAAGTAGTACTTCCATAACATATCTAAAATAATTCAAGGTCACTTCCATGAATAAAAATTCACGGTTTTAAAGCCGGACATCTCAGACTCTACACTTCAGTAAGCTGGTCTGATGGGAAGCTGCTAAAGTATTTCTGTTTCATTGACCAGGACAATAGATAAGTCCTTAAAACCAGGACAATTTCGTATTTTTCAGGATTAATTTTGCCTGTCTTGGACCTCATGCAACTATAATTTCTGAGGAGATTCCACTTCTTTGGTGGGGGAGGGAGCAAATACTTCTGTGGCAGGTTGGCTTTAAAATCTAAATGATGCTGTTTGAAGCAGCTTAAGAGCCGAGAATGCCACACTGCATCAGGGAGACTGATTAATGGGCAGGTGATGCAATTGTAGCTATGTGATAAATTGCTTGGATTTCTTTATCAAATGCCCTGCAGTACAGTCTGTCACACAATTATCGCACACGTACGCATAGTCTACATATGTATAGGCAGATGTCTTGAGGCAGGTCCTCAGCAAGCATAAATTCACTGAGCTCCCCTGAAGTCTCTTAAAGTCCTGGAGCTTTGCCATTTTGTACCAATTAAGGACTTGGCCCCCTTTGTCTCCATCTATGTTCACTAAGCTGCAGACCAAACTGATGATTATTAGTCTAAGTAAGTGTTGCAAGTTTCTGGCTCTTATTTGCTAATGAAAAAAAAATGTTCTAACACGAAACTGGGCTTAGATCCCAGTTTTCAGTCATACTCTCCATTAAAAGATGAAGGATGTGGCATACATCACCTGAGAAGCATAAATCAAATAGTAATAGCGCTGTTGTTTTCCTAAAGAACTCAGGAAAGGACTTAATTGCATTCACATCTCCTTCTTCATCTAGCCTGATGTCCTGAGTCGGTTGCATTAAGATTGAGAAATCCTTACCAGGGATACAATGCACACAATAGTTACAGTCACTGATGTAATACTGGCGCCAGTAAGCTTTATTTTATTTAAAAAAATACTACTTTCCATGTACTTTAAAATAGTATAGACATAAAATATTTTTAAAAAAAACAGAAGCTCTGTCTGTGTAATTTGATTCTGAGCCCTAGCAAAGCAGGCAAAATTCCAAATATTTTTCCCTTCTCAAATTGTTTAAAATATGTTTCCAAGGGTGATTTGGCTGGAGAGGCGACCACTGGGGAATTGCTAGCTGAAAAGTTTGATTTTTTGTGAAGATCTGTATTTCTGTGAAGAAACCGCAACTGCTTTTAGGGCTGGCCAGGAGCCAGGAGTAAGGTATGCTCAAAAACATTCTCTCAAGTGAAGTGTCATTAATGATGCTAAAAGCAAAAACCGTTTTCTCTTAAAACTTAAAAGAAAGACACTGAGATAAGTCCATTGCAAACAGAATACCTCAGCTGGTACGTAAAGCCTCTTTCCTGTGAAGATTCCTGCCCACATTTCCCGTACCTTGCTTCCCACTCACAGCGAATTTTTGCACCACTAAAACAAAGGGAGTAACCCTTAAGTGTTTGCCAGACTGGGGCCTCCCTTTGTACTTAATTAGTGTTTGACATACTCAGTAGGAAATCAGATCAACTAAAGGCATAAGTAATGTATAATTTCGCATTGCCAAGGGAAGTTTAATTTACGAGCTTCTTATACTCATAGCCAAATGTTACTTTTGGCATAAAGAATGTTTACAATGTTGTTGTTTGGACAAATTACAACTATTTTTTCTTCAGGGCCTGGTCCATGCACCCCTGGAAGGCAGAAAAGAGAGTCACTGCTTTCCAAAGCAGGCGCCCTCTTTCTGCCTGCCTGTGGATGTGTAACAACTATCTGACGTTTTGCAGGACTTGGTTCTTGGGAGGCCTGTGAGCAACTGAGTTTTGGCACCTGTGCTATCTCTCTGCATTCCAGGTAGCAGTGGTTTCAGTACCTGGGCTAAGACCTTGGCAGAACTAGGCACATCAACCCCATTTGTGTGCTAGGACTCCTTCTCTGTAAGCATCACTTCCCTTCCTTTGCTGGATGTGTTTTTCTAATGCGCCTGAATCTAGACTGCAGCACGTTATCTTCTTGCTCCCATTAAAACACTACAAAAGAGAGCAGCATCCTTTACATGCCCAGGGGTACCTTAGCTTGGAGCACATGGTGGTCTCTGACAATCAGCTTCAGAGGAGGATATCCCTTGTCATCCTTCCTTAGAAATACTCCCATGACTGTGGTCAGGTCTTTTTCACAATAGTCCAGTGGTTAAAAGTGTTTACCCAGGAGCTGGGAGACAGGAGTTTGCACCTTCTTGTTGGCTGTTTCTCTGGCCTCATTACTCTGGCGTTCCCATCTGCATGATGGTACAACTTTGACAAGGGAAGGTGGGAATGACCTCTCCAAGAACACCTGGTTGCACAAGTTTTCTTGACAGGTCAGAAGGGGTTTTCATCCAATGTGGTTTTAGAGACCTAACAACCCACTACCTCCTCTCTTGGCTGATTGCTCATGCCAATATGCCATCATACAAAGAGGGGAACCCACTAGAAATAGCCATGTTATTTCTGAAGTCCCAGTCAGTTTGTGCCTTAATGTATGGATTCTGTGCTTTTAGACTGGATAAATAATGTGCATATTGAAGTGGGACATCCAAGAGGTGTGGGCGTGTTTAAGCACCCATTTGCTATCAGCAGTTTCAGTGGACTAATCTGCTGTTTACCTGCTCAGCCTCTGGGTCTCTTGAGCCTGTCTTTGAAGACAATCACCTTTTGCTGTTGACCAGAGTAGAAGCTTATATACTGCATTCTGAGTTATGCAGCAATCATCTGGAAGCATGTGCCTAAATTTTAGAAGTCATTAGTCCCTGAATTAGAAGTCCTCTGTCCATTTCCCGGATCTCTGTCCAAACAAGAGGTGTTTTCATTTTGCCACCTCTCCATTTACTTCCCCCTTAATCAAATAGAAAATAGCTACTTCGTGTGGCATGCACCCTTACGGTGAAGACCAGAGTGGATGAGAGGAATTCTGGTTAATCCTAACCAGCATAGCATTTAAGGTAATTTCATAACTGGCTTCAGGAGCACTCATATCCAGCTCCCCTGGCACCCTAGGAGCAGCTGTCATGGAAGCCAGCATCAGGGAACTGGTCTTGCTCTCCGCGTTGTGGAGGAGTCAGTACTCAGAGTGGATTCATACCTTCAACAGACCAGCATTAACTGTAGTCCATACTATTATCACTGCAGTTTTAGTGTTCAGTAAACAATGAGTTATTGCCTGGTAAAAATTGTAGGGATTGTTACATAGACACTGGGCGTCAGGGAAATGGCATATGTAACTATTGTTGTACTTTGATCATAACGTCCTAAGGGTCTTGGCATGCACACCAACTTCTGATTATTTTTTACAGCTTTCTGTGCTCTTTTCCTGTGTCTAATTCCTTTATGAAAGCAAGGACTAGAAATAATTTTAGCAGGTCGTGGAATAGCCATAGTGCCGCAATGCAGATCACAGAATGTTTTGAAGAGGTGACCCATCCTTTGAACAGCCCACAAGGAAAATCTGAGATTTATCTCTGTTCAGACCCTGAATATTTTTTTCATGTGAAACACTTTTGATTACCCTGAATCTGGTCCTTGAATGGCTGCTTTATTTTTTTAATTTTTTACTGCAGTGTAGTTTAGTGCACTTTCATCTTCCATTCTTTCGTCAACTTTTATGATTTGTCTCGTAATAATATCTGAGTGCTGCCGTACTGAGATTGTGTGGAAAAAAAAAAAAAACACAGAAAGAATTCCAAAACCATTTTAAAAGGCTACATACACAAATACTGCCAGGGCTTTTAACTGTGATGGTGCTCTGAAGACTGTGCACAGATAACTGTGCTCTTAGCAGTCTAACTTCTGTAAGAGCTTCTAGAATAAAGTAGGCAGTTTCTTCTCCAGAGAGTTATTTAATGAGTTCTATATATATTTAATGAATTCTATACAACTACTGCAATGAGTCCTTACTCCTCTTCTGTACTCTCAAGCTCCTGCTCCATGCACACAGCCTCTAATCTGACCACCAACATGTACATGGGGAAGCAGAAGTCAAACTTCTGCACTGGAATTTCATAATCAAAGCTCACTCACTGGAAACCTTTCTCCATTTTGATAATATCAGAAAATGTTGGTTTAAATTGTGTCAAGAGTCAGAGAATGGAATGCAAAGGTTCCTCCCCACCACTGCTTAAGCACAGTTTAATAAATAAGAGTGAGCGTCTCTGGGTTATATTTGTTTACCATAACCTCTTCAGTCTGAACTAAACTACCAGGACTGGATTAAGAGAGCTCAGCGGGACTTACTGTATTAGCTCTGTGTTAATCTTTTCACGGATTGCTGGGTGACACTTTCAGAGGTCCTGATGGAGATGTCTAGCTCTACAGTGCTTGGGTAGCAGGTCAGGAGCAGGGCATGTACAGAATGGTGTTCTTCTAAATCAGTCCTCCCAGCCTCCCTGATCAGCAATTGTACTGCATTGGCCCATCATGGTCATCCAATTCCTTTTTGAAAGGGTTTGTGTTTTTTTGAGCTATACCACATACACAAGGGTCCACATCTTAATTATTCACTGTGTAAAGAAGTGTGCAAGGAATTTGTTTTATATCTGCTACCTGCTATGTTCACACTTCCGGTAATGTGGAAAGTAAGGAATAGCCATTCCCTGTTTGCTTTTCCTACATCTCCTATGACTTCATCATTACCCCACTATGATATCGCTTTATTTAAGTTGAAGGTGTTAGTCTGTATAGTCTCCACAAATTAATTTCTACTACTGAAGTCACACAGATGAAATTACTTTTACCTTGTAATAATTGTCTTTCACAAATATCCAATATCTGCTGCTTGCTATTTTGCTGTTGGGACACCATGATAAGAAAAGAGAGGAAGAACAGAGCAGCAAAAGATGAATTAAAATTGTGTATAAATGCAGTAGAACCCCACACCAGGCTGCTGTTTTCTTACAGAAAATTCAAAAGGCCATTCATTCCCCTTTGAAGATGTGACTGGTGTCATCCTTAGATTGGGAAGGAACAGAATTCATCTATGTGTGGCTTAGTGTAGCTTCTGCTGAAAATATCTGGTGTCTGAAAGTCACTGCTAGGAGCTCACTTGGTATGTATCTCAGCCTTTCGCTGAAGTTGGCATGGGCTTCATTATTAATAAAATTCCATGCACGCATGCATTACAGCTGATTAGCAAACAGTGCATTTTCAAGGAAACACTAGGTGTCTCTCTGTGGGGTGGATTGGAATATTCCTTCAAGTTCTGTACAGCTGTACCAATTGTACACAAATCAAGTTCTGTTTATCCCTACCAATAAAATATAGCGATTTTTGCACTCTCGTTAGGGAGGTGATGCTGGCCATTAGGAGTGTACCATATACTTATTAGTTTAGCTAGTAACTACATTTTTTTTTTAAATTAAAACAGACACATTGACTACAAATCTGGGTTGGGCTTTTTTACAGTTAATGGATGATCATATCCACAGTGAATCTTTAGGAAACAGTGGAGCTATTCTGCTTGTGTTGACGCACATGGTGCTGAGGGTGAAATATTTCAACAAATCAAGTGCAATCATCATCACAATTTGTTTTCCCTTTCAACATGGCAAGTACCGTAGCTCTAAGCCTGTTCTTTAGGGGGTAAATGTATTCCATGGTGTATTAGGCTGGAATGTGCAATAAAAATAAATTATTTCATTTTTACCATCTCTAAGCAAACTGCAGCTGCTCAGCTGAATCAGTAAGGAAAAAACACTTGAAAACTTCAAAGTGCTGTGGCAGGTTCCTTCTGCCTTTCTATCCATGAAACCTAACAACTGTATCTGCTTTATTCATTAAGAATCCATTGGTTGAATAATAAGCTAATCATGCCATAGGTGCCTCTAAGAAATGGAGCATTAGGGAAACTCCATGTTGCATCTGAGCTGAAGGTATTGTGAACCTTTAGAGAGAGAAGAATCATTTGAATTAAAAATGATGATCCTAAAACATGAAAAAAGTTTTTTACAATAATGAAATACTTCATACTTTCCCTAAATTACACTGCAGCCAAAATAGAGTCATAGACCAGCTGGGTTAGAAGCTACCTTTCCCAGTCACCTAGTCCAACACCCCCTGCCGTGAGCAGGGACACCTTCAACTAGATCAGGTTGCTTAGAACCTCACCCAGCCTGACCTTGAATGTCTCCAGAAATGGGGCATTCACCACCTCTCTGGGTAAACTGGGACAGTTTTTCACCACAAATAAAAAAAGACCACTTCTTTCCTTGAAAATATAGACTGTTATATGCAGGATAAAGCCAAATATGTCTAAGAATGCTTGTATTTTACTTTAGAATATTTTTTAAGCATTAGGAAGTTGGCTTATGTGTTTGTTTTTTCGAAGACGCTGCCTACTTTATAGGTAGAGAAAAACACTTGAGACCCCTTATGACGATAAAAATTTGAAGAGTACCTGGATGAAAGAGCCAACTAAAATAAGGTGAGCAATAAAAGTTACAATTTCACAAGTAATTTCTATGCTTCCACATGTGAATACATGCTCAGCACAGTTACAAGGGGTGCCTTTCAGTCTGTTTTTCAAAACTGTACATGAACTGTGAGGCTGCATCCCAATTCCAGACTTCATGTGGCCCATTTGGGATCCTTAGCTTAGCTGCAAAATGAGTGTGACTCAAGATTCAAGAAACATATTTTTAGAAGAGTTAAGACACTCCTGAATTTCTCAAAGTACCTGGAAATTGAAATCTCATTGAAACCACACAGTTTTAATGAACTACAGTTTATCTGCAAATTGAAAAAGGACATTAGAGTTCACACACCAAGAACTAACTCTTCAACACTGTAGAAAAATAACAAGAACATTTTGCAGCTTTACTTGGCAAGTACAGATTCTCGTTTCAGAAGAGCATGGTAGGTATGATTCTGAAAGCTGCTATTTCTCTTCTGAAACAGTGCAGCAAACTCTCATTGCTGTCTGTTTTTGGGCACCCAGAGAGACATGCTTTGAATTGTCCACATTTTTCTCAAATCCCATGGGGAGTTTCCAGAGGTAACAGATAAGTAGTATCACTGTACTCACTTTTTACTTGCATTCGCCAACAGAGAAATAGAATCTTTTAAATGAATAGTGTGACAACACGTAATGTCTGTATGGGAGCAGACTTTCATTAGTATTTGAAATCTGAAAACTCGGTACACGTCTTCTATTTTAACAGACTCTTGAGAACTGTGTTTGAGCCAGGAGCCTTGGTGATGCTCTCTAAATACTCCCAGATTCTTGGATTTTGTTTTCCCACTGGTTAACTTATATTAAATACCAGTTAAAATTAATTCCTTTTTTTTTTTTTTTTTTTTTTTTTTGTAATTCAAAATTATTAAATAATATATTAGGCCTGGCAGGGCAGACATGCTCTGATAAATTGCAGTGTACTTTTATTAGATTAACAATGTGTTAACTTTGACATCAGCTGTAATATGATCCAGTATTGTGAGATGCACTTTTGGATCCTGACGTGTTTATTGTTAAGCCTGGCTTTTTTGCTAGATGATTTATTATTGTTATTATTGTTGTTGTTATTAGTATTATTATCATTATTGTTACCATTATCGTTATTATTATCATCATCATCAGATCATTATTATTAAGAACTGAATGCAGATAGCTTATGGGGCAGGATTTTTTACAAAGTGTCAATCTGCAAGCTCCTGCTTGAAACCGCTTTACATGCTAAATGAGGATATGGAGAGTCTAGAGTGAGAGCAAAAGTCAGTACACAAAAGGGCTTGTGTCTTAAGATGCTAGTCTGGAATTTACCGTTACATCAACCTCCTCGTCTACTCAGACAAAAATGTACTGAATGTCAGTCATGGATGGGCAAACTAAGGGTATTGCCGGTCTCTTGACATTGCACCATTTGGATATGATGGATGTGGAGAAATTTAATCCCTCCAGGGGGAATCAGGTGGCACTGTCAGGACAAAGGGTGCAAACAATTTTGTACTGGAAAAAGACTTTCCATTTTTGTGCCAAAAATGTTTCAGTTTCCAGCTGTTCTGTGTTAAACACTAAATCTACTAGAGAAAAGAATCTCAATGTTAAACATCGAATGGCATTTTCTATTGGTTGGATTATGTTTAGATCATATAAAACATGCTAAAAATCACTTCCCACTAACTGTTAAAACATCTGCTTTCTGCATTGGAAAGCTAGATGTTCAAATCCAAGTTGGAGAAAAAAAAAAGATTGCCAAAAGCTGTTTTCTTTAAAGACCCTTTGCTGCAAACAAGTGAATTGAGTGTTTGTGATATCTTTCTATTATCCCAGAAGTCAGCCTGAGCAGACGTAGAAAGAAAGCAGATGTCCTGCAGACTGAGACACTGTTATTTGAAGAACAATACAAGTGATCTTCAAAAACCCAATTATTTAATTTGGGCTTTTCCTTATGTCATCCCTGCACCAAAACTGAGTGTTTTCCTTTGTCCTCTTAAATCTAGGAAGAAGAATGGAAGTGTCTGGTTCTTTGACATTTCCACTGACTTTTTAGCACTGTGCATTGCTTTTCCATCAATGCAGGGAATCCCAGCATTCATCCTGGCAGTCTTCTGTTTTCCTGTGTGCCTCACAGTTTCTCTACAGGTGATTTATTGGTTTCCTTTCACAATAGCACTCGCTCTGGACCATAACTCTAAACTTCTTCAAACTATAAATGCCAGTCTCGCAGCAGGAGTTGAGCACCATAGGTCAGCTGCACAGAATTAGTTCTTGATAGTGCTCTGAACTCTTGTGATTTTAGCATAAACCTTTTGATATCTAGTGTTCCTTAAAATTCACAGATTTCTAGATGTGTTCTTACAAGAATTGGAACTTTTACTCAAAAAATATGCATTTCTATTCTTGTGGTAGCTTAGTAGAAAAAAACAAAAGCAAAAACAAAAAAACAACTCTTGAACATATGAATTAAAGTTTCCCAAATCTATTTTTTGAAATCTTGTAATTTTAAGCCCATCTCATGATTTTGGTCATGACTCACAAGTTTTTTACTTTAGAAGTTCAGAGTACTGTAATGGAATGCAGAAAGCTGGTTACAGAGTGTTGACTCTTTTTGTCTTCAGTGGCTGACTTGCATAATTGAAGACAGATGAAAACATACTCTGTTCAACATATTCTGAGCTATTTTGGGGTCAAACTTGTGAATAGAGATAGCTGAAAACATCTTGTAGTTACTTTTTGGTAACTAGATTTTAATTACTTGTTTGTAAAAAGTATCCTATTGTTTCACCAAAAATCTTTCATCTGAATGCTGAAAACATGAACACTCAAAAGGCTTTAGGTTTTTGATTTTTGTCTAAAGGGTATACAAGCAAAGATTCCAAACCCAAGTGGCTAATATTTTTTAATGTGGACTATTCAGTGCTGGGTTTTCTGGTGATATAGTGGCTGCTATATCTAAGAGACCAAATGCTGACCTAAAAAAAAATTATTTCTACTTCATGAAAACACCAAATATTTCCTAAATTCTCCCCAAATTTTTCTTGATTTTTTTTTTTTTTTTTTGTTGTATTCCAGAAACAGCACTATTACCTACAAATTACACTGGATATGAAAATATCAGCTGAATGTTACTAGTAAAGAATTAGCTGTCCGTGAATTATGCATTCTGCAACATCTGGAATTTAGCGTACCAACTTCAAAATGCTTAACCCAGTATCACTACTAGAGTGAAAGTACAAAGTCTGTCACAGATACACATGCTAACGACTGTGAATATACAGATTTCATGAGACTTGGGCAGGAAAACTCAAGCCATCACACAGACATTCACAGTACATACATGCATTTTTGTCCAGTATTTGTTCAGTTCTATGGTAAACTCACTCATTTTCAAATTTATAGGTGTCTGCCTAATTTAGATTTTTCACCACATCGGTTTATCCTTAGCACTCAATCAGAAATTACTTGGAATAGGCTGACTGCTTCCCCTTCAACACACATACTGCATGAAATAGCTACACCAAAAAGTTTATGGGAGAGGCGCGCTGATGACCTGACTTTGCAAGTGCAAAGGCAGTATATCACCATAGACCTGTGATACTGGTGGAAGCTTTGGTACAGAAGACAAGGAAATATTAGGAAGTCATAGTTATGTTAAGGTGCATGATCCATGGCATCCATTTGTTGGTAAGATACATGCCTTCGGTTTATTTGTTCTTATATTTTGAATAACCCAAATAGACTAAGACCAGAAAACATTATATAGACACAAGACAAATTAGGTGGGTGCAGAGACTTTCTACTGGGCAAGGTTTTAGCAGTCCTACTAAAATGAGTCTGAGGATGCAGTTCACTGCTGTATCTTGGGAGTACAAATTAGACAAAGCTTGCAACATGGTGTTTAGCCAGGGCTGAGTAAAGCTTACAGTGTTGCTAGGCTCTGAAGCCAGGCAAGTCAGCATCTCAGATTTGGGGATGTAGCCCTCAAGGACGTAAAGAGTAATTCAACCACCTTGCTACATGTGCGACAAAGGAGGCTAGGAACCGTTTCATGCAGCTTGTAGCATTTTCATTATAATTGAAACCAGAGCAGCCAGAGGAGCTTATTTAGCATCTGCAACACATCTAGTAGATGCTCAATGAATTAAGGTAGTTTATGATTTTCAGAAAGCTGAGTATTATCACTTTATTTGACAGCCTATCCCAAGACAGATAATTATGTTGTTGTTAACCTTCTTGTCCTTTTTTGTTCTCTCTATCCTGCTCACTGCCACTCTTTATTCTTTCATGTTTTTACATCTCCTTCTCTTTTCTTTGCTACCCTGAGGGATGGAGAATAAGAATCTCCATGGAAATGAGTCATGCATTGCTTCCTGTGTTTCATCTGTCCCTGGCCTGTCTTAGTTTCTTCATCCTGAATTCTGTTGGTTAAATCACCTTTTATTGGGTAAAGCTTCAATCTCCAGTAAAGCTTTGTTTGCTGAAGAGCATTTCTTTGATGACCATTACTCTAGTAGATCAGCTCCTTGCAAACAAAGGTTAAAACTCTTTCAAAAGATTACTTTTTGGACAAGAAGATACATTTTTTAGAAATGAGAAAATTTACTCAAATTGGTAAAAGACCTGGTGGCCAGTAAAATCTCAATATCCTGACTTCAGTTGTATGTCATGACCAACACACTTTTTTCCGCCAGTAAATTTTTTTCCTATAAAAAAGGAAAGCTAATTTCAGATTGATTTTCATGAGAATATGTAGGCTACACAGAAAGCATTATCATCAAAAAAATACTGAATTCTTTTTATATTTTAATAACATCAGTTGCAAGGCAGAAGAGGACATCTGCGTGTCTTCTCTTGGAACATGCTTGTTATTGTCAGATATTTCATTCATGAGATATCTCTCTACTAGATGTTATTTAGATATTTAGATACTGTGGTGTAGAAGTGAAGTCTAATTATGTAATATTACTTTTGATCCATTTTTGGAAAATATAATTTTTTTAATGATCAGAATATAAGTTACAGGAATAATTGTATTGATCATGCTCCAATTTGTTTTATTTTTCCAAACACAGTTGGTGTATAGAGGTACTTTTGAAATGAATGCAAATCTTCACGTAAACCAGAATGGATTTTCAAGTCCCAACATTTTATAGGTATTTAATCTTTTGCAGTTATTAAAGCAAATACGTATGAAGCAAGAAAAGACGTCAGCTATGGCATTAGTGTTCCTCTTGAAATCGTACACATGCAGGTCCAGCACAATGTATTCCCAGCACTCATCCAGTTGACCTGTTGATAATGTGATGTTTTTCTTTCCCTGAGTTATCAAGCATAGGCAAAAAATCTGCAGCAAGATCCACCTAATTATAGATATTCGTAATCTGAAAGTTAGGCAATTTGTCCAGCACCTTGTCTAGCCAGCTCTTGCTTGGTTCTTTTGTAAGCTGTCTTTGGTTTTTGGCATCCGGGACAATACAGAGCACAACATGGGTGGATGATTTTAAATATACCAGCCTAATCCTTTGAGCAGATGTCTAGAAGGTCCAAAATTGCCTCATGCTAGCCTTGGGGGAAGCCTCTTTTGTTGGAGAGTTCCTTGGTCACACCAAGAGCAAGGTAGAAAAGGTCACTGGTGATTGCATGATAAAAGCTATTAAGAATCTGCCTCTGTCAGTGTGGAAGCTAGACCAGTGCCTAGTAATGTTATTTTCATTTTTTAACATGTTAAAAAAAGCTAGTCTGTCTTCCAGTATAGATGAAACACAGGTCCTCACACTGACATAGTCAAGAATTGGCCTGAAACCCGCCACGACAGTGTGATGGTAGCTGGAGATGAATCCAATAACAACTTTGGATGGATATGCAGTAATAACAAAAAAGTGATTAAAGTGTGGTTAAAAAGAGCTGCAGTTCTATCTCTGCATTATAATGGAATTGCTTTATTAGGTAAATGTTGCAATTTTTATTTACAGGAATAAAATTTCCTGTCTCAGTAATTAGAATAACCAGGCACTCATGAACTTGTATTTCTTTTTTAAAGTTACTTCTCAAATTGACACATACTGTCTGCCCAAATAATTTACTGATTTAGATGAGAATAACTAGATGTGTTATTCCTTTTGTGAGGATGAAGCTCCTTTCAGCATCCTCTATTTCACACCTCATGCTTGTTTCCTTCTTTCCTTTCTGCAGAGAACTCTGTCGCCTCCACCCAGACCTGCCTGTCATTTGCTGCCCAACTTACTAATTCCTTTCTCTCAAATTCCAAGTCCTCCCATCACTCACAACACCCTTACTTAGCAGAGGAGACTTGTTCTGTAGCTGCCTGTTCTCACAGCTTGCATATGTGACACTGAGGACTGCCAAGCCCAGGACTGCCCTGGCCTGCCAAGGAGGCAGGCCCAGCTGTGAACCGGTATCAGGAGCCATTTGAAAGGGGCCAGAGCGCCCTGTGGTACCAGAATATCATCTAACAACAGCCTTGGCATGATTGTATAGCTTGTTAGGATTCTGATGTAACTTCTATCATGCTGAATTTATGCTGTATACACCAAGTATACATAAAGTTAAGGTGCATATCCTCTGATATTTAAAGAATATTCTACCATGGAAGCAAGTACGAGAAGTCTGAAATCCTCATTGACACAGAAGGCCACCATAGATGCAGCTTTTCCCAAGTGGGTTATAGCAAACTGATGTTGTTCACCTTTAGACATGCTTTACCTTCTCAAAAGCTGAGGTAAGAACCAAATATTTAACCCAGCAGCTTTCTAGCAGGTGCAAGCTGGAACTATCCCAGTTCACTTTAACCCCTGCACATAATGTTTACTCACTAGGCAGTCAAATGCCAGCTGTTGTAACATGTATAGCTCTGCTACGGCACACTGCACAAGTAGTTGTATTTATACAAGCTTGAGAGATTACTTACAGACAAATCACACACAAAAGATGATGCTAATAGACAACTATACTACGCAAGCAGAGCTAGGGAAAGGATCCACTTTCGAAAGAAGTCTACAGTTTGCAAAATAAAACCTGCAAGTGAGTTCCTGATCTACCCATGGAGAAAATCATCAGGAGAGTGTCACTTCTGCCCTGTAGTGCTGTACAAGGTAGTCATGAGCCACTTGAAGTGCAGAACTGAAAATCGTTACTCTCATTTTCTTTAGAGTTCTAGGTCATACTTCTCCTTTGAACCTTATATGGTTCCAAGTGCAAAACCAAAATATAAACCAGAATTTTTTGCTGAATTTCTGTGCTTAGTGCTCTCTCAGAGTCTAGCTTTGGTCCTTTTCCCAGTTCTCTCTCCCATATCTACACAGCCACCCGTTTCTCATTCAGCCTGGCCTACTTGGTAACAGATAAGTCTGCTGGGATGGCAGCCTGCTTTGCTGCTAACCCTAGTTTCAGACCCTTTCTTTCTAACACAATGTACCTGGTCATGTACTAGTCTAAAGCTACTCTGTAACCAGACATTTTTCCTGCTACTTGAGTTCTGATAGGCTCATTAGATTGCTGTAATTGGTGGATATGTGTAACTAAATTACATCAATAGGGTCCCCTAAGCCTTTGAAGGAGCCACATTTGCAAGACCTTCAAAAGTTTTGTTTCTCTGACTAATCTCAGGACTATGTATTCTTTATTCCTGTGCCTGATTTCGTTATTGAGTTCCCAGTTTATGACATTTTCCTGTTAAATATGTAGTTTCCCAAAGGCTAGTTGAAATATGTAACCATAGAATCATAGAATCATAGAATAGAAAGGGTTGGAAAGGACCTTAAGATCATCAAGTTCTAACCCCCCTGCCATGGGCAGGGACACCTCCCACTAAACCATGCCATCCAAGGCTATGTCCAACCCCAACCTGAACGCCGCCAGGGATGGAGCATTCACAACTTCCCTGGGCAACCCATTCCAGGGCCTCACCACCCTTACAGTAAAGAATTTCTTCCTCATATCCAATCTAAATTTCCCCTGTTTAAGTTTAAACCCATTACCCCTTGTCCTCTCACCACAGTCCCTAAAGAAGAGTCCCTCCCCAAATTCCCTATAGGCCCCCTTCAGGTATTGGAAGGCTGCTATGAGGTCTCTACGAAGTCTTCTCTTCTCCAGGATGAACAGCCCCAACTTTCTCAGCCTATCTTCCTACGGGAGGTGCTCCAGTCCCCTGATCATCCTCGTGGCCCTCCTCTGCACTTGTTCTAACAGTTCCATGTCCTTTTTATGTTGAGGACACCAGAACTGCACACAATACTCCAAGTGAGGTCTCACGAGAGCAGAGGAAAGGGGCAGGATCACATCCCTCGACTGCTGGTCACACTCCTTTTGATGCAGCCCAGGATACCGCTGGCTTTCTGGGCTGCAAGCACACACTGAAGCTGGCACATGTTCATTTTTTCATCAACCCACACCCCCAAGTCCTTCTCCGCAGGGCTGCTCTGAATCTCCTGCCCGCCCAACCTGTAGCTGTGCCTGGCATTGCTCTGACCCAGGTGGAGGACCTTGCACGTAGCAAGGTTAAACTTCATCAGGTTGGCATCAGCCCACCTCACAAGCATGTCAAGGTCCCTCTGGATGGCATTCCTTCCCTCCAATGTATCAACCGAACCACACAGCTTGGTGTCATCGGCAAACTTGCTGAGGGCGCACTCAATCCCACTGTCCATGTCACTCACAAAGATGTTGAACAAGACCGGTCCCAACACCGATCCCTGGGGGGCACCACTCGTTACTGGTCTCCAGCTGGACATTGAGCCACTGAGGACAACTCTTCGCATGCGGCCATCCAGCCAGTTCTTTATCCACTGAGTGGTCCACCTATCAAATTGATGTCTCTCCAACTTAGAGAGAAGGATGTCATGCGAGACAGTGTCAAAGGCTTTACACAAGTCCAGGTAGATGACATCAACTGCTCTACCCCTGTCCATCAGTTCCGTAGCCCCTTCATAGAAGGTCACCAGATTGGTCAGGCAGGATTTGCCCTTAGTGAAGCCATGCTGGCTGTCACCAAGCACCTTGTTGGTTTTCATGTGCCTTAGCATGCCTTCCAGGAGAATCCGCTCCAAGATTTTGCCAGGCACAGAGGTGAGACTGACTGGTCTGTAATTCCCCGGCTCATCCATTTTCCCCTTCTTAAAAATGGGGGTTATATTTCCCTTTTTCCGGTCATCGGGAACTTCACCTGACTGCCATGATTTTTCAAATATGATAGACAGTGGCTTAGCAACTTCATTTGCCAGCTCCTTCAGGACCCGCGGATGGATTTCATCCGGTCCCATGGACTTGTATATATTCAGGTTCCTAAGGTGGTCCCGAACAAGATCCTCCCCCACAGTGGGCCCAGGGTCCCCACCCTCACCGTCCCCGCGTCTGCCTTCCAAGACTTGGGTGGTGTGGTCAGAGCATTTGCCGGTAAAGACTGAGGCAAAGAAATCATTAAAAGCCTCAGCCTTCTCCAAATCCAGGGTAGCCAGTTCTCCCAATAGCTTCTGGAGAGGGCCAACGGTGTCCCTAACCTGTCTTTTATTGGCAATGTACCTATAAAATCCCTTCCTGTTATCCTTAACATCCCTAGCCAAGTTTAATTCTAAGTGGGCCTTAGCTTTCCTAACCTGGTCCCTAGCTTCCCGGACAACATCCCTGTACTCTTCCCAGGTTGCCTGACCTTGCTTCCACCTTTTATAAGCCTCTTGTTTCCTTCGAATTTTGCTCAGCAGCTCCTTATCCATCCAAGGAGGTCTCTTGGCCCTCCTGCTGAACTTCCTTCTAGTTGGGATGCATCACTCCTGAGCTTGCAGCAGGTGATCCTTGAATATCAACCAACAGTCTTGGGCCCCCCTGCCCTCTAGGGCTGTCTCCCATGGAACCTTACTGAGCAGGTTCCTGAAGAGGCCAAAGTCTGCTCTCTTGAAGTCCAGGGCAGTGAGCTTGCTGCACGCTCTTCTCACTGTCCTGAGGATCTCAAACTCGACCATCTCATGATCGCTGCAATCAAGGCTGCCCTGGAGTGTCACATTCCCAACCAGCCCTTCCCTGTTGGTGAGGACGAGGTCAAGCATGGCACCTCTCCTTGTTGGCTCCTCTATTACTTGCAGAAGGAAGTTGTCCTCCACGCAATCGAGGAACCTTCTGGATTGCTTGTGCCGGGCCGTACCATCCCTCCAACAGACATCAGGGTGATTGAAGTCTCCCATGAGAACAAGGGCCTGCAAGCGTGAGGCTGCTCCTATCTGCCTATGGAGCGCTTCGTCCAGCAAGTCCCCTTGGTCAGGCGGTCTGTAACAGATCCCCACAATAATGTCTCCCGTCGCTGTTCTCCCTTTAACCCTGACCCACAAACTCTCTGTCGACAGCTCACCTGTCCCCAGACAGAGTTCCATACTCTCCAGCCTATCCCTAACATAAATAGCAACTCCCCCTCCCCGCCTACCAGGCCTGTCTTTCTTAAAGAGTCTGTAACCTTCCATTCCAACACACCAGTCATAGGTGTCATCCCACCATGTTTCTGTGATGCGTATGATATCATACCCCCAAAGACGTGCACACATCTCTAATTCCTCTTGTTTGTTCCCCATGCTACGGGCATTTGTGTAGAGGCATTTGAGCCGAGATCCAATTGAAGCCGGCTCATTGGCTGGAGCAGCTGGAATATCTCTACATTGCTCCAAACGCTTACTGTAGGTGCTGCCAACCGACTGGGTGTGTTGGGATGGAATGATGCCCCCCTCCCCCAACACATCTAATTTAAAGCATCCTTGACCAGTCTGGCAAGCCTCCTACCAAATCCACTCTTCCCCTTCTTTGTCAGACCAGTTCCACCAGCCCCCAGTAGACCTGGCCTACTATATTGAGTCCCATGTTCAAGGTACCTAAACCCCTGATTATAGCACCACCCTTCTAACCATTTATTAACCTGCCCAATCCTCCTAGCCTTTTCAAGGTCCTGCCCTGTATCCTGGAGAATTGACAAAAAGACAATCTGAGCTCCAGAGCCCCTAACCACCTCTCCCAGGGCTCTGAAGTCCTTCTTTATTGTCTCCGGGCTACTGCTGTCTATATCAGTAGCACCCACAGGTATTACCAGGAGTGGGTAATAGTCAGTGGGACCGACTAGAGCAGGCAGCTTCTCGGCCACATCCCCGATCCGAGCCCCTGGTAGGCAACACACCTCCCTTGAGCCTGGGTCAGGCTGGCAGATGGGTGCCTCTGTGCCTTTCAGATTACAGTCCTCTACTACTACGGCCCGCCGCTTTTTCCTGGCAGCACCTGTAGTGACCTTCTTTACCAGTGCACTAGCTGGTTGCGCCTGGTGGGAGCGCTGCTGCTCATCAGCCCCCTGCAGGACAGCAAAGCGGTTCTGGGTGGGGACAACAGATGTAGGAGGAAGCCCCTTGCTTTTAATTGCCCTCTTCCTCCTTTTTTTGTTGTTTTTTTCTGTTACCTTTTCCCAGCTTCCTGGGTTAGCAGCCTCCTTTCCTGCACAGGCAACAGTAGACACTCGAGGCCCCGGAACAGTCTGGTCCCGGAGCAAGCAGGGCTGCTCCCTCTCAGCTTCCCTGACACCTTTCATCCTGGTAACAGCTTCCTTCAGTTCAGCCACCTGCTGCAGGAGGACCTCTACCAGGAAGCACAGAGTGCAGCCCTGCCCATTGCTCACCCTTCCCTCAGGACAGCAGTGCAGGCACTCTCTACACCCCGAGCTCTGCACTGCAGCCTCCCTTCCCATTGGCTCCGTTTGGGTGCCTACACTGGCCACCACCGGTGCAGCCAGAGCAGAGCTCCCAGACCGAGCCTTGCTCGTATGGCGAGTGTTCACCATCCCGCTCACCACCCCGCTCGCCTGCCCGCACAAGTTGCCGCGCAAACTGCCTCGAGCCTGCCCTGTTTGTCCATCCTGTTCGCCGCGCTCTGGGTCGCTCACACTCCCTGAGGCAGGTTTTTAACCAGTCAGGGCTGGTGCCGCTCCTCCTGGCACCGCCCCCTCTGAGTCAGCCGCTCGCCTCCGCTGAGCTGCAGGCTCCTGGGCAGGCCTTGTCGAGGACTTGAGGCTCCCTTGGTGCCACTCAGAATGAAAGAGATGTCGACCTTTTGTCAAACTTTTGGTATCCACTTTACAGTAGTTGGAGTTACTCTGGGTCATTATTGTTGTTGGAAGTAGCCTTTCCAGGCTGAAGAGAGAATTTTTTACAAAAGGGCTGTAATCAGAAAATGACATTGTCTCATTTGTAGCATGATTAACTTGCAAAAGGTTCCAGATGACCTCACTTGGAGCATTGTGTGCAGTTCTGGTGTCCTCAACATAAAAAGGACATGGAACTGTTGGAACAAGTCCAGAGGAGGGCCACGAGGATGATCAGGGGACTGGAGCACCTCCCATATGAAGATAGGCTGAGAAAATTGGGGCTGTTCATCCTGGAGAAGAGAAGGCTGCGTGGAGACCTCCTAGCAGCCTTCCGATACCTGAAGGGGGCCTATAGGGATGCTGGGGAGGGACTCTTCATGAGTGACTGTAGTGATAGGACAAGGGGTAACAGGTTCAATCTTAAACAGGGGAAGTTTAGATTGGATACGAGGAAGAAATTCTTTACTGTAAGGGTGGTGAGGCCCTGGAATGGGTTGCCCAGGGAAGTTGTGAATGCTCCATCACTGGCGGTGTTCAAGGCGGGGTTGGACATAGCCTTGGATGGCATGGTTTAGTGTGAGGTGTCCCCGCCCATGGCAGGGGGGTTGGAACTAGATGATCTTAAGGTCCTTTCTAGCCCTAACTATTCTATGATTCTATGATAATTGCTATGAGTAGGCCTACTTGGGGTGGTAGGAAGAATTGCCTAATATTAACAGCGTAGGATTAAGAGGTTTTACGATGCTCCTTTTATTGTCACAATTGTCATGACTCCCTCTGTGAGCATTTCAGGCATATTGTCTTTGACTAGCTTCTCCTCAGATGAAATGAGGTCATGAATAGACCTCTTGTGTTTCAGAATTGAGTTGAAAGGGTTCACATTTATAAAGTGTTTTGAACATGAAATGTACGAAGTAAGGAAAAATACAGCTAGTCCCACTACATTTGCGAAGTCCAAAAATGTGTTTTTCTGTGATTTCACACCTATGTTTATGGGTGAGCTGTTATATGGGGGAATAGTTACCCCTACAAGGAAACAGCAATGTTTTTACTAATGGCAACAGGAAAACATGAGTATAAAAAAACCTGAAATGCCTGTAGGAAGAGAGTATTGAGCTAACATTATTCATCTAGACAGCAAAAGTCAGATGCTGTCTTGCCATACAGTCCTGTCTACTTTGCCTGGATGACAGAGTAGAAATTTAGGCTGAATTTTGCCCTTTCTGGTAATATCTCTATAAACACATTGACAATAAGTTTAAATACTGCATGCTGTGGCTTCAATCCACAGCTTCTAGGCAGTGGAGAGTGCACATCAAAAGCACATTCATGCTGGTAATATTTCCAAGGGATACATCATGAGGAAGGAATTGTCCATAGAAATTCTGTATATTAGTGAAATACGTGTTTCCTCGGTTTGGGACGCAGTGCCATAGAGAGAGAGAAATGTGCATTTTCTGTAAAAACAGAAGGTAATTCTGTCTGACCTCAGCACCAGCAGTCAAGGGATTCACTACAATGAGTTCATTTCGTACTTAGAGTGAGAATTCGGTTTCTTCATTAGTCCACCAGCTTTTCTATCCTCTTCAGTGTAGAACGGATTAGTTGAGAATTTCTGTTCGCTTGGAGGTTAGAGCAAATTAATACCAAGTCCTTTAAAGAAGCATAGCATTGCTGTTTGCATATCGTTCTACAGAGGTTTGTGACATGGTGAGGATAGGTTGTCTTTCAGTTTTCTGAAAGGCTGTTTTTAAAAGGCACATGCTATATTGCAAGCCAAACAGTGCCTGTACTGTTGTTCCCAATACCTTTTTAAATAACATGCAATATTTATAGGCATCAACCAGTCACATAAGTGAGGGCACATTGTTTGAGGAGCCTGCCTTGAAAAGATCATAAGGCAGTGAGCAGCTGTGAATGTGTCAGGGTCAAACATTTTTTTTCCTCTATCTTCCTTTCCAGTAGCACTTGCTTATCTCAAGAGAATGGGTGAGATATGTCCTAAAGACCAGCTGATTTCAGAAACTTATGAATGAAACAGAGGTATTTCCCATGGTCTAAGTTCTGCAGTGATAGGATTCAAGCACCTTTGTCAGATGGGAAGAAGTTCATGTCTTTGCTCCCAAATGGAAGCATGTTCACAAAAGCATCTTCCTCACAGATTCAATCAATCAGCTTAGTGTTTAAAATTAGTTGTAAGTAGGTCCTTTAAGAAATTCAGCATTCAGTATCAGAAAGAAAGAGCTTTACAGGTTCTCCAAAGTCACGAGAGTGTTAAAATTAATTGAAAACTTTCACATAAGCTGATGTTACTTTGTAATCAAAATGGTCGAGGGCCCCATAGTTCTCCGCTGCACACTTAGCTGTTCAATATCCTAGTGAGAGAAAATGTCACTGCTGATTTCTCTGGTCTTAAGGATGGAAAATAAGTACGTCACTGGGTCAGTCACTGACCAAGGCTTTACTGAGAAAATAATTTTTAAAATCATTACTCTGCCACATCTACATGTTGAAAAGGGAAACATGCTGGGAGGCAAATGGCAAACACTCAGGTTTGGAGAGGTTTTGTTGAACCGATGCTAGTTTAACACACAAGTCCATGTCCACTCTTCTAAGAGTATGCAAAAACAGTCTTTCTACAGTACATAGGTAAACCAATCTGCTACCCATATGCTCTGCTAATACTGGCAGCCAGCCAGGGAACAACTCTCAATTAAACAGATTAGGCCAAAGAAAGCATAAATGCAGAATTCAGGCAAATTACCGAAATTGCCCTTGTTCAAACATACCTTTCATTTGAAGTCTAGGTATAAGCTGCACTGAAATGTCAAAAGTACATTTGAAAGACCTTGGCAAGCTTGCAGAGGATTCGATAGATGTCAAGAGGCAGCACAATATGAAGCCACTTCACTTGAACACAGGCTGGATGATTTTGAAATTCATCATATTGAAGCCAGCACTTGCTTTGCAAGCCTCCTTAGAATAACCAAATAATACAATGGCTTCTTTCTAAACAAACAAATGGGGCTCACAGGCTGTTAAGAACTCTTCGTTTTTTCAAATACTCAGGCTCAGATCTGATCAGCTGCCTCTGAGCTCAGACAGACGGCTCTCTATGCTGGCTGGCAGGAAGGAGATTTTATCTCTTGTGTGCTTAGGCCCCCATAATTGCATCTCACTCCTGACTCCTTCAAAATAATGAGTGTATCCTCCCCACAGTTTGCAGAACACATGCAAAGGAAATAGCAAGGCTGCAAGCTAACTGGCACAAAAATTCTAACCAGATGATGGAAGAAAGGTATGTCAAACTGAGAGCACTTAAGAGATTTTCTTCGTCCAAGAGGACTGTATATAATCCTGTAAATAGCCTCCCCTGGAATCGATTGACCCTATCTTAAGAAAGCTGTTACTTGTTATTCCAGTCCTGTTTTGCCAAGCACTGTTTTAACCTACGCAGGAAGATTCCAGGGTGTAATATTCCCCCTTTATTGGCAGGCATATAAAGTATGGTTTAAAATAAAAAAAGGGGGGGGGGGAACGACAAAAAGCCCCAAAAGCAATAAATGACACTTTGGAGGAAGAAAAAAGCTCACAAACCAGCATTTTTTCCCAACTTTGTTAAATAAAAAAGGTGATTAAAATACTTCCAGAAACCTAGTGCTTGTTTTGCTAAGATTTTCCTTGAAATGATGATGTTTTTTCCCCACTTGTCCTTCCAGCCCCAAAGCATTTACTTCAGCTCCTTTAGAAGTAGCCTGCATCACTCTACGGGAACAAGTTATTTTCAGGCCAGATTTTCAGGTGAAGTATCAGGGAGTCATTAGGAACTACAACACCTGAATACCTCATGGTGTTGGTTTCCCTGTCTCCAGAAGCTTTCCTGTCTCATTAACACACCTTCAAAAATAACAGTTATTTACCAACAGTAATTCACCAAGTGCCTCTGACAAGAGCAAGTAAAATGATTTTCTCAGATGCTGAGATAAAATTACAGAGCCAAACCTGCAGACTGTTTAAATAAATGTGCTATTTTTAAGCCCAGGGACTATCATCAATGTTCACCAACTGAAGGCTGGGCCTCTATGTAAAGTTCAAAGAAAATTTCCCCAGCAAAGATACGCATGAACGGAGTCTGCTATGAAATAACACAGTTGGGATAAAGCTTCACCCTAAAATCTGTGCTCAGACTGTCGCCAAACATGCCCAAGATGCTATGCCTGCAGTCAGTTGCTGACTTCATTCATCATAGTCTTTGGGATTATCGCCACCTGCACCTTTTCTTGCCTGTGTTTTTGGTATCCTCACTATAGCAGTTCTTAATATGATATTTTATGAACAATTCTTCTTTCTACCTGAACTCATTTCAGAAGCAGAGCACCCTCAGTGGGAGAGAAGAGAAAATAGTACAAAGAAAACAACCTTGTGGTGTCTCCAGACCTTATGTTCCTCCTTCTTCATGTTCCTGCAACAAACATAGTCACCTTCTGTCAGCCTGGGCTGTTACAAGGGATAAGCCGCTCATGTCAGTCTCACGTTATCTCTCCTGTGACATCTTCATTACAAATCCATCTGCCCTAACAGGGTTAGTAACTAGTTTTACAGCTTACTTTGAGCACTAGGGAATGATTCTGCACTAGCATCAGGCAACCTTATTTCCTATTTTACTCCATTAAGATGAACCTTTTTTTTTTCTTTAATTAAAACTTTTCAGATAACTAATTCTCAGAACTGACTACTAGTTCTCTTTAAATTTGGGAGAGCAGTTTTTTCTCAGCTCCAAGGTATCTCAGCAGTCTTAACCTCTGTCTTATTACAAAATAAAAGGATAAAACTGCCCTTAGATTGGGCCGCGCTCTGAACTTTCCTTGGGGGAGATATGAGCACGTGACTGTGAAACAGTGCAGAACAAAGACAGCAATATGAAAAGAGTGTGTGTACATTGAAATAGCTATCCCCAGTGCTCCATTTTTCAGAGAACTTACTTTGAAACTGGATTGCAAAATTCAAGCAAGGTCTATAGAAGAAGCAACTGCTTGATAGATTAGTTAGCGGATTGATAGTGAAACTTTATACTCTCAGGCATTTTCACTTCCACAACTTATACTGAAGAAGAATTGGTGGCGTCTAAGCAAGAAGAGAATTCAGTGTTATATATTTCCACAGTATCTGACTTCTTAAGCTTCTTTTACTGGAAATCTTCTTTTGCCAAACCTGTTTTCCTTTGCTTTTTGAGTGTGAATATCTTTTCTTTCAATTCTCTCACTATTTCAGTTACAAAAAGGGGTTTTCCTGTTTTTTTAAGATTTTCTTCACCTGTCTTCCAAAACGTTGCTTTGTGTTTGATGGCTCTCTGTTAAGGCCTCAGGTTTTTTATTCTCTAGAGCTAACTAGCCAACTGCTTCTAGGAAAGAATGAATAACTGTTGTGAAAATGTGGGGACATTAGGCATGCTCTAACTTTCAGTGTACAGCCAAGTGGTTATTTGGCTTCTCGCCTTTGGACAGATTTTGCTGCAGTCTTCTGTCAACTTTAATTTTATATTTACCAGGCAGTGAGAGAGTCACAGACCAGTTTGAATAGGTGCAAAAGTTGGACTGAAGCACCTTCCGTTACAAGTACCAGAATAGCTACAGTACAAGCGTCACTACCATAAATGCCTACTCCTGAGAGAGAAGAAACCTTACCCCATTTTGTAGGTGAAGACCTGGAAACCAGGACAAACAAATAAAATCCCTGCTATCAGGCAGGAATTTACAAAAGGAGTGAGGCGTAACCCCATGTCTGTTGCGGCAATGCAGCATAATTTCCTTTGGAGATGAGGTTTATCTGAATCCTTGTATCTGCTTTCACTGTATGAGACAAATATGTCCAATAGTGAGCTTCAGTTTTCCGAAATACCTAGTAGCAGCTGTTACAGTTGCTATGGAAAGTCCTGCTTCCCAGACTGTTAGGGATGATAGTGTCCTGTCTGGAGCACCCAAAACTCCATCAGCACTCCGAAACTGTGCCCAAGTTTGTTTAAAAAACACCTTTCCCTCTGGTTACAGGTTACTTTCATTGCCTGAAGAGAGTCTTCCTTCCACCGTGGTATTTTTCCAGTGGCCTTGCTGTAAAAAGATTCTTTCTTTCAACCGAGTATTCAATCTTCCCAGCTTTTTTCTCTGTTAGGCTTTGGACATTCTTATGACATTTTAGCATGTTTTCAAAGCAGATACTGCCTTCAAACTACCTGGCTGCCTCAAGGGCTTCTGCAGATCTTCAAATGTTTAAATGTTTTCCCAAAATATTTGCATTTTGTTTACATTCTTTTCTTCCTTCCTATTTTTTTTTTCCCTAATAATATTGAGTTTAGATATCATTGAATGTTGTATCTGTGGATTTGTGGTACAATATAGTAAGTACTATATTTGAAAGAAAGTATTTTTGCTATTGCATATCTTTTATCATTATATTGTATAGATTGCTTCAGCTTGTTTACAGTTTACATTCTTTCATACCACTCTTTTATTATTTGAGTTTTTGAAGATCATGCTATAAAACATTAACCCTCAATTATCCTTGCCTCAAGCTGAACTAATTCAGCTAGTGCTCTCCCTTAATGCTTTCTCAGCTTTGCACATGGGCAAGACGACTTAAAGTAAAAGATAGGTGCATGTGATCATATTTGGTCCAAAGTAGTAAAGAAAATACTAGGAACCATTAGGAAAAGAATAGGAAATAACCCAGAAAATATCATTATGTCACTAAACATTGGCTTGGTTCATGTACCACCTACCTCTTGAGTACTACCATCAGTTCTGGTTACCCCACTTAAAAAAAGAATGGTCCCATTTACAAAGCCAAAGAAAAGGGCATAATGGTTGATGGAAGTAAAAGACAAATTCCATGAGAAAACAGTAGTAAAAGACTTGGATAAAGGGGAAATATGGCAGAGATTTTAAAAAAATCACAAGTGACAAAGAAGAAGAAAATAACAAAATGGTAATCCTTAACCTTCAGACTGGAAAGAAGATTTTCAGACAGGAGCTTTAAAATGAACTGAAGGAGTCATCTCTCAGCAACTCCTGTTTAAACTGTTGAACTTATTTCCACAAGGTGACATGGAAGCTGAATTTTTGGGTGTGTTCATAGGGTGATTTGACAATTCCATGAGGTTGCTGTCAGGTGAAATGAAAACCCCTAACTTTGGTTCTATATTACCTTTCCACTCATTTTTCTAAAAAATTTTACTTCTTATCACTGGTGGGCAAACTTGTTTTAAGGGACTCAAGCCACCATTTTCTTTACCACTTCCCTAGTGACATTATCCCACAGTGTAAAAAAGCCAAACAAAAAAACCCAATGAAAAGCTCACCATAAAAACACTCAGGATGAATGAAAATTTCCACTCTAGTTTTACTAGCATGGTCTTACTATTGTTTTTCTTTTAAAAAGGGATTGTGAAACCCTTCATTTACAGCAGTTACATAGCTTGTCTCATTCCTAACTTTGAAGGTGCGCCATTACAAAGACCAAATTTTGCTGTCAGTTCCACTAACTGGAATCCAGGCGAATTCCATGGGCTTTAGTGCCGCTGTTCCACATTACACTATGCAGCTGATTCAGCTACAAATATGTGAAGTTTTTCTGAACCTAGATCCTTGCTTAAGTAATGGAAGGCTCGGAAAAAGGTTGATGATTTTGCAGCAGCAGCAGTAAAAAGCTCATTGATTTTCCTCAATATTGTGAACAAGTCTCCAGAAAAAAAAAAAAAAAAAGCTCAAAATATTTTTCTATAGTTTGAATTAGTTTTGCAGTTAGGTGGGAAAAAAATATAGCAGAAAGCCTATATTTGCTTGGGTGATTCTTTCTGTTTTGGCCAAAAGAACAAACTCCACTAGGTATTTCTGAGACTTTTTGATCTGTCTTCACATGTTTCTCACTGAGGAGAGCAGCCACAAAATCTGTTATTCATCTGGTGACCTTTTATGAAGGGGCTACGGAACTGATGGACAGGGGTAGAGCAGTTGATGTCATCTACCTGGACTTGTGTAAAGCCTTTGACACTGTCTCCCATGACATCCTTCTCTCTAAGTTGGAGAGACATCAATTTGATAGGTGGACCACTCAGTGGATAAAGAACTGGCTGGATGGCCGCACGCAAAGAGTAGTGCTCAGTGGCTCAGTGTCCAGCTGGAGACCAGTAACGAGTGGTGTCCCCCAGGGATCGGTGTTGGGACCGGTCTTGTTCAACATCTTTGTGGGTGACATGGACAGTGGGATTGAGTGCGCCCTCAGCAAGTTTGCCGATGACACCAAGCTGTGTGGTTCGGTTGATACATTGGAGGGAAGGAATGCCATCCAGAGGGACCTTGACACGCTTGTGAGGTGGGCTGATGCCAACCTGATGAAGTTCAACCATGCTAAGTGCAAAGTCCTCCACCTGGGTCGGAGCAATGCCAGGCACAGCTACAGGTTGGGCGGGGAGGAGATTGAGAGCAGCCCTGCAGAGAAGGACTTGGGGGTGTGGGTTGATGAAAAAATGAACATGAGCCAGCAGTGTGCGCTTGCAGCCCAGAAAGCCAACCGTATCCTGGGCTGCATCAAAAGGAGTGTGACCAGCAGGTCGAGGGAGGTGATCCTGCCCCTCTACTCTGCTCTCGTGAGACCTCACTTGGAGTATTGTGTGCAGTTCTGGTGTCCTCAACATAAAAAGGACATGGAAGTGTTAGAACAAGTCCAGAGGAGGGCCACGAGGATGATCAGGGGACTGGAGCACCTCCCGTAGGAAGATAGGCTGAGAAAATTGGGGCTGTTCATCCTGGAGAAGAGAAGGCTGCGTGGAGACCTCATAGCAGCCTTCCAATACCTGAAGGGGGCCTATAGGGATGCTGGGGAGGGACTCTTCATTAGGGACTGTGGTGAGAGGACAAGGGGTAATGGGTTTAAACTTAAACAGGGGAGGTTTAGATTGGATCTGAGGAAGAAGTTCTATACTGTGAGGGTGGTGGGGCCCTGGAATGGGTTGCCCAGGGAAGTTGTGAATGCTTCATCCCTGGCGGCGTTCAAGGTGGGGTTGGACATAGCCTTGGATGGCATGGTTTAGTGGGAGGTGTCCCTGCCCATGGCGGGGGGGTTGGAACTCGATGATCTTGAGGTCCTTTCCAGCCCTTACTATTCTGTGATTCTGTGATTTGTGCTATGGGTGTATCCAAAGTACAGCTAAGACTAGGTACCTAACACAAGTACCACATGTACAAAACAGCAAGAAGTATTTCTTGACACAAAGGAGCAAGAATGTATTTGCTTAAGTACTGTAGAAACCCTGGGTGTTACATTTCATTCCTCTGGCTTTTTGGGTGCTTATATAGCATCATTAACAACCCTTTCTGGCTTGGTATGTGTCAATCGACTAAAAGATATGTCCATGAATGGATAGGAATATGGGTTTGCAACCGGCGTGTTTACATATACTTAATGAGTATGAATATGAGAAGAAATATGACAAGATAACTTAGAAATAGTAAAGGAAACATTCACCATACTTCATGTTGATAGTATTATACTCAACATGTTCAGTGTTTCAGTGATGTAGCTTTTTAACCTGAGAATTTGTTATTCAGGAATGGTGACCACCATAATGCAGAAACTGTGGTAAGCGTGGAAAATATTCTAGGTATTCTTCTTTATTTTTCTATTTTTCTCACTTCAATATGAAGGGTCACTTGATAGTAAATTCCACAGGTTTCTACTTCTTTAACCACGTTCCTTGAGCCAGGGCAAGTTGCTATTCCTCTCTCTGAGAAATTAGGTAATCTCTCCTTTCCTTACAGACTTTGAGACAGAGTTTTCTTCATTAAACACAATTAAATTATGGCACTGTACAACCTTCAGCCACTCAGTGAACCTGAACCTATTTAGGAGTTTGGCAAGGGCTAAGAGCATTCTTGGGGTACAGTGACACCAGCATCACTGATGCTGTCCTATCTTTGTCCCCTCCACTCTGGAAGTTATTAGCACAATAATCAGGAGGTTTTGGCAATATGATAATCTTCTAAAGAAGCACCACACATGAGGTATGTATTCAGGACAGGAAACCTGCCAATGCCCTCTAGTGAGCTGCTGTAGCCTTCACATTTCCACGAAGACTGCGGAGTCTCCCCAAATTATACAAATCATTAACACTGATAACATTTTCCTTCTTGAGTTACCAGTTCTGCTCATAACATCCCCACAGTCTATCTGGCTTGCTGAAGTTCACTGCTGCTGTCTCTCTGCATGTTTGTCTGTTGCCTGATTCTCAGCCTCAGTATTGACAGTTTTATTGCAACAGCCATTACATTTGGTATACCTTTGCTAAAAACCTCAGCTGCCAGACTCCGGTGAGTTGACATAATCTCTGCTTTCACTTGTTAGCAAAAGAGCATTTGTAGCTTTCATGGCTGCAGAGAAAACTGTAGAAACACAAAACAAGTGAATCTGAAAAGCTCAGAATCTACAATGCAACTAAAAAGGGACTTAAAAAAAAACAACACAAAACCCAAAACAACAAAACACACGCACACAAAACTAAAAAACATACAAAATAAAGAAACAAACAACAAGAACAAACATCGCCCCCCAAAAAACAACCAAACAGAACAAACCCGAACCCACTTATTACTTTTGAGACAGTACCATGGCCATTTTTATTCCAGCTCTCCCTCATGGTTTTGGTATGCAGTATACTTAAAGCTTTGAGCATATGCTGAGTACAACTCTCTGTAATTATGCTAATCAAAAAAATCAGATCAGAATAAAAATCCCTCCCTCCTTCAGTACACTGTACATTTTCTTCATTTGATGCAATATGAGGGAGTGAGTAACATTGCCTAAACATAAGCCATCCAGTTTCTAGCTGATCTTCCTTTCTAGGAGAGTGGAAGAAAATGGCTGTATTATTTGCTGTAACACACAAATTGCCAAATAGCCAGTTGAATTAAAAATAAGTTTTAAAAAGCCAGACAAAGATGTCTGAGGATTTAAAAAACAAGAAAGTACATGCCAAAGGCCATAAGGTCTGGCAACCCTTGCATCCAGAATTAAACAATTTTTGATTAATTTTTTTCATCTGTTATTTTCACTTGTGTAAATAGTAATGCTGCTGACATATAGAAAGTCCTGATATAACAGTGTAATTTTTCAAGACAGGCCAACTTCAAAAGACTTGCTGGGAGATGATGAAAGGATGCAGCAAACTTACAAGGAGTCAGCCTCCAACTTCATCATTCAAATAAAATAATAACTGGTTCTGGAGATCTCTTTCACTCATGACTCACTGTGCCCAAGTGCTGCACGGTTATCCCAGATAGAGAGGTAGAACTGTATGGGGCCCCTTCACAGCTCTGCAGGTCCTGCGCAAGGTAATGAAGGGGCTCCTAGCAGCATCTGGTATCAGTTTCTCCATTGCCGTGGCAAACTGCTGGTGTTATAATCAACTCTCCATGCCATTTGTTTCTTTTTTTTTTTTTTCTCCTTTGTAGTCGTTGGGAGAGGTTTCTCCCTCAGATTTTTGATTTACTGTTGGGTTATTTCTTTATAGTTTTGCGGTAATTTCTGACAAATGGCCGTGTGCTTTGAAGTTCACTCTTCAGAAACAGAGAGACCAAAGTTCTGTTGATTCTGGATCAACCCAAAAGAAGAATGATATAGCAATAAATACAGAAGTATGCAAAATTTCACTGGGACCTGAGGTCTTATGTGTCTGCTGTCTGTCTGCAAACAAGGACACAATGTCAGTTCCAGGTATCATCATTTTGTCAGTCAGGTCAAAGGCCTTGGGTCCTGTTTTCTGGCTCAAGAGTTCCCTTCACTTATGTGTATGAATCTGTGGATTTATCTGCAAATGAGGTCTGTGCCAATGTTTTGATAGAAGTTTCCCCTAGTTGGGCTGGACCCATGATCAATATGTGTCTCTTTCACTCTTTTTCCTTTGATTTGGTGATTGAGAGCAAAGGTGGTGCAGACACCACCACAGTACAGTATTCATATAAATGCTGCCAATAAAAGTTTGTTCTGAAACCTGGAAGACTGTGTGGGAATGGTGTACTGTGTTCACCACATTACCCTTCATTTGACCAGGAAAGGACTGTCTTGTACACCTGCTTGTAAACCATCTTAGATAGCATCAGCAACAGCCTTACTCTGAAGTTCTTTTATAGCAATCCATGTTTGGAAGATGTAATTGCTCTTGAACATAGACCTGGTGATTTTGAAACATCATCTGCTCAAGGAAATGCTGCCATGCCCTTTACGCTATACTTGTCTTCTTTCCTCTTCTTGCAACAAAGAAGGAAGGGGGGAAGAAAGGAAATGCCTGTGGAGTCTTTTTCATAATGATGCAACTACTGAGCATCTAGAGGAATTGCCACACAGCAGGCTTCAATCAAATAAGAGGTTGTTTTTCAGACAATGCAGACTCAACTAGCAGAGACTTAAAATGGTAAAAATAAAGGACGAATGGTCACTAAACAATCTCCAGTTCAGAAAGCTGCCCTCCACTGAGGCTTGGAGTCTCTAAAATGAAGTTTCCATCAACCATCATGTTAAACCATTCACACTGCAGGAAGCCAAGGGATGTTGGTTGTTCCTGAGCACTGTCACCAAACTCTGAAGCAGTTGCTAAAAACGGTTCAGCCTGCATACCCCCAAACAACTCAGAACACTCCTCAAAGGCTTTCTGCCTCTTGCTGCGTGCCAGCCTGCAAATAAGCAAGAAGCCGTTCACCTCCCTTTCAGCGGCTGGAGTACAAGCTACAGAAATATCCTCCCTTTTGGAGCTGGTTCAAGAGGAGGCCCTTCACATGTGGGAATTAATGCATCGAAAGCACTGTTATCTTTGCAGGACTTCTTTTTTAATTGAATAATTTAATTTACAGTGTTCCTAGCTGCCTGGAATGCAGTTATCCTTTGAGTTTGCCTGTAGGAACGCTGATTTATGTAGCATTCTCAGCAATAAGAAGGGAATGGCATTGCTTTGATCTTTTTCCTGGTATTGTGTTTTTTTTTTATTTTACAGTAGGTGATAATATGCAAGACAGTATATCCTACATTCAGAGAGGCAGCCACTTTTCTTGAGTTTATTTGCACATTGTATCTTCTTCTGTTTCAGTAGATGACAAAAATTGGTTTATTTCTCTTTGTTGTATGATCAATTGACCAATGTAAAATCATGAAATGCCTTTTAGAGAACAAAAGGTAGCCTGTTTCCCACTGATAAAATATCTGGTTTAGCACCTGTAAATCTGTTTTGCATTTAGTGGAAAACTTTATTCCATGCTGATAACAGGATCAGAAAATGGGCTCTGACAGTATGTTGTGATTTTACAGTATCCAGGGGTAAAACTCCAGCTAATTATGAGCACATGGCTTTCAAGAGCCATACTTTCATATTTAACTCCATAAATCTTGCTAAGTGAAACCCAAGCCTACGTCTACAGCATTTGCTAATCATTAGGTTATTAATTGTTTTTGCTTCTTTATTCATACAAGCTGGGAGTGTTTGGAGTTTTGTTTTTAAAGTAATGGCTACAAAACAAAAAAAAAAAAAAAAGAAAGTACTTTCTTTCCCCCCTGTAACTTCACAGGAGGTGTTTCTGCTGAACTGCTGAAGCTAAAAAACCTGTTCGCCTCCTAAACAAAAGCCTCTGTAGAAGAGTTTTTCAGCCCTGCAATTTCAATGGTGTCTAGTTTCAGCCTAGAATACTAAGGTCGTAATTTTAGGCCATAGATGGCTCTCCCAGATGTCTTTGGTCAAGTTAATCACAGTTTGCCTGAAGGTTGTGCTTTCAGGTAATCCATCAAGGCACAATTGTAAATCAAAACCTTCTTCCAGCTCAATAAGTAGCGTATTTTTAGTTTGGGTTAAGACTGACATTGGACAGGAACTTAAACTGGTTTAGAATATTAGGTAATGTTACTGGTTACTCTCATTTGCCACAAATACTTTTAGAAAAGTATGTTTTGATAATTGTCAAAAAGTTCCTTGTGGATTTTTTTTTTTTTTCTATCCTATTTTAAAGTCAGCTAGGGATTACTCAATGGTGTTTTTAAGGTCTTGGCCAGCATTAATACTCATTGTTAAAGCTACCCACTGCTTTACTTCACTCTAGACAAAAATATCATATCTTGGCTTGGTGCTTCTATCACAGTGTACCTCAGCCACACAGTGCTTTGATTAACTGAGTGTGCAAGATTTGTGGTTATGTGAAGGCCAAAGCCTGAAGTGGATTGAAATATATCTCAGAATGGCGTTGGGGAGTTTTCATAGAACATCTCAGATTGTCTTTTCTTCAATTCTCCAGGATACAGGGCAGGACCTTGAAAAGGCTAGGAGGATTGGGCAGGTTAATAAATGGTTAGAAGGGTGGTGCTATAGTCAGGGGTTTGGGTACCTTGAACATGGGACTCAATATAGTAGGCCAAGTCTACTGGGGGCTGGTGGAACTGGTCTGACAAAGAAGGGGAAGAGTGGATTTGGTAGGAGGCTTGCCAGACTGGTCAAGGATGCTTTAAACTAGATGTGTTGGGGGAGGGGGGCATCATTCCATCCCAACACACCCAGTCGGTTGGCAGCACCTACAGTAAGCGTTTGGAGCAATGTAGAGATATTCCAGCTGCTCCAGCCAATGAGCCGGCTTCAATTGGATCTCGGCTCAAATGCCTCTACACAAATGCCCGTAGCATGGGGAACAAACAAGAGGAATTAGAGATGTGTGCACATCTATGGGGGTATGATATCATACGCATCACAGAAACATGGTGGGATGACACCTATGACTGGTGTGTTGGAATGGAAGGTTACAGACTCTTTAAGAAAGACAGGCCTGGTAGGCGGGGAGGGGGAGTTGTTATTTATGTTAGGGATAGGCTGGAGAGTATGGAACTCTGTCTGGGGACAGGTGAGCTGTCGACAGAGAGTTTGTGGGTCAGGGTTAAAGGGAGAACAGCGACGGGAGACATTATTGTGGGGATCTGTTACAGACCGCCTGACCAAGGGGCCTTGCTGGACAAAGCGCTCCATAGGCAGATAGGAGCAGCCTCACGCTCGCAGGCCCTTGTTCTCATGGGAGACTTCAACCACCCTGATGTCTGTTGGAGGGATGGTACGGCCCGGCACAAGCAATCCAGAAGGTTCCTCGATTGCGTGGAAGACAACTTCCTTCTGCAAGTAATAGAGGAGCCAACAAGGAGAGGTGCCATGCTTGACCTCGTCCTCACCAACAGGGAAGGGCTGGTTGGGAATGTGACACTCCAGGGCAGCCTTGATTGCAGCGAACATGAGATGGTCGAGTTTGAGATCCTCAGGAGAGTGAGAAGAGCGTGCAGCAAGCTCACTGCCCTGGTCTTCAAGAGAGCAGACTTTGGCCTCTTCAGGAACCTGCTCAGTAAGGTTCCATGGGATACAGCCCTAGAGGGCAGGGGGGCCCAAGACTGTTGGTTGATATTCAAGGATCACCTGCCGCAAGCTCAGGAGCGATGCATCCCAACTAGAAGGAAGTTCAGCAGGAGGGCCAGGAGACCTCCTTGGATGGATAAGGAGCTGCTGAGCAAAATTCAAAGGAAACAAGAGGCTTATAAAAGGTGGAAGCAAGGTCAGGCGACCTGGGAAGAATACAGGGGTGTTGTCCGGGAAGCTAGGGACCAGGTTAGGAAAGCTAAGGCCCACTTAGAATTAAACTTGGCTAGGGATGTTAAGGATAACAGGAAGGGATTTTATAGGTACATTGCCAATAAAAGACAGGTTAGGAACACCGTGGGCCTTCTCCAGAAGCTATCGGGAGAACTGGCTACCCTGGATTTGGAGAAGGCTGAGGTTCTTAATGACTTCTTTGCCTCAGTCTTTACCGGCAAATGCTCTGACCACACCACCCAAGTCTTGGAAGGCAGATGCAGGGACGGTGAGGGTGGGGACCCTGGGCCCACTGTGGGGGAGGATCTTGTTCGGGACCACCTTAGGAACCTGAATATATACAAGTCCATGGGACCGGATGAAATCCATCCGCGGGTCCTGAAGGAGCTGCAAATGAAGTTGCTAAGCCACTGTCCATCATATTTGAAAAATCATGGCAGTCAGGTGAAGTTCCCGATGACTGGAAAAAGGGAAATATAACCCCCATTTTTAAGAAGGGGAAAATGGATGAGCCGGGGAATTACAGACCAGTCAGTCTCACCTCTGTGCCTGGCAAAATCTTGGAGCGGATTCTCCTGGAAGGCATGCTAAGGCACATGAAAACCAATAAGGTGCTTGGGGACAGCCAGCATGGCTTCACTAAGGGGAAATCTGCCTGACCAATCTGGTGACCTTCTATGAAGGGGCAACGGAACTGATGGACAGGGGCAGAGCAGTTGATGTCATCTACCTGGACTTATGTAAAGCCTTTGACACTGTCTCACATGACATCCTTCTCTCTAAGTTGGAGAGACATTGATTTGATAGGTGGGCCACTCGGTGGATAAAGAACTGGCTGGATGGCCGCATGCGAAGAGTTGTCCTCAGTGGCTCAATGTCCAGCTGTAGACCAGTAACGAGTGGTGCCCCCCAGGGATCGATGTTGGGACCGGTCTTGTTCAACATCTTTGTGAGTGACATGGACAGTGGGATTGAGTGCGCCCTCAGCAAGTTTGCCGATGACACCAAGCTGTGTGGTTCGGTTGATACATTGGAGGGAAGGAATGCCATCCAGAGGGACCTTGACACGCTTGTGAGGTGGGCTGATGCCAACCTAATGAAGTTTAACCATGCTACGTGCAAGGTCCTCCACCTGGGTCAGAGCAATGCCAGGCACAGCTACAGGTTGGGCGGGCAGGAGATTCAGAGCAGCCCTGCGGAGAAGGACTTGGGGGTGTGGGTTGATGAAAAAATGAACATGAGCTGGCTTCAGTGTGTGCTTGCAGCCCAGAAAGCCAACGGTATCCTGGGCTGCATCAAAAGGAGTGTGACCAGCAGTCGAGGGAGGTGCTCCTGCCCCTTTACTCTGCTCTCGTGAGACCTCACTTGGAGTATTGTGTGCAGTTCTGGTGTCCTCAACATAAAAAGGACATGGAAGTGTTAGAACAAGTGCAGAGGAGGGCCACGAGGATGATCAGGGGACTGGAGCACCTCTTGTATGAAGATAGGCTGAGAAAATTGGGGCTGTTCATCCTGGAGAAGAGAAGGCTGCGTGGAGACCTCCTAGCAGCTTTCCAATACCTGAAGGGGGCCTATAGGGATGCTGGGGAGGGACTCTTCATTAGGGACTGTAGTGAGAGGACAAGGGGTAATGGGTTTAAACTTAAACAGGGGAGGTTTAGATTGGATGTGAGGAAGAAATTGTTTACTGTGAGGGTGGTGGGGCCCTGGAATGGGTTGCCCACGGAGGTTGTGAATGCTTCATCCCTGGCGGCATTCAAGGTGGGGTTGCACATGGCCTTGGATGGCATGGTTTAGTGTGAGGTGTCCCTGCCCCTGGCAGGGGGGTTGGAACTCGATGATCTTAAGGTCCTTTCCAACCCTTTCTATTCTATGATTCTATGATTCTATGATCCTCCGCCCATGTCCGTGTTCAAGGAGGGTTACAAGGCAAAGGGGTATGGGTGGTTGGAAAAGTTGTGGACACATAGAAAAACAGAGAAATCATGAGATGCTAGAAAAGACATCTCCCCTGAGCCCTTCCAGTGGATTGTTTTGTGAGAATACGCAAGCTCACCCTCAGTTCTTGCTGCCTTTGGGACCTGTTGTACCTTTTGTCTTCTGATGAGAGAAGACATAACTCTTGGCCTGAAGAGTAAAAATCACTTTGTCTGCACCAGAAGTTAGCTTGAATGGGAATTAAAAACACCAGACATTCAATACAGCAGAGCAGTGCTGCTCCATGGTTTAAGTCACGAGTAAGGAATATTGAATCTACTCAAAACTGGCAGAGGAAAGAGAGAAGGTAAAGAGAGGTAGGGGGTCATGACACAGACACACATTTTAAGTAGATGGATAGCAATTGCACAGACTGGAATTTGGCCAGATGAGAGAATGCTGAATACAGCGGGTGTGCGACATGTGCTATGGGCACCTTAGTGTCCAGCTGTGCTGTGACCTTGGTTTTGCTGCCAGAAGGCAGCAGCAGTTTGTGGTGTGCCCTGTTCCCATTTTCAGTAGAGTACCCAAGTGTGTCTAATCAACGGTATAACTCTGTAGACACATACATGCCTACATTGAGCACCTTTAATAAATTAATGTAGGAAGCATAGAGAGAGCTGCAGCTCCAAGACTTCAGATTCACTTTGAACTATATGTACAGAATGCACTGTCAACAGTTTCCCTGCCAAAGCCATAAACTATCTCAGCAAATAGACTAAATACACCTCCTCACAGAAGACATGAATCTCCCCTTTGGATTTCTCAGCTGTAATACAGAGGGACAAAGGCTTAGCTGGTGTAACTCAGCATAGCTCCAGGGCAGCCAGGGAAGCACCAGATTCATATTAGCTGGCCCCAGGGAAAAGACCAGAGCTAAGGGTAGAAGACAAAAGGTAAACTTTGTGAAAACATTTCTGAAACCTCTTGTGAATTAGGTTTAATAGCAACATAGCATCCAAGCTCCCATTGAATGTCGAAATCTGTCTGCTGGAGATTAAAGCGACAGCTTCAAAAAACCCAGCGAGATACAGAAATACAAACTTTGGATAAATGAAATGATTCATTTATTGACTAATTAATGCCACTGTTTGTTTAATCTCCAAATTCCATCACGTGCCGCAGGAGTGCTGAGCTTTTATAGATTGGGGCAGTGCAAAACACATTCCATATCCAAGAAAACCTTGCCAAAATCCCTGGCAATGCATCTTTTCTTTTTCTTTCCCCCCTCTCCCCTCTAATCCTTGTTTTGCTCTTGGTATTCATGGTAACAGTAACAGCTGTTGAACATGGCTTCGGGCTGTCTGACTCCCTTGGGAGAATTTATGTGTTTTTCTACTTCCTTTCCTTATTAGGAGGCAGGAATCTGTGACACCTATTAGAACAAGTATGCATAAAGGGTAATGACTGTGCAATTTATTAGTGGTCTGTTCTCCTTCAAGCAAGTCATCAACCATAAGCACACAGTGTGTGCCAGGGATCATGACTAAGTACAGTCTTGCTGTGCAGCAGGTGGGCAGCGGCAAAGCAACACTTCAGGGAGAAGTGTGGCAGGGGAGGTCAAATGCTGGTCTGTTTAAATAAACTTCTTAATTGATTATCAGTGAAGAGAAAACAGGAGGGATGGTGTTATTAAATGTTTAGCTTGAAGCCCCAAGTGAGGAAGGCAAATATCAGAGAACCAGGTCCTGTAATTCTGTGCCAAATCGTTGAATTCCACCAACAGTCTCAGGGTCATTGGTGCTGCAGAGCCCCACAGGCAATTTTCAGAGGGTGATGTGGCTGCAGAAGGCTGTCCAGTAAAAGTAAGTGACATAATGAGAGCTCGGCGAGTTCTGATATGTGATATAGTCATCCTGAGGTATTTCAATCATGTTATCATATTCACTCTTCCTTAAAACTTTTCCAAAAGTGAAAGTTAGGAGTTCTGATCTAGAAACTAATCACAGACGATAGTGACTGGCATTTCGGAAGAATGGAGAAGTCAGCAGACTCCACCTCATTTTTGAACATGAGGAACCTTGATTTATAATCCTCATGCTGGAGACTTGAATGCAACGGGTTGGCTTTGCCCAAGTTTGGGAACATTCACATCTGGTGTTAATCCTGGACCCATCTCTAATCTTGCAAGTCACATTTGGCCATTGCTTAGAGGCACTGTTCTTTCCAGTCCTGTGGTACATTAAGGTAGTTCAGTCTAAAGAAGGCGAGACTCTTGGGTTTATTTAAACATGACATGTCTTGGGTATTTGTAAGTATATTGCAGTCACTTGAGCAAACAGATGATTTTATTGGATGCTGCTCTGTCTGTGTCATCTAACAGAAATGCAGACATGGAAGAAATAAAAAGCAGAGATACACAGCCACATCTCCAAGAACCAGACCAGTCATGTGACAGCAATATTAGCAAAAGCAATTAACTTCTGCAGCAAGATTCAGCCTAACCAGTCTCAATCTGTTATTTCAATAAATGTCACACCCATTTTACCTCTCTATAGAGCAGGAGGCAAAATAATTGCCCTGAATTGCTGACAAGTGCGGGCTCAAACACATTGACTCCACCAGGTAAGATACATCAGAGAGAACAGCAGGACACTGCTCGTATTTTATTGTGTCAGATATTCTACCATAAAATCTGTACTAATTAATATAATAATATGTTAATATGACTTGAGTGATTAATTACCTATCTCATTAGTAGGCAGCTGAAAAAAACTTGCATGCAAGGGCAAAATTTCAAGCTAAACAGAGTATCTTCTCACTCATCCTGACATGCAGCTGGTCTGCTGCTGTGCTGTCCATATAGAGGCAAAATGAGAACAGTGATGACAATAAACCTGAAAACTCAGATTCTTTAAACTTTTTCTTTTTTTAAGAGTAGTCCCTTGGAAAATACTGCAATGAAAATATATTAATGTAAAGCTGGAAAAGGAAGATTCTAAACCCTGTTGAATTAAGACAATCACAAGGAAATGGAAAGGAAAGAGGGTCATGGGAAACCCAGTGCTGATGAAAACCAAGCACATATAGCACAGAATTTTGCCATTTTTTTGCAGATTGCTCATACAACCACAACAGGCATCAGGAGCTGCACAATACCTCTTCGATCAGGATTCTCAGTGATTAAATCTTCGTCTTCGAGCTAACAGCCAAATCTGTAGGCAACAGGGACGTCATTGTTTGATCTAATTAAGAGTTTGGGAGCCTCAACATAGGTAAAGCAGACAGGGGCCATAGGGATGAATAAGAATGCATGCAATGCATTAACAAGAATAACAGCTCTTTCTTGTAACTGGATAGAAGGAAATGATGTAGTTCCATCATATGATGGCTGTACTATTGCAGCTTCAGAGTAGGGCAGTGTTAACTCTGCACTTCAAGAAGCAGTGAGGTTTAGCGTGCATAGACTCTGCATGACTTCTGCACCACCCCTTGCATGTCTATGCGCAGTGTCACTTCTCAATAGGCTGATTACTGTGGGATATATGGGCTCAGTCACCATGTAAAACGTACAGGGAAATATATGTGTGTTCTGTCTCTCCATTCCACGCCTTCTACATAGGATGTCTTGTATTAAGGCAAAACGTAGCACAGATGATATGTGTTGATTGGTAAGTGCTGCCAGAATATCCAATTCTCTTACTTACACTTCAGAGCCCCACTGCACGGGGTTGTTTTTTGCACTACAGCTATTACAGTTAAGTGTGATAATTATCAAAATGGCTCTGCATGCATAAGAAAGTGAATGATAGAGGAAGGAAAAGTAGGGCAGTCAGTGATGTGCAGTTTCCACCAGTGCAAGTGAGGACAATGCACTGCTCTCTCTCTGTTAGAAGGCATTTTTATTTCCCAGGATGACTTTCCTGCATGGAAGTGGGTCTTGCTTCAGCCACTGATGAGTATCCTGACAATACTTCCGTCATCTGAAATCATAGAATCATAGAATAGTTAGGGTTGGAAAGGACCTTAAGATCACCGAGTTCCAAACCCCCTGCCATGGGCAGGGACACCTCACACTAAACTATGCCACCCGAGGCTATGTCCAACCCCACCTTGAACACCGCCAGCGATGAAGCATTCGCAACTTCCCTGGGCAACCCATTCCAGTGCCTCTCCACCCTCACAGTAAACAATTTCTTCCTCATATCCAATCTAAACTTCCCCTGTTTAAGTTTGAACCTGTTACCCCTTGTCCTCTCACCACAGTCCCTAATGAAGAGTCCCTCCCCAGCATCCCTATAGGCCCCCTTCAGATATTGGAAGGCTGCTATGAGGTCTCCACGCAGCCTTCTCTTCTCCAGGATGAACAGCCCCAATTTTCTCAGCCTATCTTCATATGGGAGGTGCTCCAGTCCCCTGATCATCCTCGTGCCCTCCTTTGCACTTGTTCTAACAGTTCCATGTCCTTTTTATGTTGAGGACACCAGAACTGCACACAATACTCCAAGTGAGGTCTCACGAGAGCAGAGTAGAGGGGCAGGATCACCTCCGTCGACCTGCTGGTCACGCTCCTTTTGATGCAGCCCAGGATACCGCTGGCTTTCTGGGCTGCAAGCACACACTGCCGGCCCATGTTCATTTTTTCATCAACCCACACCCCCAAGTCCTTCTCTGCAGGGCTGCTCTGAATCTCCTCCCCACCCAATCTGTAGCTGTGCCTGGCATTGCTCCAACCCAGGTGTAGGACTTTGCACTTAGCATGGTTAAACTTCATCAGGTTGGCATCAGCCCACCTCACAAGTGTGTCAAGGTCCCTCTGGATGGCATTCCTTCCCTCCAACTTATCAACCGAACCACACAGCTTGGTGTCATCGGCAAACTTGCTGAGGGCGCAGTCAATGCCACTGTCCATGTCACCCACAAAGATGCTGAACAAGACCGGTTCCAACACCGATCCCTGAGGGACACCACTCGTTACTGGTCTCCAGCTGGACATTGAGCCACTGAGCACTACTCTTTGCATGCAGCCATCCAGCCAGTTCTTTATCCACCGAGTGGTCCACCTATCAAATCGATGTCTCTCCAACTTAGAGACAATGATGCCATGTGAGACAGTGTCAAACACTACACAAGTCCAGGTAGATAACATCAACTGCTCTGCCCCTGTCCATCAGTTCAGTAACCCCATCATAGAAGGTCACCAGATTGGTCAGGCAGGATTTCCCCTTAGTGAAGCCATGCTGGCTCTCGCCAAGCACCTTTTTGTTTTCATGTGCCTCAGCATGCCTTCCAGGAGAATCTGCTCCAAGATTTTGCCAGGCACAGAGGTGAGACTGACTGGTCTGTAATTCCCCGGCTCATCCATTTTCCCCTTCTTAAAAATGGGGGTTATATTTCCCTTTTTCCAGTCATCGGGAACTTCACCTGACTGCCATGATTTTTTCAAATATGATGCACAGTGGCTTAGCAACTTCATTTGCCAGCTCCTTCAGGACCCGTGGATGGATTTCATCCAGTCCCATGGACTTGTATACATTCAGGTTCTTAAGATGGTCTTGGACCAGATCCTCTCTTACAGTGTGCCCAGGGTCTTCATTCTCACTGTCCCTGCATCTGCCTTCCAGGACTTGGGTGGTGTGGTCAGAGCATTTGCCGGTAAAGACTGAGGCAAAGAAGTCATTAAGAACCTCAGCCTTCTCCAAATCCAGGGTAGCCAGTTCTCCCAATAACTTCTGGAGAAGGCCCACGGTGTCCCTAACCTGTCTTTTATTGGCAATGTACCTATAAAATCCCTTCTTGTTATCCTTAACATCCCTAGCCAAGTTTAATTCTAAGTGGGCCTTAGCTTTCCTAACCTGGTCCCTAGCTTCCCGGACAACATCCCTGAATTCTTCCCAGGCCGCCTGTCCTTGCTTCAACCTTTTATAAGCCTCTTGTTTCCTTTGAATTTTGCTCAGCAGCTCCTTATCCATCCAAGGAGGTCTCCTGGCCCTCCTGCTGAACTTCCTTCTAGTTGGGATGCATCGCTCCTGAGCTTGCAAAAGATGATCCTTGAATATCAACCAACAGTCTTGGGCCCCCCTGCCCTCTAGGGCTGTATCCCATGGAACCTTACTGAGCAGGTTCCTGAAGAGGCCAAAGTCTGCTCTCTTGAAGACCAGGGCAGTGAGCTTGCTGCACGCTCTTCTCACTCTCCTGAGGATCTCAAACTCGACCATCTCATGTTCGCTGCAATCAAAGCTGCCCTGGAGTGTCACATTCCCAACCAGCCCTTCCCTGTTGGTGAGGACGAGGTCAAGCATGGCACCTCTCCTTGTTGGCTCCTCTATTACTTGCAGAAGGAAGTTGTCTTCCACACAATCGAGGAACTTCCTGGATTGCTTGTGCCGGCTGTACCATCCCTCCAACAGACATCAGGGTGATTGAAGTCCCCCATGAGAACGAGGGCCTGTGAGTGTGAGGCTGCTCCTATCTGTCTATAGAGCACTTCAACCACCAACTCCCCTTGGTCAGGCAGTCTGTAACAGATCCCTATAATAATGTCACCCATCGCTGTTCTCCCTTTAGCCCTGACCCACAAACTGTCTATTGACTTCTCACCTGTCCCCAGACAAAGTTCCATACTCTCCAGCCTATCCCTAACATAAATAGCAACTCCCCCTCCCCGTCTGCCGGGCCTGTCTTTCCTAAAGAGCCGGTAACCTTCCATTCCAACACACCAGTCATAGGAGCCACCCCACCATGTTTCTGTGATGCGTATGATATCATACCCCCATAGATGTGCACACATCTCTAATTCCTCTTGTTTGTTCCCCATGCTACGGGCATTTGCATAGAGGCATCTGAGCCGAGCTCCACCTGAAGCCGGCTCATTGGCTGGAGCTGCTGGAATATCTCTACATAGCTCAGAACATTTACTATAGGTGCTGGCCAGTGACCATCATTTTGCAAGTGTCCTACAGCAATCCAAACAACACTGAAGTCAGATTTTTGATCAAGTACTTGTCACTCAATTAATCCAGGCACATTAGCAGCATCTCTGTCAGATCCAAAGGTGGTTAGCTGGTAATGAATGACAACAGAACTTTTCCATGTATTAAAAATATCTTTCTGGTAGCCTACAAATGTACATTGTCCTTTCCTTTCTTTCAACCAAAGGTATAGGATCTAGATGCCTGCCTTAATGACCATAGGAGGTATATATTTTTTTCTTTTGTGCTAACTTTAGTTTATAGTTTCCAACGCAGAGGAAGATAATCCTGAAGATCTTTCAGTCTTCAGGCGACTATTCATCTGTATTGACAAAGGATCCAAATTATGAGACTGACAGATTAATCCAAAAAAGACAATGAAGGAGGAGTTTTGAAGATGATGCTGGTTACTGAGGTCTCATTTTAGGAATTAGGTTAATTTAATGCTCATAAAAGACACTATAATGACAGCCCTCAAGACGAAGAAGTCTCCCTCTGTTCACAGAACAGGCTCAAGATCTTGCAATGTTTTGGCACCACTACATGTTTTATTTACTTGTCAGGGTATACACCCTGTACGCAGCAGCTATGTTTGATAATGTTTTGTGTGAATTGTAGAATCACGGAATCATTTAGGTTGGAAAAGACCTTTAAGATCAATGAGTCCAACCATTAACCTAGTACTGCCAAGTCCACCACTAAATTGTGTCTCTGAGAACCACATCTGCTTGTTTTTTTAAGCACCTCCAGGGATGCTGACTCAAACACTTGCATGGGAAGCCTGTTCCAGGGGTTGACATCCCTTTTGGTGAAAAAATATTTCCTAATATCCAATCTAAACCTCCCTTTTCACAGCTTGTGGCCATTACCTCTTGTCTTATCGCTTGTTACTTGGGAGAAGAGGCTGACCCCCACTTCACTACAACCTCCTTTCAAGTAGCTGTAGAGAGTGATAAGATCCCCCTGAGCCTTCTCCTCTCCAGACTAAGCAACCCCAGTTCTCTCAGCTGCTCCTCATCACACTTTTGCTCCAGATCCTTCACCAGCTTTGTTGTCCTTTTCTGGACTCGCTCGGGGACCTCCATGTCTCTCTTGTAGTGAGGGGCCCAGAACTAAACACAGGATTTGAGGTGCAGCCTCACCAGTGCTGAGTATGTCAGGACAATCACTGCCCTGGCCCTGCTGGCTGCACTATTTCTCTCTTGTCACACTGTAGTCCTGCTTGCTAAGAATTTGACTTTATATGCACAGGAGCTGAAAAGAGAGCTCATGTAGCTGGCGCTGAGCTTTACCTTTGAGACCATAATTTCTTCTGGGCCGGGTAGAGGAATCAAGCAAACTCTCAGGGGGAGAAGCAGTTGATGATTCTGTACCACTTGGTGGCGTATGGTACAGAAGTCCCGCTGGGAACAGCATCAGCCCTGCAGGAACAACCAGGGGAATCTAATGCTGGTTTTGTGCCTCTCTGTCTGCTATGTGCCAGCGGGACTAGCTCTGACAGACTCACACCAGTACGCACCAAGACAACCAAACTCTAGCTTCTGCTCTACCAAACTGCCAGGATGGTGATAATTTTTGATTGCTTTTATTTTTGACTGGATCTGAAGTTGCAATATGGAGGTCTAAAGGTTTGTATCCCACTTACCAGACCCCTAAGTCATTCAGTGTCTCAAATGAACTCTCATCTTGCCAAGTAAGACCATCCTTAAAAATGTATTTGGTATCTGTCTCCTTACAAATTCTGTGTACACACAATATATACAATAGTAAAATATGTGTTTATATAAAATATTACATTTTGCATTGATATTTATATTCAAGCAAGCACAGTTCTAAATAGAAAGACTACACGTGTAATGTATGTGTATAGTACATTGACAAGATTTACATAAACATTATACTGCTAGGATAAATGTACAGATGTTCTCTGTGCATGTAAGACATGCTAAGATCAGCAGTTACAGTATCATTGCTATTGGGCTTAGCTGGTAAAAGGTATGAGCATGTGAGTTAATAAACCTCCACAGTCCCAGTCTGTGAAAGCAGGAATTCGAAAAGAAAGGAATAAGTCTATTTCCCACTCAGTCTGTGAAAAATTCAAGCATTGATGCAGGACCATGAGACATACTAACTCCAAATATCTTGTGCTCAATGGCTCAATGTCCAGCTGGAGACCAGTAATGAGTGGTGTCCCTCAGGGATCGGTGTTGGGACCGGTCTTGTTCAACATCTTTGTTGGTGACATGGACAGTGGCATTGAGTGTGCCCTCAGCAAGTTTGCCGAAGACACCAAGCCATGTGGTTCAGTGGATATGCTGGAGGGAAGGAATGCCATCCAGAGGGACCTTGACAAGCTTGTGAGGTGGGCTGATGCCAACCTGATGAAGTTTAACCACGCCAACTGCAAGGTCCTCCACCTGGGTTGAAGCAATCCCAGGCACAGCTACAGGTTGGGCAGAGAGGAGATTCAGAGCAGCCCTGCAGAGAAGGACTTGGGGGTGTTGGTCGATGAAAAAGTGAACATGAGCCGGCAGTGTGTGCTTGCAGCCCAGAAAGCCAACCGTATCCTGGGCTGCATCAAAAGGAGCGTGACCAGCAGGTAGAGGGAGGTTTTCCTGCCCCTCTACTCTGCTCTTGTGAGACCTCACTTGGAGTATTGTGTGCAGTTCTGGTGTCCTCAACATAAAAAGGACATGGAACTGTTGGAACAAGTGCAAAGGAGGGCACGAGGATGATCAGGGGACTGGAGCACCTCTCGTATGAAGATAGGCTGAGAAAATTGGGGCTGTTCAGCCTGGAGAAGAGAAGGCTGCGTGGAGACATAATAGCAGCCTTCCAATATCTGAAGGGGGCCTATAGGGATGCTGGGAAGGGACTCTTCATTAGGGACTGTGGTGAGAGGACAAGGGGTAACGGGTTTAAACTTAAACAGGGGAAGTTTAGATTGGATATGAGGAAGAAATTGTTTACTGTGAGGGTGGAGAGGCACTGGAATGGGTTGCCCAGGGAAGTTGCGAATGCTCCATTGCTGGCAGTGTTCAAGGTGGGGTTTGCCATAGCCTTGGATGGCATGGTTCAGTGTGAGGTGTCCCTGCCCTGGCAGGGGGTTTGGAACTCGATGATCTTAAGGTCCTTTCCAACCCTAACTATTCTATGATTTTATGATCTTTAGGATTCATTTTTGCCTCAAATGAATGTGCGCTTCTTGCACTTAACTGAGGATATCCAAAATAATCTGAGGTGCTTTCCTGGCCTGATACCACCTGCATGTGGGCATGAGCTGGGTGGTTATGCCAGATGAGAGCAGAAGATGTGGGGACCTGTCTGGCAAGCTGTCTGTGAGCACAGAGTAAAATGCATAAGACCAGAATCAACTGACTTTTTTGAAATTTTGCCTGCCAGTTCTGTAAATCCTAAAATCCCAACCAACCTGCTCAGCTGACTTCTCAGTTGTATTGGATTGTTCTCTAAATTTCAACCCAGTTCCTGTCCAGCTGTGTCCAAACAGACACTGCAACAAGCTTTATGAAATTCATATCAAAGAAAAACATGCCTAATTCAAATACTCCACACAGACTGCACATACCTAGCTGACACTGCAGGCCCTTTGTATCCCAGACACAAATTCCCTTGCCTGTTTGCAGTCTGCCTTCAGGAGTTCTGGACTTTAGGACAGCTTGCTAGGAGTTCTTTTCTCTGCTTTTTTCAATGCAGAAACTGCAGTTCTACTGAAAAACAAAAGAAGCAGAAAGAGGTGACCGATATTTGTGTTTAAATGCAAATGTGTAAATGTGTGCCTTCTACCTGGGAAAAGATGGCTCAAAGCACAGCGAAGATGTGACCCTCCCCAGACCAAGAGAAGCTGTGTCCTTCTGAGAGGTGATCCCTCTTTTCCCCTTGTGACTGAATACAATATTCACATCCTCTACATTTTTATTTTTTTTTCCTCAGAAGAATTACTTCTTCCTATAATTAAATCCCTGTGATCATTTGGCAGCACTTATATTAGTCAGAGAGATGTTTATACAGTGCCTCAAGTATCAACAAGACAGAGATGCAAGCCAAAGCATGATTTAAGAGAGTACCTGATTTTTCTGTTTACGTGTTTCCCTTTCTAGGCAGTGAAAATGCAGATATGAGAAAAAGACTGATATCCTTGTTATTAGCTTTCTGAGCTTCATGCTTAATTTTTACTTTCATAAAATTGGCAGGTGATGATTAAGAAAGGTTGCATCACAAGCACCCTTGACTCCACTTTCTGCCTCCCAGTGACAGAATATGTGGGATGGAGAGGATCAAAAGCCAGAGAAAGCAACTGTATAAACAGTTCAGGTGGTGATTGGCTTCATTAGGCAGCAGAATATTTCAAGACTATTGATAATATTTAATTAAGGAGACGTGGCCTTATTTCATCAAGCAGACATGACTAATACCGAAGTCTTTTTATAGCATACATTTAATTTAGGCACTCGCCCCCAGTGACTGAAGTAACGTAGGGTCTGGTTCTCATTTATTCCTAGTCTCTATACGAATACTAACTTTCTAGCCATAAACAGCCAGTGGGCTTATTGCAGGCATCAGAGAGCATGTGATCCTTCTGGAGGGATTTGAAATCTATAAATAAAACAGCATTAGAGAGTCTGCATGTCTACTTCGAGACACAGGACAAGAAAACAGAAAAATGATGGCTCTTCATTGCCTTTTAAGAAACAACAGCAAAATGTGCAAACCAGTACACCACACAAGGCATGTCTACAAATCACGTTTAATAAGTAGAGCTGAAGGAATATTTTCTCCTCAAAGTAGTAATGACAGCCAAGCATTTCTTCAGAGCACTTCAGGCTGTAGTTTTAAAAATAAAAAGGGTATTTCAGGTCGTCAAAACAAAATAGTTTGTTTCCTTTCTTAAGTTTCCAGTTTTCAACAAAAATGTAAACTCTTCTCATGAAAACTTCTATTTAATATAATTTTCTGGCCAACAAACATTGTGATGGACGCTGTTGCATTGTCTATTCCCATACTGAAATGTCAAAAAACAGTTTATCACACTGAAATACTTTTCTGGAATGATATGTTTCAAAACAGCTTTCACTTTAAAAACTAAAACTTCCTATATTGTAAGTAATGCAATAACTTTTAGAAAATATTTGGCAGCTGTTCATGAAAAGTCACTTTTTCCAAAGTTTTTTCTCCTAAATACTTTCATACGCATAGGATGCAGTCTAATTGCTTTCAGCATTTACACATTAGAATGGAATGACTCTGAAGAAGCTGTCTATTGCCTTGGGTAAAGAATATAATATTGAAACTCCTAAGGAGTTCCTGCTACATTTAACCCTTTAATAAACTTCCTTAGATACTATTTTTAAGGTTTTTAATGCCTGCGAAGTAGACCCTGAAGAAACCCAAAACTGACTAAAGTTGGAGCTGTATGATTAGACAATTAGCAACTATATTTGGGCAAGGTGAGATCAACTTCCAGTTTAGTCCATTTCTGTGCTTTTCCAGCCTGTAATGCATTGCTCTGAACTGGTTTCATCTCCCTGTATTTTCCCTCTCTGCTGCCCAGCCCCTGCAGTGGAGTGTAGAAGAGGACCTGGGGAAAAGCGAGGGAAGGAGAACTGACAAGTGGTCTGAGAAAGGGAATTAGGATGGTTTTGGTGCCATGCTGAAGAGAAGGGTCTTCTGCAGTTAACCTTAAAAACATTAGGAAGCTTTTGTGTCTGTTTTTACTAAAGATTAGCAGTAAACCTTAAAGGCTGATACGACTCTAGTGTGGGCTGATAAGCCTCAGAAATATCTTCCTGCTTTTTCTCCTGAAGGCTGTGGAGACATTTCTGCAGCATTATTCCTGTGGAGCTCAGATAAGCTGGAACACCAGAGCAAGTCTTGTGTACTTATCAGTCAGTGAAAGCTTCAGTTCAAATGAAGCACTAGTTTAGAAGCTCATCAATCACTTTTTTTAGTTTCCAAGAGATAAGCCAGGCAAAGTTTATTAAAAGCAGTTGCTGCACGATTGAAATGTAATTAAAGAGACATACTGTCCATAGCCACCAGCTGTGTTATGTGTCAGGTTATGAACACACTACTTTTATATAGATGTTCTGGGGTTGTGCTCTTCCTATATATTGTTTCTGAAGCTGAAGATGCTCTGAATGAAGGTAAAGGCTTGCATTTATCACCATTTATCAGTTTAAAGATCAGATGTGTTAGTATCCCAAAGTGCTCATTGCATCAATCTTATAGGGGCCCTTATTCTTCCTTGCTTCCTTTACCTGTGGGAAGATAGGAGAGGCTTGGGATTTACTGTGACCCTATCTGGCAAGCTCACTGCTGGCCAGCCCCATGATTTGCACTCATCTGAGCACGCTGGAGGACAAGATTCATCTCCTCAGAGAAGATACTGCCTCCAGGGGTAAGGAGTCATGAGGTACCCCAGAATTTCAGTCCCGCTCCATCAACCTAGCTCCAAAATGGCGGGGCAGGGAGGTTATATTTTTTCTGATTTTTTTAATCACATCATGAAGTTCCTCAGTAGGGCGAAATTCTCACTTAAATCATACAAAATGGCCCAAATGATCCAGCAGCAAAGTAAGTTTTCTTTTCCTTTGATATTTGACAGGTCCTTTTTGTTTTGGGGGGTTGCCCATAGTGCAGTGCAGTAAGGTGCACCCTTACTACCCTATCTTGCTCTCCAGAAGGTTTATTCCTGGTAGAAAGGATCCTCTCGAAGACAACCACATAGAAAAAGCACAATTTCTTTTGCTTTGTTTGTTTCTGTGTGTATCTTTTCACCTGCTGAGCCATTAACTCAGTTCTGCCTCTGAGTTATTTACTGACCCTTCAGGTGCCAAAGTGTTCAGTGAAACAAAAAATCCAGATGCCTACAAGATTTCTTCCCAGCAGATTGCAAAGTAAGTTTTGAAGTCTTACTTTCGTTTTCTGTCAGCTGTGCCCCTTGTCAACAGGGCATAAGTTCCACAGAGTCAATTTTCATATATGAATATAAAATGCAATGCACAACGCTTGTGCAGTTCTGTGATTAACATTTCAAATAATAATAACAACTTCAAAGAAGAAAAAAGTTCCTCTTGTCTGTCTAAGGACTAAAGAGTCTTCCCTTCTCATAATAGCCAGGGGAGGAGGGAGCCAAGGTCTCCATTAATTGTGCACAATGAGACTCTTCTTGCAGTGCTCCTCAGGGCAGTTAAGAAAGTCAGCTATTACCCAGAACCATGAAAGGGCTAAAGACTGGAAAAGGGGGAGCCCGAAGGGCCATGAATAAAACCCATCCCTGTTAGGAAACCAGTCTCATCAGGCTCTAACCAGTGAGGAATCAGCTGTGCTGCCACAGCCCGAAATATTTAAATCCTGGTGACAGACAAGATGTAAGCCATGTGAGGTGTATTTCAGGCTGCTGTCAAGGAGGAACTGTTTGATTTTGTGAGAAGAATGAGCTGAGATAGTGAAAGACTGGGAGAGGCAGCAACGGAGTTATTAATTATTGCACTTCTCAGAGCCTTTATCTGCTGTCTTAGAAAGTCATAATTTAGGCACAGGAGGGGGAGTCCTGCTGCCAGTGTTGATCCGGCCATGTTCCTCAAAGATGCCTGCCAGCTCCCAATCCCCTGAAGCCCTGCTGGGGAGGAAAATCCAACTCTGTGCCAAGCAAGGGGGCTCAGTGTGATTGCTAGAACAAGGTCACTAAAAATATAAAGACAGGGCCAACATCACTTAACTCTCATTAAATACTTAGATGCGCTTGGCTCTGTGCTCCAGTAGACACCAAAGCCACTTCAGCTCCTTTCCTTTCTCAGAGTCAGTACCCATCATTCAAACCTCACCTGCTTGGCATTGTTTTCAGACCTCACCAAGAAGCTTGGTGGTGCTTTTTGTAAAACAGACCTGTTTAAGCAAAGGAATACCTGCAGTCTGTAAAAGATGATGCATCATCTTTCACTTAAATAAAGAACGATGGAAAAGGTATCTAAGAAAGCAGGCAAAAGCTGTCATCATTCTACACTGAGTGACAAGTAATTATTTCCAGCATTTCAAATCTCAGATAACACATCTGTGGGTCACAGAATCTAATAGAAATTCACCACTTCTGTGCTAGCAAGTAGATGCAGGGGAAAAGAAACTTCTTACTTTTTTAGTTATGCTATATTTCTCAAAATCCATCCTTTTCAATTCCATACTTGAAATGGAAGAGTCCCAAAGGAAAGCAAAATATAGGTCAGAAACACATTTTTGACAATTTAAGAAAATATTTTTTTTTGGCTAAGAGCAGGATGCTACCATCTCAAACACATCATGGAGCCACACTGTGAACACCCCGCTGTTGCTTTTCGGAAAGGAAAACCATACTTGCGCTACAAATTATTATTATGTTAGAGCATGCACTGTGGTCTATGTCCAGGATTTCCAGATATGGAGGAGTCCATGCTGAAATTCTTTGCAGACATAAATCTTGCACACCCCTGTAGCGAATCAAATTTACTGCATGCTTACCACAGCCAGAGATGCTTAGGCCCACAAAAACAGTGTGTCCTTGTGCTAGACACCTTGCAAAGGCAGAACAGGATGAAGTGCCTGTCTCTCAGAGATTAAAGCCAAGATAAAGAAGAGTAATAAAGAGTGAAAGAAGAATATATGTGAAAGAAGAACTAAGGGAAGGACTGAAAGAGATTACAGGAAATAGCTATGCTAAATGAGGAAGAAAACACGTTTCCTTCCTTGGGGGATACAAGTAATGATTAGTCCTGCACAAACTTCTTGCTGCAATTTCTCTTGCCGGCTATTCCACACAGTTTTTTCCAAATACCGAACTGCTACAGAGCACAAGTGGTTTGGTGTGAGGTGATGCCTCTTGAAGGTGAAGAAGTCTTTGTGTTTCCTGGTACCGGAGAAAGTCTGAGAGAGCTGGAACCAGCTTGGTCCTAATTTATTCTGTCTTGCCCAAATACTGTTGAGCAGAAGATAGAGCGAGATTGGCATATCCATTTCATGCAGGCAAACTGCTCTGCAGCTGAAGAGGATCAAAGATCTGGCACTTTTAAAGATCTGGCACAGACGTCTGAAAATAGTGGCCAGAGTAACATTAGCTTTTATTTTCCCCTAATTTTTTTCCTCCCTTTTAAACTGTGTTATAAAATAACTGTAGAAATACACTTATAATGCTTAAACCATTCTATGATTCTACTATTCTAACACAGTAGAATGCATATTATGTGTATTCTAACATAAAATATATGCTTAATATACAACTTCTTCCTTTGCATTTCAACAGCTTCCTTTTTTTCATGTTTAAAACTAGGACCTGATTTTATCCATGCCCTATTGAATGTGTAGACAGTATTGGGCTCCAATACTGTGACTTTGGTCCTTTTTCAGAGTTTGTATATTGATGTTCACTTTAGCAGAAAGTTCTGGAAGAACATGAGCTATACATTCAAATCATATCACCTAGACTTTGGTTGTGAATTCCTGATCAGCTGAGAATGAAATAGGCCTTTTCACTCATTTACAAACAGTCTGACCACCTCCCCTACTCAGACTTGTTCTATTAATAGGCAGGTGAGACCAAAATTGAGAGAACAGCCCAAGACCGGCAGCTGACCTTGGTCATTTGTGGCATGGCCTTTCTCAAGGAAATATGGAATGTATGGTTTCAGGTTTTACTTGACTAGAGCCTGACTGAACCATGATAGCCGAAAATCACCTCTTACCTAGATAACAAAGCTTTTATTTATAAAAATGCCAATGACAGCAACTTTTTATTAAATTCATATGGTAATATTCCCCAAGATTCCTCCATGAGATACAGATGGAGAAGTTATATTCTGCCTTTCAGACAGCTTTAAAAATGAGCAGCTGCTGCTCAGTTATGTGCTTGATAAATGCATTTCATTTTATTTCCTGCCATGCATAAAACTCAGTCAAACCCTGTCTGTTCATTGTATGTTGAGGCAGGGTATGCATATGTGTAACTATCTGTATACGTTAATGGATAAACTTTATCCGCCTACTTTACATAAAAATAAGAATTGTGCTATTTAGCAGCTTATATTTCACCTCTGAAATCAAGTATTATTGCTTTTGTTTTCCCCTGTTTCTGTAGCAGTCTCATTTATTTTTTCTTTTTTTGTCCCTGACTCTCTCCATTTATTTATTGAGCTACACTTTCTTCCTGACTATGCTTTTCCTTTTTTAACATCTCCCATCCTTCATTGCTGCATTATACAAGAAGTTTTAATGTGTTTCTCTGTGCCTGCATAGTTTCTGGTTGGAAAGCACATAAATATATGAAATCTTTTCTTTATTGTCCTGGCATAAACACCATGTGCATCTTGCGAATACTCAGTCCTGTTGTTCAGCCATGTTTGTCTGTCATCTGCTGTGGCTAGTCAGTGAGCGCAAATGAAGTTGTGGATACCACAAGCAGGCAAAGCTAGGAGTCATACGAAGACATCCATTTCAATGGAAAATATAGCTCTGACTATTTTCAATTTCAGAATCCCTTATAAGAAACTGTGCAGCAGCAGCAGCTAAACCAGTGCATTTTAGGTGGCACACAGTTGTTTAACTTCTTATGACAGAAACTGTGGCTTCTCTCTATGCTTCTCCCCCCTCAGTTGACGTCATGCCATTGGTTCCAAATGTACGTTCAAGAGGACCCTGAAAGTAAATAAATATGCTGAAAATCCAGAGTTTTGACAATTAATTCTCCATCTCCTGGAAATTACTTTCCAACTTTCTCAAATAAGAAAAAGATTTATGATGGGAATTTCCTGGGCTTGGTCAGACATTGAGTGGAATATTTGGGTAAGTGTTACGGAAAATATGTGCTCTGAATTTTGAGATGAGGAGTTGCAGATTGAGAAAGATTCTGTCCTCAAACCTAACTCACATTCATCTTCTACTTCCAGAACAAAAGCCACTCTTGTTACCCTAAATTTTGAATTTTGCCCTTTCATGAAGGCTACACCTGAGGTTGTAACATAATTTCTTTCCAATTCTTTACGGCTCAGAAAACATTTATTGGGTATTTTTACAGTTTTTCCATTGGCTCAAAGCAAATAGGTACCCCAATTCAGGAGGTCTTTCTTTTTGTCTTTAGAAATGAAAGCACACTAGGATATATACATATATATATTCATGTTGATTTGGAAACTACTTCCTACTTCAGTGTTCTAGGAAAGCCTCCTGTCCTTTAGGATCTTGATGTTTTACCATGTTCTTCTGACCGCCTCTCACTCAATTTTGCACGTATCACAGAAGAGCTTTCCTACTAGAGTGCACTCTTCTTCAGGAAAGCAAGCCTTTCCTGGTCTTTCAGGCATTAGTAGGAAGCCTTTTGTACCTTAGTTCATAGGACATATGTTCAGGTATTGAAACACTTCAGTTTGTATCTTCTAAACATTTTGCAAATAACGAAATAAAAAAAAAAAAAAAAAGAAAAGAATACCTTGAAGAAAAGAAGAACCATTATTCAAGATATTTGCTTTAGAAATGTTTGTTTGGGTAGTATTTGTCACTGGAATGCCAAGCAACAGCTTTTAAACCAAATAACGTTACTTTCCTCTGTACCTCTTATTGGAGGCTCAAGATCAACTTAGCCCACTCAACTGTTATTAAATATTACTAAGAGTCTTGTAGGAAAATAATTACAACTTTCACCACAAAACTGAAACCTCTAAGAATGCATTAGCCTAGGGAAAGCTAAACAACCCTCTGGCTGAGCCAAAAGCCTTCTGGAGAGAGGGCAGAGATTTCAATTTTTAGCAGACAGCTATAAGAAGAGTTCATTTTTATAATTTTCCCAATTAAGGACTAATGAAAAGAAGCAGCAAAACAAAAATGACTGTGTTTTCACCTTACAAGAAAACAGCTGGACTTATGTCTTTGATTCATGCTGAGGAAACAAGCGGAGAGTGGCCTAGGACTTTAACAAGAAACAAAGCAGTTGATTTGAAATCCAAAGGCAGAACTTGCTCACAGACATCCCCATTTCCTGCCTCCAGCAGCTCCTGAAAACAAAGCAGATATTCATCCACACTGGCAGCCACCACACATGCCACCCTTCAGCATGTCCCCAGCTGCCCAGCACTGCATCTCAGCCCCCCACCTGCCCCGGCCAAGCCCCTGCCATGCCTGGCAAGGGATGCACTAGTTCACTTGATGGCCTCAGTGGAAACACCCCAAAAATACCCTGAAATGACACCGGTACCTCAGGACCAAAGGGTCAGGGAGGGATCAAGTGGCGGAGACACCCGAGTGTAGGTGGGAGGAGGAATGAGCTGGGAATTGACTGGGATACAGAAGATGCTGATCCCATTTCTGACTTTTGTGGGGCTTAGGCTACTTGCATACCCTCCTTGCTCTGCCACAGGGATAGGCTTCTCTTCCTCGCAGCTGCTGTCTGCCCTGCATTCCCAGTCAAGGGATGTCACTTTGCATTGCAGTCATAATGGGTTACTTCCATAGGCCTCTCTTCCTACCAACCTCCTTTCTTCCTGATTGTGTTTTGGCATTTTCTAAAGCTTTGCCTGCTGTTCTGGGCCATTGTCTGTCCTTTCTTGCCTGGACTTTGCAGTGCAGTCCAATGGAACTGGAATTATTGCAGGATCCTCAAGAAAGGATACCACCCAGTACTGTGTAACACCTCATAGGATCAGGCTTGTGATCATCTGCGTTGCCTGGCACTCAGGTGGGACCAGCAACTCATATTGGATCATGAATATCACTGTGAAAATAGTTAATATTAATACTAATAAATAAAAATAATAACAATAACAATGCAATTTTGCCCAAATTTGCAGTACCTGCTCAAACAGGACTTAATGGTAATCCTTACCAGGAATCCACTCAGTCATCTATTGAAAGGAAGAAAAAAGAAGCACTTGATGCTTCAGCTGATCAGCCTGGGAAAGATGAGAAATGGTAAAAAATGAGCACAGTGTAATGCTCAGCATGCTGTGCTGCAGCAGAGCAGACACTGTGTCTCCAGGGAGCCCAGAGATTCCCAGTTTCTGTCTTCTGGCCTAGCAAGAAATGCTCCCCTGTCCTTCTGTGGCTTTAATTTGAGGGTTTTGGCTATGCTTTGCATGATGAATATTGAGACCATTAGGACAAATTCCTGCATTCTGCATTTTTGAGGAGTACATTTTCCTCCCTAGGTGCTGTGTTCATGAATGTATCCATCTCTAACAGCTCAGTATCACTCTGGATCGTCAAGCCTGAGATCCACAGATCTCTAATTTCCAATTGGAGTAAGTATTGCAGTTTACTTTTGTTCTCAGTAATAACATTTTCTTGAACTAACTATACTCCATTTTGGCTAAACAGAGTCCTGAAAGACGTTGTTCAGATTTGTTTTTTTGGGAATGGTTTTGGCCAGACTCACATCTGAAAACAAGTTGAGACTGAAATTTAGACATCATGGAAGCAACTGCTGTCACAGATTTAATCTCAAAGAAGTTATTGTCTCAAAAGTTCAGGTTTATCCAAATTCCTTTTGGAGTATTAAGCATCTGACCAATGCAGCAGGTGGGAATTACTGCTTTGGATTTGGTCTAAGAGCATTATCTTGGAATTCCATGCCAAACACCTTTAGTATCAAATAGCCTTATTTCATCTTGATCATAAATCCCAGTTCCAGAGTGCAGCAACACATCAGTGGAGTGTCTGGAGTAACTTTATTTTTAATGTGGGCAAGCAGCTGATTCTCCCTCCCTCTCCCATCTTGCAATTTCGTTCTCATAAATGTTTCCATTCTAGCAGAACTTTTTCCCAGAAAAATCAGCCTCACAGCAGACACTCAACGTTTCAGCTTGATTTGTTTGGCAAAGTGATAAGCAACTGAAAGCAGTACTTTTTAATGGGAAAAAGTGTTGCACAGCAGTCTCTGTACCACTCATTATTCTGATCTGTTTGTCTAGCTGTTGTATTGCCAAGGATTTATTACTGGAATAATTAGGGCACTGGCTAACAGTCAATTACTTCTCCAGCCTTGCTGCAAAGATTTAGCAAAATAAAAAAGGAAGGCTCCCTTTGCTCATGCTTGATATATACAGGATCAGCATCATAGGCAAAGCTTCTTGTTAAAGTGGGGTAAAGAAGGCCTTTGGGGAACTCAAGGACTCCCAAGACCTCCAAATTGTCAATCTAAACCACATTTTTCCTTGTAGATTTAGAGACATTCACAGGGTGGTTTGGGATTTTTTTTTTTAGTTTTAACACTGACTTTTAAAAAGAGTTGGATAATAGAGTGCTTAATGGCATTACAGTTACACATGCTAAGACTGGAATAATTGAGACTCCTCCTTGTGACCGTAATCTGGATTTCCTGGCTGTGTTCTTTCAGCTCATGCACTGGTGATGGAATGTGTTACTCACGAACTAATTAGTACATCTGAATTTATACATCATTATTAATGTCTTTGTTTCATGCCAAAGTACATTTTGTGTTTTACAAAGCATGAAAGTGGGCAGTGCCTGGCCTAAGGAAAGGTTGACATGCACAATAGATATGTTGGCTGGAACAAATCTGCTCTAATGATCAATGGAAAAAGTACTTGGAGAAGAAACAAAGCTTCACTGCGTGCCAGACGTAGTTAGATGAGAAACACAAGAAAGGAAATTGTGGGTCTGGATTTTGGTGGGCTAGGACCACTTAGAGCTGGGTATCAGTAGAGCTGGCTACGCTTACATGCACACCAGGTCAAGAGATGTGAAGTCAGATGGGAGGGGAGAGGTAGCAAAAAAATGTGGTGGTGGTAGATCAGTCCCAAATGAGAAAACTGAGAGATTGTGGCCTTGCAAAAGAAGTCGGAAGGTGTGTGAAAGCTGAGTGGCAGCTGGGACCATAAGAAACCACTGAAGTACTGTGGCACATGACAGTCAAAGAGTGTCTAAGGTACAGAATAATGCCAACTGAAGGATTTGTGGGGAGATATTTGGCATGGATATGTTTAAGCCAGGAGTCAGATGGAGGTTTCTCATCCTGGTGGCATGAGACTCTGAGACCACCTTCCAATGGAAAGTAAGGGCAGACAGGCACAGGGTTGTGGGGTGGAGCTCTGCAAAGTATGAGGGAAGTCATAGGGTGTAGATGAGGGAAGAGGAGCCAGCATTGCTGGTGTCCTTCCCAATACTGTATTCCTTTGTGGTAATCTGTGCAAATTGCTAAACTGTTAAACTGCTTTCCCTAAAAAGACAGAAGTTACTGTAAACTTCTATTTCACATATTATATGAGCTACAGGGGATAAATTACCCCTGAATTCCTGCACAGTGTTTCCAACCTGTGTGCACAGGATACAACTCAGTTCATCTTCTAATCCCAAACCAAAGGTCTGGTGTCAGTTTGCTGAACTTGAGGGAAGTGAGCTGAGGCAATCTCTTGAAGAAAACCTTACATGTCCTCTCATTTCACCAAGCCTGTTCAGCCCACTGGTGTGTAATGAGACTCAGGAATGAGCTTAATAGCTTCCTCTTTCCCTTGTACTTCTGCCATTGTTGGAAGCATCTGACTTTTCACAGGACATGTGATCTTTGGTTTCAGCCATTTCTTCCTTGAAAGATGTAAGAAAGGTCGAAAATCTCATTTCCTCCATATTAAAAAGAGATGGTTAGTCACAATCACTATCTCCATCAGTGTAGGGCAAAGGATCTTCTGTTTTCAGATATTTTCCTTAATATTTCATTTGCTATAATCCAAATTTTATTTCAGTGTTCTTGGAAATCAAATTAACTAGCTGCAGTTACAGCATATACTTTCTGCCTTGTTATTGGTAAAATGATACCCACCACACCAGCAGAACATACAGTGCTGGAAGCAGTCCAGTCCCCTGAGAAACTTTCTCACAGTTATCCTAACATGCAGTCAACACACACGAACAAAGAATGAAGAAAGCTAAATTTAAAGCAACTTCTGTATTGTGGTTAAAGAATATATATCAATATCTCCTCTGTAATATACTGCCCTTGCATTTACAAAGACACTTATCTTTTGAAATCACTGGCCAAATGAAATATCCAAAGTTAGGGGGGTTTTAGTTACTGCTTTTGCCAGTGAATCCAGATTTGGGTCTTATTCTTAGTCACTGGGTAAACTCTGAGAGTTGGACTCCTCTGGTTCAGGCAGCAAAGTGTGCAACAGGGCATGATGACTTTCTACACACCATCCGTATGTATATATGTATGTATATATGTACGCATATGGATTGTTCCTTTTCAGGGTTTTAAGTGACCTTTAAAACTACAGGGAAAACCACAGTCACAATTTTTAAACACTTTTTTGAAAAGAGTTAAGTCATGTCAAGGTTTTTTAGTGACCTATCCTACAAAGACGACAGCCCAGGTGAATCAACCTTTTCTGACTAAAGGAAAAGCAGAGCAACAGCAGGAGCATTTCTTGAAATAAATGCAGCAGTATACTGCCAGATGTTCTGTATTTAAGAAAAGTTTGGGTTTGATTATTTCATCTTAATCTGTAGGCATTGCCTATTTTCTCAGGTCTGTCATTGAAACATGAATGGAATTGATTCAGCAAGTGGTGGAGGAAAAAGGAATAAACATCTTTGTGATCTAGATATTGGAGTTCATTAGAGCTGTCTGTTTGGTGTTGTTGCTTTTCATGTGAAAAGGTCACAATATTGCACTTAATGTAGGTACAATTAGAAAAGCGATTCAAATAAATTAACAGTGTCTCCTACTGGATAAACTGAGAAACTCTCTCCTTTGACTTAAGAACTGGTCACAGCCTGTTCCCATAGACCTCGTCATTGCCACATATTGACAGACGTGTATGCTAAATCTCATTTGCACCTCCATCCATCATGCTAATACATGTTCCTGGAAAGACTGCTCTGGTGCTCTGTACCCTTGGGAACAGGAGGAAGCATGGGAGAGTCACAAGAAGCCACTTGGTGAATGTGACCTTGGTCACAAGGCTGTGGAGCATCTCTCAGCTGAATCATCCCTGCTTTTCAAAAAACATTGGGCAATGCTTTGGGACTCAGTGACCTGCAGGGACACTGAATTGATCTGCTTATGTGTGTGGGAGGGAGGAAGGGGCAAGTTTTACAAAGAACAAGCTTGTTAAAATCAACAGAGGAGAGCAAAACCAGCAGCCTACCACCCTGATGCAAAATGTGCTGAAGGATTTCAGGGCTTGGATTGCTGAAGGCCCTCAAATTCTACTCCAGCCATAAATATGTGAACAAGTTGAGCTCTTTGTGGTTTTGGCCGATCCCAGCCATGTTTAGTCTTAATCTGTCTCAATAACTAGCTACCTTTTAAAAATAACATTTTGTGGTTCCAAAACATCTTTAGTTAATCCTTGCTTAGTTTGGAAAAGAATTATATTTGGAAGGATGCATACGTCCATGTGGCTTTGACGGATACTCGTTTTACTGTTCTCATCTATCATAAATTTTCTTGAGCAATATATAATGCTCTAGCATCAGGCTACCACCAACTGGATTCCAAACAATATGGGTTTTTTTCCCAGAGGAACCTAGACCCCGTAGGAGACCCAAAAAAGTTAAACTCTTGAAAATACGCCAAGCTGACACACGAATGTTCTTGATTCTCCTCCACAATGGAAGTCAGAGGCATCAGTGCTGCTTACCACACAAGAAGCTAAAGAAGGAGGAATAAAAATTTTGTAATATTTCAAAGATCACGCCCACAAATGTCTCTGGAAAAGACCTGACATTTCACATGAAGATGTAGCTCTCTCTGAAAAACAAGAACTTGGCTTTAATTACTGAATGTAAGGAAAATAGTTTCTGAGATTATTTTCCAATCCATGGATAATTGAAAGAAAGCTTTTAAATGGTTCATTTCAGGACAACTTTTGCACTCTTTTCTCAAGTGAAATATTAATTTTCGTTTTTCATTCCCCTCTCAAATTAGAGCAGTCTGAGAGGCTGTAAGTCTTGAGAAATCTGGTCTCAAATTCTCTTTGTATACTTCTTAAGCAAACACTTCTTTTTTTTCAGTTCATCCTCTAGATACCCTGCTGAAATTTTTAACCAATTACATTATTCCAGAACAGTGTGGTCTTATAACCACAGTTATTATTGTTTCTTTAAAGAGAACTTTTCTCTTCTGCGGAGAACATATACATTGCTTAAGCCTCTCTCAAGATCTCAAAATAGGCTTGAATGATGTGTAGGCCAACAGTAGACATTACAAGTAGAGAAAAAACTTGAAGCTGAACACAACAATGTGATCCTAACTTTTTGTTGACTTTTGTTTATTATAGCTAGTAATGTGTATGTCCCTGTCAAATAAGTACTTTTCAGAAAGGGCACTGTGGTCAGTGTACACTAAACATAACAGCTGTTAAACCACACTGCCACTTTTATAATGGCATTTTGTGGGAAAGACTATCACATGATTTTTGTGACCAGATCTTTAATTTGTACTTTCAGATTGCATTTGTGCTTGAATCAAGTGGTTAAACAACACGCCTGCTGGATCATGTGAATATGTGCTAATGTAGGGAGCATGCACACATCTGTAGCCCCAAAGAGAAGAAAAAACTGTTTGCATATAAATTTGTGGACAAATGAAATGGGGAGTGTAATAGTAGAAGCCAGATCAAAACCGCCTACAAAACATTTTGCATAAATTTGGCTGTAAATATTGTGAGATTGTGTTTCCATGCTTTTTTTTGAAAAGCAAATTACAGTGGCTTACAGGTACAAGCACATAGACATAATATTCAAAGAACAAAAAGACAAGTCTATGCTGTGCTGTCTTTGCAATTCAAAACAACTCAGTATTAGATTCCAGAACACATGCAATTACACAAGACATGAAAACCTTTGGCAAAAAAGAGAGAAGAATTTTCAAATTAGTTCTGGTTTGTGAATCAATTCCCATTTCTCCTCTTCCCACTGAGCAACTGGAACTGAAAAACAATAAAACCCAGGACCTGCCACCATGGGAATTTTAGAGTTTCTCTGCTAGCATATGACAAGTAAAGGGTGAGGGAAGAATGATACCAGGAATTTCCAAAGTCATTTGCCATTTCTTATATTACTCAAACCAAGTTAGTGGAATCATTTCCAAGAATGATGTTACACTGGGTGCATGGCAGTCAGTTCAGGTCAGTTCCACAGAGAAATGTAATTTATGCAGCCAGCCATCTCACACCTCTCAGAAACAAGATCTTGCTGCCTCTAACCACAGCAGCCAGTGCAACAAGCCTTATCGACAGCACTGCAACCAGCCGCAGCAATGGGTACAGCTCTAACAGTTGAGAGTAGCTAAAGGGTGCTTCAGTAAACAGAAACTATGCTCTATTGATTCAATGAAATACCCACAAATATCCATATCTCAGTGTATATGTAGATTTTTAATATTTTTTTATATTTTCTTTAATGAATTAAGATGAGACATTGGGGCTTCCACATGAGCAAGACTTGCAGCCAGATGTCAGTGTTGCTGTAGTGCCATCTGAAGTGCTCATCTGTAGCTTCTTGCAAGAACTCCATAGTAAAAGATGGCAGATCTCCTCTAATAGAAGCAGTTCCTCAAGGTGATGAATTTTGTACCAATAAAGTTGTGACACAAGCTGGGCTACATCTCTTCCCCAAAGCTTGCTTCACTCTGACACCGATTTCAGATCACTCCAGTACTGCCCATGTGCTTTCATATGTCAAGGATCAGTGACTATCCAGATATTGAGGTTTGTTGTATTTGCATTGGAATAGTCCCAGAAGAAAGAAAAAGGGAGTGATCTGAAAAATGCAAGTAGTAAAAGTTAATATCATTTTCACATTAGTTTTTAAAACAATATTGCCATAAAACCACAAAAGCATGGAGCAGTAGAGCTTAAGCACCAAACAGCATTCTTTCAGATATGCACACAATGCTGTGGTTTGTGATTTCAATTTTCTGCCTCCTGATTCAGAAATCTGGGAGTAGGCAGCTGAGCTGACATGTCTCAGAAGTCAAATGAACCAATAAGGTCAAATTACTCACACCGCTGCTGCTTTCCCCAAATACCAAGAAACCAGATCTGCTTAGGTGGCCACGTGGCCATGGAAGTTTGTCAGTGTTTCTTGAATGCATAGTACCCAAAGCAGATGTTTGCTCCCCTTTCACTGAATGAGAGGTTAGTCATGGAGAGACTGTCCTGTGCCAACATCTGAGCTCAGTCTCTGGCAAACTGGTACCAGCTATGCCCTCCAGCCACCAAAGCACCTCTAAGCATACCAGCAAGGGCCAACAGCATCCTTAAGCAGTGCAAAGGAGGAAGCATTTGTGTTCAGGAACAAGTAGAAGCTGGAGGAGGAGGCGGCAGAGCAACCTCGAGAGGGCAGGCAAAAACACGGAGTCGCTAATATGGTAGCAACAGAGTCAAGAGGACATGGGAGAGAGGCAGTACCTGGGGCGCAGCAGGGATGCTGGAGCTGCTAGACTGTGGAATGAGAAGAGCAGCCGGGCAACCCTTGTCCTAGTCTACTCATATGCAGTTGTTTTTCACCTGGGTGGCAGGTGGCTGTTGTGACAACAGCCATGCAGGGGTGGTCACAGGACTGGTGGAATGGCAGCTGGTCTGTGTTTAGAAACACAAGAAGCTGCTCATGTACCATTGTTCTTCTTCACTCTCGTTAACTGGTTTATTATCTATTATCTTTGTGCATCTTTAAACAAGAAATGGGTTAGCCCAGGGAAGGGGGGTTGTGAGCTATACTAATTTGTGAGGATTGGTACGTGACAGAGTTTTAAATGTTGTTAATTTATAAAATATCAGGAATCAGATGGTAGAGCTACACCCATCATAGGCATCCTTTGACTCCTACATGAACCTGGCTTGTTATTTTCAGTTTAAGAGCAAAACAAGTCTCCAAATGCCCACACATATCTAAGTTTAGCTAGTCTATCCTCAGTTACACACCAAGAACGCCGAAGTACGCAGATACTACACAAACCATTGTGTATATACACACTATACAGTATACTTTATATGTGCATGAACTCATTATATAAACACATTTTTGCAGGGTGTACACAGTGTGTGTGTAACTGAATGCCAAACTATACTGCTGAGCGCAAAAAGCCTTTGGAGATCACACCTGTTTGTACAATGATATAAATGTTTCTTTCCCAACTTACTGTCTATCCACAGATTTCCATTAAGAATTTGTTCATGATTTCATACTCTGACATAAAACTGATGTTCTTTTAATGTGCTCTTGGAAAAAAAAATCAGAACGATATTGTGGAAAAGAATTTAGACATGGAAAATAACTTAGACTGTTCCAACTCTCCCACTGAGCCACCTCTTTCCTACCTACTCATGTAACCTTTCTCCTACTTAAAGCAGTTTTAAATGAAAACAAAAATGTTACTCTAGGAAGTTATGTACCCCATAGTTGTGGATAAGAATTTCTTATACTTTGGATGTGTGGTCACAAAATAGCTCCGTTAAGGAAGGTGTCTGCTGAAGCAAATATCATAAAACATACTCTACATTCTCAAAGTAGTATGTGTTAGGATTATTAGGTGATTATGACCGTGGTGAGATGAGCTTTTAAGAGAAATATTTGAGGACTGCTTCGCAGAGGACCTATTATATCCCTGCATTACCACACCAGCATTCCTGATCAAACCTTTTGGAACTACCCAGGATACCAGCCTTGGAGAGGAAGTAGTTGCTCTATAACTGTGGGTAAAATATCATGTAGCTCTTACATTGTACATCACAGTATAAGAAATACACCTTTTATTAAGATGTGAGTTCAATGTGAATTTCATGTACCTAGCAATCATTGATGCTGTGAAGCTGATTTCTGCTAATTTTCTGCACCCTGGGATGAAATGATGCACAAATCCTCATACAAAAAGTGGCTGTGCTCTTCATGCCTGTGTTTTACTCTGAATTTATGCACTGAGCTAGAGCTGGTAGCTGGTATTTGTGACAATGCCCCTAACACAAGAGTGCCGGCGCCCATTAGGACTTGATCTATTTTAACAACCATGCAACTCTCCCAGTCCCACAGATAGCAACAACAGATCAGGCCAGCAATGCAGCCATCACAGGTAAAGCCCAGTGGTTATGGGCTCCACTGCCAAATGTTAATTTCACCTGATTCTCAGTATTGTGGGACATGAAAGAGTGAAGCTGTATGGCAGAGCTAACAAGTGCATTTCTTTTCCTAATGCCAGCCTCCCTGTCCTGTCCTTCTCCAACTCTCCACCCAGCCTAGCTTAGATTCAAAATGGGTGAATGCAGAGAAAGCTCATCTACTTGCTTGTGCCGTATCTAAGAAGTAATTTCTATTCTATACTAGTAGTCAATAACACCTTCTGCCACCCTAAGGAAAAGTTCAGAGAGTAAAAGAAGATGATGAGTGCACACATTGCCTTCTCCCATCTCTCACTATTCACAGAGGCTCTCCAGGGCTAAAACCACAAAACTTTTTGGGCCTGGAGTTTAGTCCTTTGCATCTTTACAGGACCTTACATTAAGACCTTTAAAAAGTCAAGAAAGAATTGCAAATATGAAGAAAACATAATTAGGATCCTTTCACAGCTATTGTATTTTGCCTAAATTAGTTTTGTATTGGCCCACCCCAGCAACCCTGCGTACTTTTCACTGAGTGGCAATGGGCCTTTTTTCTATCTCTGCAGAGGTGCTGTGGTTTGATTTCTTTTTCTGCTCTCTGAGGCTGCTGTGATATAAGAAATTAAGTCCAGACAAGACACATTTAGGTTAGAGCAAGCCCATGTGAGAAGCTTTTCCATATGTCTGGGCTCTTCTGGGTGAGGACTCCAGTCACGTGCATAATGCTGGTGAATGCTGTCAGAACCATAATCCTGTAATACCTACCAAACCTCTCATAAAGTGAAAACTCTGGGCTTTGAACTTGCTCAGTGTCTCTTGCAGATTGCTCTTAATCGGCACAGAAAGCAGCTGCATTTATGGGAACCCAGTGTCTTGCTGGGAACAGGACCTTGGTAACATATAGGTCTGAGCCCTCTGAAAGATGGTGGGAGAGAAAGGAAAAGTCAAATGGCATAACAAACAAGAACTTCGAAACAAAATGAAATGAAGAGAAACGTGAAGATGAGCAATTTTGCTGGCAGTTTTAATGCTGGAAAGCTGTCCTCTTGTATTACAGCACAGAGCTATACATTACAAATACTAGAAATACTGCTTGGCAGAACACACAGCTATGTTTAGTCATAGGTTTTTTTTTTTGCTTTTTTTCATACATTATCTTTGGTGTTACTATATCAAATTAAAAGGCTCAGGAGATGATCCTTTGCTTACTTACCCTCACTTTATTATAATTCTTTTTTCTGAGTTATTCCAAATTTGCCATGGTGTCGGGGAGATGAAATCAGGCCTTCTGAGTGTGTAGTGCAGGTTACTTTATGGTGTATTTGTACTTTACCTGGAAATTCCTAACAGGATAAGGGTTTCTGACTATAACCAAATTGCAACCCAGTGGTCCTCTGTCAGTTCCTATCAAAATTCTGATGCATTTCCGTTCCTCTGCTGATGCCCATTCCTTTTTGTATTTAACATCATGGAAATGTTGCTTTGCAAACTATATATGTTGCTGCAGCATTTAGAGGCTCTGGAGTCTACATGGTTAAAAATTCCAGTCTATGAGGTGTTATATATAATAAGTCTTTGTTCCAGGGGGGTTTATAGTTTAAATTGACACAGCAGACAAAAATGGGAATAGTGACAGTGGGTAGCATTTTCAAGTGTCCTGTGAGCACAATGACTTGGAAGCTAAACTCATTGAAAGCAACAGACTTGAGACTTTCTGTTACTTTTTACAGTTAAAATTCATTGTATGCACACCCTACTCAATTCACTGCAAGTGTCAGAGTTCCAGCTGCCACAGACCAAAGCCATAAAACCCTTAGAACGCTCTGAAGGATTCCAAAATTAATTTAAATGTTACTAGGGCAGCCAGTGTGCCTATTTAATTGCTACATTGCCTCTTGAGTATTTTGTCAGTCCCCTGACATCTCATTTATCACAATCACAGTTCAAAGAACTTCACTCAGAAAAGCATTTACTTTACTATAATTTTTTCCACCATAAATGGATTTCTTTGGGGATGCTGCTTTTGCCACTTAGTTCTACTTCTGCAACCAGTTTTATCATTTTTTTAAGCCTCTCTAACACCCCGTGTTATCAAGGATACATTTTAGCTTGCTTGCTCTGAGAGAGTTTTGGCCAGCATGGAAAAGTGTGTTGTGCCCTAGATCTTCCGTTTTGTGGAAAATCTCTTTAACTGGAATTTCTTTAGCTGGACTCCTGGAGTGCAGATGGAAATCTGACTACTTAAAGACTGTGACCCGAAATAGCTCTGTGCTAGTCCTTCAATTTACCAAAGATGATATTTGGCCGATTTATACTGAAAACAAGAAAAGTCACCTTGAAGAACATGTGACCCAGTGATAGACACTTTAAAAAGTGGGCTTTCTTAAAGGAATGTCCCACCAAACTTCCATCTATTTTCAAGACCTAAGAATAAAAATTACTTAGCTTTGCCTGTTGAGGCATCGTACTTTTCCCCGATGCTTGCAATATGAATGTCACTCAGACTGAGCTGCAAGAATTAGTCTTTGATTTAAAGCCTGTTTCAAAATGCCTAGTCAAAAAAAAAAACAAAACAAAACAAAACAACCAAAACCAAACCTGAACTATTTTTCATTTATCCATAGTCATATCAAAACCAATCAGATATTTTGGTTTTCCTCAATGAAGTCCCTCTATACCGCACACCAAACTGTTTCACTGATGCCACAAATTCTAATTAGGCTTTTTCTGTGGAAGGTACTCATACAAGGAATTATCTGTGTCTTCCTCATTAGAAGAAGCAGAGCTGGATTTTTTGCATTTCTGTGATTTAGGAGGGTCACAGAGGAATTTTCTGGAGCACACCAAATTTTGCATTCCCCTGTTCTGGAGGGATCTGTCAGGCAGCTGATTGATCAGAGGATAAATGTGCATCAACTCACCTGCTCAAGGGCTGGTCATTAGTCAGGCTGTGAGCACACTTTGAGCTTTGACACAAGTTAACAACGTGGAGATGCTGGCAATACTTATTCAAAATAAAACCTACATTTTCTTCTTGGAATAGATGCACTAGTAAATCCTTCAGGTGTGTCAGGAAGTAATAGAATCACAAAATAATTTGGGTTGGAAAGGGCCTTTAAAGATCTTCTAGTCCAACCCTCCTGCAATGAGCAGGGACATCAACTAGATCAGGTTGCCCAGAACAACATCCAGCTTCTCTTTGAATGTCTCCAGGTACGGCGCATCCACCAGCTCTTTGGGAAACCTGTGCCAGTATTTTCCACCCTCGTTACAAAAAATATTTTCCTCACACCCAGACCGAACCTCCCCTCTTCAAGTTTAAAACCACCACCCCTCATCCTATCACAACAGACCCTGCTAAAAAGTCTCTATCTTTCTTATAAGTCCCTTATACTTGCAAATATTGAAAGGCTGCAATAAGGTCTCTCCAGAACCTTCTCTTCTCCAGGCTGAGCAACCCAACTGTCTCAACCTCACAGGAAAGTCAATAGTGTGTGTAATAAAAGCTGATTTTGCAGAAGTCAATGCTGCAAAACTTCACTTTGGAAACAGGCTCCAACTGTAAGCAGCAATAAATTCGTAAAATACAGTCCCTGCTTGTATTTGCAGGGTTCACAATTATGCTATATATGCATTACATTGCCTTTGAATATAATAAAATGTAGCTGGAAATATTTGAAAACATATTAAAAATATGGAGCTTTCATGCCTTTCATACCTTTAAAGGTACATGCCATTAAATGTAAAGTAATATTAAACAAACAGATAAGCAACACGTTCAGGCAGGCTTTCGAAAGGCTTCCTGCTACTGCTTTGCCTCTCAGCTGGCAAGGCTGCACACTAACAGGCAGCACAAGCAGCCCAGGGACAGACCTGCAGGTACATATCTTATTTCACATGCTGAAGATCCAGGAAAGTACACTGTGCTATCTGTACCGTGGAATTACTAATTTGTGATTTATCTTCTGTGAAATGACTGTACAAATAAAAAGAAGCATGTAAAAGAGGCCAAGTGGCAGTAATGGGAGATTTTAATTACCAGCAACCAACTGTATGTTAGGAGGAAATAAACTGGAGGTTGGTGATGTCTGGTTTTTGACTTCATGCGGAATATGCATGAAGTGTAAAAGGCTGGAATAAAGCCTGGATTGCAGCCAAGGGAGGATGAGGTTCAGGAATAGTCAGGTGGTTGGAAAGATGAAGAAGACATTTTTCCACGTCTAATTTATTTGACTCTCTGCTATACAAACACAAATGGATGACACAGTTACATAGTATAAAAAGAATTTAAAAAAATACCCAAATGAAGGAATTTTACCCCAAATGAAGGAATTTTACCCCACATACAACTAGAAAAGGGTCATCACTTCTTTTGCTAAAAGAATTAACTCCTTCTTCCTTTCATGTTAATGCAATGTGTCTGTTGGGTTGTCCTTTCAGGAAGTCAGTACAGTGTTTCTCTCTCTCATGTATTTTCTGCTAAGACAGGGTTTAACGTGGTTGCTTGTGTTATGGGTCAAGAAGACATGGCATGGAAATGTCCCACTGGATGATTCCCTACAGAATTGCTGCATTACACAGCAACAATAAATAGAACGAAATGTGATCAAAGCCATTAATATATTAACTATAGTATTGCTAACTAAATGAGAATAAATGTAGAGAGGGCTGTCTAGTAGTTGGAGCTGGAAATTTATTCCTTAGGAACCCTGGACTGTATATATGATTTTGCCTCAGTCCTACTCCATGACTTTAAAATTATGTATTAACTCTATCTCCCTGTTTACTTTCTCAGACAGGGTGACTGTAATTGCTTTGTAAATTGTTTCACATTATTCAAATAGTTTTAATATTATTTGAGCTAATGTTCAGAAAGCTAATGCTTGATGAGAACTGGCTATACAACAAATTACTGTCTCCACACAGACATATGCTACTTCCCACAAGAAAAATGCGCTGCACAGCATACACTTACATGATCAAAACCCCAAGCAACACTAAAACTCAGAAGGCTCATGTAGAATTCAGTGAGCCAAGAGGACTCTTTCAGTCCTAATTTTTCTGCCTTATATTTCATGTATTTTATTTAATTAACTGAAGAAAAGGGTTCCCTGAAAGTGCAGCTCACTACATACAAAGATGAGAATTTCAGCCGCAGTAGTATTGCCCATAATGTATCACAGAAACATAGAATCACAGAATGGTTAGGGTTGAAAGGGACCATGAAGATCTTAGAATCATAGAATAGTTAGGGTTGGAAAGGACCTTAAGATCATCTAGTCCCAACCCCCCTGCCATGGGCAGGGACACCTCACACTAAACCATGCCATCCAAGGCTATGTCCAACCCGGCCTTGAACACCGCCACTGATGGATCTTCCAGTTCCAACCCCTCTGCCATGAGAAGGGTCATCTTTCCCTAGATCAGGTTGCTTAAAACCTCATCCAACCTGGCCTTGAACACTGCCAGGGGTGGGGCATTCTAACTTCTCTGGGAAACCTGTTCCAGTGTCTCACCACACTAATAATAAAAAATTTCTTCTTTATGTCAAATTTAAACCTACTGTCTTTCAGTTTAAAAGACCACTGCCCATTGTCCTCTCACTACAGGCCTTGGTAAAAAGTCTTTTTCTGTCTTATAGGCTGTAAGCCTTCTCTTCTCCAGGCTAAACAAGCCCAGCTCCCTCAGCCTTTCCTTGTAGGAGAGTGCTCCAGACCTCTCTGCTTTTTTGTGGCTCTTCTCTGGACGCACTCTAACAGGTCCACGTCTTTCCTGTACTCCAGAAACAGAGATGAATACAGTACTCCAGATGGGATCTCACCCAAGCAGAGCAGAGGGGCAGGATCGCCTCCCTTGACCTGCTCGTCATGCTCCTTTTGATGCAGCTCAGAATGCAATTGGCCTTCTGGGGTGCAAATGCTTAAGTCCAGTTTTCGCCCACAACTACCTCCAGCTCCTTCTGTGCAGGGCCACTCTCAAATTTTCCTTCCTCCCCCAGCCTGTATTGATACTGGGAATTGCCCTGACCCATTAGAACATTGCATTTCACCTTGTTGCAATTCATAAGGTTCATATGGACTCACTCTTCAAGCCTGTCAAGATTCCTCTGGATGGCATCCCTCCCTACAGCAAATCAAGTGTACCACTCAGCCTGGTGTTACTCACAAACTTGCTGAGGATGCACTGTCAAATCAATACCTCTTCAATTTAGCAGTTAGAATGTTGTGGCAGACCATGTCAAAGGCCTTACAAGCCTTACACAGGTAGATGACATCTTCATCAAGAGACTGGGTATGAAGTAAATGGCACAGGGTTGACGTTCTTTCTAGCTTATTCATTCTCATTTCTGGAGTAGAACTGAGTGAGATTCATTCATACAGCTTGCATCTCTTAAAATATGAATCTCCATACTTTTTTTGCTTGGGTGCTGCTATCAGAGGAAGCAGTAGCAGCAGGTGCCATGGGGTTCATGCTGCGTACGTTGAGGTTATTGGTTGCTTGAACTATACGTTTCTAAGCTCAACACTTAGAAATGCGTATCCACCCATGCTGTAGATCCAGCATCCAGATAACTTTTCTTAAAACACATTGTAGTCTATAGGAAAGAAGGAGAGCAGCTGGGCAATGTGCAGATGCTTGAAACATTGATAGCTTGGAATAGTGTACATGAAACAGTTAAGTCTCGCTCTTGGCAAGGCCATCAGCCTAGATTTTTTTTTCTTCAGATCTGATTAACTGAAGATAGGACAGGTATCAGAAAACTCTCTTTTTTAAAGAGCCAATGCTCCTATCTCAATGAAAATCTTCCAGGTAGTCTGGGTTTGTTTTTACAGAAAATGTGCATGGCCCTGAATGCAGACCGTGGTATATGGTAAAGCCCAGTCGAGAGGAAGACTCTCAAAGTAACTGTTTTTTATATGTTGTACTTCAGAACATGTGGATAGTCTGTCCTGCACGTGAGTATATCATACTGCATTTAACCTTTGTCACCTTCAATACTGGAAGGCACAGACAATGTGATTTGGCTCAAGAGCTTGTTTGCCTGTCCCAGCAGAGTAATTTGTAAGTTGAAGATAAAGTAAATCACTGGTTCTGTTCATCCATTCATCTGCTTTTATGTTTTTTGCACTAGTGGCTGGATTTGCAGCTATTACCTGAACCGAAGCATCTTCAGCAGCCTCTCCAAGTCCTGAAATTTCCCTTTGCTCTTTGTGTTTCACCTCTGCTGTTTCTCTTTAGCAAGGGATTTTCCACTACACTCTGTGTTGCTGATGGTTCTTTTTAATGAGTACTTAAAAACCACCCAAACCTTGGACTACCTGATTTTACTGTCAGTAAGCAATATCAGATCTGCCTTTCAGGCTGATTCACTTTACATTTGTAACAAAGGAACCGCCCACATTTTCTTACACTAGTTACATCTGCACTCACACTGTTAGCAGATATTAAACATCAATGTTAATCACTTAAAGTGTAATCCACGTCCTTAGTGTGGCCCCTGTGGGTGACATCTTGCACAGGGCTATGTTTTGCGGCTTCTCCCTGGAGAGCTCTCAGGTTAGGCCAAAAAAAAGTGCCGTTGCTTGATGTTTAATAGCTTGGACATTCTTTCGGAGCCTGTAAAACCTCACCCCGGCTGTTATGTGGGCTCTTCAGCAACTGTACAATCGGTGCATTATAGCTGCAAAATGTTTTTCTCGGTCAGGGGAGCTGTATTCTAAAATAAATATTTAAAAAAAATATTCTGAAGAACTTTTGTCTACAGACGTTCACTTGTGTCACTGCAGCAGTAGAATTGCTTTCTCTGGAGTTTGTTTTGTTTTGTTCTGGCTACATAATGTGACACAAGTGAAAAAACAAAAATACTAACCTTTTATAGGTGCATTCAACAATTTGAAAATTTCTCATTCCTGTATAGCTCAGAGCTGTAGCATCAGCAAAGGAGAAGCTTTTTGGTGCTAACTGTGCTCCTTGTGATGCTACAGTTAATTACTATGGGTAGAGTCCTGCTGAGCCCTTCACAGTCAATGGTTGGCATGACTTGGACCATAGGTTATGTCTAGGAATTAGTACATAAATTACAAAGAATTAGTTTTTGACCCAGTTCATGCCGCTTCCTACTCTGAGTTGAAAACAGAAGTAACTATAGAAAAGCACCTTATTTTAGTCATGATTTGAATAGAAGATAACAGGGTTTGGTCAGGCAAACTTTCTCTCTAGAGAAACAGAGATTATGGTGTTTTTTCATTGCAACTGCATGATTTACATATTAATGACAAATTTGTAAACTCTTGACATATTTGAAAACTCTCTTTGTTGCACTGCTGCAACCCACGAACAGACTTGTGAGAGCTGTAGTGGAAGAAAAACTAACTGATATTGTACCTGTCGACTTGATGCAAAACTAACAATAAATCAATCTTACTGCCAGCAAAATGTGATTGTCAAAAAATAAAGAGCAGTTAGTTAAGATAGGTGCCATAAAAAACAAACAAACATTTGTACAATATGTCCCTGTCTATGTAAGACTGCATGCATATTCCATGTGGATATATATTTTGCACAATGCTGGGTAGTAAGGAAAGTCATCTGTACACATAAAACTTATATGTACAAGCATATATACCTGCATGCATGTAGTGTATATATATGTGCAACTATATATATACACATATGCCAAAATCCTTCAGATTTTCATGAGGATGAATAGCGCTGCAACATGGCCAGCAGAATACAGCAGAAGATAGATTAAGGGCTTCAAGGAAGTACTGCCACCGTGAACAGAGTGAACCTGGACTGTAGAGCCAGAATCACCCTCTTGTATATAGTTGCAGGTGAGTTCATCCATACCCAGTGGGAAGTTCGCAACTGATGGCTGACACTGCGTCAGTAAAACTGGCAAACTGAAAGAAACAGGTGAAAGTAGAGACACATCTGAGCTCCTTGACATGTACTGCAGAGCATGATCTGTGTCAGAAACTGCTAACCTGTGTAACTGAGAAGATAATTCTTTTCAATTATTTCTCAACGTGGGAGGTAATGCCTTGATGTCCATTAAAGTCTCCAGAGAAATGGAAATCTTCAAAAAGGGTAAATTGCCTGATTCCTCATGAAGATCTGCTTTGTCATTGCCTTAAGCGTGACAGGTATTCGTTATGTCACTGTTGTGGAAAGCATGCACAGAAAGAAGAGGGAAAAGCCAATACTGCTCAACAACACAGCTCAAGGCTTGTTACGCCATCTCAGAAAAATACAGGGTTGGACTGCTGCAGTCAAAATCAATGGGAACACCATGGAGCAACTAGCCAGCAGGATTGGGTTTGCTCTGCAAAATATTCAGTGCCACATTTAATCACAATTTCTTCAGATTGTTTTCGTCTGAGTTTTAGCTGAAAAGACAAAAATATAGTATTGTTATATAAGTAAATTTACATGTGTCCTTCATCAGAGTACATCACCATCATCACATTTCATACAGAGAAAATGGAGGTTAAGAGTGAACTTTTGGCCCAAATAAAGTCAGTGGGAGTTTTGTCATGGCCTTTAGAGGACCAGCTTGTTACCACAGGTATTCAGTCTGAGTCAGTATAACCCATTCTTATTTATGGACTTTTTATTTGTGAACACAATTTTTTCTTTAGTGGTTAGAGTGTGTTGAAAATACTGACATTCTGAGCTAACGAAAGGCAAAAGAAGGGAAAAAAAAAGAAGTGATTTGTGTGCATGATAAAAGTGTTTTTCTGCAATAACACAGCATGAGGTCAAGCGTTACACAGGTTGCATTTGCCACTTTATATCTCCTGCCAGACGAATACAATCCAGGGCCTGTTACCCCTGCCTGCAGTGCTGTTTCATAGTTATGAAGTCATGACAGCTGTGATTGCCAGTGTAGAGAATAAAGTCTGTGGAAAAAGGTTGGATAGTTTCCCACTGCAGGCACGCCAAGAATAAGTTAGCGGGAATTAAAACAGAAGAGGAGAAAGCTTTCAGGGGGAGAAGAATGAGGGAATCTACCAACATTCGAGATCGAGACATAGGGTGAGGCACAGAGACTCATGGACAGATCCTGGCTCCACTCCACTCCCATCTCTACAGGATCAGGGAACTGATGAAAAATCCAAGGCATAACTAAGAATCCATTTTGGGCAAGTGCGTCCTACCTCATGGAAATTGGTACTTCCCCTTTCCTGCCTCCCCAGAGATTCACAAGTCATTTGAATTAATTTCACTCCCAGCTTAACAATAACTGCACAAACATACCACCTAGGTCCTTGCACCTGAGGAAACATTTTATATGATCTATAAACTCACAATATCCCACTTGAACTTGGGGAGCAGGTGCTAATCAATAATGTGTTGCCAACATTTAAACAAGGGATCTCCACAGACATAGTCTCACTTAGCTGTGACAAACGCTGTTGTTCCATCCCCCCATGGGTTCAGGGCTGTCTGCATTTGCAAAGCAGAATCTGATTTCTTCTTTCCTAATTTACCGTCTGTGGAAAAATCTTTTCTCGTATCATCCAAGTTAAAGCAAAAATACTGTGCAAATTCACGTTAATGGAAAGAGTTTCTGTCTCATTTGTGAACAGTAACACAAGTGTGTTCAGAACAGTAAAACATTTAGTACATACGTTTTGGGTCTGCATGTTGGTGTGCAAATAACAGAGAGAAGACTGTCAGGATTTTTTCTTTTGCATCTAATAAGTGATAGTTGCTACAGTAAGGAATCCATTATAAGGGTCAGATGTGTGTTCTTCACAATATCTTGGAGGAACCTCACAGGCAGGTCACTTATTTTAGAGGTTATAACAGAATATCTAGAGAGGGTGACGTCTGCCATGCAGAGTGATGAAAGCTGATTGCAGACCTTTCATGGACCATGAAGAATCACTCTGGCACAATTTTGTATCTACCTGACTGATACAGGTAGACATCATAATTTGAATCCAATCAGATTATGCTGAACATGACTGCAATGAACAGGATCTTCCCACTCACCCAGAAAGTAGCAGGTGAAGCAGCAGGTGCAGTGACACAAGATACCTAGCAAAATCTCCTCAGATAAAGGATCACGCAAAGAAGGACAAAAGGAGGACGAGAAAAGAGACCAGCTATTACATTTTGAGTTCAACCGAGATGCCCACAATCACATTCAAAGCAAAAGGTGTACTTCTGCCTGACATGGTGAGAAGAATTCTGACCTTTTCTCATATTGACGATTCACAGAGACCTAAAAACATCATGCCAATGGTCTATTTTACTTGCATGCCTCAGAAACTGTCCCTCAAAACGACGCTAGGCAGTGGTAAAATTCACCAGCACATACCAGTGACAACAACAGCAATGATTTTTGCTTTTTCTTGCTCCAGCTTATGATCATAGAATCATAGAATCATAGAATAGTTAGGGTTGGAAAGGACCTTAAGATCATCGAGTTCCAACCCCACTGCCAGGGGCAGGGACACCTCACACTAAACCATGCCATCCAAGGCTATGGCCAAACCCGGCCTTGAACACTGCCAGCAATGGAGCATTCACAACATCCCTGGGCAACCCATTCCAGTGCCTCACCACCCTCACAGTAAAGAATTTCTTCCTCAGATCCAATCTAAACTTCCCCTGTGTAAGTTTGAATCCGTTACCCCTTGTCCTCTCACCACAGTCCCTAATGAAGAGTCCCTCCCCAACATCCCTATAGGCCCCCTTCAGATACTGGAAGGCTGCTATGAGGTCTCCACGCAGCCTTCTCTTCTGCAGGCTGAACAGCCCCAACTTTCTCAGCCTATCTTCATACGAGAGGTGCTCCAGTCCCCTGATGATCCTCGTGGCCCTGCTCTGGACTTGTTCCAACAGTTCCATGTCCTTTTTATGTTGAGGACACCAGAACTGCACGCAATGCTCTAAGTGAGGTCTCACAAGAGCAGAGTAGAGGGGCAGGAGCATCTCCCTTGACCTGCTGGTCACGCTCCTTTTGATGCAGCCCAGGATACGGTTGGCTTTCTGGGCTGCAAGTGCACACTGCCGGCTCATGTTCATTTTTATATCGACCAGCACCCCCAAGTTCTCCTGCACAGGGCTGCTCTGAATCTCTTCTCTGACCAATCTGTAGCTGTGCCTGCAATTGCTCCCACCCAGGTGTAGGACCTTGCACTTGGTATGGTTACCCTTCATCAGGTTGGTACCAGCCCACCTCACAAGCGTGTCAAGGTCCCTCTGGATGGCATTCCTTCCCTCCAATGTATCCACTGAACCACACAGCTTGGTGTCATCGGCAAACTTGCTGAGGGCGCACTCAATCCCACTGTCCCTGTCACCAACAAAGATGTTGAACAAGACCGGTTCCAATACCGATCCCTCCGGGATGAAAGAACTCATCTTTGCCTTATTTAGAAATAAACTTTAATATTATGAAACTGTCTACTATATTAATGTAGAGGCAGACTCAGACTGTTTGATGTTTCTAATCTTTGTTTATGATTTAAAAATATTTAAAGCCAGAAAAAAAAGAGATTAGAAAATGAAACATGGTGAAAGCCGTATGCAGGGGGAAGATTAGAGAAAGAAACATGCCCCTTCCATCTGTCCTCCCTCAGCAATTGCATCATCGCCACGTAGCACCTCCTTCTTGCAAATGTATCAGCTCTTGAGAAACAGCTAGCCTACCATCAAAAGTCAACTAAAAAAAGAGATAAATAGGAAATTCTAAATGCTTGTTAAAAGCATCTTCTTCAGTGCCACTTAATAACCAGGGCTAATACAGGGCTAAAGAACAGGTAAGAAAATGTGAACTGCAGGTTTCGTTTTGAAACTGACTGTTGACAGCAGGACAGGTAAGACTCAGTAACGAGGCTGGAGAAGTGTCACCAATGACAAAGTTTGACACACTCTGTAGCTGTGCACAGAGGTGCAGCGTACTTCCACAAGGAAGAAAAGAAGGGTTGCAGCTGTATAGAGTAGCATGGACCTGTATATGTATAGGTGTCTGTTTCACCCATCTGTAGAGAGTAGCATATGGACTTGTTGGAGAGGGTTCAGAGGAGGGCCATAAAATTCTTGAAGGGATGGAGCAACTCTCCTGTGAGGAATAGCTGAAAGAGTTGGAGCTGTTTTGTGTGGAAAAAAGAAGGCTCCAGGGACACCACATTGCAGCCTTCTAGCTCTTAAAAGGGGCCTATAAGAAAGATGGGATAGGTCTTTTAGGGGGTGCTGTTTTGATAGGATGAGGGGTGATGGTTTTAAACTAAAAGAGGGGAGATTCAGGATGGGTGTGAGGAAAACATTCTTTACAGTGAGGGTGCTGAAACACTCGCACAAGTTGCCCAGAGAAGAGGTGGATGTGCCATCCCTGGAGATATTCTAAAGGCCACGCTGGGTATGGTTCTGGGCAACCTGCTCTAGTTGAAGATGTCCCTGCTTATTGCAGGGGTTTTGAACTAGATAACTTTTGATGGTCCCTTCCAACCCAAACTATTCTATGACACAGCACTAGAACAGGTAGGTACACCAGAAACTAAACCAAAGTGCCCTGTGTACAGGAGCTGACAGATATTTCTATTCCCACATCCACCATCTTAACAATGCATTAAATACCTGTACCATTAAATACCCATACCATTCTTCTTTTCTCTGCTGCTTTCCTTCACCATTTTTTTTTTCTAATTTTGCATTTGGTTCCTCCCTCTATCTTAGCCTGCACTTTTGGAAGAGAAATGGAGTCTCTGAAGATAAAACACGTTCTCACCTCAGTCAGAGGACAGAACCAAGGCTACATTCAATCAGTGCACAACACTTAGGTCAGTAGCCTCAAAGCCAGAGTGAGATATTTTCCAGCTCCCGGCAAAGCCCTCAGCCACCAGAGACGGTCTCTATCCCCAGGCTACTCCCTGCTATAAATGGCATAGCACAAAAAGGCAGCAAAGAAACCTGTGATTCAAAACACTGAGTTTTAAGACCACTGATGTATAATGGCTTTATTAAAAATGAGCACCAGCACACTTCAAGCAGTTGGATAGAGAAAGGAGGGAAATAAACATACAAGGAGTATTCAGACAGCAGAAGAACATTGTCCTGGTAATGCAACTACAGGCTGAGATATTTTATTTATTTGTAATTATGCTGATTCTCAGACTAAGAAAATTAATTATGCAATTATGTTAGATCAGACTAAGAAAAAAACTGGAACATCACCTGCTCTGCGGCCTCTTCCTGTTAATCACAGAGATTCGCCCTTGGAGCAATTCTTCATTTAAAAATTTGTCAGTAGCCTGAATAACTTTGATTTGTCTGAGACTACCTCTTGTCTGAGTTCTCAGCATTACAGCAGAAGGAAGGTAGGTTAAAAGACAAAGCTATTTGTGTTTGAGTCAGAGGAGAAGGTGTTGGGATCGAATGAAGACAGAGAAGGGGGGCTTTTGGTGCTTGTCAAGCCCACAGGACAGCACTTTGTTTTTTTCCTATCTTAAGCGATTTTTCTCTGTATCATGGTTGCTCTTCTGTTTCTGGGACTGGCATTTTCCAAGGCAATTTCCACAAACAGACATGTGCAGACACTGTAAATAGAGGTGGACATGATTCCTTGCTGTATATGACATGATCCAGTTGTATTTTCTTAAAACAGGAATCATAGGCATCCTTCCCTCTCTTCCTGTTTTCCCATTGATCTCACTTTAGTGCATTGTGTTTGCTGTGCATTGCACAGCTTCCTAAACTTGAGGCTAGCATTTTGTGTATTGTATCTGCTGTGCATTGCACAGCTTCCTAAACTTGAGGCTAGCATTTTGTGTATTGTATCTGCTGTGCATTGCACAGCTTCCTAAACTTGAGGCTAGCATGAGTCCTGCACCAGATCTCTGTGTTCTCCCTACTGCATAATCCTGGTTAAGATTTGGTTGAACTGGATAGTGCAGCTGAAGTCAACAGATGGATCCAAAAAGTAATATAAATCCTATATCTTTTCCTTACATGCTGCTTCTCCCTGCGCCCAAATGCATTAGATCTCTGTTGTCATGCATTATATTCTGTGGGACTAGAGTCTGTGGTAAATGTGAATAACTGTACACAAAGGAATGACCCAAAGAAGAACAGTGAAAGAGAGATACTGACCTCTTCTTATAAACATGAGCTCTCAAATTCTCATGCTTTCATCATTTGTGTAATCCATAATCTATTGAAATAATAATACAGAGAAAACCAATTAAATCAAAAGCAGAAATGCTGCAATTATTCTTTTCTTCCTTTTCTAGTGGAGAAGAAATGAAATGAACAAAACAATTTTCATTTCCCTTATCCACCAGAAAGAAGCTCCAAACCAACTGAGTTTCTATCTTGAGCAAGAAATGCCCACACTTATTAATTGTTTTCAATGTTTCTGGAAAGCATGGACAAATTCTTTCCGCTTTTATTGCCCAACCCATGAGGGATGAAGGGAGCACAGGAAAGGGCACCAGTTGTTGTGACTGGCAATTTGTATGTCATTATACATGCACAGCCAAACAAAAGAAATGCAGGAACACTGAAAAATGGTACAATGGGGACAAGTAACACTGGGCCCCAGTTTGCTCTGCTTCAGTACAGGGTATAGCTTTTGCCTATGTGTGCCTATGAGAACAGGGTATGTCAATGTACTGCCATTACCAGAACTGTGCCATGTGACTCTAGTTTCAAGAGTTGTGACATAAACCCCTGATAAAGATCACACTTCCCTCCTGTGCAGAACACTAGCGCACTAAAGGAAGGCTGCTGTCTTTTCCTTTTAAACTGTTAGCAGAGAGGAAAAAAGATCCCCCATGGTGTGCTGTGGGCTGTATACTATACTCATTATTGACTTCGTCCTGCGAGCTGCCTTCTCTGGCCCACATCCAGGAAAACACTGAGTATACATTTGATTTTCAACATGTGTGTAGAGTCATTAACTGCAGACACATGCTTACATGCTTTCTTCATTGCTGCTTTTGGTTCTGTTATTTAATCTAAAAGGCAGCAGTGGCTTTTAGGGGTTGAGAATATTTTGGAGGGGACCTAAATGAAAGTGCTTGTTCAGCTTCCCACTGCATATAAGAGTAGTAAGACAGTAATACACTTCTGATTAACATGATATTACTGCCTGAATAATACTCTCTGAATAAGCTTTGTCAGACTAACCTCAAATCTCTTTGCATGCATGTTGATTCATGCTACTAAACTGGGAAGCATGGGGAGAAGGGAAAAGTAACCGGAATATTTACAGCAAAGACATTTACTGTTCTCACTTCAACCTAAATAGGTAGCTATCCTGCAGTTGTAAAGAAGCCACTTTCCCCTGAAATTACAGCAGTGCTAAAGTAACATAATCATAGAATCATAGAATAGTAAGGGTTGGAAAGGACCTTAAGATCATCGAGTTCCAACCCCACTGCCAGGGGCAGGGACACCTCACACTAAACCATGCCATCCAAGGCTATGTCCAACCCCACCTTGAACGCCACCAGCAATGGAGCATTCGCAACTTCCCTGGGCAACCCATTCCAGGGCCCCACCACCCTCACAGTAAAGAATTTCTTCCTCAGATCCAATCTAAACCTCCCCTGTTTAAGTTTAAACCCATTACCCCTTGTCCTCTCACCACAGTCCCTAATGAAGAGTCCCTCCCCAGCATCCCTATAAGCCCCCTTCAGGTATTGGAAGGCTGCTAGGAGGTCTCCACGCAGCCTTCTCTTCTCCAGGATGAACAGCCCCAATTTTCTCAGCCTATCTTCATACGAGAGGTGCTCCAGTCCCCTGATCGTCCTCGTGGCCCTCCTCTGCACTTGTTCTAACACTTCCATGTCCTTTTTATGTTGAGGACACCAGAACTGCACACAATACTCCAAGTGAGGTCTCACGAGAGCAGAGTAAAGGGGCAGGATCACCTCCGTCGACCTGCTGGTCACACTCCTTTTGATGCAGCCCAGAATACGGTTGGCCTTCTGGGCTGCAAGCGCACACTGCCAGCTCATGTTCATTTTTTCATCAACCCACACCCCCAAGTCCTTCTCCGCAGGGCTGCTCTGAATCTCCTCCCCGCCCAATCTGTAGCTGTGCCTGGCATTGCTCCGACCCAGGTGGAGGACTTTGCATTTAGCATGGTTAAACTTCATTAGGTTGGCATCAGCCCACCTCACAAGCGTGTCAAGGTCCCTCTGGATGGCATTCCTTCCCTCCAATGTATCAACCGAACCACACAGCTTGGTGTCATCGGCAAACTTGCTGAGGGCGCACTCAATCCCACTGCCCATGTCACCCACAAAGATGTTGAACAAGACCGGTCCCAACACCGATCCCTGGAGGACACCACTCGTTACTGGTCTCCAGCTGGACACTGAGCCACTGAGCACTACTCTTTGCGTGCGGCCATCCAGCCAGTTCTTTATCCACCGAGTGGTCCACCTATCAAATTGATGTCTCTCCAACTTAGAGAGAAGGATGTCATGAGAGACAGTGTCAAAGGCTTTACACAAGTCCAGGTAGATGACATCAACTGCTCTGCCCCTGTCCATCAGTTCCGTAGCCCCTTCATAGAAGGTCACCAGATTGGTCAGGCAGGATTTCCCCTTAGTGAAGCCATGCTGGCTGTCACCAAGCACCTTGTTGGTTTTCATGTGCCTTAGCATGCCTTCCAGGAGAATCCGCTCCAAGATTTTGCCAGGCACAGAGGTGAGACTGACTGGTCTGTAATTGCCTGGGTCATCCATTTTTCCCTTCTTAAAAATGGGGGTTATATTTCCCTTTTTCCAGTCATCGGGAACTTCACCTAACTGCCATGATTTTTCAAACATGATGGACAGTGGCTTAGCAACTTCATTTGCCAGCTCCTTCAGGACCCGCGGATGGATTTCATCCGGTCCCATTGACTTGTATACATTCAGGTTCCTAAGGTGGTCCTGAAAAAGATCCTCCCCCACAGTGGGCCCAGGGTCTTCATTCTCACCGTCCCCGCGTCTGCCTTCCAAGACTTGGGTGGTGTGGTCAGAGCATTTGCCCGTAAAGACTGAGGCAAAGAAGTCAATGTAGTTCAACTTATATCCTGACAGGCACACGATTGCCTCCAGGCATGCATCTCCTTTGTCGCCATTTGGTATGGATCTGTCAGGAAGGAAAGCCTTCCTGTAGATGAATTGCTTATTTTGAGAGCTTCCTCCACCACTGTCTCAGTGAGGAGCTTTGCAGACATTAATCCCTCCCTTGCAAGTTCCCCTTTTGCAAGTCATGTGTGGAGACATGCAAAGTGAACTCCTGGTTTTAGTGCAGTGGCCAAACACAGAGAGAATTCATTTTCGTTTTTGTTTTCATTTTCATTTGCATTTGCATTTGCATTTGCATTTGCATTTTCATTATTTTCATTTTCATGCTTTCTTCAGTGTCACTAAGAAATGACAGGGGTCTTCTTCATATGTCTCCTTCTTGAGCTGATACAAGTGATTACTATGCCTACAGAAAACCCACTGAGAGAGTTTAGCACCATAGGCCACATACCAACACAGTGGCAGGGGCAGAATTTAAAATTAAGTCATTGTGGAGCAGTGGACTTGTGCCCAAGCCATTAGGTAGTGATGTGCCTTCCCAGATCTGACAGGCACTCAGTAAAGGTGAGTGGCTAAAGCTGCATGGGCTCCACTTCCAAGGGCTGTCTGTTCTCTCTGTCATGAACATTGGCAGGTATTGCAGGCGGAAGCAGCCTGTCTCCCACCAGCTTTCATGCTTGGGAGCCAAGGGAGCTGCCGCGTGGCAGTGCTCATGCTCGTGGCTTCTGGGCATGGCAAAGGCTTCATTGCCTTGGCAGGCATGCTTCCTGGCTGACCTCTCTGGAAAAGCTGCCCTACACTACCCTGCTCACTGCCAGACCTGTCTCAGCATTGCAAAGCAAGATAAGTGTAAATTAAATAATTTCCTTTCTCCAAAATAAATCTAGATCTGCCCCATGTATTTGGAGAAAATGTCAGCATACGGCTGAATTTATCAAAGAGGGGTTTATCCACTACAGAAAACATCCTGATGTTGCAGAAGAAGAGATTGGTCAGCGTAAATTTCAAGCACAGAGGATGAAGTTCCACAGGCAATCAAACTTTTTTAACCAACATTATTTGTCTCATGTATGGTATATATATGTTTCAAGGAATCCTCATTTGTACTGCTCTGTAATAAGAAACTACTGCACAGTATTGGGGAGGGGAAAAAAAAAGGTGATACATTTTACGTGCCTGGTGTCTTTTGAAAGTTCTCTGGAGAAAAAAGTAGGCACAGGCACTGAGATTCATTAAAATGTGAGTCCCTTTTGAAGAGGCCAACTTTAGTAATGAGACGACCTGAAAACCAGAGACTGTCACTTCTGGCATATGCGGATCATATGAAAGCTAGTAATTTTTTATTATGTCAGTATTCCCAGAAATGATATTAAGCTGAAACACAGCTCCAGTTAACATAAGCATCAAGTATATACTGGGACCTTTTAATTCCAGAACAATAAGCCAGTTTTATTACACTGATTATTGATAATACGAAGGTTGTGTTGGTATTTAGTCATAACTACAGAAAATTATTGTTTTTCTGCTGTAATCATTGGCCGTGCAGTTACAAGGGACCAATAATATGTTTGTAAGTAATTAGTGACAAAGATTTCTTTTGTTGTATATAAATGGAGTAAAAGCCTTGGGCTAATTTTACCAGCATGTTCATATGATATCACTTCCTGAAAATACATGAAAGTTTTTTCTTAAAAAGTATATACACAAAGCAGAGGCTGTCCAAGTCCTGCAGAAAAAGTGACCTCAGGAAATATGCTGGGTTTCTGCCTCAGAAACCTGATTTAACATTGAGGTGATTGCAAGAATCCGAGTAAAAATGCTGTTTCTGTCTTGGTGCCAGTGTAGAGAGCATTTCTGTTGGAGTGAGTAACCTGCTTAGAGGACCATAATTCAATGTCAATATTTTCTGAGTCACTCCATTGATTTTGCAAGACTTTGTTTTCCTATTTTTCCACACTATTGCTTCACAAAGATTTGAGCCAACTGTGCTCAACCTCTGCTCTAAATTGCCAGTAGGCAAAGCTGAATCAATTCAGCTGATTTTATAGGCTATTTTACTGAGTTTACAGGTTTCATTCTGAATTTACCCCAGCATAGCCAGATGCAGAATTTGTTAGATTTATGGTTGTAGGAAAACGTAATTAAGCATGACAGATGTGTTTATTCTAGAAAATATTACTTTACTATAAGTAAGATACCAAAGATAGTTACGCAACTCTTTAAAATCCACAAAATGTTTTTACTGTGTCCTAAAATCTGTTCTGACTTTTTTTCTGGCTTGCCCAGATAGATACACCACAATTTTTCTAAAGGATTTCTGAACTTCAGATGAGTTTATTCTTGTGATTGAAATAAAAAGCTTTTTGTAAATTATTTATTTTTCTGGCAGAAGTCTCTCATGTCTCTGGTCTTTGCCCAACAAACTTATACTTTCCTTATGATTCTGGGTAGAAATATCACTAAATTGCTCTTCACATGGGAAATGGATTTTGTTCTTGCATCCTTGTGTGGAATGGTGTCAAGTTTCCTGCTAACCCTTAAGCTATTCAGAAGAATGTAAGAACTAGCTCCGATCCAACCCTAGAATCAAAGTAATGCATTGAAACTGGTCACAGTGAACTTATTCCTTTTTACCATTTCTTCTTATCTACCTGGATTAGGCCAGGACAGAGCTAGCAAAATTCAGATGAGATTTCCCATCAATTCCTGTATGACTGTGCAATCTTTTCATGCATACTGTTGGCTAAAATAAATTATAGCAAAGGTGTCAAAACTCACAGATTTTAAGTCTGATTCATTAATTTTGAGACCCTTATGTTCTCTTCACATGGGTCATAAAAATTACTATTTTGAAATCTTTACCAATAATACAAAATGCCTGAATGCTTCATGTTGCATCACTTTAGGTGATAAGGTGAAATGTCATTCTGGCATTTTTGGGGCACTCAGACGTTCTAAGTAGGGTTACAAAATTAAGCCATTTTTGAGACACTTCTGGTGAAGAATAGTGGAATCATAAAATCAGCTAGGTTGGAAAAGACTTTTAGGATCATCAAGCCCAACCTTTACTCCAGAACTGCCAAGACCACCACTAAACCATGCCACTGGGGCCTCACCTACACAGTTTTCGCACACTTCCAGGTACAGTGATTCCACCACTGCCCTGTACAGCCTGTTCCAGTACTTGATCACTCTCTTCATCAATAAATTTTTTCTAATATCCAGTCTAAACTTCCCTGGTGCAGCTTGAGGCCGTTACCTCTTGTTCTATCACTTGTTACTTGGGAGAACAGACAAGTCACCTCCTCTCTCTATCTTCCTTTCAGGCAGTTGCAGAGAGCAATAAGGTCCCCCTGAGCCTTCTCTTCTCCAGACTGAACAATCCCAGTTCCCTCAGCCATTCCTCACAGGACTTGTGCTCCAGACCCTTTACCAGCTTCATTGTCCTTCTCTGGACCTGCTCCAGGACCTCAACGTCTCTCTTGCAGTGAGGGGCCCAGAAATGAGCACAGGGTTCGAGGGCAGCCTCACCAGTGCTGGGTGTGTTCAGGATGATCACTGCCCTGGCACTGCTGCCACGCTGTTGCTAATACAAGACAGGATGCCGCTGGCCTTCTTGGCTGCCCAGGCCCACTGCTGAAGATCAGAGTGATCCTGGTGTTTACTCTAACGAGGTCTCTCCACATCAATCTTTATTTAACTTCAAACTAAAGTACTGCAAAGATAATATCACACCCCTGAGCATGCAATACAGGTGTCTAGACTACCAGGGGTCTAAAGGCTGTTTATCAGAAAACTATTGCTACAGAGATTTGATTTAACGGGTAGCTTTCACTGGAATCCTTTTTTCCCAATATATCATGCATATCTTCAGTTTCTTCTAGATCTCTCAATACAGAGCTATGCCATAACATAGTGAAGCCATGCTTCTCAACCTGGGTAGGTTTTTATCCTCATTGTCTGAACTGTGTTTTCTGTTTCTTGACAGAAAAGAAAATACAATATAGTAGAACACAATAAGATAAATACAGACAACCTTATGGATTAGAATGCCCCACTGTTATGTGTCCCTGAGCACTCACTACTGGCGTACTGGTGCACAGGTCTACAGCAAACGCTGGAAGAAGTTTAATGGAAAATTACATTAGGAATTCATTACCAGCATGTGCAGAAGTTTACTAAATCATGCTCAACATAGAAAATTACTGTGCTTTTAAAGAAGTGGCAAAAACATATTTTGAGTAAATGAACAGTTCTGGCAGAAGCATCGATTTGCTGGCATAAGCACATCTACTCCTAAGGGCTTTGACCAGAAAAGTGCTGCCAGTCAGAACTTGCACCCCAATATAACACTTCTCCATACCCTGACTGACACACAGTTATTTTGGTACATGTCTGTGATTATGAGTATCACAGAAGGAAATTTTTCACACTCTTTTACAGACCCTGGTGATTGCTGAGTAGCGCAGAATTTGCAAATGTCAAATGATCACAAAAGCAGTCAATGCACAACCATGCTCTTGACTGTATCTGTTTTCTTTTCTTCTTTAGTCCCCTGTAGATCTGAATTTGCACATAGTGATATATCAAGTTTTCATACAATGTAACCACTGCCTTCCTGTATACATCGGAAGGTGTTGTTCAATGTTAAAATCAGGTCTCTTGAGAGATCAGAAACAAATTATTACCCTTTGCATTAAGCTTCCTGCACACAGAGAGCCAGGGCATGTGACACATCCACTCTCACCCATTGGGAAGGTGCTGCAGAAAGAAACATACAAGACCATTGGTAGTGAGATCTCACCTTTACTTCAGCTGCAACCACCCCCGAAACCATTCAACTGCATAGCACAGCCCTCAGCATGTCTAGAAAAGAGCCAGGAAGGGGAGGGTGCTGCAGACAGCATAGATGCCAGGGCATGGGGCTGGAGTGCCGGCACTAGCCACAGATTAGTGTGTGCAGCCACTGCTTTTCATTACAGTTGCTGCAGCAATGCTGGGCTCCGGCATTCCAGTGGAGATTCAGACATTTATTTAATTAAGCACACACACACAGAAGAAACTTACATAACTCTGAGGGTCAGAATGAAATCAACACAAGCCAGCACATGGAGCTGGAGCCAGCATGCCCCATTCTCTACTTGTACTGCTGGGGGAGAAGCAGTGTCAGCATGAAAGCAGAAAGCTGGGTTAGTGGTGCAGTGCCTAGCTGACATGGGGGTCCCAGGGAACTTGATTATACAGCTCCCCTGTCCCACTGGAAGCTCCTCAGTCTGCCTGTCTAATTTCTTGGAGAGAAGCAAGAGTTAAATATTGTGAACTATTTTTTAAGAGCTTTCACAAATAAATAGAGTATCAATTAAGAAGGTTATTTGTACTGTATCAAATAACACAGTGCCTCCTTCAAACTTTGCAACCTTGCTTGTCAAATATCTTACTGGAGCAACAGGAATTGAGGCACGTTTAGAGTTTGCCACCAGCTGCTGTTCTATTGTGTTTCTATTCTAAACATGCATTGGCTTCCAGCTTCCTAAAGTCTGAAAAAAATAAACAACACCCAGCCCCTCAAAAAACGAGACATCAAGTGGAAGGTTTGCAATCAAGGTAGATATTTTTCTACCAGTTTTGAAAGGCTTTAGAGAAGATTTTTCTGGACTATGATTTTCATTTCTATTTTTTTAAATGTTTTTTCAGTGTGCAGAAAAAAAGAGAAAGAAAATTAAAGTTAATGGGCCATTCAGGGTTCATTATCATAGTACATGCCAGTGTTAACACAACCATTTTATTGTTTTATGTAAGTATAGAATCACAGAATGGTTTGAGTTGGAAGAGACCTTAAAGATCCATCCAGTTCCAACCACCCTGGCGCAAGCAGGGACACCTTCTGCTAGACCAGGTTGCTCAAAGCCCTATCCAGCTTAGCCTTGAACACTGCCAGGGATGGGGCTTCCACAACTTCTTTCGGCAACCTGTGCCAGGGTCTCACTACCCTCATAGCGAAGAATCTTTTTCTAATACCTAATCTAAATTTGCTGTCTTTCTGTTTAAAGCCATTCCCCCTTGTCCTGTCACTACATGCTCTTGTAAAAAGTCCCTCTCTGACTTTCTTGTAGGTTCTCTTTAGGTACTGGGAAGCTGCCCTAAGGTGTCCCCTGACACTTTTCTTCTCCAGGCTGAACAAGCCCAACTCTCTCAACCTATCTCCATAAAAGAGGTTCTCCAGCCCTCTGATCATCTTGATGAGTCTCCTCTGGACTCACTCAAGCAGATTCACGTCCCTCTTGTGTTGATGGCCCCAGAGCTGACCACAGCACTGCAGGTGGGTTCCCCCAGGAGCAGAGTAGAGGGGCAGGATCATCTCCCTTGACCTGCTGGTCACGCTCCTTTCGATGCAGCCCAGGACATGGCGGGCCTTCTCGGCTGCAAGCACATATTGCCAAGTCACGGTGAGCTTCTTGACAGCCAACACCCCCAAGTCCTTCTCCACAGGGCTGCTCTGAATCTCTTCTCTGACCAACCTGTAGCTGTGCCTGGGATTGCTCCCACCCAGGTGTAGGACCTTGCACTTGGTATGGTTAAACTTCATCGGGTTGGCATCAGCCCACCTCACAAGTGTGTCAAGGTCCCTCTGGATGGCATTCCTTCCCTCCAATGTCTCAACTGAACCACACAGCTTGGTGTCATCGGCAAACCTGCTGAGGGCACACTCAATCCCACTGTCCATGTCACCAATAAAGATGTTGAACAGCACTCGTCCCAGCACCAACCCCTTAGGGACACCACTTGTCACTGGTCTCCACCTGGTCATCACGACATTGGCCACGACTCTTTGCGTGTGACCATCCAGCCAGTTCTTTATCTCCTGATTGGTCCAACTGTCAAATCCATGCCTCTCCAGTTTAGAGACAAGGATGCTGAACAGTGTCAAATGCATTGCACAAGTCCAGGCAGATGAGGTCTGTTGCTCGTCCCTTCTCCACCAGTACTGTAACCCCTTCATAGAAGGCCACCATAATCGCCAGCATGATTTGCCCTTACTGAAGGCTTCACCAGTCACCCCATTATTATACATATGCCTTAGCACAGTTTCCATGAGGATCTGCTCCATGATCTTGCCAGGCACTGAGGACAGACTGACTGGCCTGTAGTTCTCCAGGTCTTTCTTTTTTCCATTCTTGAAAGTGGGGGTTATATTTCCTCTTTTTCAGTCAGTGGGAACTTCACCAGGCTGACAGGACCTCTCAAATATGATGGATAATGGCTTGGCAACTACATCTGCCTGTTCCTTCAGGTCCCGCGGATACATCTTGTCAGGTCCCATGGAGTTGCGCACCTTTAGCTTCCTTAGATGAACCTGATCTTCTACTACAGACGGCAGTTCTTCATCCTCCCAGTCCCTGTCCCTGCCTTCTTGGGCAGTGTGACTGGAGATCTTGCTGAAGACCAAGGCAAAAAAAGTCAGTGAGTACCCTGGCCTCCTCCTTGTCCCAGTGTCCTGGGTTCAGCAGTAGCAGTAATTTTTCTCCTTCTCGGTAGCTGGTGCAGCGCTGTGTTTTTGATTTTGGGCCTGGGAACAGCGCTGATAACACCAGTGTTTTCAGTTACTGCTTGGTGATGTTTAGGCTGGCCAAGGACTTTGTGAGTCTCATGCTCTGCCAGGGAGGAGGGGAAGCCGGGAGGAAGCAGAGACAGAACACCTGACCCAGACTAACCAAAGAGACTATTCCATACCACAGCACGTCATGTCCAGGATGTAGGGACGGAGAGCAGAGACCTGGAAGGGTGGTGAGGGTGCACGGTGGGGGATGCACAGTGGGGGGTGCACTGGTGGGGGTGCATGGCTTGATACTGGGTGGTGAGCAGTTGCATCCTTCCCTTGTATTTGCCTTGTCATTATTGTTACTGGTGGGGGTGCACTGGGTGGTCGGGCTTGATATTTGATGGGTAGCAGTAGTGATTTGTGTTATACCTTAGTTACTAAACTGTTCCTATCTCAACCTGTGGGAGTTGTACTCTTTCGGTTCTCCTTCCCATCCCTCCAGGAGCGGAGGGAAGAAAGAGTGGGGAGTGAGTGAGAGAGCGACTGTATGGGTTTATAGACTTAAACCACGACACCCAGGTGACCAGGTCTGCTCTTTCCTTCTGGAGGGGGCTCACTTTTCCCCTGTTTTCCTTTAAGCCCCAATGTACCTGCAGAAGCTTTTTGTTGTTGTGCTTAATGTTCTTGGCCAGATTGAGTTCTGTGAGGGCTTTAGCCTTCCTGACCTGGTCTTTGGCTGCTTGGACTATTTCTCTGCATTCTTCACAGGCTACCGTTCCTTGCTTCCACCCTCTGTAGTCTTCTTTTATGTGTTTGAGTTTGTCCAGGATACTGAAGTGTATTAAAGAGCATATTAAGGTATAATAAATAGCATACAGCTAAAGAGCTTTGTACTCACGACGAGTAATAATACCAGAACTGTATTTTTTTTTCTCTGGAGAAAAATGCAAAACTTTCAATTCTTCTTCACACACAGACAAAATACAAGATAAAATCTAAGATATAATAAAATAGCTAGGAGGATGTCCTTGTGGAAGAAAGTCTGGTTTAAAGTATGCCAGCCTGATGCCTGCCTCTACTGTCTGCTGAGGTGAGCTGAGCTTGCAGGTCACTTAATGGGCATGTACGATCAGAGCAAACTAGTCTTGGACACTCCCAAGTACGTCTATAGGCTTGCAAATGAACTGGAGAGCTTGGGAATGTAATTAGGTGCCTCGAATATTTTTTGGGAAAACCGGCATGTTTGACCTGTGGTCACAGGACGTTCTAGGTCATTTGTCTATGTTACATTTGTCTATGTTACATTTTTCTGAAGTCTGACTGAAAAAAAAAAAAAACAACAAAAGAAATCCATTGCAGCTCCAAGCTCAAATGCAGCCACTTAGAAACATACCTAGCTCTGTTCCATATTGCTGCTATTAATTTTTGCATTAAATCCTGTCAATTACCAGGTACACATAAACCACAGTATACTTGCTGGCAGAAATACAGGGCTTGCTGCAGCTATAAAAGCAGCCTAAAAACATTCAGGTAGAAAACTACAGCGCCTAGCCGTTCAAAGGTTGGGTGCAATCCACCCCGCACAGGGACCTATGCAAATGCTTCTAGCACTACTCACATGAGGCGCAGGGGCAAGAGAGGCTTAATCTGCTCAAGCCCTATACAGACCTTCTGCATCTGCATTTGCAGGTTGAAAAATAGGGTCACCTGTCCATTTTTGCATTTCATGTGTCACTGATGAGCAGTTTGACCTGCTGCTCGCAATGTATTCTACAAGGTGCTATGAGTTTAGACCTGAGGATTAATGCTGCGCGAACAACACTGGACAAAAGCCCTCTTGGTTATTTCATGTGCTGACTGAAGAAATTACATCCTAGAAGCCTTATATAGGTTGGAATCTTGTCCTTGCTTTCAGTGAGGGAGATTAGATGTGAGCACAAAGAGCTAACAGATGCAAATGGAGGATTGGACTGTGCCAGGGATAGCAAATGTTGCATATTTCTCCTATCACCCAATTTTTGGGGTAACCATCTGGAGCCAGCTCTCCCTGTTACAGCTGGGTAGAGCTTGGCAGGCAAGTACTCTGAAATTCCCTCTGTCTGCAGGATGAAAAGGGATGTGTCTTATCAGATGGAACACTCTTCAAAGAAGGTGGTGGAGGGAAATGCAAACAGCATGCCTTCTGACAGCCACTCAGCCGGCTTCCACAGTCTCCCTCCTCTCATCACTCTTTCAAGTCTCTTGGGCCACTGTCCAGTGTGTGTCTGTCTGCTGCTTAACAAACTCTAGCTGTGGTTTCCAGGCTGATAAATAATTATGCTAATTAACAGGTTGGAGGAAAATGTGATGTTATTTCTGTGGAATGTTCTGAGAGGCTGGAAACACTTAACTGCAAAAACGACATGTGGTGAAATAACCAATAATTTGTTTAAGAAAACCACATCTGGTATGCCTGCTAGAAACAGGGGTTAATAGTCTGTCAGGGGCAGGCAGTGGCAGTGAGTAGCCCTAGGATAAACAAAAAAGCCTTAACGGCAGGAAACGGGCTTGTTCTCCTGGCATAAGCATTTACATTGGCTGCTAACCAGCAAGAGATGTAAAAGGAGTTGTTTAGTTTATACTTGGAGAAAAATAAAGAGAAATGGAAACAAACAGTCTTCTGCATTTTGTGTATCTGTGGAAAGGAATAAAAGCCACTTAGTGTAGCTAAAAATGGTAATAACATCTATGCTTCACACTCCTGGAAGGAGCTGTAGACTCAGCACAAGATTATGGTCATAAAAAGGGAGAAGGGTTACTTAATTTATTTTCGTATTATTGAAATAGCTGTCAGATAATTACATGCATGACGTTAAGTCACTGCTCATACAGAAAAGAGGAGGGGGGGAGCATGAGAAGAGAAGACAAACAGGGAAACTTCGTTAATTGATTTAGATTGATATCCTTGGGGTTTTTTTTATGAAAAGATTGACCCCAATTTTTTTTTTTTGAGGATAGAAAGTTCAAATGCAGCTTGTAATAAGAAGGAAGGCATTCTCGTTTGACATCACAGTAGTCAGGAAAGAACCTGGTCTGAAAATGATAGGAACCCACCATTGCACTGGTGTGGCATTGCTGCAGTACTTAACAAGCACAAAAGAGAAGGCCACATTTTAAGATGGGATGCAATGTAAAATATGTACTCATTTGACAAGATTCAGATGAAGTGCTCGGTGTGTGGCAAGCTGAATCTGTATTTATAGCAGTTAAAGAAACACACAAGATGCTCTGGATACACTTAAGAGCATGAATACATCGCTGGTTTTTAATTCTGATTTAAATAGAGAGACAATGTTCTACCTTAGGTGGTGTTTTTCCGCTCAAGGGGTGCAATCCTTGCAAAGACTGCTGCTACATCTGAACTGTATGTTTCACACAATAAAACATGACACCTCAGCAGATGTTGGCAGCTTGCTGTTGCACACTGGACTACTTGACATGTATAGCTAAACTTTCTTTCATAGTCACTCTCAAAGATGTATATTATCCCTTGTCAAAATAAAGAGTTGTGGTTTCTTTCCAGCCCAGAGAAATACAGTAAGTGCACATTATCACCATAACATCTAAGTCTCTCTTTCTTTCACTACATTAGCGCATATTACAGCCTTGCAAATGACAGGCTTTCACAGCCTCACATTTTAGTGTCATGTCTTGTTTCATAATGACATCATGTTTTTTTCTAGTGAACTGAGCCCACAGCACCAACATGACCCTGCAGCTTTGCAACATTTCTCATGGCAGCAAGATCCCCAGGCCCATTGATACCTGAGGTGGGAGGCAACAGCTATAAAATGACTCAAAAGCCTCGTTTATCAGAAAAAACAAATCACATTGCTCAGTTGGTGTGGATGCAGGCATTACTGCATGTGCTGTGCAGAACATGTGATGTGCTCTGGCCTAAGGCTGCAGCCTCCAATAGAAAGCTGAATCAATTCTGGTGGGTTTTGATATATTCTGTGAGCAACCAAGGCACTCCAATGAGTAAGGGTCTGCCCTCTTGTATGACTTCCCTATGAAACAGCAGGTCAGACAAGGCTGTTTCTAGAAAAGAAGTCATGCCAGGGAAAGTCAATTTCAGACAGTGGTGCTTCCATTTTTTCCATGGTCTGTGTTTACAACTGGCTGTGATCACACAGACCTCAGCTTGCAATACTTGCCCATGGGTTTACATATACTTGGGTTGTGTCTTAGATTGCCATGTGAATAGCATGAGACAAGAATAACAGCAGCCTTCCAGGAACAGAACTAGAGATGGAAACCATAAAATCTATGCTGGATTTTTTGTTCCTCTGAATTCTGGTTCAGTCACGCAGATAGAACTGACATAACCCATTTTTCAAACCACGACTAGGGCTCATTTGTGAATGTATACATGTAAGAACTCAAATAAAGATAGAGTTGCTAACAATGGGAATTTCTGCTCACCAGAGACTGACCTCCTGGGTCTAAAAGGCTAGCAGCATGACGGAAGGGCAGGTGATAAAAAGAAACAAACTTTAGAAATGGTGATTAGATCTTAACTGAATCCTTAGAAATTCAGTAATCTTTTTCTTATATTGAATTCTGCTGAGCTGTGGATACCTTTTAGCTTTTCCGCGTATTCCCAGTCCAAGTACATCCATCATCCTTATGTTTGTAAGAAAAATTCTGTGTGATGAAGAGGGTAGGAAAAATATGTAAAATAAACATTAGTATGGCAACAGTGATTAATCATTAAAAATTGTAAATCTAGTTGTGCATTTTTCACTGAAAGCATGACTGAAGGAATACAGCTATTCGCCACAGAAAAAATCATTCACCAAATAGCTATACCTGTCTGTTTTTTGTAGTACTTCTGTCAGCATGGCAAAATGGTGCTCTAGTGAGACTTGTGAGAGATTTGCTTAATTTCATATGGTTTATGCATAACTTGGATGAATTTTGAGTGAAGCAATCTACAAAATTGTTGAGAATCTTCAACAAGTAGCCCCAGTGCTTGAACAGAAAGCACAAACAGTCTGTCCTTGCACTCCACTAAAGCCCTTTGAGCTTCTCCCTTTGGGGTGAAGATCCCAGGGACAGTCGTGGAGAGGCAAGGGCAGCCTTTCTTTTCTCCCATGAACCACAGGTGGGGATGTTTAATTTAGGTTGACATGCAGAAAAGACAGAGAGAAGGAAACAAGGACTGATCACCAGGCCTCAGCACCCTCAAAGCTTGTCAAGTGTCTAACCAGGCCCCTGGTGTCTGACTGCTGGCAGTGCCCTTTCTTCCCACCAGGCCTAGAGGTAAGCTGAGTTTAGATATGTGATCAGGTATCCATGTTTGGGATCTAAACTGAAGTGTTATGAATGTTTTTTCCTCCCTCTCAAAATGAACTGAACTGCAACTGACATTCGGATAGAGCTCTGAACACGGCGTGTTCATATGTCTTCTAGTTTATCCAAAACTGAAGATATTTAAAACCATTTGAGAAAATTGGGGCTGTTCAGCCTGGAGAAGAGAAGGCTGTGTGGAGACCTCATAGCAGCCTTCCAATACCTGAAGGGGGCCTCTAGGGATGCTGGGGAGGGACTCTTCATTAGGGACTGTAGTGAGAGGACAAGGGGTAACGGGTTCAAACTTAAACAGGGGAAGTTTAGATTGGATATGAGGAAGAAATTCTTTACTGTTTGGGTGGTGAGGCCCTGGAATGGGTTGCTCAGGGAAGTTGTGAATGCTTCATCCTTGGCAGCGTTCAAGGTGGGGTTGGACATAGCCTTGGATGGCATGGTTTCTTGTGAGGTATCCCTGCCCCTGGCAGGGGGGTTGGAACTAGATGAACTTAAGGTCCTTTCCAACCCTAACTATTCTATGATTCTCCACAAAACAAAACAAAACAAAACAAACAAACAAACCAAACAGAAATAAACGAAAAACCATTTTTGCATGACTAACATTTACTTTCATAATTGATTTATGTAGGTATTGCATAAATAGAAATTCAATAAGCTTTCAATGCATTACTGAAATAAATTTATTCTTCATAATACACTGTGGTGGAGCATTTGATGAAACTTGTAACAATATCCTTTATTGCTTCTTTTTGGAAAGTTCTTTCCTTCAGGAATGGAATTTCCGTGTTTGAAAGAAAATCAGCAGAAAAAGCAACATTATAGGGGTGGTCAGGGGAAGCTGTTCAAAGAGAACAAACATATTTTCCTGGCAGATGATGTTGAAATCAACCAAACACCGTTGGCTTTAGATTCAATATTCTTGATATAGGCCCTACCTTCTGCTCTTACGAAAGAGAATGTCTTAAGCTCAGTAACATGAGGTCAAACACTCTTCCAATATTTTTACAATAAACAACTATGATGATTTCGGGCATTTTTTTATCTGCATTAATATCCAATCTTTTTAAATGGTCTTGGCATGCTTTTGGCCTCAAGAACTTCCTGTGATAATCAGCACCAGAACTGAGCTATGCATAGCTGTCAAAAGATATTTCTTTAACTAATATAATTTTGTCAGTTTGTTTTAAAATCATTATATGTTATTTTATTTCTAATCTCACTGAACTTTGTTTACAAGTACTAAGATCTCATAATTATAAAAGTATAAATGAAAGAGCATTTGTAGAAAGATGAAGACTGAGCTGTGGTTTACATAAAAACCTAATCACAGAAGTAATCACCCAGTCTGAGACAAAATGCTAGTGTGTATCTGAGTACATGCAGGTGTGCACAGAAATATTTGCATTGGAATATCACTGGAAAATTTCTTGTCCACACTTTTCATATCATTTCACTGCACATCAGTATCTACATGGATGTGAAATAGACAACTACACTTGTTTTACAGACATAACTACAAGCACTATTTAAATCAGAAAGTTTATTGTTCAAAGGTGCAAACTGTCATGTATGTATGCCTTTACACAGTGAGCATTCCCAGTTGTAACCAGAATAAATGATGCTGTGTTTCTGAATAACCCATATATGCAGATATGCAGCCAAATGTTCCCATGGATCATGTAAATAAGAGCATTTAACTAATTTAACAAATGGCATTATAATTTTATGCTTGCAATAGACAAGATTTATGAATTCCAGTGAGAAATGGAGACTGAATGTGCTGTAGCTTTACCTAGAAGCCTTAGGGCTGACATGCTAGCTGCTCTGCTATATCAAGCATTAGGCCTTCTCAGTATTACTGTGGAAAAGTATTTTGAGCTGCTTCCTTCCTTTGGCTCATTTTGAAGCTTAAAATGAAAAGGGATACTTCCCATGCACAATAACTGTTAGCATTAATGTGAATGACACACACAAACCTAAAATGTGAAACCAGACACCATTCCTTGCATTTGCAGTTTACATGTTGTGCGTTGCCGAAATATGAAGAAGCTCAAGGTGAAATCAGAAATTATCCCCCCAAAATTGGAAAATACCAATTTTACCACATCCTGAACATCCCACCTGAGTTTTGGCACATCTGGGCAGATCAGAGCACTCTGACACCAGGACATGACCCCTTGCAGAAAGAGCCTCCTTTATAGGCTGAGGGGAGTTCCATCCACTAATCATCCCACCCTACCCCCTGGGCACTGTGACTACTGAAAACTTTGCCAGGTATTGGCAATGACAACATTATGGTCAGCAATCTTCCTGTCAGTGGCTGAAACTGTGAAACAGAATAAAAACACAGGCTGCTATTCAGTCTAACCTGGGAAGTCACTAATACCTCTCCTCAATATTGGGCAAAGATGAGCCCCAGCTATGGGGGATCCCAAAGGTGGTGAGTTATGCTCTCACACCTGCAGGGCCTGTTTTCTTTCTCAGCCATCTGCTTCCACCTACACTGCCACAACATCATTGAAATGGCAGTAAAGTTTTGAACGCAGAAAAATATGTAGTTTGGTTTGTTTTGTTTTGCTTTCCCCCTGGAATTCTGAAAGTCATGAAAAAAGCAGGTTCTATGGAGAAAGGAGAGAGAAGGAGTGAATCCCTGCCCAGACCTAATCTTTTTGTTAGCCTCTTGAAGCTCAGAGTAAGAGCAGCTGTTGAAAAGCTCACTGTCTTTTTCATACATGATTGAACGCAGCCAAATATCAAGTCCTATCATCACGGGGTCAGTTAAATGTAATTTCTTTCCGCTCTGCATATATGCACAGAGGGAGCTTAAGTCCTCTCTCATCTGGTTTCTTCATCCTTAAAAGAAACAAAAGCACACTGTACAGTATTTTCTAATTTGATAGTATCTTTATGGGATTTTAATATCCTCCTCCTTGCCAGACACAAGACACGGCAGCAACAACTGCAGCTACAGTTATGAGCTGCAGCCGTCTGGGACCTGGAAGGGCCTATCTACAGCCTGGAAATTTCTAATCAGTGCAAACACAGAGCAAGCTCCAACACTTGTAGCAAAATTTTGAACTTGTGCAGGCAAAATATTGGCTGCTACCAGCAAAGTGCTGGCAAAACTGAACCTGCAGAAGCAAGCAGGCTGGCTTGAAAGGGATAGAGATAGCCAGCTGCCAGGGTGGAGCAGGGGTCCTAGCAGTATTAACCACAGAAACAGTGCTATCAGCCAGGGAAAATACCGTCTTCAAAAACTGCTCTGAATTGCAATTGTAATGGCTGCCACGGGGCAGTATGCACATGATGAGCATGGAGTATTTGGGTAGCTCCTCTATTGAGTGGAGCTAGTTCTCCTCTTCTTCATGAGGTCAGGAAGGGTTTGCAACTAATAGCAAAGACAACAGACTTGGTAGAGTCAGAGCAGGTCTTGAAAGACTCAGTATTATCGTTTTTGAATAGCTTATAATATACAAAATATTTTCATAGAATATACATTTCTATAGGTATATATTTCTCTGTGAAAAGTTTCAATTGCTTTAAAAAATGACACAAATATTAACAGCTGTGTTATAACACAGCACTGTCTGGTGATCCTTTTTGTGCAGCTCAGATGCTTCTCATCATGATTGATGTGGCAACTGTGACACCTTCACACATACCCAAACATGTGGGGAGAAAAGCAACCTTCATTCTGATTCTTCAAATAAAGACAAAACTAAAAACATCTAATCACTTCTGTCCTGTGGGTGAGGTTTGTTTTTTTCTTGCCTGGGTTGTTCATTTGATGGAGCATATAGAGCATATTTAGCTTATCCAGGGTGCTGGAAATGCTAGCAAGGGATTAGCTGCAGAGGCTGCCACATTAAAACTTAGGGAAATACAAAAGGTTTATCCACTTGCTCAGTTAGCTGAAATGTTTTTCCATACCTGGGACTTAGCTTAGCCCGCAACTGCTGCCTCAATATATTGCTGACATCCTCTTTCACCTCAGTTGCTAATATCTGTGTCCACACTGTTTTGCTGAAGAATTTGAAACCCTATCTTCTGGTGATGGCCTTCACTTCACAGTGGAATCAGTTGGAAAATGATTCAGGTAATTCAAGAAGCAAAGGCAAATTTTCAGAGTGAGGATGAAGAAGTATCAGAATTCACAACAGTTCCTTAAGCCTGCTGTACTGTGCATAATCTGTACCCACCCAAAAGCACAGCAGAGAAATTTGTTTGCTTTATACTACATCTGAAAAATACAAATAATATTAATTCCATAACACCATTCAGCGGTTGCTGTTAAATTTGAAGGAAGGATTATGGGGGAGAAAATACGTAATTCTGTAAACCAAAAGCCTCAGTCAATAGCATTTTAACATTAAATCTATGCTTATTCAATGCATTAGAAGTGATGTCTTTGTCAAACAAGCTCTTTTTGCCTGAAGGTTCAGCATTAACACTCCCTTAAGTCTGTTTTAAATACAGGTAGCTCAGCATCCTCATCCACAATAGGTTTAATAATTGCTTGGCTTCACGCAACAAACTGTGCCTTTATTTCTGCCATTAACTGTTCTTTCATCAGCCTCTGCCATGCACATTAGACAGAACATTGTGAGGACAGACAGACTGGAGAAGTGGTTTGTAAAATATGTTGAGACAGCTGCTGAATTTTAAGGGCTTGTCTGTACCAGGCAAAAAGGTGCAGCAGAGAGCCAGATGTTTTCAAACACAGTGTGATCCTTGCAGAGCTTGTATGGTACACAAGCAAACCTCAAAGATGTTTGCAGAGATCAGCTATACCAAAATGCTATGAGGGTACAGCCGCTGTCATTACTCCTTCTGTGTCTTTGCTCTTGCTCAGTCAGATTGGCTCAATGGGGTCTGCAGCCCAAGGTAAGCAGGCTTCTCACAACTTTCTTTACCCACAACCCTACCTTACTCTGTTTCACAGGTAGTTGATATCCCTCCCTCCGCAAAAAATTCCCTTTTTGCCTGTTTGCATGTAGTGATTTCACGTAATGAATCCAGCTGTCCAGACATTCAGTATCCTTTTCTCACCTTTCAAATCCTCCCTTGGTGGGTAGCAGAGAGACTTTGTGGCCTGGGGTCAAAAGGAAATAATAAACAGTTATGAATGTTTTCCAGTGGGAGCTCTCTCTGACCCTCCAGGTGGTGACACCCAACAACACATGACAGCAGGAGCCATTACTTTCAGAGCACACCAGGTGAATGAGATATTATCACGTCCACCTGGATGTTAAGAAAGGACTTGATAAAGGGCCTTTCACATGAATGCCTGGAGCAACAGAGTCACTGGCTGTGAGTGGGGCATTGCTTCATCCTTTGTACTCTTATCACATTATGATAAATTCTTCAGTTATAATCGCATACTAGTTTTCAGGAGGATCCTTCATTGTGCATGTCAAATGAGTACAAGTAATGGTCTTCCTACCCTAGTTCAAATACTCTGCCAGTTAGTAAAACACTCAGTATCCAACAAAATTCATGAAAAAAGCCCCACATTTCCATGATGCAGACTAACAGAACTTTTCATTGACTTTCTGATGATACTTTCTTACAGTCTCATCTTCTTTGATGCTGATTTTCTAGCAAATTCCAAATCCTATGATTTATAAAATCATAGTATCACTTAGGTTGGAAAAGACCTTTCAGATCATCAAGTCCAACTGTTAACTTAACAGAGCTGAGTCCACCTTTTCCCTAATCACAATGCCTACAGGTCTTTTAAACACCTTCAGAGGCAGCAACTCAACCACTTTCTTAGGAAGCCTGTTCCAGCGCCTGAAATTAATTTTCTTTCTCACTTACTCTGCCCTAGACATCCTTTTCTTCTGCATAGTCTGAATGCTAGAACATCTCCTTCTAAAACAGTAGGAACATTACATGAGCAGTTTCGTAGTACATAGACACAGTTCCCTTGCTGATCCAAGATGTAGGCATTGAATTCAGTGGATTATACTAGCATATTTTTACTGACTGTATTTCCAGTGGGCTCTAAATAAACGTGGTTCAGGTTACAAATATATGCCAATCTTCAAAAATCTTGAAACGCAGAAATAAAACTTCTTGCCTGTTGGCCATGTTAAACAATAACTTGGAGAACCACTTCAACAACTGAATTAACAGCTTAGACCTGAGAATCCTGTAACTGGTCAACAACATTAAATCATAAGTTATGAAAACCTTCTTTGAATTACTGAAATGATTTAAATAAAGCAACCTGAGCCTATGATTTTAGACATAAATATTTATGAGCCAATACTTTTTTGCTGATCAGCATCTAAAAATAGGATTACAAGCACATCCATAGATCACACATGTAGGTTTGTATCAATCTGACATTCTTCTAGGAGGAAGCATCAAAAGTGAGTAACATAAACAAACCTTTGCTTTGGCAGAAAAGGAAAAATTCTCTCCTATAAACCATAACTAAACAGGTTTATCTAGGCTTTTAACACTAGTAAACTACGGATTATGGGAATTTAGTTCAAAAACTGTTGTAAAAGCCTTATCTTAATACGCAAAGTGGCTGAAGTGGCTATCTAAAAGAACAGCACGTCATCACACAATAGTGAGACAGACTACTCGATTTAAACCTTTGATTTCTGCATCACTAGATAAAGTATAACATTAAAAATCATTTTCCCATTTCTATTGCCAATGAAATTGTTTAGCAGAATTTATAAAATGTCTAAAATATTTCTTTCAGTAACTGTTATCTGTTATTGCTCATGCACACTCCAGGAAGTTTACAAGAGTTTCATGCCAGAGTGCTTTTTTGGAGGGAGGGAGTTATTTTTCTATTACTTATGTGCAATGTAAGTTCAGAAGGAATAGAAAATAATGAATCTGGAATAATGACCTGTTTAATGGCTGACAAAACAGATTTTGGAGTAGCTTCAGCCTAAGATTACCTTTCTATTTTTATTCTGAGTAGGAAAAAAAGTGGTGTAAGCTAATGCTGAAAGGTAGATGATCAGAAAAATCAGATACTTTAATTTATTCTCATTCTTTAATTTATTCTTATTTAATTTATCTCAGGATATTTTAATTTATTCTCACATGGCTGGTAGTAGGTATATCCATGTACATTTCAGCTTCTGCATTTCAAGCCACGACCACTATCTCATTTGACCTTTTATAACCCAGCTGCAGCTCTTGGAAATATTAGTAAATAGTTAGCCAAAAGAAATCAGCAGGTTATTGCATATTAAAAGAAATTGCGTGCAATCATTTAAAAACTAACAGCATACGTGCACATTCATTTTCAGGGAAATTAGGATATAGGGCTTTTTAATAAACGAACATTCAAATGGTGTACGAGAATAAGATAGATAGCCCAGTTTCACAGCTCCTTGCAATGACTCCAGCTAGATCCTCTCACTCCTTTCTCCAGTGCTCTGCCTTTGGGGTTGCATTTCTTTGGTGTTCTACATTGCAGCTGGGTTGCATGATCTTGCAGTGCACTCATCTCATTGTAAAAGCTCCACTGGAGAGCTGGAATCGTGCCTCCGGGTATGCTCTAGTTACCAGGTACCAGGCATCTGATCTGTCTGCACAAAGCTTCTGGATTAAGATAGCAGAAGGTACCTGGTTTCTTTTCCCATCACTCCCCTGGGGTGTGCTGGGATGACTCCAGAAATATTCCCAAAACTTGTGCAATGGGCCAGTGGGGCAATGGGCCCTGGCAGACCCCAGGGTTGTTCTCACACTCCATCCCAGGCACAAAAATGAGGTCAACACGTGGGACAGAAGGAGTAGTGGCAGGGGTTCCTGCAGTGTACTTGAGGGGACAAGGAAGCTGGCGATGTATTCAGTGGCTGTGGTCATAAGTGTCATAAACCCCAATCACAAGATAAGATGATTTCTTGGCATGCCACCAAATTTCAGCTCTGAAAACCTGTTGGGTAATATTTGTTTCACTGCTGCTCTCCAGAGCGTCACTGTTCAGTAGTGACATCCAGACTGCATATCTGAAGCCTTTCCTCTCATGGAAGAACTGCAAGAAAAACATTTCACCAATTGTGGTTTTGAGGACAGCCATTGGCTCATCAGGCAGCTCCACCGCTCCACCCCATACACAGTGGGACTCTCACTGCTGCGTCGAATGTACTTCTTGTGTTCACCGCTCTGGACCAGGGGGACAGCACAGAAAGGGAAATATACATATTTATGTAAACCTTGGAAAAGTTTTCTAAATGATGTGGGGATTTTAAATTGATGTAATAACTTCACACCCTTTGGTGAGTTAACTCAAGAGATGCTGCTCTTATTCGAAAAGTAATTGGAAAAGAAAAACACCTAGAAAATAACTCCACTTGGCTTGGCAGTGTTAGCAGAAGCTTCTTTTCTTGTAAACATGCTCTAGGTCAAAGTTGATTCCCAAGCAGAAAGCCCTGATGAAAATAGACAACATGTGTTGCAACAGACAGAGAAAGGAGGTCATTGCAGTCCAGGAGCTGGCAGTTATCACCCCACCCCAGCATGCTGCTCCATCTCTGTCCTGTCCCCGTGATGTCCCTGCTCACTTCCTCCAGAGCATGCAAGAAATCAGTGACAAAAAAGCATATACCTGTGTTCACATAAACGCATAAACGCTTTCGCTCGGTAGTGCTGTCATTATCTGGCTCATTATCAGCTCTCATCATCAGAGGCAGCTAGGGCTGAGACAGGAGGAATGTTACAGGATCCTGTCAGCCTACTGTGCTCATCGTCCACTCTGGCCGCAAATGAATTCCAGATGTTGGTGCACTGTGAACGCACCTCCAGCCAACAGTCCTGACCTCTTATAGATCACACTGGACAATACTGGCACCGAGCGGGGGGAAACGGTGGCTCATTTAGCCCAAGTGGTGCTGGTAGAACTCAGCAGGCCAAGGACAAGCACTCCAGGGAAGCTGGCTGTGGAAAAATTACTTCTGCTAGAGGACAAAGGTTTCTTTTAATTAAAAAATGAACATTAAAAAAAAAAAAAAAAACAAAAAAACAAAAAAACACACGCACAAAAAAACTCACACTTAAAAACCCAGAAGGCTAGAAAAGTGTATGTGACACAACTTGAAGCCCTTTTATGACATGTGTCTTACTTTAGTGCCTTTCTGAAAGAAGCTGCCATTAAACAGTTAACTGTTAAAGAAAGCAAATGTTTGGATCTTTTTGTCTTGGCTTGCTTCTATATGATGATCCAGTCAACAGAAACATACAAGTCTGAATGCACTCTCTTTTTGATTTTAAATAGCATGGTTCAGGTTACCTAAACCTATCCAAGCTTTGACATACCTTAACGCATGTTAAAGATTAGCTGAAGCAATGCTGAAATAATCAGGATCCATGCCACCAAAAAGCTGTTTCTGTGTGCAGACAGCTCCTGTTAAGAATTATGTTAAGATTTTTTTGTAGCAATCATGTTCTTGAGACCTTCTTTCTTTTTGTGAACATTTTTTTAATGCTAACATCTAGAATAAAAACTGGAATTAATTTTCTGAAAGAAAGATTTCTTTCCTTCCCCTTTATGTTCCACCTACCAAAGAAACTAAGTTATTATTCTAGTGATGAACTCCTTGTATCCCTTCAGTATTTGAGCACATCTATACAACTGAATCTATTTCTTTCCTATTTTTCTCCTGCAACAGAAATCTCTCACTTCTTTTTTTGCCATTTTTTTATATAAACAGCATACAAAACCTATTTCTTCCCCCTCCCACCCCCACAATGTCCTGCCCTGCCCTGCCCTAATTTCAATCCTTTCCTATGCAGTACTAGAAGATATAAAGGGATACAGATTCCCCCTTCAGTTCACCAATATTCAACCCCCTTCAACATCCCCACTGCTGTTTTGAAGGGACTGTGCTTTTCTTTTTCTGGAAAGCCACTTTTAATCATTTACTGTGGTGTTTCTGTAGTTGCAAGGATATAGGCCTGTATGCTGCATAATGCATATCACATGGCAGCCCACACCTGTATGGACTGTGTATAAGAAGTATGCAGCTATGCACTCACCTGGGAGAAGCTCTTTGTGGCAAATGTATACTTATTTTGAAATTAAGACCAAATCTTAAAGTTATTTAACAACCTGAAGTTGTAAGTTGGACATCCTCTTGAATCTTTCAAAAGCACACAGACATAAATCTCCCACGAGATGCTTATCTTAATTATTAAGCCCCTAATTTACATTATAAACTTGTTGCTTAGGCTTTTTCTTTTCCTTCAGCAAATTTCTTACAAACCAGACCTGCCTTTCCCTGAACGTATTACTCTCAAGTATGCACCAAATACTTTGGTAGAATAATGTTCGTGCTTCAAGCTATTTGGAAAATGTTAATTTAATCTGCTCCCTTTTTGTTATTCATGTGGGCAGCCAGTCACCTAAATCATATGTAATCATTTCTGCCTTCTCACTGGCTGCCTAAATGTTTTTACCAGGAGGATTATGAGCATCAAATGCAATAAGCAGCAAAACCCAGGCAACTTGCTGCTGATAGGAATTTGATGATAACAGTTATTCCTCTCAACATCCACTAAACTTGTAGTTGATCTCAGCATATTTGTGGCTTCCATGTCTTTGCATCTAATGTGAGCCCTGTCACCACAAATCACAGTTACTGCATGCCTATCCACAGGAGTGTTTGCCAGACACTTTTCTTTTCCTGTTGGTCGCTTCACCTGACTGATGGTCCAATAAAGTGTTCATTGATGAATCTGGACACTTAAAATGAGTGCCTTATCCTGTGATTTGGAATTGAAAGAAACATTTAGATGCCCGTGTATATGCTTAGGGGCTTAATGACAGACTTCTGAGCCTATTAGTAATTCAGCACTGAAGCCTAGAGTGTGCTGCCTGGATATATATGTCAATTAATTCATTTTTATTACCAGATTTAAGTTTAAACTGTGGTCATTTCTTACTTTTTGAAATTGATCAAGATAATAAAAATGAATCAACATTCCTGTAACGGTCAGGCCCGAAGCAGTGTTGACACTTTGTGGTAAGAAAGGTAAATATTTACTTAATGAAAGACCTGCCAAGCTCACAATTTCTGTGAAAACATGAGATTTTAGTAAAGTAAGCAACAGGCTTTCTTTCACAAAAATAGCATTCTGGTAACACTTGGTTTTCATAGGCTCTTTTCACCAGAATTACAGTATTCTATTTTACAGAGAAAAAGAGTACTTTTGAAGAAGTGATTGGAATTACTTGTCCCCTTTGACCAGACTGGAAGACGAGCATATATATTTTTGTCTGTTTTGTGGTTTTTCCAAAGACTACATCTATTTTTTAAACATTCCAGGCTTGGTGCATTATTGACATAATGAGTGCTCAGCTTCCCCGACATCGCTCCCTGCCTCCTTGGGCACATTATGTCCCTGCAGAATCATCTGATTTTCCTCTGGATAAGGAGGTGAGGATGAGAAGAGGGGTGTTGCTTTTTATACACTTGTCTGCTGTAAACACATTTTGCATCCTATGCTTTGTTTACACTTTACACATGTTTGGGACAGGATTTATTTTAGAACTTTTTACATTGTACAACTTTTACCTGCCAGATACAGAATGTCTGAGCTCCCTCGCAGCAGGAAATAGCTATGTTGGAGCAGATGGGCTCAAGAAATTGAAAGAAATATGGATTTCTGTTTTCTCATTCATTTGTGACTCTCTGGGCAAACACGTCATCTTCTTTCTGGCAGAAAAATACCAGTTACAGAGAAAATCCGGGGCAGCCATACAGAGGTAAAACAGAGCCATTAAGGCCAGCCAGGGGAGCGGAGGGGAATTTCACTTGTGCATGTTCTTCATTTCCTGTTTCAAATGGTTTTTTTCAGTCCTTTAATATTACCAGGTAAACCAGCTCTGGGGATTGGTCAGTTCAGAGCCTCTCTGTAAATCAGGTCCTTTGTGACCACAGTGCAGAAACCTCACTTCAGCCTAATTCAACAGCAGGAGTCTTGGCAAGTGCAGACGCAGCCCATTTGCCAAGGATCTGTGGTCCTCATCAAATCAATCACCACCATTGCTGGCAACGTGAAGAAGCGCCCACTTAAAGGAGGGCTGTGTCTGAGTAGCCCAGAGTTCAGGCTGTATTTTTAACTCAATCAAGACTGGTCAGGCTGGAAGCGGGGAAGTGAAGCAGGGTGGTTCTCCCCTAGCGCGGCCACTTCTGCTGTGGTTTGGGGATTTCAAGAGGGTTTTGATCTCTCACCCTCTCTACCCCACATCACAGACTATAAACTAGGTAAGGATTCAAAACATTGCAATGGTGATGCAGTGTATCTGTGGTAAGAGCACGCAGGGAAAAAGAAACTGTGCATTTCTATGTCTACAAAACACAGTATCTCCCAGTACCAGTACAGACCTATGCTGTCTTCACTATTTCCTCACCAGCCCTACAAAAGAAGACCTTTCTATTCCTTCAAAGTGGTGCTTTCGCCAGAGTGACGGGGCACATGAACAAGCTACATCTGGGCAAGCAGAAGTGATAACTTCAAAACTGCACCAGGTTCTGCAAGGTACCTTGAAAGCTTACCAGCTTGCCATGGTAAATGTGAAGTACATGTTCCCTTTTTGCCCGAGGAGTAAGACACCCTATATCATAGAGGGGTAAAAGAGGTAGCAGGGTACACAGTGGGTAGCTGTGTATGTGAGCCTGCCACCAAGTGCAGAGTACCCTAAAAACTAAGCTATTTTTATCTGCTAACATTAGATTCATTCAACGTGGCTGCACACTGCATTGTAAAACACAATGCAGTAGAAAAACAGACCACTAGCAGTGCATATAGGAAAGTTTTGGGTTGGTTTCCCTGGCCTTCCTTTACTTACCTCAGTTCAAATTAGATGATATCTCCAGCTACTGGCTTCATTCCATACCATACTATTGAGCTGCTCTCTAGAGATATTTGATTCCAAACCTCAAGATATTTCTTTCAAATTTAACCTTAATTAACCTGGCAAGGAGGGAAAAGTGAGTTGTGGTCTCTTAGCAAAAAAAGCTGTCCATGTTCCAAATTTCCCAAGAGGTCATTTTTTAATTAAAAGGCAGCAGTTCCTGTGGAGAGAGCAGAGGTACATAACAAAAGCCCTTCCTCAAGCCAGTACCTCGTTTCTTTTGCCTCTTTATGCTTCTGCAATTCTAGAAAAGCCTCTGTTGCATGCTAACTGTCCTGGCTGTAACATCTGCACAGTGCGTTTTGTTTTGTTTTGTTTGTTTCCTCTAAAGCCTGGCTTCTGGACAGTGACCAGGCCAGCTACAAAGGACAAAGCAGCCCAGGAACACGATTTTACAGAACTCTTGGCAGAAGGTGAGCTCAGCCTTGCCAGGTTCCTCAGCCTGGATGCCTGCAGCAGATGCAGGGGGAGCATGGAAAGCCAGCCAGCTCCCTCCTTTCAGACCCACACAAAGGCACCCCTGCTTTGCTTTTTCTGCTCACAGCCTTAATACTACATGAAAGCTGCCCACCTTTCCTGTCAAAGCACCAAGCAGTAAGAACAAGGAGGCAGGTGAGGTGGCCATCTCCTGCCTGCCATCATGTCAGGCAGGTCTCTGACATTCCTTCCAGGAGAGAAGGAAGGAAGGAAAAGCCTTCCTCCCTGTCCTGTTAATGCACTGCTAAGAAGACAACTTTAATGCCTTTACTCAGTTGCCTACTGAAAACCTTCCCTCCTGCTTCTCACCGTCTTGTTTTGCCAACTGTGTAATAAATAAAGGCCTCGGGAGAAGGGCAACTTGCAATGTTCATCTACTTAAACTTCTGCTGTCATCTACAGAGCTCCTTCTCTGGTTCCATATATATAAATATATATATATATATATACACATCCCTATTTTGGCCATGGAGGGACTTATAGCCTCTATTTTCACCCTGCTTTGAGTCTACCCTGTAATACAAACATTTACCATGCAAATGTATTCAAACCACAATTTCCACTGCCCAATGGATACTGTGAAAATTTCCCCCTCCCCAGCATGTTTTAAGGTCATTTCCATCAGCTCAAACACTGATTATTCATTATATCAAGTATTCGAGCTGCTGGTTGACGACAGCCAGGAAACCATAAGCTGCCTTGAGGTTTGTCTTTCTATCAGCTCCTGCAGCTGGGCAATGTGGGATTTTTTTCTGCCATTGAAACTATTAGGTTGCTGCAGTTTGTTTGGTTTCAGCTTACCATAATTGCTGCCATTTCCACGGCTGATTTGGTCTATGTTTGAAGTTGATGTACAATACAAAGTGTACTGCATGTGTAGCTGCTCTCCATGTGTCAAGAAATTAGAGAGGGAGAGTGTGTGCATATGTGCATGTGTGCATATGTATAAACATCTGCCATGTAGATGTCTTCTACTTGCTCATGTCTCTGAGGGGTTTACTCTACCAAAGGCAACTGAGCGTCTTAACTGCTCTCACAGTGATAATCACTCAGGTTACTGCTACTGGTTGGGTGGGAACAAGCACCACAAGCAGGGGAGAATTGGGATGACTAGCAGAGGGTATTTAATATATATATATAGTTACAGGCCGCAAGTCTCAAAAATATTGAACATGTAGGTGTATGTGGATATGAATCTATGAGGGCAACATATGCTCATCGTGGTGGGGCTCCCATCCCAATGTGGTCCACAGTAATTCAGTGCAGTCCCAGAGCTTCTTTTACAACAGGAATGGAGGGCACCAAATTTATGGCTCAGGAACCTGGAGGAGACCCTGGCCCAGGTAAAGAAAAGCAACAGCTGGCCTGGGAGACAAGGATGCTCCTTCATTGGAGCTGCTGGCATGAGACCTCAAGACAACAGGATTAAAGCCCTTTCTTGGGTGACTTTCGCTGTGCCTCAGGTCCTCATTTGTAACTGAAAGATAACAAAGCTGCTGCCAACCATCTTCTGCCGCATTTGTGGTGCAAGCTTCTTCAAGGGAAAACCTCTTTCTAGTATATGTTGATACATTACCCAGTGTGAGGGTAAAAAGGCACTGATCACAACCGTGTTACACGGGCACCTTACAGTGGATTAGGTTTCTTATTTTCCATTATTAAAAGTATTTAAAGTCTTTCTGTGAGTCTTACTTTCCCTGCGCTAATCTATGCTGATGATCATCAGAATTTGTCCCTCTGAATCTCCAGGAGGCACTCATGTAAGGATGGAGGAAGCCAGGGGCTTTTTTGAAATCATATGAGGACCAGAGGAAAAGGAAAGAGTTCATGGGCTGGAGGACATGCCTTTTCACTGAATCTCATTCCTGATTTTTAGTTATCCCCAGCTTGCAGCACACCTGGGATGCACAGTACCATATCATCTGACAAAAAATACATACAACTAGACAGGAGAGAGAGAAGTGTAGAAGTCTTATGTTGGTCTAACTGTGGTGGGTAGACTGGAAGTGTTTTCTCATGTGTGTCTGACATCCCTGCCCATTATAGTAATGGTGTACAGGCTGCTGTGTCTTGCTTCAGAGTCTGTTTTTCCTTGGTGGGAATAAATAGTTATTTCATGGCAAGTAACTTAGCCAGAGATGGATAATACACTGAAAACAGGGGTCCCACTGTTCAAGCGTCACTGCTGGGTGTGCTGGATGTGAATGCTTGTGCCAGGCAATGCCAGCCTCACTGAGTGCACCAGCACAAAACCTCTGGAGAGGAACACAGCAAACAGTAGACCTGCTTAAGCTGACAGCAGCAGTACATATGTCTCCCCTGTGAGTATAAAATAACACACAGTACAAAGATCCAAAGACACATCACCTCTGTGTGTGCCCAACACCCTGCCTCCAGCCCTGGCCAGGAGCAAATACCAGCAGAGGAGGGGAGGAACAGGACACAAGTATAACAAACAAGTGGTTGTATCTCTGAGGACTGGTCCTGGGCCCTTGAGCGACACTGGCCACAGAGCTGTGCCTTGCTGTGGCTCAGGTGGAGACTGGAGGCTGAACCCAGATCTGCCCCACAAGTGAGAAGTTTTGCCTCCCTTCACCCTTTTTTTGATAACTGGGATAATTGGGCCTTGGTACCTTGATCAAGTGTGTGCTTTGAGTTCCATAGGCTAAATGCCATGTAGGGCCTAACATCAGTGTATAACACTGTGTACCATAGTATGAGGATGTGAAAACTCAGGATACATCTTCAGACTAGTTCAGGTCTCCCAACTGAATCCACACACTGCGTCACACATCACTCTCATGCCTGCCGCTCCCTTTCTCAGCATTGTCCCCCTGGCTCTGCATCCTGCCTTATATCCTCCATGCTTGCTGCTGCCTGCACCTCTCTCCTGTGTCAGCCACTGTTGTCCCTTGCAGCCTATCTGGCAGTACCAGCCTGAGACACAAGGTATGCTGATAACTACCTGCTTATTTTTTGTGTGAAACTTGGGCAACGGCTAAGCAACAGCTAATGTAACTGTGTGGGTTTAGATTTGCTGCTATGTGTCCTCTTACTCACTGCTCCTTAGGATTTGCTGGATTGGAGAAGCTCTGCTGACAGAGAGATGTCTTTGGTAGAGGAAGGACTTGAGCCTTAACCCCTGTGGGACGGGACCAGTGCTCCCCTGCCTGTCTTCTCCACTCCCAGGACACAGAAAAGGCCTGCCCTACCTGCCTGTTCAAAGCACACCATGGGAGCCAAAAGCAGGTGACAGCTACAGCTCTGCAAAGAATAACAGTGGCTGTCCAGCACAAACACTCCTTGTCAGTGTGACCTTCACCAGAAGCTCCTTTTCACCCACCATGCAAACAGTTATTTCAGCATCTCGTGATACACCACCTAACACAACTGCAGGAGCTGGGCAGGAGTGTGATCCATTGCTAACAAGGCATTTTTAAAGCAAAGTAATAACACACCCTATGTAGGAAAAGGAGTAATTTCTTACCTCAAGCAGCTTTTGCTGAGCTGAATGAAACAGCAGGTTGCAAAGCCTTTTGTTTTTCAGGCTGACATTCAGACCATTATTGCTTTTTTGACCCATTAGTCCTCTGTCCAGGCTAATGCATATTTTAAAACACTGCAGAGGGGCTGCAGGTACTGTATTTGCTGACACCGACCATAATCACAGGTATTTCATAGGAACAACTACTGGCATCTGCAGTGCCGACCGTGGAAAAGCGCAATAAATAAAAAAAGTTGCAGTTAGAAAAGCCAAATTAAAACAGCAGCAAACATCCCACATTTGCAATCATTTTGCCATTTACACAAGGTTCTGCTTCACGCAGCCCTCCTTCCTCATCATGTTTTCGCAGAGGCCCCTCCAAGCCCCCATGCTCAGGGTTGAAACTTCAGCTGGACACATGGTGCACCAGCCAGGCCCAAACTCAGGTTAAAGAGGGTGGGAAGTGGCAGCCAGCCCACAGCACAGCCGTCCTGTAAGAAGGCAGCTAACATTCCTGACATCACAGAGGAGCAGCAGTCTCCAGAAGTGTGTCATCTGAGGCTTCCCTCATATTTTGCCGCTGCTGTTGGTGGCTGTATGCTCATCCCAGCCCTGGAGAGGAGCATGTGGGTCTCTCTCCACCAGCAGCACAGCAAATGGTTCATGGTACCTAAGGCCAGACCACGCTGAGCACAGCATCTAGAGCATGTGAACATAAATGCACTACAAGAGCACATTTATTCTGATTTTCTGTAAAAAAAAAAAAAAAAAAAAAAAAGAAAAAAAGAAAGATTGTCTTTGTTCAAGTGGGAAGAGACCTTTTCTTTGCCATGACAGGAGGTAGTTGCAAAATAAAAGAAGATTCAGGAGATTAAACTGAGGGGAGTTTTTGAAGCCATGAAAAGATTAAATAGTTATTAATTCCCCTACAACATATTGCTCCAGAGAGAGCAGAGGATGAGGAAATCAGTCCCTCAGATAAACTGTTTCACCACTTCTGACTCCTCACTCAGGGGACAAAAAGAAGTACAGAAATCTGTGTTATGGAGGGGAAGAGACTTTCTGAAGTCCTACATCTAAAGAAGCTAGAACCCACATATTGAACGGAGGATAAGTCCTTTTTGCATTGATATAGCTGCTCAAGGGAAATCCTACACCTCTTCCTACATACGCCTGTATATTCACGCAGTTTTCATCAAGCAGCAGAATTGAGGTAAAATCCACCCAAGCATTAGATTTTACAGCAAAAAGGCTGTTCAAAGTAACAATCCCAGGGAGCCATCTCAAGGGGACCTGCACACTTTGTGTTTGTTAAACAATTTTATTTCACAAACACAATGGGTTTTTTTACATCCACCTTCATTAAGTAGTGAGCATAATAGGCTCAAAGGAATGTAAAAAGATAAAGTCTGAAGTTTCATGTTAGGAGCTAAAAAGAGATCTAGGGCTTACCTCAACTTGATAACACATGTTAAGACTGTGTTTGGAACATTAAGACATGATTTTGTGTTACTTACAAGTTACGTAAAACAGGCAGATGAGACTGGAGTGGAGAAATTTATGCAGATGAGGCAACACATAATCACCAGCAGAGAGTTCATAAATTAGGATTAGGGAGTAAACCAATGCAGCAATTGCTACGGGCTGCCTAGTCGTGAAGAGTCAAGTGAGACATTATTTGGTCAACTGGAAGACGCCTCTTGTCTGCAGACCATCGTCCTCATGGGGAACTTCAACCACTCCAGTAATATTCAAAAGAGTAATGCAGTGGGGCACAAGCAGCCCTACTACAGAAACCTCCTAGCACACTGATGTCTACCTCTTTACCATGACATTGACCAAACACTGGCATAGGTTTCCCCAGGAGGCTGTGACATCTCAGTCTTGGAAATACCAAAATCTGTCAGAAGGGGGTCCCAAGCAGCCTGCTCTGCCTGACTGCAAGCAGAGGGGGTTGGACAAGACAACCTCCAGAAGTCCGTGCCAGAGTCAGCTACCCTGTGACTCTGTAATATATCTAAGGAAACCTTTTCCAAGATCTGACTTCCTGGAAATCAAAAGTTGCCTTAAACAGATCTGACATAAATCACTTCAAACATCATTTGTTAAAAGAGCACAGTTGTGCAGGTTTGCAGTTGTGCAGGTTTGTAGCTTAGCAGGAATGCAACCTTTACTCACTAATAACTTCTAATGAATTCCCATAAACCAGTATGAAAAATTACTTCTTACCAATGACAGAACTGTAAATATCTGGAACAATAAGGTTATACCCATGGCAGAGTGGTTAGAAATTACTGAGAGAGGGATCCCCTAATGGTTCTACTCCCAATCTCTCCCGTTTATATCAGGTTGCACATTCTCCCTTGAGTAAAGTCAACTGGCATAGACTGGGCACTGGAAAAAAACGAATTTTTAGTATAAACAACTCAATATTAATAGAGTTAAGAGTACCTGAATTCAGCATGAAAACACATTAGATCAGGAATTGGTGACAAATCTACTTCTCTGATGTCAGGTGGATGAGTAATGTCTGGAAAGACTATCATTCTAGAATGAGCGTCTGGACATGTCAAAACAGTTTAAATACGTTTTCCAGAGTCTGCAAAAATTAAGTTAACTATTCACTTAATTTAAAATATTCTCCATACCTCACAGAAGTTATTACTTGCCATATTGTAAACCTTTCCATTTTTTAATATGAATACTCCCAGCAGCTGAAGCTTGTTTAACATAACAATAACTTAAAGGAAGAAGTATGAAGTAAACACTTTTTTTACCTGTTTTCTTGGTGAGACAAAGATGCTTTTTGAACACTAAAGTGAGCACACTTCTTTCTTGATCTGTATTTGTTACATGCTTACAAGAGCATTATTCACTACTGCACGGGTCAGTAGAGTCTGGACAACAAATATGGTTTTCTTCCCTGGAAGCACCCCTATTTGGATGAAAACTAATCTACCTTTGGTCAAGTGCAGCCTAAAGCAGAAATACAAGCAATAAAAATGTCTTGAAATTCAATTATGAACAGTACAACCAACATGAAGAAAAACAATTACAAGATTCTAGGAGTGTAATTCATTTCACAGATTTCAAATGTCCTTTTTTGGACATATCGGGTGCTCAGCACCTTCAAAAATTTAGCTTTCCTGATTCCAGATGCAGTATTGGCATCTGTCCAGATGGCTGCACCATGACTCCAGAAGACTCCCTGGAGAAGCCAGTGTCATAGAGTCATAGAATCACAGAATGGTTAGAGTTGGAAAAAACCTAAAGATCATCCAGTTCCAGCCCCCCTGCCATAAGCAGGGACACCTCACACTAAACCATGTCACCCAAGGCTCTTCTGTCCAACCTGGCCTTGAACACTGCCAGCAATGGAGCATTTACCACTTCTTTGTACAACCTCTTCCACTGACTTGTTAGAGTATATATATTTCAAATGAATCTTGGTATTCATTGGAGTCTCAACAATAAAATTTTGAGAGTTTGGCTTCCAGAATATCTCTATATCCAATCTAAACAGACTGAGTTTTACGGAGCTGTTTGCATAACTAGTGAAAAAGCAGCTTACAATGGTTCACAAGATTCAAGAAAGATGACAGATAAAAATAGATGTGTCTAAATTTTTAGTTATTCAGTTCTGTCTTGTTGACTGCTTTTGTTTTGCTACTTTTCCTAATTTCCTTGTTCCTCTATTCATTGCAAAGGAATCCTACCAAAAATAAAAATTGCCAACATCCCTTCCTCCTTCCAAACAAGAAAAATAATTTTCAAGCCATGGGAGTAGTAAACATTATAATTTAACTGTATGTGTCACTGTCACCTTCTCAAACAGCTGTTCTAAGCATCTCAATGCTCTAGAAATAATCTGCAAGTATAGCAGGAACACCTTTGCTACATGAAATCTGTTACACCCATATCATTCTCTCTTCACTCTTCCCCATTCTCTCATGTGTGTATTTGTGTAAGGCAGGTTAAGCAACCTCCAGGTGTATAAAAAAGATATGCACTGATTTGGCTCCCCCACCTAGACTTTTTTTTTTTTTCATTCTGAGAAAAAGTAAAAGTCACAATTCTAAAATTCCTTTTCATGAAACAGCAAACATTCTGATTTGCAGAAACTTCTCTTCCCTCCAAAATCCATTTCTTTTGCATTTTTGACGTATGATACAAAGCCAAAACAAAATGTTGTTGCTATCATGTTTCAGTCATCAAGAATTTCACTGTTTTGTCAACTTCTCAAATGGGGGAAAAAAAATCCAAGCCAAATGTATGTGATTTTAAGACTGTTACCAAGCCAAGACTCACTTTTTTGTAACTCGCTATTACTGATTTAAGCTCTATTCCAGAAGAATAGTTAAGTATCTGTCTGTGTACTTTGAATAGTCCAACCCAGTAAAAATATGAACAATTTTCCCCTCCTGAATCTTTTTTTTTTTTCTCTTCTAGTTCAAAGGTTCAGAGTCTTCATCTCGTAGTGGTGACAAAAAGCAGGCATTATAAAAAGTATACGGAACGCTAGCTCATAGGAAGAAATTACGTAAAGACCTTCTGTTCTTTCTCTGCCCTCACAAGAAGGTTTATATGAAATTGAATGATCAGAATGGTACTGAAAAAATGTTCACACAGGATAGGATTAAGCCATGAGATCTGTTCCCATACAGACCCTGAAATACAAAAAGTGACAACCTTCGGAAGGGGCTAGATGGCTATATAAACTCTGAATGCATCAAGGAGAAGAATTTTGGAAAAAGTATTAAAACATATTCTTCACGTAAGCAAAACTAAAACTATCAATAATCAAGATGATCCCTTGCCTGCAAGTCTCTTGCACTTTCATCTGAAGCATCTGGCACCAACAGCTCTCAGATGTGGCATGCTAGACTGGATGGATGATAGACATTATCTGGTATAACAGCCTCCACATTCCAGTTTCATGGGCTACTAGAGCTTTTTCTCCTCCATGTGGAACCTAAATTTTTCCCTGCCAACCTTCTGCACTGCTCTGTTTCACAAGAGATACATCACAAAGCAGATCTTTACAAGCATAATGTTATAAAGAACAAAGGAAGATGCAGGGACAGTGAGAATGAAGACCCTGGGCCCACTGCAGGAGAGGATCTGGTTCGAGACCATCTTAGGAACCTGAACGTATACAAGTCCATGGGACCGGATGAAATCCATCCACGGGTCCTGAAGGAGCTGGCAAATGAAGTTGCTAAGCCACTGTCCATCATATTTGAAAAATCATGGCAGTTAGGTGAAGTTCCCGATGACTGGAAAAAGGGAAATATAACCCCCATTTTTAAGAAGGGGAAAATGGATGAGCCGGGAAACTACAGACCAGTCAGTCTCACCTCTGTGCCTGGCAAAATCTTGGAGCAGATTCTCCTGGAAGGCATGCTAAGGCATGTGAAAACCAACAAGGTGCTTGGTGACAGCCAGCATGGCTTCACTAAGGGGAAATCCTGCCTGACCAATCTGGTGGCCTTCTATGAAGGGGCTACGGAACTGATGGACAGGGGTAGAGCAGTTGATGTCATCTACCTGGACTTGTGTAAAGCCTTTGACACTGTCTCACATGACATCCTCGTCTCTAAGTTGGAGAGACATCAATTTGATAGGTGGACCACTTGGTGGATAAAGAACTGGCTGGATGGCCCCACGCAAAGAGTTGTGCTCAATGGCTCAATATCCAGCTGGAGAACAGTAACGAGTGGTGTCCCTCAGGGACTGGTGTTGGGACCGGTCTTGTTCAACATCTTTGTGAGTGACATGGACAGTGGGATTGAGTGCGCCCTCAGCAAATTTGCCAACGACACCAAGATATGTGGTTTGGTGGATACATTGGAGGGAAGGAACGCTATCCAGAGGGACCTTGACACGCTTGTGAGGTGGGCTGATGCCAACCTGATGAAGTTTATCCATGCCAAGTGCAAGGTCCTACACCTGGGTCAGAGCAATGTCAGGCACAGCTACAGGCTGGGCAGAGAAGAGATTCAGAGCAGCCCTGTGGAGAAGGACTTGGGGGTGTTGGTCGACGAGAAAATGAACATGAGCCGGCTTCAGTGTGCGCTTGCAGCCCAGAAAGCCAACCGTATCCTGGGCTGCATCAAAAGGAGTGTGACCAGCAGGTCGAGGGAGGTGATCCTGCCCCTCTACTCTGCTCTCGTGAGACCTCACTTGGAGTACTGTGTGCAGTTCTGGTGTCCTCAACATAAAAAGGACATGGAACTGTTGGAACAAGTGCAGAGGAGGGCCACAAAAATGATCAGGGGACTGGAGCACCTCCCATATGAAGATAGGCTGAGAAAGTTGGGGCTGTTCAGCCTGGAGAAGAGAAGGCTGCGTGGAGACCTCATAGCAGCCTTCCAGTATCTGAAGGGGGGCTATAGGGATGCTGGGGAGGGACTCTTCATTAGGGACTGTAGTGAGAGGACAAGAGGTAACAGGTTCAAACTTAAACAGGGGAAGTTTAGAAATTCTTTACTGTGAGGGTGGTGAGGCACTGGAATGGGTTGCCCAGGGAAGTTGTGAATGCTCCATCGCTGGTGGTGTTCAAGGTCGGGTTGGACAGTGCCTTGGATGGCATGGTTTAGTGGGAGGTGTCCCTGCCCATGGCAGGGGGGTTGGAACTAGATGATCTTAAGGTCCTTTCCAACCCTAACTATTCTGTGATTCTATGATTCTATGAATACTATCAGTTAAGTCAATTATTATACTCTTTATACCTTTTTCTTCTTTAAAAGAGGTTCTCCATCTGAATAGCAGATGTGAAAAGCAGGGGTTAATTGATCATGTTTTAGTCACCAATATTATGTTTCAAAGAATAGAAAAATTAGGTTATTTTCTAGAGATCTTACTCCTGGAATCTCTGCTTGCAGCCTAAATTCTTCCACAAGCAAAGTTTTTTGTTTGGGTTTTGTTGTTTGGTGTTTTTTTTCCAATACCAAACATTTTTGAATCAGCATTTTAACCAAATATCAATTTTTAAAATTCAAGCCCTGATTTTCAGCTGATGTAACTCAACATGTCTGTGTTTACCTCACTAAAGACATCACAAACACAAAGAATTAGTAGAAAACTCCAAAGGTGCTTGATCTCTGGCCCACCTGAATGGTAACTATAGCTGAAGGACATAATTTCCAGTATGTGCCTGTCGAAGCCCTTTATAAAAGTGAAACGCCAACCAGTACACACCAGCTGTCTCGGTGACTCTTCCATTGATATACGGTCCTTGACATCTCCTGAGTTACAGGAAAGCGGAGTCTGAGGCAGAGAAACAGTGGATTTATCTGGGGTGCAATGCTTTTTGACAGCCTAATATATGTTTCCTTGTCTGTTTTAATGATGCCAATATTTCCTAATCCCTTAATAGAACTGTGAAAAAAATTCCCTAAATGTTCCATTTCTGAAGCACATCTGGTACAATCCTAAATATTTAAATACACACTTGGCAAACTTAATTGTGAGCCTTGCCTTCTCTACTGACATGCACTTTCTGTCTGCCACAAAAGAAAAGGTGGAAGCCTCTTACAATACTGTATTGTTCACAGACCTCCAGATCTGGCTTATCATGTCCTCAATAATATTATGCACATAAGGGTGCAGATCAACTACAAAACATTCCTTTTGGGACATTTGGACAATGGACAATTGGACAATTGCAGTGACCAGCAGCTGCTTTTTAAATAGAAAATTAAGGTTATTCCACACTTTCCCTCAGACATACAGTTACAAGTTGCTTGGCACCGCATGGCAGGGAGGCACACAGTTATGTGAGATGCCTTAGAGAGCAAGAGAGCATGCTACAATGCTGGGAATTTAAAAAATGCCTCAGAGATAAGGTGGAGGCTGCTCACGTATAGCAACAGGCAGTTGTGAAGTAAATGTCACTATTTTTTTACAGAGGGCAAGACAGCTCTCAGCAGCTCTGTGGGGATGTGCTCCAAAATGGATGAATGCTAGGGGCTGATGGGGACACAGTGGCACAGGAATCACTGCTATGCAGGCACCCCTCTACCATCAAGACTGTTTGCTCAGCTGCTGTTAAATTGAACATTTTGGTGTCTTTTACATTAGTGCTTGAGAGCACTGCATGTCATGACATCTCCTAGTGGTGCCATGACAGCACCACCACTTCCCACCCCTTGATTTACCATGGCAAGAGCAGTCCCAGAGGGCACCAACTGTTTTTTTTTGGGATAAAACTAGACCAGCAGATACCTCCCAGGAGGTCACCTAATGCACTCCAGCCACTCCTCTATACGTTGTCCAAAGCAAAATCCCCCAAGCATAGTCAGGGGGCCTCTGCACCACCAGTTTCACGTTGCTGGGCTGCTCTTCCCATGTTGCACTACTTGCAGCTGCTGAAAGCTTGTCACCCTGCAACAGTCCAGGCAGGACTTTACAAAGATACGTGTGGACAAAAGGCTGGTCCTCATTCACCATCATCAGCACTGACTGCTACCTCTTTGGTAGCACCAGCACCTGAGACACAAGAAAGATAGGCAACGATGTACTTTTGCAACTTACAGTGGTCCATACTTTCCCACTGACTGATTTCCAGGTAAGGCTTGTGCTGCTTCACAGCCTACAGTGTGGTGCAGTTTAAAAGGACAGTTTAGCTATCACCTCAAAAAAAGCGCCCTTTGGCTCTTTCAGACAGACAGTATGATTGAACCAGATGAATGTGGTGGAGCCCGTTTTGAGCAGAGGCTGCACTGTGTGACAACCTGCAGCCTCCTTTCCCCTTCTGCAGGACAACGGAAAAAATTGATTTTACTTCTGTTTCTTCCTGGCATCATCTTAGTAGGCCTTGTGCAACAGAATGATGTTGTTGCTATAGTTTTCCAACTCTGAAGAGAGATGTTTAAATTTTAGAAACATGTGGTCATTTAAGAAAACAACAGTTCCTTTTATATTTTGCCATAATGTCTTTCACATTTTCTTTTACACATATGTCTCTCCAAAAACAACTTAGTACCAAGCATAAATCAGCTGTCAGTATCCATTTAAAGATATCCTGCTTGAGAATATCAGGATGTGCATGGTGCAGCATATTTAGACAGAAAACATTCATATCCTTTACACGAGAATATTTTTTGGCCTCCCTTTTTACCCCTTTTCCTCTTCCCTCTGAAAATATGGACCATAGGGTGCATATCTTGTTACTCAGTGCTACACAAAGGTAAACTCTGCATTTCCTCTCCAAGCACCTGGAAGCTCGCCAGCCCAACTGGGGCTTCAGCTGAAACCAACTAGAGAAAAGCTGAGTGAATCAATTACAATAGGGAATAAAAAAGAGGAAGCTTGTGTCTATCAATATTAACTGTAAGGGGTTTGTTTTTAGGGAAGGAAACTGATGAGCTGGACAAAGGGCAGCACAGCAGCGCAGGCAGCCACAGAGGCCCTGACCGGCAGGCAGGAAAGCCCTACAATGGGAAAGCAGAGCATGGGGAAGGATAGTCCCTGCTATCAGTTAAGCTCAGTGCAATGACTGATGATGGTGCTCTATTAAATCCTAACTGTAACACTGCAGACCACCACTACCACTATTTCCCAATGGCTGGCATGTATACCCCTGGCTTTTATCAGTAAGGTGTGAGGACACATCCTCTCTTCCAAGGTCTCCCCACTGAAGCAGAAACAATGACCAGAAATATCTCTACTGCTTACTTTATAGCTATCCTTTCCAAAGTTGCTTTATAGCTATCCTTTCCAAACTTGCAGTGAGACACAGGTATAGAGAGGGATTCATGTAACTTTTCCTTTACTCCGTATCCTCCTCAAAAGAGTTGCACAAGAGCTTGCACCAGTCCTATATTGCTGTAGATGGTCACTCAGTTTCCACAAGGCTGACGCTGAGCATCGGATGAGGGCAGCAGTAGGTGCATGGCATGCCAAAGAAGTGGGCAGGGAGAGATTATACCAATTCCATCTGCTCCAAGGCACAGGGGACAACAATGAGGTCCAACAGGGCCAAGTGCAGGGTCCTGGGTTAGGGCAATCACTGGTGTCAATACAGGCTGGTAAATGAAGGGATTAAGAGCGCCCCTGAGGAGAAAGACTTGCGGGTACTGGTGAATGAAAGTTTGAACATGAGCAGGCAATGTGCACTTGCAGGTCAGAAGGCCAGTCATACCTTGGGCTGCATTTGAAGAAGTGTGGCCAGCAGGTCAATTCTGCCCTTCTACTCTGCTCTACTCTGTACGCTGCTCTATGCGATGTGGAGTACTGCATTCAAATCTGGAATCCTCAGTAGAGGAAAGAGATGGACCTGTTGGAGAGGGTCCAGAGAAGGGTCACAAAAATTATCAGAGGGATGGAGCACCTTCCCTGTGAGGAAAGGCTGAGAGAGTTGGAGTTGTTCTGCCTGGAGAAGAGAAGGCTCCAGGGACACCTGGAGCTGCAAAAGCAGCCTTTCAGTTCTCAAAAAGAGACCTGTAAGAAAGATGAGAAGAGACTTTTTAGCAGGGGTTGTTTTGATAGGACGAGGGGTGATGGTTTTAAACTAAAAGAGGGGAGATTCAGACTGGGTGTGAGGAAAACATTCTTTACAGTGAGGGTGGTAAAACAGTGGCACAGATTGCCCAGAGAGGTGGTGGATGTGCCATTCGTGAAGACATTCAAGGCCAAGGCTGGATGTGGTTCTGGGCAACCTGATCTAGTTGAAGATGTCTCTGCTCATTGGAGGTGGGTTGGACTAGACGACCTTTGAAGTTCCCTTCCAACCCAAACCCAACGAGTAGAGACCCGGCCCAAATCTCTGTTGAGAACAAACACAGTCCAGATGGTGCATCTTGCTGGGGCAGGACTAGAATGCTGCACCCTTTACTCATTAGCTATGATACTGTTCAGCCCAAAACAAGAAGAATCTTTATTTTAATATGTGTGTGTTTCCATGGTTGCATCTTTTTAGCTATAAACATTTCATGTTTTAAAGGTTTAAGGAATTATCATGTTACACTGACAGCCTTCTTTAAAGAAACCCCTTAAAATACCAATACGTTTAGTTCTGCCTACCTGTCCTGTTGTTACTCTGAAATCGCCAGTAATCTCTACTGAAGTCATCTGCTCTGCCACAGGGCCTGACATAAAAATGGACTCATCACAAAAATGAACTACAGCTTACTTTTGCAGAAAAAAATGTTAGTTTTGTACCCTTGCAATCAGCTCCATTAGGTTTTCATACTCCCTCTACCTCTTGCTTTCTCCCTGCCTCTCTCCCTCTTTTCAAGAAAAAAATTTAAAAGCAGTAAATGGCAGGATTCCAGGGGTTATGTTACTGCCAAAAATTAATAAAAAAAAAAAAGAGGCTGCAAACTGAAAAAAAAAAAAAAAAAACAACACATAAACAAAACCAACCAAAAAAACCCAGGAGGAGTGGGAAATGCATTCCCTCTGCATCTGGAACATTAGAACTTGGCAGTTTAGCTGAGGGCATTTTACCTTGAAAATGGCTCTCTGCCCTCTGTCTCTCCTGTTCACCAGACGCAGCTGATTGCACTGAGCTTTTCCCTTTTTCTGCTACACAAAGGGACATAAAACTTCACTTCTGCAGCTGCAGCTTTCTGGTTTGTAAGGAAGAGATGCAGTCTAGTGTAAAAACTGGTTCACGCTCTATTCCTAGGCTTTACATGCTATTTGCTTGTGGTAATGAGTTAGTTTATGCCTGAGAACCAACACGGAAAACAAACTTTTAAGAAGACACTCTCTAAAAAAATTAAAAATGGAAAGAAACTGGATCTATTTACAGTAGGGTTGATTCTGATGCTATGAAGGGGAGAGGATACTTTCAACAAAATTACTTCTGTTTACTCTTACAGCTTTGTCCTCACATCCACTGAACACCAGTGGCTTTCACAGCCGCACTCTGGGACAAGTTTAAAACAAGTACACAGTAGCTATCCCTAGTCATAGGCTCAGCTGAGCCAGGGAAAGGGCTGGCACACCAGGGCAGACCCAATTCACCGACTTCAAGCAGTGCCCCTGACATCATTAGCAGCAACTCATTAGAAAGATGTTCTGTATCCTTGTGGACCTTCTCTGGCTCTTTTCTAGTTCACAGTAAGAAAGAACTAAAACAATTGAGAGACACGGATTTAAATGAATGGCAAAATTACACTCTCTGTTCTGTTTTCTCCCTTAATAACTACTATTATTTTACATGCTTCCTTGACCTTTGTTGAGTATTGAGCTGATATTTTCAAACATCTGTGGTGTACACACAATTATAATCCTGAGTGGTAATGGTCAGCTGAGAAATTGCCATTTAACAGGTTGATTTAAGACTTGCTTTTTTCCCCATTTGTATCACATTATTTTTATCTACCTTGAATGGTATCCAGCAGATCCCTCCTACATCTCTTCGCAGATGTCCTTCATCTTTGCTGGTTTGAGTAATTCAGTTTCAGCAATAAATTTTCTTATGTCACTGCTCACTGAACATTAAAGGTCCCACCACAGATCCACACTTAATCCCCTGCTGGCCTCACTGCACTCCAAGAACTGGTGATTAATTCATATGTCCCATTTTTTACAATTATCAAGCATTTATCCATGTAAGCATCTTCTGTCTCATGTTAGGTTTCTTAAAAGTTCATGGTGAAAAAGTCTGTAAAAAGCCTCTGGAAAGATAACAATAATAGGCCAATGGGATGACTTATCCAGGTGCCTCTAAGACTCTTTTGAGAATGCTATCAGGTTTGTTAGACAAGCTTCATTTTACAAAGGCTACACTGACCCTCCCCAAACTGGCGATTACTCAAGCATCCACCAGTGTTATTAATGTGCCCCACTGACAAATCCTTCTGTGCTCTCAAAAGGCTAAGAAACCAACAGGCCTTTGAACACACATTTATGTTCAATCAATTTGAGTTTTCCAAAAGCGGAGCTAGGAGCATGGAACAAGCCTGGTACCCTCATGGAAAAGTCTTCCTGGTTTAACCTCTTCTGTACTTCCAAACGAGTCTCTAAATCCTTCCTAGCTCTGCCGTGGCACTCCAGAATAGAAAGGAGGGGTGGCTGCAAAGAGATAGGTTGCAGGCTGTTTAAAGGGCAAACTCAACCCAGGAACTTAGTGACCAGCAAAGCATTTACATCATGAGCTACTTGAGAAATGCATACTGAAAGCAAAATCAAAACCAATCTGCCAAATTCTGCATTGGTACTTCCAGATAAATCTAAGATGTAGTCTCATGGTGCATAGTATTGCAATAGTATTGTAATAGTTTAATCACCACTGACACTTGCAAAGGTTGCATCACAGTGCACTCGTTGTAGCTTTTTAGCAGTAATTAAATGCAAAACAGGCAACCTGGTTTTCCACTTGGTCTTCTTGGAGCACAACCAGGTGTCTAGATTGTCCACAGATGGCCAGCAAACCTTCTCAGAAGTCAGCAGTGCCTCTCCTATAATCAAGGGCTACAGATTCACGTTCAGGAGTTATTACTGCTCATTACTTACATTATGACTGCCTTTAAAACCCCACCTGGAAATTGAAAATCATTTTCAGTCCTAATCAAAAACAAAGTAAGAGACAGTCTTTGCCTTGAAGAGCTCAAATACCTACATACCATGGAGACTTCATGTCTCTGAGAGGTATTTTATGTACTGTGTTTTCACATTTGTTCCTGACTTGCCACAAGTGTCCCTCCTCACAACAATATCACATGTCTTTGCTTTCCCTCAGGATCTTCATGATGTAAAACTTTTGAGGTGTGTTTGGGTTTTATCCATTTTCTTTTATTACTTCTAGTTCCAACTTTCATATCTATAATTTAATACCCATTATTAATAAAAGCTACTCAGTCCTTTTTTTCAGCTGAAGCACACAAAACAAGGGTTTAACTCTTCAGTAGCATACTTGGCTTCTTGATGCTGCATCTGCAATGCATCAGCTTTCTAACTCTAACAGGACAAAGCTCAAATTTCTGCATAATAGGTCTTCACATAGCAACAAGCAAATATTTTCTGTCAGTGGAAGAACAGTGGATAAGGAAAATGAATGAAAGCTGAGTCCTGACTCCACCAACCCGAGGATTTCTTCCCTGAATCTACCCTCTGATAAAGAACCAGAGTAGTCTTCCAAAGATACAAACTGCTTCAAAGAGCATTTTCTGATACTGGCTGAGCCACAGAATTAGAGTAAGATTAAGCTTTTTCAAAGGGTGTTCCTGATATTAAACTTTGAATGTTTGAGGTCATTTTATCAATCCTGAGCTTTTAACACTCTGCTTTTGTGAATATCAAGATACAGATAAGTAACATAAAATGTACACACCCATCTTCAAAACTGGCTACATGGGATATGCATCTCTCACAAGTATTAAAATTTCTCTTTCTTTTTCTTGAGTTCTCTACATCACTCTTCCTTTCATGCTTGTCTCTGTCGGGCCCGTCCCTTCTCATGGTGAGCTGCATCTGTGAGCCTGTGGATCTGCGCAAAGCTGTGCATTGCAAGGTCCCAGCCTTTCTAACCTTCCCACCTGGGAGTCAGAACTTCTTGAAAGCCATAAAGCCCTTCAAATTTTACTTCCACCTTCATCTCAAAAGAGACAACTTCATAATTTCTAGGGAAAGCAGCTGCTCCAGTGCTGCTTTCCCCAGTGCTACAATGGGGAAGGCACTGCCTCAGCTGGCTCTGCTGAGTCCTTTGAGGATACTGGAGATTAATACAGAGACATTGCATACTTCTTCATATTTCATAGGGAGACAACATACTGAGTAATAAACCATGATGACACTTACCTGGCATATGATGTCACCCAAATGGAGGGCTGTTTCACACAAAAGCTTTGTCCATGTGGTAATGCTTATTTCTAGGAGTAATTCATACCGCTACCTGAGGGTATAGACCTGGTGTGCAGCACCAATGTCTGGGTAACAGGGAGCACCAGCAATCACAGCTGGAGGAAAGCCTGAAGGAGTTTCCTGCTGCTGCTGCCCTGAGTCCCTAAGCAGCAGATTGCAGGAGGTGACTGGGGCCCAGAGAAAGAAACTGGAATAAAGAAATAAATATGGTTGTGCCTGGCGTGTCTTCACAATGTTCTCCTTTTTTCATCTGTATTACCTTCCTTTCTTCACTGTTACTCACAGCCAGGTGCTGCTCCCAACTCAGTGAGAGGAAATGGTAAGAAGTCATGTGTCCTCTATTTTAAGAATATGGTCAGCCAGACACAGCAAAGCATTTTCCTAAATGTAATTGTAATGGAGTACACTGGGTTTTAGCTATTTATGCACCTGCATTTGAAGAACATTTGGAATACATTCTTTGCTCCAGCTACTGATTACAGAGTATTTTAAGATACTGTGATTACTTTACACTGCATTTTCTGTACACGTGCCCAGACCTACACTGAAAAGACCCTTGAAAATTATTTCCCCTAGCATAACCCCCATTTTTAAGAAGGGGAAAATGGATGAGCCGGGAAACTACAGACCAGTCAGTCTCACCTCTGTGCCTGGCAAAATCTTGGAGCAGATTATCCTGGAAGGCATGCTGAGGCACATGAAAAACAACAAGGTGCTTGGTGACAGCCAGCATGGCTTCACTAAGGGGAAAACCTGTCTGACCAATCTGGTGGCCTTCTATGATGGGGCTACGGAACTGATGGACAGGGGTAGAGCAGTTGATGTCATCTACCTGGACTTGTGTAAAGCCTTTGACACTGTCTCACATGACATCCTTCTCTCTAAATTGGAGAGACATCAATTTGATAGGTGGACCACTTGGTGGATAAAGAACTGGCTGGATGGCCCCACGCAAAGAGTTGTGCTCAATGGCTCAATGTCCAGCTGGAGACCAGTAACGAGTGGTGTCCCTCAGGGATCGGTGTTGGGACCGGTCTTGTTCAACATCTTTGTGGGTGACATGGACAGTGGGATTGAGTGCGCCCTCAGCAAGTTTGCCAACGACACCAAGATATGTGGTTCGGTGGATACATTGGAGGGAAGGAATGCCATCCAGAGGGACCTTGACACGCTTGTGAGGTGGGCTGATGCCAACCTGATGAAGTTTATCCATGCCAAGCGCAAGGTCCTACACCTGGGTCGGAGCAATCCCAGGCACAGCTACAGGTTGGGCGGGGAGGAGATTCAGAGCAGCCCTGTGGAGAAGGACTTGGGGGTGTGGGTTGATGAGAAAATGAACATGAGCCGGCTTCAGTGTGCGCTCGCAGCCCAGAAAGCCAACCGTATCCTGGGCTGCATCAAAAGGAGTGTGACCAGCAGGTCGAGGGAGGTGATCCTGCCCCTCTACTCTGCTCTTGTGAGACCTCACTTGGAGTATTGTGTGCAGTTCTGGTGTCCTCAACATAAAAAGGACATGGAACTGTTGGAACAAGTGCAGAGGAGGGCCACGAAAATGATCAGGGGACTGGAGCACCTCCCGTATGAAGATAGGCTGAGAAAGTTGGGGCTGTTCAGCCTGGAGAAGAGAAGGCTGTGTGGAGACCTCATAGCAGCCTTCCAGTATCTGAAGGGGGCCTATAGGGATGCGGAGGAGGGACTCTTCATTAGGGACTGTGGTGAGAGGACAAGGGGTAACAGGTTCAAACTTAAACAGGGGAAGTTTAGATTGGATATGAGGAAGAAATTCTTTACTGTAAGGGTGGTGAGGCACTGGAATGGGTTGCCCAGGGAAGTTGTGAATGCTCCATTGCTGGCGGCGTTCAAGGTGGGTTTGGACAGAGCCTTGGATGGCATGGTTTAGTGGGATGTGTCCCTGCCCATGGCAGTGGGGTTGGAACTCGATGATCTTAAGGTCCTTTCCAACCCTAACTATTCTATGATTCTATGATTCTATGATCCTACCCTTGAATTCTGCAGCATTTTTCTTTTAAACAAGTGACAAACCCATTTATCCATGGTCACACAAACATAGTGAGGAAGAAAATTAGCCACAGCACAGCTGGTTTTCTTTGAAATTTATTTCAGTGGTATTCACACTACCTGCAGCTGAAAAAGAAGTATGTCAAATAGGGGACTCACAGGATCCTTAAAAAACCTGTCCACAGAACAGAGTTTTCCTCTGTAAATTCACAAAGGGAGGATGGATAGTTAAGTATACAAAAAGGTGACAGACCATGTGCAATTAGAAATGCCACCTACATCCACAACCCTGAACAACAAACCACACACTTTTGTTCTCAGAGCTGGCCTGTTTCTCTATTGAAGTGTACAGAGTCCTCAGAAATAAATTTAAAAACAGGGAACCACAGTGGGCATCAGCACCTAGAAGAAAAAGACAGAGCAGACAGACTGACAGTCCAAAACATCACAGCAGGATTGGCTAGCTGGCCCAAGCACAGTAAGTCTGAAAGAAAGAAGCAGTCCTAAAGAGAAGATGACCTGGGATGACATGTTTCATTTTATACACCTGATTCCCCAGGCATTTCAAAACGACTCAGAAGCTGCTACCAGCATATCTTTAATTCTGTCAGCAATGGTTTTGCCTGCTTACTACTTGCTTTCATAGAAAATGAAGCATATTACAAATGCTCTCCTCCTTGTCTGCTCCTGTGAGTTTTCTTTTTAATGCCATGCCTCCTGCAGATCTGTAGCACAGATAGAAGTAGCATTAAGGTATGGTATAATCACATTAAAAGTGCTTGCTGTTTATATAGCTTTTCATTTTCCTGTAGTATTGCCAACCAAGCAGCAAAGAGCAGAGATATAAACCTCTGCTCCTTGAATTCTCAGGATGTTCCTCCCTGCCTCATTACAGACACTGCTGAAGGACATGATAAAGCTGAGCTAACCTGCTTCAATCTTATCCATCAGCACAGGTGCAACTGGAAACAAGCACTTGAGTTACTTGAGCACTTTAATTGATAGCAAGTGTAAACTAAGGGCAGAAGGCAAAACACCAGAACGGCCTATTTGTTGTCAAACAAACCTCTTTGCCTCTTTCAGCCCACTTTTTCACATGTGGTGCAGTTGCCAGCAGTGCACACCCGAAACCAGATTGCCCATACACCCACTACGCCATGTACCTCTGTCAGTATACAGGTGTTCTGGGTTCAGCTGTAGTAGTTTTTTTTCTCCTTCTTAGTAGCTGGTGCAGGAGGTTGATCCCCTCAACATGGACCATTTCTCCTGCACACCCCGGGTGAGAAGAGTTATTTCATGCACTGGTGGTGGAAATGCGCAAAAGGTTTGAGAGCTAGGCTAGATGCTCAGTTGGTATAAGTGCTTGAGGTCAACGGGAAGGAAGGCACTGCTGAGCATCAGCTGAACCCAGGAAATCGCAATACTTCAAGTGAGGGATGCCGTGTCTTCTTCCTACATGCATTTACTTGTCACTTGTTTAACACTTTCATAAAAAGCATAAAGTATATCCTACAGTCCCTCACGGTAAGCCAAATCTCCAAGGAAGATTTTCAGCTTTGGCTCCCAGCACACAGGCTTTTCTGAGGCACAGGAATCCATACAGGGGCCCAGAAGTTGGGATCCCAGGAGCACTCATATGCAGCCAAGCAGTGAGGAATAAGGCAGGAAGAAAGAAAAGCACATGGACATATTTCAGGCTCTGGAGGTTCAGTCTGCTCCTCAAGCCAGGTTTGTCCCTGTAACCCACAGAACACTTGGACAGGATCCACATCATAACATCTTCATTGACATGCTCATATGAGTTTATGAGGGGGCTGGGGGTGTGAGAGGTAGATAGGGTCTTTTCTCCTACACAACCTTACTCTCCACATTAGCTGCGAACCCCACAGGGAGCAGAGCCAGTCCTGCTCCAGGATCTGGAAGGGGACATCACCCATTGCATCCCCTATGGAATGAGGCAGAAATCTACTTACTGTGAGGTAGATTTCCTTTGGTGTAAAAACTTCACTTTGCTAGTCTTAAAGGACACCATTTAGTTCCAGATGGGATTTCCTCTCTTCATGCCTAATTGAGATGATACTGATCAACACAGAGTAGTTGCATGTACCTTCTTAAATCTCACACATAACAGTTAGTTAGGGCAAAGCTGGGTCATTTTCCTCTGGTATGAACTGATAACTCAGCAAGTTTTCAGGGTCAGCTCTGAATTTTGCCTCACCCTGTAGAAAACCCTGGCCAGATTTCCAAACACCATCATTTGGAGGCACAGAGCACATTTTTCAGCTGGGTGAGGCTGAGGCAAATACGAATGTAAGCAGAAATGATGAAGATGTCCAGTGGCAACTGTGACTATGCTGCTGAATGGTATCTATACTGTGCAACTGGGAAAATATACATAAAACCAGAATGCAAACTCACAGAAACCAAATGAAAATGTCACGGGGTACATTTTGAAGGCCATCTGCTCTGGGTAGGCAACCAGTGTAACCAAAAACTGACTACTGTATTTGTTAAACAAAATTAACCACTAGTGATAAATGGTGAAAAATCCATAATTTTATTGACTCATACTCAACAGTACTCAGAGTGTGTTACTGTAAGTCTATCCCTTTTAATTCTGACAGCCATGTTTTATTCACTACAGGCACAGACTGCAGATTCAAATGGAGAACTCTGTTGTGACAAATTATTTCTGACATTGGGAGATATAACGAGCTGGAACTGTTGCACTAAAATCATAGCCACTTGCATGGCAATTCTGCTGTTTCATCTTCTAATTCCAGGGAGAGCGGAGTACTCAAACTAGTGTGTGCATTCTTGCAATCTGCAAAGCCAGTGCAAATTACACAGTGAAGTTTGCAGAGGGGCATAATTTGCTTTACAAATAAACAAACAGCATTTAGTTCTCTCTGTGGCTACTAGAGTTATTATGAAAGTCCAAAACCAACAGTAATGCATTTTAGCATAAAATTATAAGGCAATGAAAAGGATTTAGATAACAGAAAGGGTCTTAATTGTATGTTTGTAAACTTACAGGCAAGTTTTATTCAGCTACAGCTTTAGTTCAAATACCATAGCTCATACAAAGCCCACATTCTCCTTTCCCTTGTCTCCTTCCATTCCTCTCCAAGCGTCATACCATCAGATAATGCTTTGCTTGCCAGGAGGGCTGAAACACATGGCAAAGTTTTGCAAAACCCATCACTCCACACTGAACTTGAACACTTGGATCATTTACTAGGATGACAGTGTATCAAAGTACCATGGCAGTACTCCAGCACTGTCCTCATACAGTCACAAGATTTCCAATAATAGAGCTTCTTCAAACTTCTCTTTTAAGAAGGCCTATTAAAGACCCAACTAAAGAGGTAATTCAGGTCAGCAAAAACAATGTATTGTAATTTTAACCTCATATCCTGAATGGATTTCTCTCTTTTAAAGACGTTTGTTCAACTGGTTATCTAATCTATGGGAAACCTAACAGACGTTCTTCACCTCTTCCAGGCCCCTCTATCACTTTAAAGTAAGAAGAAACTTACCCAACTCATCTAAAAAAAAAAGCCCACAAAAAACAAAGCAAAGCATAAAAAACCCACCCTAAACAACAACAACAAATAATGGATAAAAAATTCCTTCAACTTGACAGCTTGTTTAAATATTATCAGTCCCTGTTCTTTATTGCCTGCATTTCAGCTTGAGAAAACCTTCCTTTGAAACTTAAAGGGCTATTTGTGTCAAGTTCAAATTTTAGTGAATGTAACAGGAACTTCAGTGGAACCAGAAGCTGGCCACCATCATCTGCTAAGTGTTCAACACCTGCATACATCATCTGCTAGTACATGCTTCACTTCCAACTGTTTGCTGCTTTGCACCTAGCTATTGACGTGATGTTTCCTTTGTAACACTTTTGAACTATGTGAATTTTCATAAGTAGAGCACTGAGCCACTGGAGAGAGCAGCATGACTTATGACAAAAGAAAGATGTGAGAGCACACTACAGGAAGTTGAGAGTTTGATGTTTAGTTGATGTTTAGATGTCAATGCTTAGTTTTATTCAGGTTGTCTTCTAGCATTTAGGTGAAAACAGATAATATTAAATACAAATATGTACCTATGTTGGACACCAGCCACTCATCAAAGATTAAAAAGCATTTCATCTACCTGCATGATAAAAATAAAGGAGAAGGAAAAATAATTACTATTCCACAGAGAAAAAAGGGAGAGGAGAAAGCAGAAGTTGGAACAGAGGACTAATTGTCACAGTCAGATTAAATAATATCAGATCATGGCAGGATTTCTCTTATCACATCAGGCATCACAAGTACCTTTTTCCATTAAGATAAATGAAAAAAATGGTAAACCTGAATATCTGAATTCTTATTGAAGTCCTGGAGAAGACGCAAGAGTCCCTTATGTTACAAGAAGGCTGTGATAACACAGGATAGTCACCAAGTTCATCACTGGCAAGTCCAATTGAAGAGAAGTTACCATTACCTTAAGAGCAATGGCTACTCAGGCAAAGGTTGCTGGTTGCTATCCAGAATAATCTGGTGTTATGCATGGATGCAAGATACTCTGTCTGAGCTTCATCTCCTAGAAAGACTGGGAGCTTTTCCTAACAGTAAATTTCTTGAAACATAGGGGTGGTGGGCTCGAAAGCAAGTTTCAGCTATGGATTTCATAGTCAAATGAGAAGGGTATTTTAAGCTTGCCACTCAGTACAGCATTATGAAATTTTATGGTATTTATAATTGAAAAGTAAATAAAGAATTTCTTATTCTTGATAAGGTAAAAGATCTGGAGGAAATCACAGAACATGGCCTACATTTATGCTATACTTACCTATCCGCATGGATGACAGCATTTTCTTGGAATGACTGACAAATGAAACAGCTAAATATGTTGACAACAACCCAGAAGTTTAGAAGGCCAGCCAGCCTAGTCAAACCAACAAATTATGTCAGCTTTAGTTAAAAGTAATCGAAATCCTTTGCTCTGTAACACTGAAATGCAAATGTCACAACTCTTGAGTTTTTTCATGGCATCCTAGATGTTGCCTACTGCCATTTCTAACCACGTGTGAATCTCCAAAAAAAGCCTGAGCCTGCTTCAACTCATGGGAAAACTCTGTCTCATCCATCTGTAACCCTGAAACCCTGTAACCCTGAAACTTACCATTAAGTTCACTGCCACGCCCAGCTACTCTGGTGTCCTCAACATAAAAAGGACATGGAACTGTTGGAACAAGTCCAGAGCAGGGCCACGAGGATCATCAGGGGACTGGAGCACCTCCCGTATGAAGATAGGCTGAGAAAGTTGGGGTTGTTCAGCCTGGAGGAAAGAAGGCGGCGTGGAGAGCTCATAGCAGCCTTCCAGTATCTGAAGGGGGGCTATAGGGATGCTGGGGAGGGACTCTTCATTAGGGACTGTGGTGATAGGACAAGGGGTAATGGGCTCAAAATTAAACAGAGGAAGTTTAGATTGGATATGAGGAAGAAATTCTTTACTGTAAGGGTGGTGAGGCACTGGAATGGGTTGCCCAGGGAAGTTGTGAATGCTCCATCACTGGCGGTGTTCAAGGCGGGGCTGGACAGAGCCTTGCATGGCATGGTTTAGTGTGAGGTGTCCCTGACCATGGCAGGGGTTTGGAGCTAGATGGTCTTAAGGTCCTTTCCAACCCTAACTATTTTATGATTCTATTTCCCCATCTTGAGTGGGGAAACCCTCTTGGATTCATCCTTGCTTGGATCCAGGGTCTAGGTGCAGCTTTGTAGGAGCAAACCCATGCAGCAGAAAGAGACAGATCTGGATCCAGGTTTCACAGACATTTGTAAGTACAGACACAAATTCAGACACAAAGACACAAGGATAACTACAGTGGCACAACTGCACAGAGCATCTCCTAAGTATCAGTCAGTACGGTAGCATATGGTTTTGATATCACCATGCCCAAAGTTATGACCTCACCACTGGGAAATTTTGTGTCTCCATTCCTACGGCAGAGAAGACCACTTCAGCCAAGGAGGCCTCAATACCTAACCTCAGGACAAAGTTCTTAAGCAAAACAATTCTATTCCTCAAAAGCATGATTTTTTCCCCCCAGTTCATGGCAACCTCTGACCTCGTGTCTGGGGGTGATGGATGAGGTGAGACAGAGCCATGGGAGAAGACCTGAGGATACTTGCCGGCATGTTACAGCTAGCAATCATTAACAGGCAAGGTTTCCTCAGAGGGAAATAAGAATTATTTCAAATCAAGAAAAATAAACATCAGAAGAATCAGCTGCGCAGAGTGGCTCACATAAAATATGAATGTGGCCAAGGTTTGCAAGTCCAGGGGGAATCCAACTTTATGAGCTTACTGTAGAAAAATGTAGGCCCCAGCCCTGGGCTCTTATTAAAATGCTGAAACAAAACAGTAAAGCCCTTCCCAAACTCACAGAGAAAACTGCATAAATGACTGCAGCCCACCACTTGTCAGAGAGTCCTCCAGTACCAAGATGCTAACTGATAGTTACCTATCTGCGGTGCCTTCTTTGTCTGGCATAGGCAGAAGAGAAGACAGGAAAAGTAAAATGTGTTCCCTGGCAAATGCTAATGTGAGCCTTTGGTACATGGAAAAGAAATCTTTCTTGGTGTTTATTTTGGCAGGAATAGTTTCAGCAGACACTATTACAATCCCATCCACTTGCAAAGCAAAGCTGCAGCTCCATGTATTATTAAAACTCCAGGGCCGATTGCTTTCCACACTGCAGCATTACTAGAGCTGGCAGAACACAGGCAAACCTGTTTGGTCAGCAAAGATTTTTTCTTTAAAAAATACAGTAACATTTTCTCTGAATAGAGCAACCTGGTTGTCTCCAAGCAAGTGGGCACCTTACAAATGGTAGTGCTGGGCATTCAAAGTTGAAGCCCCAGATCTTTCCTCCCCAAGCACTGGAACAGCCAGCAGCCACATCGTCTCATTGCAACACCTTGGACAAGTGAGCATGGAGCCTCGGAGAGGCGAATGACCCTGGTCTAACATTAGAGCTGCACTTCATGATAAGGCTCCTTGAAATCCTGCTGAACCCATTAAATCTCTGCACATCAAAGGGAGCTACATGGGTAAAAGGAGCTCGTCTAGATACTACAACTCAGTTTTGCGCCTACTAGAGTGATATGGCAACACAGGCACGTTTCTCCAACTTCATGATGGCTGGGATCTTTGGTTATCCATCTTATTTCCAATCTCAGCTCATGAGCACTGATGTAGGCTACTGATTTATCCTGACTGCAGACCAGTCTGGTTATTGGCAAATCCCTCTGGGATCTCAGCCTGGCCCTCTAAGTTTCCCCATGCCCAGATGAAGATGAGGGCAGAGACGTTTCCAGGAATGAAGGACGAAAGTCTCCTTTCAGCTTAGCACAATCCACCTGCCTCAGCCTTACTCTCAGACACTAGTAGCAATCCTAGGAGATCGCAATTTTGCCTCCAAGTTCTCCGGCGTGTAGAATCCTCTGCTCCCAGTGAGAGCTGCTGACCTTGCACCCCAGAAACAGCCACTGCATGTAAAGCACGCGGTTCATTTAAAGGCATGGATATTTACACTGACATACTGACTTTCTTTCATCTCTTGAAATATTTGTGGACTGATTATCCTGGAGTACTGTACGTGGTGTAGTGTTAGTGAAACTGTGGAATAAAAGAATAACACTCATCACGTGTGAATGAAAAACCACAGTTCTTCTTGGTCAAAGTTACCACAATGTTTATTTACCAATGTCAAATACTAAAGTGCTGCCTTTCTCCTGAAACATTTTCTCCACTTTGTGTATACAGTACTGGGCACATGTTTTATTTTACATGCCTTTAAACCAGAGTGTGTTGTGTTATTTTACTTTCTGATAGCCTGTAGAGCTAAAATGAGAGCAAATAATATGTCTCCATGTGTTAGGATATCCTGAGAGAGCTTTTTCTTCCTTATGAATCAAAAGGTTAAAATCAGAACCAGTGACCTAGGGTTTTACACCTTAGGCCTATAATTGGTAAGGAGAACTCAAAACACACATCTCTCGCTTGTGTAAATAAAAGCCACTTTCAGAAAATGTATTCATCCATGTCAGTTTTCAACAGCAATGGGCCAAACTGTCTCTCGAACAAGAGCTCAAGTTGACATTATGAGCTCGTGAAATCTGTGATCCTTCCACTGATCACAGTGGAATACTTTTCATCTTCACTACGTGAGGAGCTGCCTTATGAAATAAAATTAAATGCAAAACCCCAGGCGTGACACTTCTGCAAAACTGAAGTCACCCACAACACTGTTTACGTCTAACTTAAATAATTATGTTTTCTATTTCCCATACAGAAAGTGAATACTAATTCTCCATTCCGAGTGCTATCAAGAACATTTGGAGACTACTGTGTATTTATTCATATTTAAAACATGAAGCCTTCAGGATTACTTAGGCCCAATAACTAACGGCTTCTCAAAATGAACTGACTTCATTTGGAAATTGTTCAAGTCTGTATTCTCCTCAGCTCTGACTTATGATTTTATATCAATGTCAAATAAGCACAAATGTAGCCACTGAGAGTTGGGGACACTTAACGCCAGTCTTGATATTTGTATATCTTAATGTATTACTTGCTTTACCAATGTCCTCCTGTCCTCCTGCTTGCACTTAAACTACACAGCAAATCTTGTAGGCAGAGTTTTCTTGTGTGCATGCTATTAGCTGACACCAACAACTGCTGAAGGCCAGATCCAAGCTCTGCTGGACCAAACAGTACAGATGTCTCCCCTGGTTTTCCAGACACAGTTTCATGCTCATAGCTGTCTCAAAAAAAACTGTGCTGTTTTGGGGGTTTTTTTCAGCAGTACTACATAGTCAGTGAAGTCTGCATTGGATGATGTGTTACCCAGCAGTTCACAACAAAGCGCACAGATTCATCAGGTTTTCAGTCTGTATTGCTAGACCACTGTTCCCAGCTGAAATTTCTCACTTCATAGAGTATTGATAGCTGCTTCACTTTAGGAAATATTTGCAGGTATCACTGAGAGCCAAGATTCTCTTTGCACAAAAAGCCTAGGAGCTGGTGTATAAGTCTGACAAAGGACTCCTCTTCACACTCAGTGGATATTTTCTTACTTATGAGAACTTTAAAAGACAAAGAAAGGACCAGCTTTACATATTAATCACTGAACAGAATCCAATCTTTTAAAAATCATACCAATACAACACCATGAACATTTTGTCAAACTAATGGAAGTTTGCTGAAAAGCTATTTGCATTGATGGTTTACATGCAGTACACCTCCCAGTCCCCTAATAATAAATAAACAAAACCATAAGAAAACCAAACAGAACGCAACAAGTTCAGTTGATTTCTTTAGGGACAGAGATCCGAAAAGCTTTAGCCCTGTTAGGAATTATCATATCAGTGTTACGTAAGTCTGCCCAATAATTTTTATTTTTTTTTCCCCAGCAAAATTACAGAGTTTCCAAATAAATACATCAATGAAAATACTTCCATGTATTAGGATTCACATAAGTAGTAAAAATTTCCTGTACTACCTACCCACACTTATTAAAAATAAAACCAAACAATTTCTTTACAGGTGGCAAAGGAACTGTTTAACATTTGTACAGTCCTGCTAAAATACATGCTGTAAATATTCATTAAAAGCTATTAATCATTTGTATTTTCTCATTTTCTCCTTCTACTCCTCTCAGTGTATGTGCAAAGGCATTTCACCTCAAAACAGAAAAATAGTTTTTTCTTCCTCATCAGCATCCTTCCTACAATATTGTATATTAAAAGACATGGAACCCACATGACTGCATTTCAGGCTACCTAGAAGCATTTGGAAAGGTTTATGCCTTTAACAATGCTGAGGTGCCTGGTTTGGTAGAGACACTCCCACGTAAGAGAAAGAATTATTTTTACAAATTAAGAATAAAAATGGTTTTGTACTTTGGAGACCTAGACAAAGCAGAGCTGTTCATTTCCATATTTCTCCCTTTAAAAAACAAAATTTAATAGATGGCATACTTTACAGTGAAGTTGGTCTGGTCATAAAGTGGCCAAACCTGCGGGGATATGTTCATAATACAATTCAAATAGTCAGATTGGAAGAATATAGAGCTTCCCCTGACCTAAAATTAAACTGGGCCACATCCAAGAATTTTTATTTTTTACTTCCACATATGCCAAACCAAATAAGGATAGGACAATACTAATCCTTCTTGTTGAGCAGTTCCTGACTCCTGGAAGTGTCTCTATTCCAGTCCTTCAAATAAAGATGCAATTAACCTGTGTTTAATAACAAATCTTTCCAATGGATAGCTCCCAGGATAGTCTACACTGTTGTTCAGTGGCACTGGGAACTGAAACAGCAACACTTCCCAGGTAAATCACAGCATATCATGACCTCAGCATGGGCTCTCCTTATACAGTGACCCTCCAAGTTGAGAATACCAGAAAGACGACCAGGGTCATGCAGGTCTGCATCTCCCACTGGGCCTCTTGAGGCCCTGTTTCCCAACAGGGCTTCCCAGTGTTTTGATTTCTCCTCACAATTACTTCGGCACTGTGAAGTGCCAATAGACTATATTGCCTAACTACATGAAGACCCTCTAAATGGAATCCTAATCTACAGGTGGTGCAGCCACCACTTCCACAATGTGGGTTTTGTGAGCCTTGTGCCATCATAGTACCTGTTGTGATTTAAGCCTCTCACGCAGTTCGCTCACTCACTCCCCCCTCTTTGTTTCCCCCAGCTCCCGGGGCGATGGGGAGGAGAATGGAAAGAATACAACTCCCACAGGTTGAGATAAGAACAGTTTAGTAACTAAGGTATAACACAAACCACTGCTGCTACCACCAATAATAATAATGACAAGGCAAATACAAGGAAAGAGAATACAACCGCTCATCAGCAATACCCAGCCTGACCCAGCAGTGCACCCCAACCCTTCTGGGTCCCTGCCCCTCGGTTTTTACATCCTGGCATGACATGCTGTGTGTATGGAATACCTCTTTGGTCAGTTTGGGTCAGGCATCCTGTCTCTGCTTCATCCCAGCTTCGCCTCCTCCCTGGCAGACCATGAGGCTCAGAAAGTCCTCGGCCAGACCAAACATTCTAAGCAGTAACTGAAAACATGGGTGTTATCAGCGCTGTTCCCAGGTCGAAAGTCAAAAACACAGCCCTGCACCAGCTACTAAGAAGGAGAAAAATGACTGCTATTGCTGAACCCAGGACAGTACCACAGTTTGTTTTTTCCACCTTCAAAAACCAACCAACCAACCAACCAACCAACCAACCAACCAACCAACCAACCAACCTAAACCCTACGCTGAGGCTTTCTTGTGCAGGGCAGGACCAATGCACCCCTCATCCTCAACAGCCTAGCCATGGCTCACCATGGACAATTAGCCCACCAAGTTCCTAGGTACTGCGGGGTTTGGGGGCAATAACACTGCGCTTCAAAAGCCAAGCCCCCCAACCCCAGAACTCTGTCCAGGGCCATTCACAGCCTGAATTTGCCTGATGCTACAAAAGCCCTGCAGCATTCCACCCACAGATCTACAGCACACAAATCATGGCCTGACTGCTGAGACTGCCTACGTTTCTCACTTTGCACCTTAGTATTACTAAGTATTTCCCTCTTGTCCTTTAATTGTTGAAATCTCGTCTGTGGAGGAAGGGAGAAATCCTCATCTTCCTAACTCAGTTGTAACCAAACAGACCCCTTTTCAAAATGGATTTCTTCAGACTATGAGGGTCTGTTCATTTCACCTGATTAATTATATCAGAAAACAGCACGCAGTGTCCCCTGGAGCATAATCCCTATGGCACAGCTCCTGCTTCCTGCTATGCTTATCTTCTGACTGATGCTAATGCTCACAAAAAGCTAGGAGAAATAATGAACCCCAAACAAGGAATAAAAGAAGCATAAAAACCAGGAGTGATCCCACTTAGTGATCTGTTTGTTATCTGATGTTCAAGTGCACCAGAAATAGCAGAGAACTGGAAGGAAAAAACAACAACAAAAAAGTAAAATAAAATAAAATAAAATAAAACAAGAAAAGAAAAGAAAAGAAAAGAGAAGAGAAGAGAAGAGAAGAGAAGAGAAGAGAAGAGAAGAGAAAAAAGAAAAGAAAAGAAAAGAAAAGAAAAGAAAAGAAAAGAAAAGAAAAGAAAAGAAAAGAAAAGAAAAGAAAAGAAAAGAAAAGAAAAGAAATGAAATGAAATAAAATAATAAAATAAAATAAAATAAAATAAAATAAAATAAAATAAAATAAAATAAAATAAAATAAAATAAAATAAAATATGTGTTGTTGGAGAATAATAAGCTTACTCTACCCAAACACATAGAATTACAGAATAGTTAGGGTTGGAAAGGACCATAAGGTCATCTAGTTCCAACCCCCCTGCCATGGGCAGGGACACTTCCCACTAAACTACGCCACCCAAGACTCTGTCCAACCCTGCCTTGAACACCGCCAGCAATCGAGCATTCACATCTTCCCTGGGCAACCCATTCCAGTGGCTCACCACCCTTACAGTAAAGAATTTCTTCCTCATATCCAATCTAAACTTCCCCTGTACATTTCCATCCCATTGCTGAGGTGACTGTCTCGAGAGGGGACACCTGCAGCGCCTGATCAGGGGGAGGCTCGGCGTCCAGCAGATTCACCTCGGAGCAGCAACCGGCACCGAGGGAACTTCCAGTCCTCGACAGAACTTGCCCAGCAGCCTGCAGCTCAGCGGACACGAGTAGCTGACTCAAAGGGGGCGGCGCCAGGAGGAGCGGCACCAGCCCTGACTGGTTAAAAACCTACCCCAGGGAGCGAGAGCGACCCAGAGCGCGGCGAACAGGGCGGGCAAACAGGGCGGGTTCGAGGCAGTTTGCGTGGCAGTTCACATGGGCAGGCAAGCGGGATGGTGAGTGGGACGCTGAGCCCCCGCCGTATGACCAGGGCTCGGTCTGGGAGCTCTGCTCTGGCTGCCCCGGTGGTGGCCAGTGTAGGCACCCAGACAGAGCCGATGGGAAGGGAGGCTGCAGTGCAGAGCTCAGGGTGTAGAGACCGCCTGCACTGCTGTCCTGAGAGGAGGGTGCACAATGGGCAGGGCTGCACTCTGTGCTCCCTGGTGGAGGTCCTCCTGCAGCAGGTGGCTGAGCTGCAGGAAGCTGTTACCAGGATGAAAGGTGTGAGCGAAGCTGAGGGGAAGCAGCACTGCTTACTCCGGGACCAGACTGTGCAGGGGCCTCAAGTGTCTACTGTTGCCCCTGCAGGAAAGGAGGCTGCTAACCCAGGAAAGGAGGCTGCTAACCCAGGAAGCTGGGAAACGGTAACAGAAAAAAACAACAAAAAAAGGAGGAAGAGGGCAATTAAAAGCAAGGGGCTTCCTCCTACATCTGTTGTCCCCACCCAGAACCGCTTTCCTGTCCTGCCTGGGGCTGATGAGGAACCACACTCCCACCAGAAACAACCGGCTGATGCACTGGTAAAGATCACTACTGGTGCTGCCAGGAGAAAGCGGCGGGTTGTAATAGTAGGGGACTCTATGCTGAAAGGAACAGGGGCAGCCATCTGTCGGCCTGACCCAGTCTCAGGGGAGGTGTGTTGCCTTCCAGGGGCTTGGATCAGGGATGTGGCCGAGAAGCTGCCTGCTCTAGTCGGTCCCACTATTACCCACTTGTAGTGATCCATGTGGGTGCTACTGATACAGATAGCAGTAGCCTGGAGAACATAAAGAAGGACTACAGGGCTCTGGGAGAGGTGGTTAGGGGCTCTGGAGCACAGATTGTCTTTTTGTCAATTCTCCAGGATACAGGGATACCTTGAAAAGGCTAGGAGGATTGGACAGGTTAATAAATGGTTAGAAGGGTGGTGCTATAGTCAGGGGTTTGGGTACCTTGAACACGGGACTCAATTTTGTAGGCCAGGTCTACTGGGGGCTGGTGGAGCTGGTCTGACAAAGAAAGGGAAGAATGGATTTGGTAGGAGGCTTTGCCAGACTGGTCAAGGATGCTTTAAACTAGATGTGTTGGGGGAGGGGGCATCATTCCATCCCAACACACCCAATCACTTGCCAGCACCTATAGTAAATGCTCAGAGCAATGTAGAGATATTCCAGCTGCTCCATGTTGTCATAATTGTTCTTTGTGGGCAGAGGAAGCTGACAGAAAAGAGAACATTCAGTTAGAACGTTAAGAAAAACAGTATTAAAGAATTTTACCTAAAAAAAAATCTTACTTCTTCATGTATAAAATAAAGTGCACAAATTCCACTGTAATTAACAAGGAAGTTGATAGGGAGGAAACTAAATTACAAGCCAGATTTATAGAAATATCCTTGCATGACAGTAGGACATAATATAAATCAATGGCAGGGAGAGATCGAGAGATCAAGACAAATAAGAAGATTTCTGAGAGCGGAAGGAATCCCAGTAACAGAGGCATTCCACACCCAGACAAAAAAATCAGTGATTGTTACTAACATACAAACACAAGAAAAATGCAGTATAGCTTCATATTATAGGTAAGAAAAAGCAAGAGACATATTTCTCTCCTGTCACAAGGAAATACTTTCCACTTCACCAAAACAAGGATGGGGGGGTGTTTGAACAGCTACTTAAACAAGTAATTTTTGAAATAAAAAACCCAAACCAGGCATAGAAACCTTGCATCCAAAAACTGTAAAAAAGTTTGGATTAAGAATTCATGCTTATGCACTGAGATGATTTTTAGAGTACGGTGGAAATTCTGGAGACCTGGATGAAAACTAAATGCTGTAAGAGAGGACCAATAAACGGGTGTCCTGGCTAGTCAGAGAAAGGTCAGTGGGTGCTGGGCTGGGACAGCAAAGTGAAGCAGTGGTGGGAGGCAGCACCAACAGTGTACACGGCTAGTGATTCCTAGCGTCTGATTACAAAGAAAAGGGAAGCGAGGGACCAGGTTAGGAAAGCTAAGTCCCACTTAGAATTAAACTTGGCTAGGGATGCTAAGGATAACAGGAAGGGATTTTATAGGTACATTGCCAATAAAAGACAGGTTAGGGACAACGTGGGCCCTCTCCAGAAGCTATCGGGAGAACTGGCTACCCTGGATTTGGAGAAGGCTGAGGTTCTTAATGACTTCTTTGCCTCAGTCTTTACCGGCAAATGCTCTGACCACACCACCCAAGTCTTGGAAGGCAGACGCGGGGACGGTGAGGGTGGGGACCCTGGGCCCACTGTGGGGGAGGATCTTGTTCGGGACCACCTTAGGAACCTGAATGTATACAAGTCCATGGGACCAGATGAAATCCATCCACAGCTCCTGAAGGAGCTGGCAAATGAAGTTGCTAAGCCACTGTCCATCATATTTGAAAAACCATGGCAGTCAGGTGAAGTTCCCGATGACTGGAAAAAGGGAAATATAACCCCCATTTTTAAGAAAGGGAAAATGGATGAGGCAGGGAACTACAGACCAGTCAGTCTCACCTCTGTGCCTGGCAAAATCTTGGAGCAGATTATCCTGGAAGGCATGCTAACGCACATGAAAACCAACAAGGTGCTTGGGGACAGCCAGCATGGCTTCACTAAGGGGAAATCCTGCCTGACCAATCTGGTGGCCTTCTATAAATGGGCCACAGAACTGATGAACAGGGGTAGAGCAGTTGATGTCATCTACCTGGACTTGTGTAAAGCCTTTGACACTGTCTCACATGACATCCTTCTCTCTAAGTTGGAGAGACATCAATTTGATAGGTGGACCACTCGGTGGATAAAGAACTGGCTGGATGGCCGCACGCAAAGAGTTGTGCTCAGTGGTTCAATGTCCAGCTGGAGACCAGTAACGAGTGGTGTCCCTCAGGGATTGGTGTTGGGACCGGTCTTGTTCAACATCTTTGTGGGTGACATGGACAGTGGGATTGAGTGCGCCCTCAGCAAGTTTGCCGATGACACCAAGCTGTGTGGTTCGGTTGATACATTGGAGGGAAGGAATGCTATCCAGAGGGACCTAGACACGCTTGTGAGGTGGGCTGATGCCAACCTGATGAAGTTTAACCATGCCAAGTGCAAGGTCCTACACCTGGGTCGGAGCAATCCCAGGCACAGCTACAGGTTGGGCGGGGAGGAGATTCAGAGCAGCCCTGCAGAGAAGGACTTGGGGGTGTTGGTCAATGAGAAAATGAATATGAGCCGGCTTCAGTGTGCGCTCGCAGCCCAGAAAGCCAACCATATCCTGGGCTGCATCAAAAGGAGCGTGACCAGCAGGTCGACGGAGGTGATCCTGCCCCTCTACTCTGCTCTCGTGAGACCTCACTTTGAGTATTGTGTGCAGTTCTGGTGTCCTCAACATAAAAAGGACATGGAACTGTTAGAACAAGTGCAGAGGAGGGCCACAAAAATGATCAGGGGACTGCAGCACCTCCCATATGAAGATAGGCTGAGAAAATTGGGGCTGTTCATCCTGCAGAAGAGAAGGCTGCGTGGAGACCTCATAGCAGCCTTCCAATACCTGAAGGGGGCCTATAGGGATGCTGGGGAGGGACTCTTCATTAGGGACTGTAGTGAGAGGACAAGGGGTAACGGGTTCAAACTTAAACAGGGGAAGTTTAGATTGGATATGAGGAAGAAATTCTTTACTGTGAGGGTGGTGAGGCACTGGAATGGGTTGCCCAAGGAAGTTGTGAATGCTCCATTGCTGGCGGCGTTCAAGGTGGGTTTGGACATAGCCTTGGATGGCATGGTTTAGTGGGAGGTGTCCCTGCCCATGGCAGGGGGGTTGGAACTAGATGATCTTAAGGTCCTTTCCAACCCTAACTATTCTATGATTCTATGATTTGTGCCTGACAACCTCCAGGACGTACTGCATTACTGGCATCAAAGCTGATACCCAATTTATACTACACTTATAAAGGAACAGCCAAACTAGGAAGCATTTAATAAAATGACAGAGTAATTCGGGGTGTTTTTTGCAATTGTTTTGGGTTTGTTTTGTTTGTTTGCTTGTTTCACAAACTATTAACATTACTGGAGAAAAAATATAAGGAAGCCTACAGTAATATATAGCACTGAAATAAAATTTAGTCTAGCACAAAATAATGACAAGATCAGGTTGCCACTGAATTTGGATCACTTGGGAAGTATATGGAAAAGACAATGTTCAATTGTATGCTCTGTAGGCTCATCCATGTAGGAATAAAATAAGACAAAGGTCATACTGACAGGAAGAGAGTCGACTCTGAAAGCAGCAGCTGAAAAAGATTAGAGCCCCTGATGGCTAATCAAGTGAGTGTGAATTTCCAATTCAACACTGTGGTCAAAAAGTGTGATCTTTGGATATGTTATATGAGGGGATTTTGAGAAGGGTCAGAGCAGTCTCTTCTGGCCCTATAATATATGTAATATTCAACATCAAAGACAAATTGGGCTTCCTTTGCAGACATGAAAATCCAAAGGAACTCAGAGAATTTTTGACATTAAATGAATATAAGTAGTATTTTCAGATACTAAAACCATACAGAGCTTTTAAATTGACACTGGTCTTTCAGTCTAATGGTACTATCTACACAAGCTGAGGGGTTGGTTTATATCTCCAGTACTGCAAACTTTCCACAGACCAGAAATACTTTACAGGTTACAAGGACATCATAAAAGACTACAGCAAGGATCTGGGATGAAAGGATAGACATATAAGGAATCAGTAAAAGAATGAAATAAGAATATCTCAACTAAGAGATAAAAAGGACGGCACGATATAGTCACCTACAAAAAATTGGAAGAGTTTAAGCGTAATCACAGAAACCTTATTTTGGAGAATGCAAACATAGGTAAAGAGAAAAAGTGAGAAAGGAAAAGCCAAGCTTCTTATCAGAGAAAAAGATTACCAACTTTCCAAATAGTGAAAGTAATCAAATTGGGTTATATACTGACCACATGAAAGCAACATTTAAGATTAGACAAGTAGGAAATACATGACAACAAATAGTCAGAGATTATTAGAAATCTAGATGGGGGACTACGACCTTCCCTCTCTTCTTCTCAATTCCCCTATTATACGATCCTATGACTAATTAGGTCAGATATAGGTGTCAGTTACATCTACATCAGGGATGGTTATACAGGCCAAGACCCAAGCTACCTGTAGGGACAACTGAGAGTTTAGGAATAACTTTCCAGGCAAGAAGAAATCTGTAAAAATTAGAATAAGACTGGGAAAAAAAATAAGAAGAAGATTTCTTGTGGAAAGAAAATGTAGAAATCACAGCTGCAGCTACCAACAAAGGAAGAAAGGAGGAGGGAAGCAGAAGGGAGTCAGATACCTTCATGTACCAAGCACATTCAAGATAAGGAAGTGAAGTAATACCCAAGGCGATAAGAAAAGTATGCGAACATCACATGAAAATCAAGTCTGCTGACTAGCCTTCTGAACAGTAATGGTGTAACCAGTGAATAAGGTATGAGTGAGGGAAGCATCAGGTGTGATACTTCAAGGAATAAAGAGCCAAGCAGATAGAATATTCCATCTTCTGGGGCAAAGCTTCCTGCCCTCCCTGCCTCAACAGGCACTGCCTGTGTGCTCAGCAAGGCTCCATTTCACCAGGGCTCTTCAGTGGCTTTGCTGGAACAACTGATGGGCCTCTGCACACATGCGGCTAATGTGTCAGGAGCGTAGTCCCTTGCAGACACAAAGTCATACTGATCAAGTACTGAGCAGTCTGCAGCAAACTGACAATCACAGAATCACAGAATCACAGAATAGTAAGGGCTGGAAAGGACCTCAAGATCATCGAGTTCCAACCCCCCCGCCATGGGCAGGAACACCTCCCACTAAACCATGCCATCCAAGGCTATGTCCAACCCCACCTTGAACGCTGCCAGGGATGAAGCATTCACAACTTCCCTGGGCAACCCATTCCAGGGCCCCACCACCCTCACAGTAAAGAATTTCTTCCTCAGATCCAATCTAAACCTCTCCTGTTTAAGTTTAAACCCGTTACCCCTTGTCCTCTCACCACAGTCCCTAATGAAGAGTCCCTCCCCAGCATCCCTATAGGCCCCCTTCAGGTATTGGAAGGCTGCTATGAGGTCTCAACGCAGCCTTCTCTTCTCCAGGCTGAACAGCCCCAACTTTCTCAGCCTATCTTCATACGAGAGGTGCTCCAGTCCCCTGATCATTTTCGTGGCCCTCCTCTGGACTTGTTCTAACAGTTCCATGTCCTTTTTATGTTGAGGACACCAGAACTGCACACAATACTCCAAGTGAGGTCTCACGAGAGCAGAGTAGAGGGGCAGGATCACCTCCCTCGACCTGCTGGTCACGCTCCTTTTGATGCAGCCCAGGATACGGTTGGCCTTCTGGGCTGCAAGCGCACACTGCCGGCTCATGTTCATTTTTTCATCAACCCACACCCCCAAGTCCTTCTCTGCAGGGCTGCTCTGAATCTCCTCCCCGCCCAACCTGTAGCTGTGCCTGGCATTGCTCCGACCCAGGTGGAGGACTTTGCACTTGGCATGGTTGAACTTCATCAGGTTGGCATCAGCCCACCTCACAAGCGTGTCAAGGTCCCTCTGGATGGCATTCCTTCCCTCCAATGTATCAACCGAACCACACAGCTTGGTGTCATCGGCAAACTTGCTGAGGGCGCACTCAATCCCACTGTCCATGTCACTCACAAAGATGTTGAACAAGACCGGTCCCAACACCGATCCCTGGGGGACACCACTCGTTACTGGTCTCCAGCTGGACACTGAGCCACTGAGCACTACTCTTTGCGTGCGGCCATCCAGACAGTTCTTTATCCACCAAGTGGTCCACCTATCAAATTGATGTCTCTCCAACTTAGAGAGAAGGATGTCATGGGAGACAGTGTCAAAGGCTTTACACAAGTCCAGGTAGATGACATCAACTGCTCTGCCCCTGTCCATCAGTTCCGTAGCCCCTTCATAGAAGGTCACCAGATTGGTCAGGCAGGATTTCCCCTTAGTGAAGCCATGCTGGCTGTCACCAAGCACCTTGTTGGTTTTCATGTGCCTTAGCATGCCTTCCAGGAGAATCCGCTCCAAGATTTTGCCAGGCACAGAGGTGAGACTGACTGGTCTGTAATTCCCTGGGTCATCCATTTTTCCCTTCTTAAAAATGGGGGTTATATTTCCCTTTTTCCAGTCATCGGGAACTTCACCTGACTGCCATGATTTTTCAAATATGATGGACAGTGGCTTAGCAACTTCATTTGCCAGCTCCTTCAGGAGCTGTGGATGGATTTCATCCGGTCCCATGGACTTGTTTACATTCAGGTTCCTAAGGTGGTCCCGAACAAGGTCCTCCCCCACAGTGGGCCCAGGGTCCCCACCCTCACCGTCCCCGCGTCTGCCTTCCAAGACTTGGGTGGTGTGGACAGAGCATTTGCCCGTAAAGACTGAGGCAAAGAAGTCATTAAGAACCTCAGCCTTCTCCAAATCCAGGGTAGCCAGTTCTCCCGATAGCTTCTGGAGAGGGCCCACGGTGTCCCTAACCTGTCTTTTATTTGCAATGTACCTATAAAATCCCTTCCTGTTATCCTTAACATCCCTAGCCAAGTTTAATTCTAAGTGGGCCTTAGCTTTCCTAACCTGGTCCCTAGCTTCCCGGACAACATCCCTGTATTCTCCCCAGGCCGCCTGACCTTGCTTCCACCTTTTATAAGCCTCTTTTTTCTTTCGAATTTTGCTCAGCAGCTCCTTATCCATCCAAGGAGGTCTCCTGGCCCTCCTGCTGAACTTCCTTCTAGTTGGGATGCACCGCTCCTGAGCTTGCAGCAGGTGATCCTTGAATATTAACCAACAGTCTTGGGCCCCCCTGCCCTCTAGGGCTGTATCCCATGGAACCTTACTGAGCAGGTTCCTCAAGAGGCCAAAGTCTGCTCTCTTGAAGTCCAGGGCAGTGAGCTTGCTGCACGCTCTTCTCACTCTCCTGAGGATCTCAAACTCAACCATCTCATGATCGCTGCAATCAAGGCTGCCCTGGAGTGTCACATTCCCAACCAGCCCTTCCCTGTTGGTGAGGACGAGGTCAAGCATGGCACCTCTCCTTGTCGGCTCCTCTATTACTTGCAGAAGGAAGTTGTCTTCCACGCAATCGAGGAACCTTCTGGATTGCTTGTGCCGGGCCGTACCATCCCTCCAACAGATATCAGGGTGGTTGAAGTCTCCCATGAGAACAAGGGCCTGCAAGCGTGAGGCTGCTCCTATCTGCCTATGGAGCGCTTCGTCCAGCAAGTCCCCTTGGTCAGGCGGTCTGTAACAGATCCCCACAATAATGTCACCATCACTGTTCTCCCTTTAACCCTGACCCACAAACTCTCTGTCGACTGCTCACCTGTCCCCAGACAGAGTTCCATACTCTCTAGCCTATCCCTAACATAAATAGCAACTCCCCCTCCCCGTCTGCCAGGCCTGTCTTTCCTGAAGAGCCGGTAACCTTCCATTCCAACACACCAGTCATAGGTGCCATCCCACCATGTTTCTGTGATGCCTATGATATCATACCCCCGCAGATGTGCACACATCTCTAATTCCTCTTGTTTGTTCCCCATACTACGGGCATTTGTGTAGAGGCATTTGAGCCGAGATCCAATTGAAGCCGGCTCATTGGCTGGAGCAGCTGGAATATCCCTACATTGCTCCGAACGTTTACTATAGGTGCTACTAACCGACTGGGTGTGTTGGGATGGAATGCCGCCCCCCTCCCCCAACACATCTAGTTTAAAGCATCCTTGACCAGCCTGGCAAGCCTCCTACCAAATCCCCTCTTCCCCTTCTTTGTCAGACCAGCTCCACCAGCCCCCAGTAGACCTGGCCTACTATATTGAGTCCCATGCTCAAGGTACCCAAACCCCTGACTATAGCACCACCCTTCTAACCATTTATTAACCTGCCCAATCCTCCTGGCCTTTTCAAGGTCCTGCCCTGTATCCTGGAGAATTGACGAAAAGACAATCTGAGCTCCAGAGCCCCTAACCACCTCTCCCAGAGCCCTGTAGTCCTTCTTTATAGTCTCCGGGCTACTGCTATCTATATCAGTAGCACCCACATGTATTACCAGGAGTGGGTAATAGTCAGTGGGACCGACTAGAGCAGGCAGCTTCTCGGCCACATCCCTGATCCGAGCCCCTGGTAGGCAACACACCTCCCTTGAGGCTGGGTCAGGCTGACAGATGGGTGCCTCTGTGCCTTTCAGATTAGAGTCCCCAACTACTACGACCCGCCGCTTTTTCCTGGCAGCACCAGTAGTGACCTTCTTTACCAGTGCACTAGCTGGTTGCACCTGGTGGGAGCGCTGTTCCTCATCAGCCCCAGGCAGGACAGGAAAGCGGTTCTGGGTGGGGACAACAGATGTAGGAGGAAGCCCCTTGCTTTTAATTACCCCCTTCCTCCTTTTTTTGTTGTTTTTTTCTGTTACCTTTTCCCAGCTTCCTGGGTTAGCAGCCTCCTTTCCTGGGTTAGTAGCCTCCTTTCCTGCAGGGGCAACAGTAGACACTCGAGGTCCCGGAACAGTTTGGTCCCGGAGCAAGCAGTGCTGCTCCCCCTCAGCTCCCTGACACCTTTCATCCTGGTAACAGCTTCCTGCAGTTCAGCCACCTGCTGCAGGAGGACCTCCACCAGGGAACACAGAGTGTAGCCCCGCCCATTGCTCACCCTTCCCTTAGGACACCCCGAGCTCTGCACTACAGTCTCCCTTTCAGTCGGCTCTGTCTGGGTGCCTACGCTGGCCACCACCGGCGCAGCCAGAGCAGAGCTCCCAGACCGAGCCTTGCCCGTACGGCGAGTGTTCACCATCCCTCTCACCACCTCGCTCGCCTGCCCGCGCGAACTGCCGCGCAAACTGCTTCGAGCCCGCCCTGTTTGCCCGCCCTCCGGGTCGCTCGCGCTCCCTGGGGCAGGTTTTTAACCAGTCAGCTCTGCCGCCGCTCCTCCTGACGCCGCCCCCTCTGAGTCAGCCGCTCGCCTCCGCGGAGCTGCAGGCTCCCGGGCAGGCCTTGTCGAGGACTTGAAGCTCCCTCGGGGCAAGTTGCTGCTCCGAGGTGAAGCTCGTAGTCGCCGAGCCTCCCCCCCCCCCCCCCCCCCCCCCCCCCCCCCCCCCGATCAGGCGCTGCAGGCCTCCCCTCGCGAGACAGTCACCTCAGCAAATGCTAATGCACATTCTGGAGCATGGTGTCAGTGCTAGGTGCTTCTCAGGCCTCACATGCAGAACTAGGAAGATTTTTCTACTCATCTGGAGTTTCCTTGTGCTCCAGATGGCAGTATTTCATTGGAAAAAAAGAGAACAGGGAGCAGCTATAATGACGTACCACCTATACTGTGCAAAAAGAGCCAGAGCAGGAGGAAGAACTAGCTTTTCGGAAGTAGGTCTTGGGTAGTGACCACTGAGCAGATACTGACAGTCACAGCAAAATGACAGTCAATTTGTGTGCTGTAGGTATTGAATCTACATCAAGACATTGCCCTACACAACAATAGAAGAGTTGACTCATCTTCATGGCCATGGTCCCTCTAAAGTCCCTGAGAGCTTTGCTGTGATGGTCAAGAAGTTACTGTGTCATTTCCAAATGTCCAGACTGCTTTCTCACTGTCAGGGAATGATTACTCCACAATAACCGCTCCTTTTGCCAGAGTTGTGCAGAGACTAAAAATGAAGCAACACACAAGCCAAGCAGAGTCACTAGCCACTAAACAGTACAAAAGTTCACAGAAAACCTACTCACTGGAGTGGTGGTATCTCAAATAGTACTGGGTTACACCACAACAAACAGACATCTCTGAATCACCATTTTTCTTCATAGTTTATAATGGTTTCCCATGTAGCTTTCTACATCTTCTGGAAAATGACATACATTTCACAAGTTTTTCCAAATCTTGATATCTTTAATTCAGAGAACAGAACCTAGCTTCTCTGCTGATAAAGCAAAATAAAAGCTGTGAACTTCCCCTCACAAAGAGAATTTGGGTCAATCTTTGCCGTCAGAGATTTGTACCATATTGGCCATTGTCCAGCTATGCAAACATTGGCAAATATAATGTTAAAGGTAAGACGTAGAAAGCACTTAGTTCTCTTTAAAACCAATGGCAAATCTTCCTCTAACCCTACAGATCACAAAGACTCACTTCCCTGTAATTTATTTAATCTTCTTATTTATAGATGAGCAGGTGATGTGGAAAGAAAACTCTTCACAGAACATACTGTATGAATTTTTCCAATAAACACAGCCCCATCACCACTCAATGGTCCAAACAGGTCAAATTGGGTCCAAAATGTCTTTCACCAGAAACACAGTACTCCGAAGTCTGCATTTCAGACAGTGGAGACACTTGTATCTTTGCAGAAAAATAACTAAATAATACCCATAATGGATTATCAGTCCAGAAGGATCACAAAAGACTTTGTCCTATGAACTGCGCATCATTTGTCTGTCATTTAGCCTAGTCCCTACTGCAACACACAAAAAAGTAAGAATTTATGTTTTCAACAAAAAATATGAAGTAATTAACCATAGCTTTCGTGATACGACTCAAATGCTTCTAGGATGACTTGCAGGATGAACCACTGATTTTTTTATATTTATTTTTGTGAATGCAAATATAAAATAAGTTATATAAATAGCCAGTGAAAGACGGTCTATCTAAAGGGAAACGAGCATGCTTACAATAGCTGAATTCTCAGGGCATGTTGTAACTCAAAAATAACTTTCAGAGTCACTACCATTGACTATCTGCAAAATGGACAAAAAACCAGCTAACAGCTTAAATATTTTCTAGAATTTTCACAAGTAAATAAACCCAACAAAAACCACAAAGCTGCACACAGAGGGAGTGAAGCAAAAATATTAAAGGATGCCAAGTGGGAAGCTGGAATTTTGAAGAAACACAGAGAAACCTAAAATGGAAGAGGGGAAAAAAAAAAAATCCCCATGCTATTAGAGCCAAAAAATTGCTGGAGGAGGAAATCAGCAATTTCAGTCAATAAAAAAAATCCAAAACACTGCATGAAGAAATGCCTCAAAAAAGCACCAGCCCCACCATTAAAAATGTAATAAGCTCAGGCCACTTAATAAACTAAAACCAAGCCATGGGACCGGACAACATAACAAAACCCCTCCCACTACAGCAAATGCACAACTTGTATAAATTGTCTTACATCAAAACATGGTATAGGTCTGTTCCTACAGATTTCATGAAAGAATGTCTTCCTTCCCTACGAATAACTAAACACAGGTTAAGTATCTTGCAGTAAAGCAGAAGTACCACTCATGCAAGTTGAACAACTGTTTAACATTGAGCTTTAATACAAGAGAAGGTAGAACGAAGACCAAAACCATACTAAAAAATATTCAATCCAGTTGTGTGAAACTGAAGAATAATTCATACTGCAGTTTCCATATCTCTTAGGTTATTTTCAAGGGAAAAAGGATAAAAACAACATGCCAGCTGAAAAACTTTACTCACAAAATAAGAGGAAAAATACCCACAGCGACAGCTAAGGGCACATCAGAGTTACATGCCACCAACATTCTGGCAAAGCAAATCAGACTTTACTACCGTGATTTCTGCACAAAGAATTCCCTTTAGCTGATTGGCCTCTCTCTCTGGGGAACAAATTAATTTCAATGAATACCAATTCATTTCAAAGGTACTCATTGTTTAAGGTTTTTTTGAGAACACAGAAGATGTCTCTGAAAAAGCTTTGTTTCTCTTATTTGAAATCTTCATGGAGATTTCACGCAGAAAACCTTGTAAGTGGTATAAGGAGGCATCAGTTCTTCTGTAGTAAAGGTGATGATGTCCTTTATAAGGCTTTATTGATGAATGTTTTTTAGAGTCTCAGTCATCTCTGACATTCACCACTGCAGAATCTTGTGTAGTTGAGAAGGTTTTGGAGAGAAAACATTTTGACGGGGACACTGGTTAACTCTATGCACTAAGACTATACAGAATGAGCTGAAACAGAGATGCAGGCAACATGTCAGTGCTTATCTCATGTCCATCCCAAAATTGGGAAATTTCACCAAGAAGAGCAGGAAGAACTTGAAAGCTATCACTCTCACTTAACAAAGAGGTGAAGTACAGCAACATGAAGTCCTCAAGATTTTGGGGAAGAAAAGAATGGATGAAGAAGGCGGTTGTCTTTACCAAAAAGATCCTCAGTATACTATCATGCCACAGCTACAAGTTGGGCAGAGAAGAGATTCAGAGCAGCTCAGCGGAGAAGGACTTGGAGATGTTGGTTGATGAGAAAATGAACATGAGCCGGCTTCAGTGCGCACTTGCAGCGCAGAAAGCCAACCATATCCTGGGCTGCATCAAAAGGAGCGTGACCAGCAGGTTGAGGGAGGTGATCCTGCCCCTCTGCTCTTGGGAGACCTCACTTGGAGTACTGTGTGCAGTTCTGGTGTCCTCAACATAAAAAAGACATGGAACTGTTGGAACAAGACCAGAGGAGGGCCAAAAGGATGATCAGGGGACTGAAGCACCTCCCGTATGAAGAAGATAGGCTGAGAAAGTTGGGGCTGTTCAGCCTGGAGAAGATAAGGCTGCGTGGAGACCTCCTAGGAACCTTGCAATATCTGAAGGTGACCTACAAGGATGCTGGGGAGGGACTCTTCATTAGGGACTGTGGCGAGAGGACAAAGGGTAATGGGTTCAAACTTAAACAGGGGAAGTTTAGATTGGATATAAAGAAGTTCTTTACTGTAAGGGTGGTGAGGCACTGGAATGGGTTGCCCAGGGAAGTTGTGAATGCTCCATCACTGGCGGTGTTCAAGGTCGGGTTGGACAGAGCCTTGGATGGCATGGTTTAGTGGGAGGTGTCCCTGCCCATGGCAGGGGTTTGGAACTAGATGATCTTAAGGTCCTTTCCAACTCTAACTACTTTATGATTCTAAGATAGTCACCCTCCTCCAGGGAACAGGTCTTTGTAAGGAATTTACCAATATTTTATTAATCAGCTCGTTGGCACGAGCTATTACAGACCTTCTCTAGGCTCCAATGCCAGATAAACAAACCACACCTAGGAAAGCCAAGATTTTCAAAAACAAATGCATAAAGCCCATGACTGAGGACCCAAACGTATTGCCTGATTTTTAAAAGGGCTTAAAGTCCACTGGTAGGCATTTATATAAAAGAGAACACACTAGGTGCTCAGTTCTTCATAAATCTGATCAGTGTTGGATATTCAGCTGAACCTACAGGCTGGCAATAATTGATACTCTCATATAATGACGGAGTTGTCCTTTCTTGCTTCTGTATCACAATACCAGAAAAGGTAGGTTGATATAACTCCAAATGCACAAGTACATTGTGGAGCCTGCACCTGGACATGCTGTTTATGCTCGCAAATGTTCAGTGAACAGGCAAGCAACAGGACAATGCTGCCAGCTCAGACAAAACTAACATCTTCCTTGGAAGTTCTCCCCTGCTGTGTGCATTTGAACAAGGAAAAAAGGAGTATCAGGTACCTATCATGGCAGATAAAGTTATCATGACTGCACTCAACAGCAGGCACGATGCCGTTACCTCTTCACATACAGGTGGGAGAAGTGAAGGAAAGGTCCTCAAGTTTCAGACCACAGCCAGTACTGCTAATAGAGTACACTGGGGCACTTAGTTGCATTGAGACTGATTGTGGATGTTATCAATCCTAGCTAAATTATACATGCCCCATAGCATCAGTGATAGTCAAGTGCATATGAACAGTCTGCTGGAAATGGTCCCTGGGCCTTTTGAGCTGCCAAGCTGTGTCCAGGAACAGCTTGGGCAAAAATGCTAGCTGGAGTGGGCCAAATCTAAGGCAAGGAAGGCTCTAACACTCTAACCACAAGCAACTTCAGAGTAGCTAGGAACGTTCCACTTGAATTTCATAGCATAGATGCAGTTATAGAGTTATAATAGTCTATAGTTATAGAGAATATCTATCTCTCCATAGATGCTCAGGCTAAACGGCTCTTAAGGCAGCTAACAGCAGATGTATAAGGCCACAAAAGTGTATATAGGCTCAGGAACAGTAAGGCAAGTTCTTTTGGAGTCAGACAGAATGGTAATTCTTGTCTGCCTTCATCAGTAATGAAGAACCCTACTCCAGATACTTTATTGGTCTCCCTGCACTGAAAATTCAGGAACTTCTCCCTTCTAGCTTTGTCCTTAATGAATCTTCTTAATACTCTTGAGAAAAAAATGTCTAGTGTCATAGCCAATCCAAAAACTCTCCAGAGGGAAATCTGTTTTAGTGATAATTTGTGGCACAGGATCATGCTGAACATATTATCCACATCAATCAAAGTACGAAGACATCATTAAAACTAGAAATAACAGCATATTCAAAGTGATCTCATTTGTAAGTATGTGTTTTATGGAGTGAGAAAGCAGACAGTAGCAGTGATTAAAAATAAAATGTTTTTTAACTTGTGAAAATGGGCTTTGATGTCTGGAAAATCCTAGTTTCATAATGAAAAATGTTCCTTGCACTGAACTCACAAACTGATGCCCAGGCTAAACAGGGCCTGTACTGAAGTAAAGCATCTTTTAGGATGCTTCATCTGCCCAGGACTACAGACAGTGCTCTCAGCTCTCTTCCCAGTGCTAACAAATGTCATGCAGACTTTCCTGAGTACACACTGGCAAAGACATACCTGAGAGACAGAAAGAGAGAAAGATCTCCACTGTTGACACAAGAATGTCTCATTTATTATTTGTAAGGAAAGATTCGGACTCCCACACCATTTCCATAGCTCTCTATAGATATTCCTCAAGAGAATGAAAAGCAGACATGGCGCCATCTTTTCCTGCTCAGGCTCTGTGACTTGTGAGATATGTTTTACTTTTTTCAAAGTCAGGTAAGAGATTTGTTTGAGATACAGAATAGATGAGTCAAGCAGATCTATGAAGGTTATTTGTCCAAGCACTTCTAAATGCTAATCTGAGTTGAAAAGAGAGAAATAACTCTCACAAATGCATTTACTTCTGCTTGAAGTTTGTAAGTCGCATCTTAGCCCTGTTGTTTTCTGAATACACATACACACGCATGCACACACATGCTTAACCCTGTCATCACAGCCATGTCATCACAGCTGTGAGACAAACCAGACAGATTCCATTCTCTCTCAATATTTATCAGCACTTAAATTATCTAATTCCAAATTAGTTAGTTTTTATGACTGATAGTGATAAAGCAGGCTCTTCAGCACTCTGCTTGATTTTGCAGGGCTGCCAGTACAGAAGAAAATACTCTTGCACTGTTGGAAAATCTGTGGCCGAGCCATTGACGGAGGATTCCAGGTTTAAAGTCTCATGCTGAATGAGGCTTTCAGAGCTTTAAAGATGTTCTAACAGTTGTTGTCAAACATTTGTGCTGAAGAATGCTTGTTCTGAACTACACAGTCTCCTCCAGCAACGTCAAAAATCTTAGCTTACCCATACAGAGGGAGCCACTCTGACCCCTTTGAATCTGGGCCTCAAAACCCGCAGTCTTGCTCTTTACCATACAACCAAAAACATAAAACTTCTTCAAATACTGAAAGTTAAACCTCAGTAATCAGTAGGGAGTTAAAGAAGTAGGAGGCCACTTCTAAAATAAACCAGTCTTTATTGGCTGTCTGGATTCAAAAAGTCAATTCTTGAGTCAGCTGCTTGGCATTTCCAAAATCCAAAGCATGTCCTATGCATGTTTCTATCTCCTTCCTGCTCTTTGCTGCCCATTCAGTTGGGCAATGGTACTCAGTGGTAACAGTAGAATCCCACGGTAAAACAGAATGCAAAAATTACCTAAATTTAGAGATAATCTCTTTTACAACACCACCTCAATGAAGGGGCATAAAACTGCAGGGAACAAAAGAAGCCTCAGGTCATAATCATAACCATTGAAGCCAGACACCCTGAGTCTTTCCATCTCTCTGTCTTTCTAACTCTTTTCATCTTCGTAAACAATCCTTTAACTACCTGGTTTCTATGAGGCCAGTTTGCACATGGCCAGTGGAGTGTTGCAGTGCATGAGTCCGGCATCACATACAACAGGGAAAAAAATAAAAAAATAAAAAAAGTGATAGCTTTTCATACAAACTAATAAAAGTTTTGGATTTTAAGACTGGTAAGACCTACAGAAAAATCTTTATCCTAAGTACATTTGTTCCATTGTATACTGTGCCCATATCTCATAACCACAAAAGCCTTTGCTTCAAATTGCTTCAAAGAATTAAGACCAAAAATAACAAGAACAAAAGCAATGGTTGCTCATTTGGGCCCCCTTACTTATAAGCTGCCCTTCCCTGCACGTGAGGGATGATACCGATGCAGCACTGAAATATAAAATGGACCTATCACCTGTTTGTGATATGGATTCCCTGTATTAAACAACTGTCTCTATTCTTACAGCCTAGGGGAAGATTACCTCTCACTGATCGTCCAGTTGCCTGTGGCTTTTCTCCAGCTGAAGCTTTTGTCTTGCTCTCTATCTGCTTTCTCAGAACCCTTTTACTGACAGGAACCCACTCTCTAGGTCTGATGGGATTACTGACAAATTATCCATTGTCCTGGGAGGAGCTGATCATACAATCATAGAATAGTTAGTGCTGGAAAGGACCTTAAGATCATCTACTTCCAACACCCTCCCGCCGCCATGGCCATGGACACCTCACACTAGACCATGTCACCCAAGACTCTGTCAAACCTGGCCTTAAACACTGCTAGGGGTGGAGCATTTATCTAATGAGTAAGATCATACTCAAATGTATGAGATCTTACGAGTGAAGAAACAGTATGCAAAATCTGTATCTTAAATGGTCCTCATTATTTAGCTAAAAACTGGCCCGCATCCTAATTGACTTTAACATTTATACACATGACAACACAGACAGACATGTCTTGTTAAGGGCTTCAACAGTAACAGACTGCTTTCACAACTCCATGAAGTCTTTGCTTTGCTGGGACTAGTACAATAATCAGCCTTGGACATTAGCCTGTAGAACAAGAGATAAATGCTATACTATCATCTCTGTCACCAAGGCACAGCTGTCAGGGACTCAGCTTCTGAATAACATCATCTTACCTGGAAGAATACATCTATACACCCACTGGTGACATGAGCACCCTGTTTGACCTTTCCTGTGCAGAATGTAGAATAATAGAATCAACTAGGTTGGAAAAGACCTTTGAGATTGTCAAGTCCAACCATTACCCCAGCGGTGCCAAGGCCACCACTAAACCAAAGGCCTCATCTGCACTGTTTCTGAATACTTCCTAGAATGGTGATTCCACCACTGCCCTGGGCAGCCTGTTCCAATATGTGACCTCCCCCTTCGTGAAGAATTTATATAGTAATTTATATAGTGAATTTATATAGTGAATTTATATATGAAGCAACTTATGTAGTAATGATTCTAGGGATTTTAGTGAATAGCTGGTATTGTAGTGATTTTAGAGGTATTCACTTACTCATCTTTTAGGCTATTTCCTGTTAGACTAGAAATTCCTAAACGGGCATGTCAGTAACTTTTTTATCTCTGACAAAGCAAGACAGTTGTCTTTAATATGGTGGGGGTTTTGCTATAATCAATATGAAACATCTCCATAGAACTGGAAATGGACATGGTACATTACAGTCCTAGAAAAAACTCCATGCTGTCTGCCCTGAGAGAGCTTGAAGTCATGCATGACATACACACAAAACATTTTGGCCAGTATTGGATGACTTCTCAGAGCACTCCAGAAACACTGTTGCATCAGCCTCCTGGTTACTTCTTTAAATATCTTCCTAAGGCAACCACACCACTTAATTCAAGACCCGAAGACCACATTCTTCTCTGCAGCAAAGTCTTCCAGTGTCTGTGGCTTTCAGTCATCACAACAAATTCACACACCTTCTTCTGGTCGTGAAATAATAGGCTCAGGATCACATTCGTACACCCTATCCAACTGCCCTGGAGCCACTCACCTCAGTCTTATGCACTCATTTAGATTTTAAGTTACTCCTTAGTTCTACCCTTTTGGTACAAGAAGATAAACTATAAGATGAAAGACAAACAATTGGTCTATTTCTTTCCTATTTGTTTTGCGAATCTACTACTTGTGTGCAATTCCTGCTTTTGACTTAGAGAACAGATTCTTCAGGCTATGAAAAGGCTTTCAAATTTAACATGAATGGCATTCAGCTGGCAAAGAGCGTATTACTGACAAATGCCTACACACTGGGCATATTGTATTTGTGCCATCTGGGAGAGTAACAGTGACAGGAAATAACCACAAACAGGTGTTAATGTTAGCCTCTTAAGGGTCATTAATGAAGTATAGCAACTCACAGCACTGAAAGAGCCCACACACTGAAAACTGGAAAAAAAGAAGGTGGGGAGGGACCCTTCATGAAGGACTGTAGTGAGAGGACAAGGGGTAACGGGTTCAAACTTAAAAAGGGGAAGTTTAGATTGGATCTGAGGAAGAAATTCTTTACTGTAAGGGTGGTGAGACACTGGAATGGGTTGCCCAGGGAAGTTGTGAATGCTCCATCGCTGGTGGTGTTCAAGGCTGGGTTGGACATAGCCTTGGGTGGCATGGTTTAGTGGGAGGTGTCCCTGCCCCTGGCAGGGGGGTTGGAACTAGATGATCTTAAGGTCCTTTCCAACCCTTTCTATGATTCTATGATTCTACGATCCCAGTGAGTGTAAGAGTTTATTAACTTGTCACACACAAAAATATTCGTTGAGTGCATTTCCTCTACATGACCGTCTCCTTTATCCTTTTGCCATACCACATCCTTCAGCTAAGCTCCTGTTAAATACTCCTTCCTTTTCCCCTTTTAGGTTTCAAGCTCTTCACCTACCCCATCAAGCCAAGACAAACACAACCCTGAAATATTGCTCTTTCTCAGAAAGCCTATCACCCTCTGAAGACAACTGCACGCCTGCTTGCATATTTCAGAAAAATTCTGTCTCAATTCCCCTTTAGATATTTTCTGAGCCATTTCTATCTTCACTAAAACAAAAGGCCCCTGCCTTCAAGAAAGTGTGATTCACACTCAAAATACATGCTTCTCTAGTGCATCCCCATGGTTACTTCCCCTACCCCAGAAGAGACCTGAGAAAGGGTGTGTGACAGTGACACCACCTGCCTTTGCAACAGTATCACATAAATCCAGAGTAGAGATGGTGCAGACGACCACAGGGAAAAGCAATACATATTGTAAGGAAGACATCCCATAGGTGAATCTAGTGTGACGTATAACTAGTGACATTCTTCTGAAAGCACCAAAGCAGAACATATGGAGTTATCACCTTTTATCCTCACAGAAGCTCACTACATTTCCAAAGCAAATATTAATACTTATGTAAGGTCATACAGAAAGAATTAAGAATTTGTAATAACAACGAAGCAAACCAGGCTCTTCCATTTCTCTACTCTCTGTCCCACCCTATGCCAAAAAGGGAATTTTCCCCAAAGGAGTCTGTTTTCAAACAAATGTCACCTGGCTTACAGGCAGTGTTAATACTTCCTCGGAGGAACCCTGAGAGACAGAAAAGACATATAAGGAAGAAGAGACCATGAGGCCCTTTCTTTTAGAAGGGGGACAGTAAAGCAGGAGCTTTACCTTGCAGAACTTCAGACTGTCTCTAATTCAGGCTATTAGTGTTAAAAAGAATACTGACGGGCATGTAAATCTAGCCATTCACTAGTAACAAAGCCTAATTGCTGAATAGTTTAAATGTTTTGAAATATATTCTCACTGATTCTGGCTAGTGTTTAGGAGTGGGAAAGTGAATGTTTTAAAGGCCAGAACATAGTTCCCTTTCTTTGCATCTTTGTTTAAAGACTGCATGGAAGACAGTCATAGATATATTTAAACAAGTCAATAAATGAACATAAAATTTAGAAACATAACAACTGCTTACAGAGAATCGCTGCCACTGTTTAACTGTGCAGTTATGTACAACACTCCACACCTGGAATCCTTGGGCTTTGCAGCAGTATTTGTCAGAGCCCCACAGGACCAGAGACGCAGCCATGCCAAATTCCATTTTTAAAGCAAAGAAAGTAAATACAGTTGGAGTGTATTTGGCTTATTCAGGGGGAGTCAATGGAGTTGTGTCTGCAAAGACAGTAGTCCCAAACCTCCAGGAATTGGCCAGTGCCAAATACCTTGTTGTTACCTGAATTAAAACAGATGCACGCTTTTTTGCACTGGCCATTTTCTAAACTAAAATACTTACAAAGAATTAGGTCCTTATCTTTCTGTAAAATTGAAGCTCACCTTTCAGTTCTTCATTAATTATAACCAGAGGTGAAGGGAAACAAAACAGAACTTACAGGAAACTGAATAAACATTTAAAGGCAGAAATCTATTTAAATCTGACCATCACCCCAGCTAAAAAAGCTCTGATACCTGGTTTACTTCCTCTTCAAACAGGATAAGATTTATCCTGTACCTGTGTTTTGGTTTTCTTCAGTTAATTTTTCAACCTGAGAGGCTCTATTAAAATAACCAAATCAAGTACACTACAATATAAAAATTTCATCCGGGAGCTAAGAATACTAAGGTTGTTGAAACTTGGCCCCTTTTTACATATGCTATGCTGCTGTTTTTAAGGATGTAAGTGCACCCTATTTTTCAAAACAGCCTCTTCAAAATTCTGGATGGAGGACAGACAGTCTGAGAGTGTAGGAAAAGCTATTCAGTAAATAAGGCTGCTGTCTCCAAAATCCCTGAATTATATGTTGTAAAATCTGGAGGACTCATAGGAAATAAGGCAAGTGGAGGAATGACTGCACATCACAAATCTGGAGTGCGTAACTTCAGAGTGTTAAATTTCTTTTAATGTCATTAACTTTGCTCTTTTACTGCAGAATACAGAAATTCCAGACCATATGGATTCTCGGTTTAGGCCAAAAGAGCTCTTGCTTATGCACGTGAATTGTTAACCTTAAAATGGATAAGTCAGTGGAAGAAAGTAAGAAACATATTTTGAGCAGTAGATTTCAAAGATGTTTTCTGGCCTTGGAAGAAGATACTGATTGGAAACCTCACATTCAACCCCCAGTGCTGTCAGGAAGCATTTTTTACCTGTGGAATGGTCTTCATTCCACTTTGACGTGGTGCTCTTCCCTTCTCTACCAGTGCTGATGACTGACTTCTCTGCCCTAGTCCCCCACCTCTTAAAAGCACCTAATCAGGAAGAGGCCCTCCACACACACAGTGGGAACATGTACTGAGAAATGCTCAAGACCAGTCAGTCTCACCTCTGTGCCTGGCAAAATCTTGGAGCGGATTATCCTGGAAGGCATGCTGAGGCACATGAAAACCAACAAGGTGCTCGGTGACAGCCAGCATGGCTTCACTAAGGGGAAATCCTGTCTGACCAATCTGGTGGCCTTCTATGATGGGGCTATGGAACTGATGACAGTTGATGTCATCTACCTGGACTTGTGCAAAGCGTTTGACACTGTCTCCCATGACATCCTTCTCTCTAAATTGGAGAGACATCAATTTGACAGATGGACCACTCGGTGGATAAAGAACTGGCTGGATGGCTGCATGCAAAGAGTTGTGCTCAATGGCTCAATGTCTAGCTGGAGACCAGTAACGAGTGGCATCCCTCAGGGATTGGTGTTGGGACCGGTCTTGTTCAACATTTTTGTGGGTGACATGGACAGTGGGATTGAGTGTGCCCTCAGCAAGCTTGCCGATGACACCAAGCTGTGTGGTTCGGTTGATATGCTGGAGGGAAGGAATGCCATCCAGAGGGACCTTGACACGCTTGTGAGGTGGGCAGATGTCAACCTGATGAAGTTTAACCTTGCCAAGTCAAGCTGCTACAGCTGGGTTGGAGCAATCCCAAGCACAGCTACAGGTTGGGCAGAGAAGAGATTCAGAGCAGCCCTGCAGAGAAGGACTTGGGGGTGTTGGTCAATGAGAAAATGAACATGAGCCGGCAGTGTGCACTCACAGCCCAGAAAGCCAACCATATCCTGGGCTGCATCAAAAGGAGCGTGACCAGCAGGTCGACGGAGGTGATCCTGCCCCTCTACTCTGCTCTCGTGAGACCTCACTTGGAGTATTGTGTGCAGTTCTGGTGTCCTCAACATAAAAAGGACATGGAACTGTTAGAACAAGTGCAGAGGAGGCCATGAGGATGATCAGGGGACTGGAGCACCTCCCATATGAAGACAGGCTGAGAAAGTTGGGGCTGTTCATCCTGGAGAAGAGAAGGCTGCGTGGAGACCTCATAGCAGCTTTCCAGTATCTGAAGGGGGCCTATAAAGATGCTGGGGAGGGACTCTTCTTTAAGGACTGTACTGATAGTACAAGGGATAATGGGTTAAAACTTACACAGGGGAAGTTTAGATTGGATATAAGGAAGAAGTTCTATAGTGTAAAGGTGGTGAGGCCCTGGAATGGGCTGCCCAGGGAAGTTGTGAATGCTCCATCACTGGCAGCGTTCAAGGCCAGGCTGGACAGAGCCTTGGTTGACATGGTTTAGTGTGAGGTGTCCATGCCCATGGCAGGGGGGTTGGAATTAGATGATCTTAGGGTCCTTTCCAACTCTAAATATTCTATGATTCTATGATTCTAAATATGGTTTGCATTCTGTGGGCCTGGTATGGGTATACAGGGCAGCTGGAAAGGAGTGAGACAGGATGCGGCACCCTCACTGCAAGTGAGATCTCTAAGCAAAATTTAGCTCTGTGTTCTTAAAAGCTTTTACTGAGCACACAGAAATCAATCTTTTTCAAAAGCTGCAACCAGACCAGACGGAGGTACTTTTGTGCAGGCTAGAGAAAGCACCAGCTGGCCAAAGAGCAACCTCCCTACCACATGAAAAACTTTTCTACAAAGCATGCAGGTCTTCTCAACAATAACAAAGGATGTGTTTATCCTTCTGTACATATTCCCAGAAATGGCTGAACCGTTTGAGCTTAAACTTTAGATATGTATCAGACCAAAGCAGATACATAACATAGAAAATTTCTGCTCTGAAAGCTGTGAACTTTTCGGCAACTGAAAACAGTGTCTCACAGAACAGTGGCAGGCATCTCCGAAATATGATGTAGCTGAAGAAACTACTGTTCAAAATAAAGATTTGTTATTACTTGCCACGGATAACGTTTGTGTAATGTGTATTTTAATTAAATTTGTGACACACACTTCAAGATATATAGGTAAAATCATCAAGAATTAGATACTGAAATATGTATTAAAATAAGTTTAAGTAGAGAAAGAATTATAGATCCTTTACAAAACAGAACTTTGTACACACAGAATGCAGAGATAAGAGGTCACCAGGCTCACCATAATAACCAAGTTTTTCACTGGCAACGTGCTCTATTTTCATCAATGGTTTGCAAAATACTCTGTGTAGCTTTAATACATAATAGTCTTTCATAAAGATGTAAAACATTTCTCCTGTAAAACAACACAGATTCTCTGTGCAGAATTTGCTCTTGATTTTTCAAATAAGGATTACCTGTGTTCTCAGCAGATTTAGTGCTCTTGTTTCACCTTTACAAATCCTAAAGCAATTAGAAATCTTTTATCCATCACAGAATTGTAATTAATTTTCCTAATAAAATACATTATGCACCTCTCAGACTTCATACACACAAATATCTGATATTTATTTTAAACTAACTAGGTGTCCACTTGTTAGAAAGGTCAGACCAATTCCCACGGGACTGGCCGTATCAATTGCATTCTTGAACCCAAACTGTCTGAAATTAAACTTTATGGCTATGACAAAATCTGGTCTTTCTCTGTTATTTTGTTATTAGAGGGCAATTAAGCTAGATTCACCAGAGAGGTTCAAGAAAAATTAAGAGACATATCAATTTGTGAAGCAGCAGTTACCTCCCTCCTTTTGGGATGACAGCCAACAAGTCGAAAGTAGGCAGAAGAGAGAATTCAGGAAAGGTCAAAAAGGCCTGCAATGCCTGATTCATCTAAGATGTTAACAAGAGCTTGACTCTTGTGACCTGTTGCTAATAAACCAGATAAAAGTAGCCTAATTCTTTACAATAACATTCTTTACAAGACAGTGGTAAATTCTAAAGGAATGAGTAACTTATTTAGGCTGGTACAGAATGGTATAGATCAGAGTCACTCGCCATCACCTCAGAAATGCCAGGAGTTCATGGACACGGGAACCAAAATATTCTCTTCTTCTCGGAGTTAAACTCTCAGGGCATAATGTAGACAAGAACATGCGGTAACACTATGTACAGAAGTTTGACCCCGTACCAGCTGTGTTGTTTCTGCTCAGTCATAATGTACAGGAGGACACAGGTGACTATCACACACCACTTGGTGAGCAAGAGGTGTTACCATTCACTAGGCCCCTCTACAGAGGTTCACACAGGAAAAAGCCCTTCTAGATGGCATAGTCCACAGCTGTCACCCAAAACCCTGCGGTCACATTAACTCATACACTGAGGAACAAAAATCTGAGAAGGACAGAGCCCTCTCCAGACCTGCACCAGGCCAAGGAACACTAACATTCACTTAAGAACAACAATAATAACATGACATGAACACGGTTGAAAAACATGGTACATGAAATGGCAATTAGAACAGAACCCTTATTGTTCAGAGAGGCTGAGTGCCTGGAAAAGAAATGTAAAGTATTTTGTTTAGATTCTGTCCTTGGTTACAATGCCACCTGGACAAAAGTTCAGCTAAATTAAACAGACTGAAGAAACATCTGTGTTCTGTTGCAGTACATCCAGAACACGGCAACAGCACCACTCAGTGGATTAATAGTGACTGCTCTGGAAACTCACAAGGTGCCTTCCCAAGCCTCAGATCAACCATGCTAAAAAGAAATGCAAATACATTTGTGTATGTATTATTAAACTTGATTAATGAGTATAAACTAGAAGTTAATAAACTACCTTTTACATCAGCGTAACTGAGACTATAAATTGGCTTCTCAACTCATGTATGTGGCATGCCCTCTATTCATTTCACATACATACTTTCTTTTAGCATCAGTGGGCGAGGCTACATGTGCTGAATTCAGAACAGATGCTTTTACACTGCACCAAAATGGGAACTTGACTCTCTGGGTCACATCTTACATTTACACCTGCAGTTTTCATTAGTGGCAGCTGCAGCAAAATGCATGAGAAGCAGTTCAAAGTTCTGGAGGAAATGAGAAAATTTAAATACTTGAGCCAATCTTCACCTGAACTCCCTGGGCCTGCAAAACCAGCCTAGAATGAGCTTTGCTTCCTGCTCTGGCAAGAAATCAGGGTTGAGGCCTGGAGATGAAAATGCAACAACATGAGAAACTACAGAATCTCCAGTGCAGACTGACTATCATGCATACTGGACACCTCAGCCTGACAGCCAGCTGGCTGGACTCAACATTGAGTTGGGCTGCAGATACGTCCTGCTTTCAGCTCCGATAATTTTCTTTCTAGAAATAAACCACAACAATATATCAGCCAGTAATCCCACCTGATGGAGCTCAGTGGGATGTAAGAAGTGTTTTCTACTTCCCCATTTCTTGCTACATACAGCATCTTCAAGTGATGAGTCCATCGGAAATGAGTGCATGGCTATATGATGGCATGCTGCAGTCTCAGTGAACCCCATGGGGCCTTTCGCTCAAAAAAAGAGATGGTGGCTGCAGACGTTATAAGGCTGTCCTTTCGCAGATAAATTTTAACAGTTGCGCCATGAACAACTCAAGTTCATAAAGCTTAATTACCTTGATAATCCAGTTCCAAAATAAGGGTTCTTCTGTGCCTAGAGATTCTGGCTATCACATGCAGGGTACAGATGTATGCCATTTGAGGTGCACGGATCACTGATTTGAGATTCCAAGATCACAGATAAAAATCACAGCAAGAGAAAGCCATTGTAACACTAGGTCATATATGGCATATTAATTTCTGCTCATAAGTTAGAAGGAAATAGGCAAAAAGAAAACAGAAAACCCCAAACCATGTCTGATTCTGGTTTCATTTTGGAGCAGTCCCCTCCTCTATTACAGCTTGCTTCTGCTCCTTTTATACAAAAATAAAATTACATTAGCTGTCACATCCCATTAGCATCTTTCCTGAGGTGATATATCTACGAGCTTGGGCATCATATCATAGAGGCAAAATTCCCTTGCTTTGACAGAGGATATGTACAGATCATGGACAACTCTCATCAAGGTCAGTGTTTGACCCGATTGTTGTCAAAGGATTTACAATTATTTGCTTTACTCTGCACTTTGAGGTGAAAGTTGCTAAGAATTTTTCTATTTCTGAACAACTAAGAGCCATGAAGGGCTGGGGGGATAAATATCTAGCAGGAGGAAAATGAAACAGAGGAAATTTTTTGCCATCTTTATCAGCCAAGCAGGTTGTTCTGCTCCCTGTCCTATTTACTGTTTTCCCAAGTGTAAATACAAAGCTCACTTTTATCTCTCAAGAAAACCTGGAAGCAGCATCTTTTACATTGGAATAGAGTGATTTTTTTCTCACTCTGAGATGCACTACAGCACAAAGGCTGTGCATACCTTTGCCTGTGATGCACTTTACCAGCACCTCCACCTCCTTATGAGAAAATTCTCATTTAAGCAAGAAAAAGCAAAGCCAGTCATGACATCAGCCGGAAGAAAAAAAAAAAAAAAAAAAGAAAAAAAAAGGCAGATCAGAGCAATTACAACCTACCCGGTCCCTTTAGTCACCCTAATGTGGCTTCATCTCACCTACCTCCTTCATCAGAAACACCCCTGCATTGCTTTACCAGGCTTCCCAAAACCCCAGTAAAACCCTCACTGCTGCCAAGGGAGCTCTTTGAGTGGATAACATTATTTTGAGGCCAGGACCAGCTCTGCCACCGTATCATTTTGTTTAATAATTTTGTAAACTAATTTGTTAAATTAGTAAATTACTGATTCCTCGGCTGGGCCTTCCCCCGCGCACAGAGATCCCCCGACTCTGTTTGCGACACTATAAGAGACGAGACGGCGCTCACGGAGGCGGGCGGCGATGGGGAGGCTGTAAGCACCTCCCGGAACGCCTTCGGATGCGGAGCAGGTGCCGACAGCCAATCCCTTCTCATCTCCCCTTTCGTGCTGGCGCAGTCTGTGTCGCTGTAACTACAAGGATGTGGGTGATCATGCAAAGGCTACTCCCTCCTCACGGTTGGCCCGCCGCCATCTTAACGCCCGCGAGATGAGAGGGGAGGCCGCCACCCTGTGGCAGAAGCTTTCAGGGGGCGCGAGAAGACGCTGTGGGTGATGGCTGATAAGGCCGGTTTTTGTGTCTTGAATTGTATTTTGGTAATTAAGCTGATCGAAAATAATGATCTTTCTTGGAGTGGCGCCTGTCCTGATTTAATGGTCTGAAGGCAGCAGTGAGATTTTCAGGGCAGGTGGCTTGAGGAGGGCAGCACATCCACCGCGAGTGCTGCTGTCAAGCACGGGGAGTTACCAGCTTTCTGAGCTTCTCCAGGTTATAGATACCTTTTGAGCTCCCACCTTTTCTAAGGATCAAGAAAATTCTACAAATTAAGTTAGTGTGTTTTCCTCCTTCCATGAAACACACAGCTTGGTTTATATTTGTGCAGATTTGTTGTATTACAGCCATGTGCTGTTAGCTGTGGGGAGATCTGTAAAGCACAATGAGGGAGAAGATACCTCCTGTGCTCCTGAGATAAATGTATTTTTTTAATGGAGCTTCTTCACCTAGACAAGTGTTTGTTAACCTGGCTAACTGTAATTAGTCTAAATGCAGTGGCTAGTTGTTCTTATTTACCTAAGGAGGGAGAGCTAATAGGTCAATGAAACCATCTTCTCTCTGTATCAGACTTTTATTCCAGAGCATTTTAGACTCTCTATGTCATACGTGTATGCAGAAGCCATGTGGCCAAGGAGACATCAGCCCAGTGAATATTCACAGGGAGAACTTAGACATCATCTGAGCTATAGACTTAACAAATTATAAATTCTGAAGTTAACTTTGCTATTAGAGTTTGGCAATTCTTAGCCATTAGCAGAACATCTGTTGTGATGCTTAACAAATACCTGCAAATGCAAGGCAGACCAGAAAACAATTTCATGTTAGTTTATGCCTTTCAGCGCCTGGGCTAGAAAACTTATGCAGGCTGCACAAAGATCAGTTTCAGTGTATGACACAACCAAGCCATCTTGAAAACTCATTTGTAATTTCCTATGCGTATCCCTTTCCTTTTATCTTGCCCTACTGTTCCAAGTTCTGCGCTTGCTTTTAGTATCATAACCCTGAGTGTATCTTATTCAACTCCCCACACAACTATTTCTTTACAGCTGCTAATTAAAGATCCCTCTGAATAAAGACTTCTGCTTCAACCGTTAGAGTGCCCCTCTGAAATGCCCCTTTCGTGGGCCACAATCTCCTTAAGGACCACAACAAAGACAAGGCAGTGCAAAGAAAAATAGAATTATAGAATATTTAGGGTTGGAAAGGACCTTAAGATCATCTAGTTCCAACCCCCCTACCATGGGCAAGGACACCTCCCACTAAACCATGCGACCCAAGGCTCTGTCCAACCTGGCCTGGAACACCGCCAGTGATGGAGCATTCACAACTTTCCTGGGTAACCCATTCCAGGGCCTCACCACCCTTACAGTAAAGAATTTCTTCCTCATATCCAATCTGATGCTCAGTTTTGTGACCACTTCGCTTGTCTCTGTCTCAGATTAAGGGAACTGAGTACATTAGCACTCCTCAGTTTCCAAGTGTAACCATCTGGTGAGGTAAATGGATCTGTCAGAGTAGAACTACAGCACACCCTCACCACAGCTTTTAGCAATGAATAGACTATAAAGAATGTTCCCAGGAGGTGCTAGCTGGTTAGGGGTGAGGTAGAACTCAGGTGACTGAGACTACTAATTCCCATGTCCTCCAACCACAACCTCCTAAAGTACTAGCATTTATATTACGCATTTTTAAGAAACAGGACCAGAGTGATCCCCACATCGGTAAATTGTAAATCAAATACCATTAAGGTTATTTTGCAGGGGGTGAGGGGGGAGGGAAATAACAACAACAAAAACATAAAAAAAAGATCTAATCCATGTGTTTTGAGACTTCATAACTGTATCTTGATAGCTGTTTCTTGTCCTGCCTATGCTTAAAACTTTCCTATCTGCCTAGACACCCTAGCATGTGAACATATGCATCAGTAGCAGAGAGGCCACACACATCTGAGTGCATGTACTGGTGACCAGAGAACTGCTGTATTTTCTCCCTGAATTAACTGCTCTTGAAAAAAGTGCAACAGCAGTGTACAGTGGGAGACTATACTGAAAGACTGCTGAAATCCAAGACCTACATCTATAGGGTTGTATGAATCAATACTTTATGCTTTTGTCAGCAGTGTCATAGAAACAAGTTGCCCTGGAGATACCCCAGCTTCTCTGATGAGCGTTCACCCGTGGAGCAGCTCTTTTGGAACCCTCCCAAGAGCAATTCTCTGCTTTCTGTTGCCATCATTCTTCATGTCTTGCTCACAGAAGCTAATGTGGGTATAGCACAGTGAGTACTGCAGCCTTCATTCATCCCAAAGGCAATCATCTCTGTATTCTCTTTGAGTAAATCTCCAGGGATACATAAGTTCACCATAATTTACATTTGACTTGAACAACATCCCTGTAGGGTTATTGGAACTGCATATTACATTATTTGAGTCATCTTAACTCTAGCTGAAGGCCACAAAACTCAGAAGGTTGCTTGATATGAGCTCTTGGCCTTCCTGCCTTGTGTCAAATTTTGCTGTTAAATATATTAATGTAAAATGACTTTTGGCAATAAGTGAATTACACTTCTCTTACTCAGATCTAACAAAGAACAGGAATTGACCTAGGCATTTTATTGTCATGTCCTCCAGGTATAAGAAACCTTTTGAATAGGAAAATTCATGCATGTGGAGCAGATTTTATTTGTTTATTTGTTTTTATTTTCGGTATGAGTACCCATGCTGCGCTGAGTTGATTTGAACATATGACTGCAGGATATTGTTTCATATCATGCAAGTCAACAGGGATCCTGGAGTAAATTCAGTTGTGACAGGACCAGGCTTTGAAGAATGCCACTATCCAGCTAAGGTGACAGAAGAAAGGCATGTTTATACAGCCAAAAGCAACCAGTGCAACTCATGAGTCTGCATTCTCAATGCTCACTCTGCCCCCTCTGATAACAAATATCACTGATAGAAATCAACCTAGATATTTTTTACTGTGCAAAAAATTAATGGGAAAATCATAAGCCTGCTGACAGGCAGTCTGTAAAGCATGAGAATGGTGAAGCGCATCATATTAATTATTCGGTATAAACTGTTCACCCTGCTCTTCCAGCAGGCACCACCTTCTACTCTTTTTTTGCTCTGCCTGCATCTGCCTCAAGTCCTGACTGCACAGTGGTGCAGCTGACACCAGTGAAACTTTTTCCAGCTATCTCTGTGTCCTGGGTTCAGCAGTAGCAGTCATTTTTCTCCTTCTTTGTAGCTGGTGTAGCAACATTATTGCATTCACTGCTTAATATTCAGCATACTCATAGTTCAGCAATTTTTATGCTTATCTGGTGTCTACAAAGGCAAGATGCTGAGAAATGTGGAAGATAGAAGAGTACAACTGCAGGGGGGAGGGGGAGAGTAGTGCAAGGGTCAGGGTCACCTCTAGGTCTACAAAACCTACAGGAAGGTGCAGCAGGCAAAGAATGATGGAGCCTGATCAAGCAGTCCATTTAAACTCATACAGGTATTCCAAGAACTTCAGGGGAGTAACCTGATGATTTTTTTTTTTCCACACAATTAAGGGTGTATTGGGTTCTTAAACCTCTGTATAATCCAATAAAGAAAAAAAATCAAAAGCTTTGATAAATCCCCTGCATTAGAAGAAATCCTGCAGCCTGTTTGTTTGGTTCAAAAAGCTCTTAGCAGAGGCCGATGCTTATGTTTTGTGGGTGTTCCCTAAAGGCCATTACTCATCAGCAGAGAGGTCACCGCAGGCAGATGAGAGACTTGCAGCATGGAGCTGTATTTGTGAAAAATCTTGCATGATCATTTCTTCCCTTGAACAGTTAATATAACTAAACCAGTAATCTCTCTGTTACTGTGTGTCCTTGCCTCCTTGCCCTTCTCAGCCATGCACAACATGGAACGATGTATGAGTTGACAGCAGACATAGATGGGTGTCTCTTCAGTATCATCGTTTGAATGAGCTACTCTGGCCATGAGACTTCTGTTCGTCTACCAGTCACAGACACTGTATGTATAGATACTCCCATGCTTTTACTGCACTTTATGGTGTAATTTCATGGCCTGTGATTAGAAATGATTGCTGTATGCTGAGCAACGTCATACTTCCAAGTTGCTAGTTGTACCAGGTGTATTTAAAATTACTAAAAGCTGTTTGTTGTGGGTTTCAGGGAGGGGGTTGTGTTATGGCTGTTTGGGGTTTTTTGGTTTTGGGTTTTTTTTTGGGGAGGTGTCTTTTGTGGGGGGTTGGGGTTTGTTGTTTTTTTTTTTTTTTTGGTGGGTTTGTTTTGTTGTTTTGTTTTTGTTTTTGTTTTTTATTTCAGGGGTTTTAAATCTTTGAATAAAAATAGTCATAAACTGGTCATATTGATTTGTCAGGTGATAGCCACACTTTCACAAAGGGATTTCTCAGACTATTTGCTTGTTTCCAGGCAACCTTTCTGAGGAGAAAGATAAATTAAACATTGTGCTAACAGATTGACATATAACTTTGACAGCTATTTTTAAAAGATGTAAATCTAAATTACTGCACACAACAGCTTCATTCAAAATCATGATCACAGCTACTATAATACCTCTAATTTAGTTCTTTTCACTTTTGCCTGAGACACACAATCCACAGAAAGCAATCCAGAACTATAATTATTGTCATGGTGATATGGGCCGGCATGGTGCTTGCTAAAAAAACACCTCTGATAGCTCCTTTCTCAAGATGCCGATGACCTGAACTATGAAGAAAAATTGATTGTCAAGTGTAGACAAGTGAACGCATGAGTGGATTCAGTCTGGAGAGCACAGAAATGCTGTAACACAGTTCTTTTTCTCTTCTACAGACACTTTGGAGCTCAACATCTGTACAAGTGTGATCAGTCATAGATGGAGGTAGGGGAACAGCTATAAACCCAGTGTCTAGAACAAACAAAAGTCCCAATTCCCTCCAACACAGAAGGAGCAAGCATTAGTAGGTGGTTCACTACACCCACATGGTTCTGTTCCCTAGGAAGCACGCTTACTCTTTCCCTCTTCTTGGACTAAACTGTTTCCTTCTGCCTGCTGGCTTCTTCCCCTTGATTTTTTGCTGCCACAGCTTGCTGAATATTTCTCTAATGCCTGTTTGCAATGAGAAAAGCCTTCTGCCTGTTGCCTTAGGTGGTGGTCCTATTGTTTTAGCTCTGTCCCTCTCATTGTGTAAAGTCCTGTAATTGTTCTTTGTGCTGAACTGGAAATATGAATGCTTAACATATGCTGAAACCACATCTGTGATTATGAGCTGACATCACTCATTCTTAACACTGGCCAGAATCGCAGAATATTTTGGGTTGGAAGGGGCCATCAAAGGTCATCTAGTCCAACCCCCCATAATGAGCAGGGACATCCTCAACTGTATCAGGTTACAAAAGGATGCTTTTACTTCAGACATGAAGAGATAATGTTCGTGTGTAGCCGAGCGTGAGCCCAGGCAGCCAGCACCAGTTCCTGACCTATCTGAGGACCAAGGCAGGGCAAAACAGGGATCAGAAACCCTAGCTGACACTAGGCTTCTCCCAGTGTTGATACAACTAGAACATTGTCTCAAACGCATTAGCTAGTAAAGTGTACTGGGTTATATTAAAAGTATAACAATGAAACACAGTATATTATTTTATTCTGATGAATACTTGATCCAAAAAAATCATGTAAAGTACTATATTTTGCATTTGCTTGCTTGTCTTCAGCTCAAGCAGTTCAGCACAGGTGATCAACACCAAAACCAGTGAATCTGATTGTGTTCCTTCTGCAAAATTCCCATGAAGTAAAACCTATGTGACTTAATTAGCACCCAATAAAATTTCATATCCCCTCTACCCTGATTTGCATAAATTCTAGCTAAACAACGGTAAGATAATTACTGAATACAAATGAACTAGTAAGGGTGCTGCTTGGGAGCAGATGTCAGTGAAGATAAACGCACATCTCTGCTGATCTGTTTCTGGTAATGTCATGATATGATATTTTCTCCCTCATTCTGGTTTGTTGTATTAAAATCACTGGACTTTTCAGTATTTTATCTTTACCTAAGATGTGTAAGCAGAAATCTGCTTTTGTATATTGAATACCAGTTGTGCCCTATGATATGTATCATGCTTTGTGGACATTAGCTGCAGGGCCTCCATACTGAATAATACTTCAGAAAATAAGATAATCTCATTCTGAATCACTGCTGTAATCACTGACACTGGATGATAGGAGGGTATACAGGTCTCCTCTTCCCTCTCCTGTGATTTGGCAGTTCACAGCTGTAGGTTCTGGCACTCGAGTGGATGCCTCAGTAGCTAATGTGCAAAGATACTCCATTCATGAAAGTCCCCCAGCTGGTGGTAATTGAAGCTGCTCCTTGGATCTCATCACTTCTAATGTGTTTTAGCTGAAAATCTGACTTGGAGGTTTTTTCTCCATCTCCTTTTTCTATGTTTATGAATAGTCTGTTCACAGTATCAAAGTGTGGCAACATCTTGATCTTTTTCTTCTTCCCCTCCACCTCATGGGAGCTGTTTCAAGGTAATTGCTTCCAAGTAACACAATGAGTGAGGGAATGTCTAATATGACCATCGTTAAAAGGAACATGCTTTTCATTATTCCAAGAGGGAAACACAGAGCTATCTGTTAGCCTTGGAGAATTTAAACGACTTAAAATAAGGGTCAGTTTGGTGACTATGGAAACAGTAATTATTCTACTGTCTCATAAAAGGGTATATACCAGACTGTCTAGTTGGCTTGGTGACTGCATGCTAAGACTTACCATACTTCACTAATGAAAGCAGAATGGAATTGTAAGCCATATGTGGGGGGATGCACTTTGAAGAGTATTTTCAAAGGACAGGTTATCTAATAAGGAAAGAGCAGCAATATTTTTTGTGCTGTTTAGTAGTACTGCCATATAATAATCAGAATGTGAATTCAGGAGTGAGCACTCTTGCTTAAATGGTAAGGGAAGAAGAGCATCTGATGTCCATGGGTTATCTGGATGTTTGGCACAGAAGGGGCTCTTGTTAATCATTGCAGATTATTGGATGTCCCTCATAAAAAGCTGTGCTTTCATGTGAGCATGGAAATACAGGGTAACATATTTATGCCTTAAATTAAATTGAAAGCAATTATGATTTTGTTCATTTTCAGGTTAAAATAGAAACTGTGAATCTGTTAATTGCTTTTAATACTGGGGAATAGATTTTCCATTTTTACGTAAAACTACAGAAGCTTTCCAAAACATTTCAAGGGTGTGACAGTTCTGTTTCAGAACTCATTTTAATTTTAAAAACATAAAAATAACTTGTGAAGAGCTGGAAATGCAAAAATGGGCTTTGCTACTCAATGCTAGTGCTCCCATGGACAAGAAAAGATGGTCTGCAGCATGCAAAACTTAGCCCTAAGACATCAAAACAGAAATTGCAAAGGCCACAAGAGACCTTTCTAGTCTGTGGTAATTCTTTTTTCCACATTTGGTATTAACTCATGCAGACAGTTAAGTAGAATCCAAGGCCTCTCTCCCTTCCGAGTTTTGATTTTAGCAAATGTAACCTCACTTTAGGCCCTATGAAGTCAATCCACACTTAAATATCCAAGCAACAGGCTTAACTTTCCAAGGCACGGGTCATTCATAGCTCCTTTTTCATGCCAGTGGAAGACATTCATCTCTTAAATATGAGTCCAGAATATGTGGGAAGTTCAGCAGCTCTGTGGTACCCAGGAGAGATGTGATCCAGCTAGGCTGGGTGCTGGATGGAGTCTGTCCCAGTCCTTGAGCAATGCTTGTTTAGACGTTCTTCTTTGTTTTGGAAGAGTACAGATACTATCTTCTAGTGATGCTTTATTTGCTGTGAACATAGTTGAGGTGGGTCTGTTCAAATAACCATTTTCTTGTCTGTAGGAAAATTGTTTTTTTGTTCTTCCACTGCACTATCAGGAATAAAAAGGCCAGTGGGTGGCAGAGCAGCACACCGCACGGCTGAGGCAGCGAGTCCCACGTGAAACATGATTCTTAAATGGATGTGTGTGCTTGGGATTCAGATAAAATGGTAATGTGCACTGAGCATCCAGAATGTTTCATCGATATGCTGAACTTGCTGCCCTATTTTGAAGTAAGCTAACATTTTTAAAATGAAACTAACGGTTTTAAAAGAATTCCTTCCTTATCTCCTTACTGAGACAGAAATATAGACACAATAGTAGGTTGCCTGATAATCTGAGGTGGAAAAATACTGTAAGATGCAGTTTAGGCTATATCTTCTGAGGAGTTGTTGTCTATGACATAGTGTGAAGCCCTTCACTGGGAGACTTATGTCACCAACCAGCCTTGGGTTTGTGTGCTGAGCAGAGGGGTTTGAAGGTTTTCACAGATGTTTTCTGCCGCTGGAGCATTAGATATTAAATTAAGCACTAATTTCCTTAAAAAATTCAATTTTTGTGTTGAGCACTGAATATACTACATTTTAGACACTCTCATCCGTATACTTGCAGGAGGGTTAATTTTAGTGGAAATCCGTATTTTTCATTGGTACGAAAAAAAACCTGTTCTAGTTTTGAACCTTAAAATATAAGAAATTCTTTCATAACTTTACCACAGGCAGCTGACTTTCTGCACCTCCCAGTTTCTATGGAAAATATTAGCTTGAGTCATAGTCTCTGTCATTTTCTTTCATTCTCTTAAAGACTTTTAAGGTGTTCTTCCTACTCTTCTTTATCCTGAAATACATGGTACCTGGCAAGGTGCTTTAGTAGCAGAGAGAAAATAGTTGAAAAGAAACACTGAACTGGATGTATGTAACAGTCTACAATGCTTTTTAATGGAGTGAGGAAAAAACACCTTGTATTTCCACAAATGAAAAAATATCAATTAACTGAGAAGTCTTCTATGTTTTGTAGGGAAATCAGGAAGGAACAGAGGTACATTTCTGTTGAGTGGAGCTCTGACATTGACATGTACTCTTAAAAAATGCCTTCACAAGATGTTTCTGTGCAAAAATGCCCAAGAAAAACAGCATCATTACCTTACACTAGTCCTGTAGACAATTGCAGTATACCGGCTGCAGCCCTCAAAGCGAGACTGCTCAGGTGCAAGTGGAAAATGCTGCAGAAACTTCATTTGTCAACGTAAGCCATCAGTGAAAATATGGTTCAGTAAAACAATTTCAGTAATGCTAGGTGGCTTTTACCTAAGGTTCATTTCTCAAGGTTGTTTCAGAAGGCACTAAACAAGTTTACTTGTTTTTAATCTTCCAGTGTTGAAACATGTACATTTCCAGTAATCTATGCATTGAGAAGTCCACTTAAGCTGTGCCATGCAAGTATCTATGCTAAATACTTAGGTCAAGCAATAACAGGAGCTTACAGTTTCACTGAAGTTCTGAAGAATCATCACAAAATCTGGAAACTGGTTTTGATATAAACAAAAATTGTATATCAGAAAGGAATCAGCAAAATCATAAGAAAAAAAGCTTATAAAACCCCTAGAGACAATAAGAGAAATGTGTATATATAACTTCACATGTTCTATCATATTAATTACCTGAAAGCAAACTAGATCATATGAACTTGACAGCTGCCTGCAGTTAGAAATGCAATGACTCAACTCAGTGATCACTCTGAAAGCAAAATCACGATGGGAGATCCTGTACAGAGCAATACATATTAATGCCAAAAAAAGGGGACAGTTTAGAAAACATGCTCTGATGTTCTTGTCTGGGCAGAAGTCTCATTACCATTCTGACTAACAAATCAAGTGTACTAAGACATAGCTGATTCATTTCCAGGGGAAGGATTCTTAGAGATCCTTGCAGCAAAGCTGGTATTTTGAAACCAAGAATTCCCAAGTTTGTGTAGTTACAGCTGACTAATCCAGTAATCTGGATCTTTCTTGCCAAAATTGCCGTGCTTTTCACTCTAAAGAAGTTTCAGTTAACAAAACAAGACTTTGACCTTTGATGTTTCGCTTACATTAAAGATTCCTCAAGGCCCTATAAGGAGGGAGACACTATTGGTTAAAAACCTACATGGTCTGATCTGCAGTTCAGCTAAAGATTTTAATGCCACCCACTTTCACAGTGTAACAGCACCATTAGCATACCTTACAATTAGGCACAGAAAGAAAGACTATAACATGAAACCAGAGAAAGCAACGCTATCTAAAATGTGCGTTTAATGAGGACCACAAGCCCATTGAAGATGCTGACACAATAGAAATATGCCGCTCCAGTAATCTCATGGCTTAAAAATTATTTACATGTCATCAACCACCATTGCCAATGGCAAAGATATGTTTCCATAACATTTCAGTTGTCCTTTTCTGGTTTTATTGCCCATTGGCCATTTAAGGAGCCTTCAATATAAAATTGGACAAAAATAAGCATTTTCTTGTGTAATAAATAGCACACTACACTTTGTAAATATTGTACGAGTATTCTTTGATTTAACCCATACAGCAGAACTCAGAGTCAAGTAACTACTTGTATCATTTGCTCTTCAATAATACATAGAATCTGAGAAGGACATTTTAATTCTTAGGCGGGCACTTTGGTCTCCAGTTTGTAGATTTGCAGTTGCATATTCAATTTGTCCTCATCTGCAAAACAAATTCCCTGATTGAAGATAGGAGACGATTAAGCAACTGATGAAAGAAAGGCTCAAAAGCATAAATAGCAGCCTTTGTTATGTTACTCTGGCCAACATACTAGAAACTCCTTGTAATATAAATTTCAGTAGCATACCATAGAACCTGGTGTATTCCATTATATTTAAAAGATCCATCATTCTCCACAGTGAAGCAGGAAGGTAAAAATTTGTTTCAGAAAAGAAGCTGACATTTTTCAATGCTTTTGGGGTCTGCTTCAGGGTCCAATTGCAAGGATTATGCTAAATAGGCCCCGTAAAACCCTGAGAACGAGAAACCATGATCAAGCTCAGTGTTGATACAGAAGATTATGGCAACCCTGTAGCAGTGATCCAATAAACAATGCATGTAGTTAAAACAAGGCATTCCCTTATTTTGGTCTGTTGCTGATCTGTTTTTCCTCTTGACTAGGACTGGTCTAGCGGAACCTCAGGAATGTATTCCTTTTTTACTAGTTTCTTCCCAGCTTTCTCTTTTTATCCTAAGTTCTTCTGATATTTGGGTCTTTTGCCATAAGATATGCCATGTGCCTGGAGAGGAAGAGCTACATAACAGCCCTGGCCGGGCCCTTTCTAGTGGTGCCTGTGTGAGCATAATTCCTGGTAGGCCTTGCACGGCTGCAGGGCAGAGTGTGTTGTGGTCCTCTGTTGCCCCGGGGGAACAGGTGCTATTGATGGCCTGCTGCATTTGTCAGCATCCATGGAACAGAAAAGAGAATGTGTGCCTGCAAGTTCCAGGATGATTCTGGACAAGGCAGCAAATATTTCTATCTATATCTGCAACTTTCAAGAAATTAGCTGGTATTTGTGTGGTGTACAGGGAACCGTGTAAATTAAAAAAGGAAAGGTCCTGGCAATGAAGACAGCATATATGATAGATCCAGCTTCGGAAGTACAGAATACGGAACACATAAAATACAGGAAATTGAGAAAAGGGAGAATGCATGATACTGGAGTCATGATTTAGATCAAGGCACAGGAGTGTAAGTAAGGGTGAGGGGTCTGAGACCAAAACCTTAGTTTGGGAAGATGCAGCGTATGTAGCTAGAGCTGATAGTGTTTGGTTTGGGTTTTTTTTGTTCCCACAAATAACTGTGCAAGTTACATGACTTAGCAGGAAGGCTTGCTTGTCAGCAGCGAAGTAGCCCTTATAAGGCTTTTATTCTCATGGGTTTTCATCTAACCTTGTCCCACCGTTATGGCCGGTGACCCAGATCAGGAGGGGAGATGATGAGTGCTGCAGCATGAAAGCCTGTAAAATCACAGCTCTTTCATGAGAAAATGATCTACAAAATGCAAAAATAGAACAGTAAAGTATAAGTAGAAAGTAAAGCCATGTCCTTTAATCTGTCTGGATATGACTTCATGCTCAAGGCTACATGTTCAGCAGAAAAAAACAATTTGTACCACATAAAGCAGGAACACTTGCGATGAAAGCAAATTATATGTATGGCTTTCATCTCTCTGCAACATCAGACCTTTCTTGCACTTGTATCACCTTACTCTTCTGAATTACTTTCTGTCCAGCAGGTTTTTTCAAGAGCAGATCTGTGATGATAACATTTTGTATTGACATGTACAAAGAACTTAGTTTCTGAGATGGTATATCTTGAAGGCAAAGCACATACAGTGCTGTTTTCTTCCATTTGCCTGCATTTTTTAGCAATGAATAAAATGCTGGGGGGGCAGTATAAGACTGGTAGGTCTTTAAAGAAGAAGTCCCTAACCCAGTGAGCACCTTAGTCCTTGCATCTGTCTATAGTTAAATAATTGCAACTTGTGGTTGCAATTACACATGGGAAAAAACTCCTGTAGAATATTATGCAGAAACATCCAGGTAAATACTGGAGCCTGTGACTCCATAAATAGGGGTTTTGTAAGCTATCAGGCCAAACTGCCTAGTTAAGAGACAGGCAAATGTGTGCCTGAGCCAAGTGGTCACTTTAAAAGTAGAAAAGTTGAAACTGGGCCAGAATACAAAGTTAAATGGTGATAAGGCACAGCCATAGTTACTGTTGCCATGGTTTCTGCTCAACTCTCACTGCAAGTGCTCACAAGGCTTTCACACCTCCAGGCATGCTGTGTCAGGCTGGTCAGGAAATGCTACAACTCTTGGGACACTGCCAGCAGGAAGCCTCTGACACCTTGGTTTCTGCTTTTTGTTTCCCATCTTGTGAAATGACACATTTCTATGAGGCCTGCTGCTGGTGTTGATACCATTATGGCAGAAAAAAACACCATCCTTGGAAGTGCCATGTGATTTTTGACAATGTGGTTTGCCTTCTGTCATTGTTTTGTGTGCATCTTCTGTACTTTACAAAGTAGAGCTAAATGGTTCCTACAGCAGTCTGCAGTAGCCCATGACAGTGTACAGCAGCCTCTAACAGAAGGATGGGATTAAAAATCAAGAGCAGACTTCAGGTAGTCTTCAGGATAAAAAGAAACACCAGTGTTTAATTAAATGTGAAAGTTTAAGCCCTGCTTTGTGAGTTAGGTGACTGGGGACAGAGTCAAGTGAGGGTTCCCTGTTCTAGCAGAGACCCACACAAGGACATCCACCCAACTCAAGCACTTGCAACAGGCTTCAGAAGCACACTGGAAAAGCTGACCTGCATGTCCGCGTTTCCAGGAAGGCATGTGGGAAGCCAGGGGTCCAGCCTCATTTGTAGGCATTCCACACTAATCTCCCTCGACTGCCCTTCCCATGGCTCAGGGAGGTGGAAGCAGGTTGTGGCTTCTCTGTGGGACACCCCTTCTCTCTGATATGTGCATGAACTTTTTTTCTGGGCCAAGTTCCAGGCCTGTCGATTTGTAATTTTGGCTTTCTGGCCTTTCAGAGAAAAGGCTGGAAGGTCTGAGGTGTTGCAAAGTTGTTCAATCCCTTTGAGTTTTTTAAAAAAGGTTATTCTGTCTGCTGGTCTTTTTCCTGGAGTTAGCAGCCTTTAGTAATATTAATAAAATTAATACACGTCCCTTCCCACATTTTACCAAGGTCTGACTTCAGAATACAGCCTTGCTATAGGCAGATGCCTTCCAGAATGCAAGCTGCTAGCAAACACAAATTACAGCAATGGGAATCAGATGAGATTTTAGAGACAGGGTTCCCAAACTTCAATTCATGTGGGACTGCTTCCTGGATATTATGCAGAGTGGGCACCACATAGGGAATTAATTTGTAATACAGCACCTTTTATTTAATGGTATAGTTCAGTGAAAATGTTCATTAGAAGCCACATGTAAATGCTTCTTTGGATGCAAGTGAAATGCTGAGAAGTTTATGAGGAGAATTCAGGTTGGTAGGCAGATGTAGTTTATCCAGTCAGAACCTGTCTTGGCTTCAGCTGTTTAGGGAGAACCCTAATGCTACTGCATCTCTTGAAATAGATGGGAAGGAGCTGCAGGTTCTCTTTCATTGTTATTTCTAAATCATGGCAGGAAACAGGGGATCCTCTTCTCCTGCGGTACTAGGATGTGAGGATGAGTAGATTCACTGCAAGGCAACTTGTTTTTTTAAAAATCACAACATGCCTACTCCATTTTTTTTTGCTTAGTATAAGCAAACAGGATGGTAGCTGTGGAAGCAGGACATAGGACAGTGATAAATACAGTAAGAATTCTTGGAAGAGAAGGACAGCAATGGGAGGAGCGCTGGTCCTGTCCTATGCAATAACACACTATGTTTGTCAGCATATGTTGCTGGACCAGTGGTGTTTGCGTAGCTGCTGATATACTACTCTTCTGGAACAAACCTGGCTCTTGGTCTTTCATGAGAGTAAAAAAAAAAAAATGCCTCTGTCTGCATTAATTATGTATCTTAAAATAAGCTGATCCCTTTGATTAGGGTGCAGGATATTGTTTCCAAGAAGACGAAAATAAAATGTCTGGCCTATTTTCAAACTGAAGATTTATGATGACAAGGGAATACAAACAGCTCTAAGAGAGCCCTAATGCACTGTTACATATTTTAAAACACAACTCTGTAGGAAATTCACCATCATTTTAATTAAGGGAGACTGGTTTTCTTGACATCAGCTGAACTATCTATATTTACAGATCAAAAAATACCTCTTTTAGTGTTAAAAGACACTTCATTTTTTTTGCAAAGTTACCTCAACAGAAAAAGTAAATATTTTTACACTTTTTGCTGTCAAGCTGTGCTGAAAAATCTCTGTGGACAATATTTGAACCTAGGTAAAGTGCCACTGATCTTCTGAAAAGTAATAGAGATAAATAAGTATGCCTAAATGCTAGCTCAGATACAGTACTATTCTGTTTCTAGTGTGGCAATTAGAATGCCAGGATTAAAGCATTTACTTAATTTTGTAGGATTAGTGACTATCAATGTAGAGTGCACAACATATGAAACAGAAACAGCATTTGGCTGTGTAATTCATTCTTATTCAAATATCCTTCTGAAAAAAGGGCTAACCAATAACTCAGAAAATAATATCTATTGTTTATATGTTAATTAACTAAGCCTCAGTCTCTTAGTTTTAGAAGCAGTTTTGACACAATTAATTGAATATTCACACTCCAAACCAAGGACTTGTGGAGAGAGTTGAAGGAATGCATGTTAACGAACACTAATGGAATTCAAAGCACTTTCTCTGATAGAAACTGATAATCCTAGTATCGTTAATGGCAGGGTTATATACAGAGACAGAATCGCACAGCTGGTACTTTACCATAACCACCAAACTGAATGGCAGCACATCAGGTAATTCCTTCTGCAGCAGAGAGGCCTGAAAGTGAAGAAAAGTAAAATGGTGCTGGTGTCTTTCTAGTAACCATGATTTCAAAGAGAAGACTTAAGGTTGGTGGTTACACAGACTCTCTGCACTCCAAAAGAGAACATGTGGATGGTTTATGGTCTACATTATTTTCTTCCCTCTAACAAAGAGACAGTGCCCACAAGACCGATAGGGACCAAAGAACCAAAGGGCTCATGCTCTCTGTTTCTCATACTGGAAGTAGGCAGCTTATTAGGAGCGACAGAAGGAGGCAGAGTGATTACAAAATACAGCAGGTCTAGATAGAAATAGCTCTTCCTTGGTTGAAAGAATACTTTAAAGCATGGGATGAGGAGTATTACAGACCCCTGGTTCTTTGCATCTTTTTCGCTTTTTGATGCATGGAGGTAACAGTGCTGTTTTTTGTAAAAGCAAATCTTCCATCTCCAGTGAGCTCTGATTCAGGCAAAATCTCAGACTCTTATGAAAAAAAAATTCTGAATTCAAACAATACAAAATAAATCTGAACTTATATAAGAATTTTCCAGTTTTTCATTAGGCTTATAAATGAAATGTTCTATTTACCAAATGTAGCAATTATAGGGCAATAATCCACCACTTAGTACAGAACAATTTGCCTGTGTCTTTACATTTCCTTTCTATTCATTGCTCTGACTTCTGTTCAGGAAAAAGTATAAAACCTTTCTTACTTCAGGTGCCTATTTTCTTCAAATTAAACATTTATGTAATGAAATGCATAGAAATACAATATTTGAAAATTTAGTAAATGACATTTGTAAATAACTTGTGAATAACACTTGTAAATAACTTGTGAATAACAATTGTGAATATCACTCAGTATTTTTAGGAAGATCCCAGGTAAGCACATAATAACTGATAATAACTTGTCTAGGTTATTATATTAATCTACTAAATAGTCATTCTATCCTGACAGTAAGCAAACTATCATATGCATTTATTTTCAATACATAAGAGTAATACTGAAATCATAGCTGAATTGAATCCTGATTCACTGTGTTCTGTCATATTCACCAAACTTTGCTTTAGATTTTGGAAATGAATATTCAGCATGAAACTACAGCATGAAATAATCACACAAAAGTTGGCGACTTCATAATAGTCCAATCACTCTGTTATAATCTCCACATCAGTGGTACTATAGGAAATATTTTGGACTTGTATGTATTTTTGGTGTTATTTCTTGTACTTTGAGAACAGCCTAACACCATTAACTTGTATCCTTTCATAATACTGCACAGCAAGCCGGAGAAGAAAATAACATAAAATCACAGAATCATAGAATAGTTAGGGCTGGAAAAGGCCTTAAGATCGTCAAGTTCCAGCCCCCCTGCCCATGGGCAGGGACACCTCACACTAAACCATGCCATCCAAGGCTCTGTCCAGCCCGGCCTTGAACACCACCAGGGATGGAGCATTCCCAGCTTCCTTGGGCAACCCATTCCAGTGCCTCACCAAATATCTCTGAGTCTCCAAGACTGAACCTCACTCAAGAACATCTTGGAATTGTCCTGGGCAATTTGTCCATGTACTTTGCTTTGTAGCTGTTCTTTTTATGCTTGTTAAGTCTGCAGTGGGATTCACAGTTACCTGGCACTGCAGAGATCATTTGCTAAGAAAGCTTACACTTTCTGAGACCTGCTGAGCTAGTCAGCCTTCCAACAGCTGCCATATTTGAGCTTGTGAAAGATGATTTTCTCTCTTGTCATTGACAGGACCTTTGAGAAATTTTAGTTGCACTTCTGTGCTTTTCTCATGGTTTAAGCCTCTCAGCCATGCAGTTTTCTCACTCACTCACTTCCCCCTCTTTCTTCCCTCTGCTCATGGAGGGATGGGAAGGAGAATCAAAAGAATTCAACTCCCACAGGGTGAGATAAGAACAGTTTAGTAACTAAGGTGTAACACAAACCACTGCTGCTACCACCAATAATAATAATGACAAGAGAAATACAAGGAAAGATACTACAACTGCTCACCACCCGATATCAAGCCCGACCCAGCAGCGAACCCCTGCAGTGCACCCCCTACACCCTTCCAGGTAACTGCCCTCCGTTTTTACATGCTGGGCATGACGTGCTGTGGTATGGAATAACCTCTTTGGTCAGTTTGGGTCAGGTGTCCTGTCTCTGCTTCCTCCTGGCTTCCCCTCCTCCCCGGCAGAGCATGAGCCTCAGAAAGTCCTTGGTCAGACCAAAACATTACCGAGCAGTAACTGAAAACACTGGTGTTATCAGCGCTGTTCTCAGGCCCAAAATCAAAAACACAGCGCTGCGCCAGCTACCAAGAAGGAGAAAAATGACTGCTACTGCTGAACCCAGGACAGCTTTGCTTCTTGGGCACTTGTGGGATAACAAATGCTTTCTACTACGCAACCAACTAGACATCAGGCTTGGTGTTTGACTCAGTCACTCCCATCCCTTCCCTGCAGGAAGGGTCAGGAGTGCTGTTTGCAAGCATAAAGGAAACATGCAGGCCAGACTTTTAACAGGAGGCCTCAGTGACCTAGCAGTGCAGCTCTGCTGGCCAAGCTTAACCTTAGATGATCAAATGCATAATGACTTGCAAAGAGCAAGCTTTGGTCCACCTTCATTTGTGCCCTGAGCAACCAAACAAGAAATCATGCAGAGTTCTTTTAGAAACAGGGAACAGTTTTTCATAAAAGGCGTGCCTCAATATGTCAGATCTTAGAAAACAGTAAGTGAGCAGTTTATTTCTGCCTGCCTACATAAAAGACCAGCACTTGGTGCTGTGCTTTACATTCTTTCAGACCTATACAAGCACAGTAGGTTTTTTTCTCTTCTCAAAGGAAGCACAAATTCGACACCAGGTTTTAAGCTGTGGGCTTTAAGCCATGAAAATTTTTGAAACATACTGTGAACTGTAATAACAAAAGAGATAACGCCTTTTCCTCCTGCAAACATGAGTTCAAATCTTTCCCTAGACTGCAAGCAAACATGAACATGGGCCTCTGATCCTGTTTTTCCTCTTCTGAGTACGTCACAGAGCTGTGGCAAACCAGCATGACTTGCAACTTCTATTAAGGGGACTAAATGCCAAAAGAAAGGAGCAAGATGCAGCTGAGTCAAATGCCCTGGGGAAGGGAAAGTAAGTGTCCAAGGAGGGTGGAGTAGGAGGGATGCAGAAAGTAATTGTTTTTTCTGTCCGTTCCATAGTAGATGTTTAGTTCTTTCACTGGCGAATAGCCAATTTCATACAGGTTGTATTTTTTAATTCTTCAGTCAACATTTCAACCTGCTGGCAGTAAATGCTGCAAACTGGTTTGGATTACAGAAATTAGAATGTTTCCTTTCAAATTCTGCCTGGTAGCATTTAACTACTGCAGGTATAAAGCCATGTGATCTCCCTGCATCTGGACACTTAAAGAAACCTGCTAGTAATTTGCCTGACAGCATCAGTGCTTTGCCTTGTTTCCTTATGTCCTGGGCAAACTATAGGACTGGGAATCATGTCTGGCCATCCAGAAGCTATGTATGTATCAAACTGGATGTGTGCTGCTTTGTAAGCAACTGTAGAGTTTTAAAAAGGTCAGGGAAAAAAATCTGCTGAATTCTGCATGCTACAATTTCTTTGACTCTTGGTTTCATGTTCTTGGAAGATCTAAACTGGAGAAAATACATGTAACTATTAGGCCTAATACTGAAACCATTTCAGATTACCATCTCCCAGCTGATTTCAGTTGTACACTTGAAGTATGTTGGAATGGAAATGTGGAACCCACAAGGGCAGAATAGTTCTGATGAGGAGTAAATGTTATGTAGCAATGAGTACATGCTATTTGATAGGAAGTTTAGAGAGGAAAAAAAATGCCACAGCAAGCCATTTTTAACCATCTGCCCGCAACGAAAACTTTCTTAGAAACTTGTCAGTGTAGAACATAGGAATGGCTCTTCTCCTTCTGTATTACCCACCAAGGTGGATTAAAGGTTGATTCAAATACATTTCACTCTTCAGTAGCTATGTTTGCTTGGAAGTAATCACTGGTGTTGCCGCGGGGATGGTGTGTAATGGTGAATGGGCGTAAAACTGATCCTCAGATTCAGAAAGTAAAATCTCTTAGTAACATAGAATCATAGAATCATAGAATAGTTAGGGTTGGAAAGGACCTCAAGATCATCGAGTTCCAACCCCCCTGCCATGGGCAGGGACACCTCCCACTAAACCATGCCATCCAAGGCTATGTCCAGCCCCACCTTGAACGCCGCCAGGGATGAAGCATTCACAGCTTCCCTGGGCAACCCATTCCAGGGCCTCACCACCCTTACAGTAAAGAATTTCCTCCTCATACCCAATCTAAACTTTCCCTGTTTAAGTTTGAACCCGTTACTCCTTGTCCTCTCACTACAGTCCCTAATGAAGAGTCCCTCCCCAGCATCCTTATAGGCCCCCTTCAGGTATTGGAAGGCTGCTATGAGGTCTCCACGCAGCCTTCTCTTCTCCAGGCTGAATAGCCCAAATTTTCTCAGCCTATCTTCATATGGGAGGTGCTCCAGTCCCCTGATCGTCCTTGTGGCCCTCCTCTGCACTTGTTCCAACAGTTCCATATCCTTTTTATGTTGAGGACACCAGAACTGCACACAATACTCCAAGCGAGGTCTCACGAGAGCAGAGTAGAGGGGCAGGATCACCTCCCTCGACCTGCTGGTCACGCTCCTTTTGATGCAGCCCAGGATACGGTTGGCTTTCTGGGCTGCAAACGCACACTCAAGCCGGCTCATGTTCATTTTTTCATCAGCCAACACCCCCAAGTCCTTCTCCACAGGGCTGCTCTGAATCTCCTCCCCGCCCAACCTGTAGCTGTGCCTGGCATTGCTCCGACCCAGGTGTAGGACCTTGCACTTGGCATGGTTAAACTTCATCAGGTTGGCATCAGCCCACCTCACAAGCGTGTCAAGGTCCCTCTGGATGGCATTCCTTCCCTCCAAGGTATCAACCGAACCACACAGCTTGGTGTCATCGGCAAACTTGCTGAGGGCACACTCAATCCCACTGTCCATGTCACCCACAAAGATGTTGAACAAGACCGGTCCCAACACTGATCCCTGGGGGACACCACTCGTTACTGGTCTCCAGCTGGATATTGAGCCACTGAGCACAACTCTTTGCGTGTGGCCATCCAGCCAGTTCTTTATCCACCAAGTGGTCCACCTATCAAATTGATGTCTCTCCAACTTAGAGACAAGGATCTCATGGGAGACAGTGTCAAAGGCTTTACATAAGTCCAGGTAGATAACATCAACTGCTCTACCCCTGTTCATCAGTTCCGTGGCCCCTTCATAGAAGGCCACCAGATTGGTCAGGCAGGATTTCCCCTTAGTGAAGCCATGCTGGCTGTCCCCAAGCACCTTGTTGTTTTTCATGTGCCTCAGCATGCCTTCCAGGATAATCCGCTCCAAGATTTTGCCAGGCACAGAGGTGAGACTGACTGGTCTGTAGTTCCCTGCCTCATCCATTTTCCCCTTCTTAAAAATGGGGGTTATATTTCCCTTTTTCCAGTCATCGGGAACTTCACCTGACTGCCATGATTTTTCAAATATGATGGACAGTGGCTTAGCAACTTCATTTGCCAGCTCCTTCAGGAGCTGTGGATGGATTTCATCCGGTCCCATGGACTTGTATACATTCAGGTTCCTAAGGTGGTCCGGAACAAGATCCTCTCCTACAGTGCGCCCAGGGTCTTCATTCTCACTGTCCCCGCGTCTGCCTTCCAAGACTTGGGTGGTTGGTCAGAGCATTTGCCGGTGAAGACTGAGGCAAAGAAGTCATTAAGAACCTCAGCCTTCTCTAAATCCAGGGTAGCCAGTTCTCCCGATAGCTTCTGGAGAGGACCCACGGTGTCCCTAACCTGTCTTTTATTGGCAATGTACCTATAAAATCCCTTCCTCTTATCCTTAACATTCCTAGCCAATTTTAATTCTAAGTGGGCCTTAGCTTTCCTAACCTGGTCCCTAGCTTCCCGGACAACATCCCTGTATTCTTCCCAAGTTGCCTGACCTTGCTTCCACCTTTTATAAGCCTCTTTTGTCCTTTGAATTCTCCTCATCAGCTCCTTATCCATCCAAGGAGGTCTCCTGGCCCTCCTGCTGAACTTCCTTCTAGTTGGGATGCATCGCTCCTGAGCCCGCAGCAGGTGATCCTTGAATATCAACCAACAGTCTTGGGCCCCCCTGCCCTCTAGGGCTGTATCCCTTGGAACCTTACTGAGCAGGTTCCTGAAGAGGCCAAAGTCTGCTCTCTTGAAGTCCAGGGCAGTGAGCTTGCTGCACGCTCTTCTCACTGTCCTGAGGATCTCAAATTCAACTGTCTCATGATTGCTGCAATCAAGACTTCCTGGAGCGTCACAAGTTTGAAAACTGTGCTGTGCCTTTCCCTATAGCTACCACTTCTCTCTTTTCTATACAAACACAAAGCAACTGCAGGATTGCATCTTGTGTCAACAGCTAGCAGTGAAGACAGAATATACTAAATATTTCATTTAAAAGACTCTTATCCTGAACTGAGTAAATTAATCTGATGGTGTAACATTAGGATTGACTCAAAAGCAACAGATGGGAGCAGGATGACCCAGTTTCTGGAGAAACAACCACCCTGTTTATATTCCACAATCTTATTAAGACACATCTGAGTCATAGTTTCTTGGAAGTCAAAACAACTACTGCTTATGATAGCCCTATGGGCAGGATGGGAATTGTGCCCCAAACCAGCCCCAACAAACCTTTGTTAGCCTGGAGGCCAGTGCCATGCTCAAACACTTTCATTGGGAATCTCTCCTTTGCTTGCTATTAGGTCTTCAGACTGTATTGCTGCCTTGCTGCATTTAATCTGGAAAAATTCATAAATAACTCTGACATAGAGCAAAGAAGCATCTAGAAATACTCATATATATATATAGGGGTTTGGACAAATCTCTAAATAAACTTCACAGATACCACTATCACTACAGTCTGGACAGCCAGTTGTGGTCTGGTTCCCTGTCTAATTTTCCATTACAGTTCTCTGTAGGCAGAGGTATAGGCCCTCCTCGGTCACAGATAATTTCCCCAAGAGGAAGCAAAACCGTTGTGGCATACAGAGTTATCTGTGCTTACACAATCACACAACTTAATTATTTACCTCAATGGCATTTCAAGTGATTAGCTTACTTACATGCCCTTCTCCAGCAGGATGGTGTTACACTGTGTATTACAAGGTCTTCTGCCAGCCTGGGACATAGGACTTCTTGAGCTTGGATAGTGAGAGGCTAATAAATGCCCCACAGGTTCTTAGGGCTTCAGCTTCCTTTCCAGCTCCTCAGAAACAAATAGATATGTCTGGAAGCATCTCCATGGAAGACTATTCTGTTGCCCTTTCCCACTTCTCTGCTTCTTGCATTACATAGTTTTCTTCTCAAGCTCCTTTCAGCACAGAAGGGTACAGTGCCATCCCCTGTAATTCTGTGAAGTTCAGATCTATCACAAGACAACAGAGTGTGGGAAGTTTGCTGTAAATAGAAAGGCACTGAGTTCTCTCCTAGTGAATAACTGCAGTTGTAAAGTATTTGTCCCAAAACAACCACTAAGATTAGCTTCCACAGGAGGAAAGAACAGGGTGACTAACCATTAAAAGGCAAAGGTACTAATCAAAGGCAACTTTAGCAGTCCTGAACTGTGGCTTCCTCAGTGAGTGATGTGCTCTCCTGCTGGGAGAGAAGTATTGAGCCTAACATAATTTATGTCATTTGGAAGTGAACTGCATCTCCCAGTCTGAACCGTATGGAAAGAAAGAGAAAATACAGTGCAAAAAGTGTAGTTTTGCTGAAGAGGGAAGGAAGAAGGAGTTGTGTGTTAGACCTAAGCTGTTTAACTAAGCTACCTGCAGTGGTTGTTCCACCTGGCTCCGAAGTACCCTGAATCACATGGTGAAAATCCTAACTACACGGAGAAATGCTCTGTTCCAACAGCTCTATGAGCAGGCATCAGGGGTTTCTTAGCAGGCAACCTTCTCCTACAGGCTAAAAGACTTCCAGATCTGGAGACACGCAACAACCCTCTTAAAGAAAGACCTTTCAAGCTCCATCCTTTCTGCTCTCTCACCCTACCTAATAAATGAAAGCAGGTACCTGTTTTCATGAGGCAAAGCTTGTCAGCTCTTTTCATAAGTATTGAAGCAAGATTACTTCTGTTACTCCAGCCACTGTGTACTGTTAGCTACACTCTCTAGCAACACTTTCACAACAATCAAGAAGGGCAAATGTCTGAATTAGGAAGAACTGGTCCTCTTTTTCTTACAAAAGGTCCCTTGGGGCCTATGTAAGAGACTGCTGAGGAACATGATGTCTAAAGGAGCCCAGAGTTTAATCCCAGTGTCGTGGTTTAAGCTGTAAATCACACAGCTCGCTCACTCACTTCCCCCTCTTTCTTCCCCCCCACTCTGGGGTGGGGGGGAAAGGGGAGAAGAATCATAAGAATGTAACTCCCACGGGTTGACATACAAACAGTCCAGTAACTAAGGTATAACGCAAACCACTGCTGCTACCACCAATAATAATAATAATGACAAGAGAAATACAAGGGAAGAGGATACACCTGCTCACCACCCGACGACCGAGCTGTGAACTAAAACTCTTCTGGGTTTCTGCCCCCAGTTTTTTTTACACCGTGGGCATGACGTGCTGTGGTGTGGAATAACCTCTTTGGTCAGTCTGGGTCAGGTGTCCTGTTTCTGCTTCCTCCTGGCTTCCCCTCCTCCCTGGCAGAGCATGAGACTCACAAAGTCCTTGGCCAGCCTAAACATCACCAAGCACTAACTGAAAACACTGGTGTTATCAGCACTGTTCCCAGGCCCAAAATCAAAAACACAGCACTGCACCAGCTACCAAGAAGGAGAAAAATGACTGCTGCTGCTGAACCCAGGACACCCAGCAACAACTTCTGTTACTGTGTTCTTTTATCCAGAGTCTGGATGGGAAGGTGCTCTCTCTTTTATGGTCTGCACACCGGGGCCATGTTGTGGAAACACCAGAAGTAATCTCATGTGTCAAGAACTTTGTGATACCTGTTGATCTTTTCTTATGTTGGAGGCACCATCTTAATTTTTACATGAAGGGTCACATGAAAGCATGAAGCTGTATGTTGTGATTAATCTGTGAATTCTGAACTGAGATTGCTCTTTGTATCCTTAACAGCTGCACTTCACACGCTTGTGAGGTGGGCAGATGTCAACCTGATGAAGTTTAACCTTGACAAGTGCAAGGTCTTATACCTGGATCGGAGCAATCCCAGGCACAGCTACAGGTTGGGCAGAGAAGAGATTCAGAGCAGCCCTGCGGAGAAGGACTTGGGGGTGTTGGTCAATGAGAAAATGAACATGAGCCGGCTTCAGTGTGCGCTCACAGCCCAGAAGGCCAACCATATCCTGGGCTGCATCAAAAGGAGTGTGACCAGCAGGTCGAAGGAGGTGATCCTGCCCCTCCACTCTGCTCTTATGAGACCTCACTTGGAGTATTGTGTACAGTTCTGGTGTCCTCAACATAAAAAGGACACAAAAGTGTTGGAACAAGTCCAGAGGAGTGCCAAAAGGATGATCAGGGGACTGGAGCACCTCCCATATGAAGATAGGCTGAGAAAATTGGGGCTGTTCAGCCTGGAGAAGAGAAGGCTGCGTTGAGACCTCATAGCAGCCTTCCAATACCTGAAGGGGGCCTATTACGATTCTGGGAGGGACTCTTCATTAGGGACTGTAGTGAGAGGACAGGGGATAACGGGTTCAAACTTAAACAGGGAAAGTTTAGATTGGATATAAGGATGAAGTTCTTTCCTGTAAGGGTGGTGAGGCACTGGAATAGGTTGCCCAGGGAAGTTGTGAATGGTCCATCCCTGGTGGTGTTCAAGGCCAGGTTGGACAGAGCCTTAGGTGGCATGGTTTAGTGGGAGGTGTCCCTGCCCATGGCAGGGGGGTTGCAACTTGATGATCTTAAGGTCCTTTCCAGCCCTAACTATTCTGTGATTCTATGATTCTATACTTGAGGCAAGAGATTCCCCAAAAGCCCTTTTTCAGTCAAAATATATGGAAATCTGCCTTATTTGATGGATTTGGTTTTGTTATCAGCTTCCTGCAGACCATCTACTTTGTTCATGAGGCAACATTTTTTCCACGGTCCCAGCTTGTTGAACAACACCATTATAAGCACCTATTTGTCTGTTTTCCATTTACCTGTCATTGGTGTTTCTCCTGCATTTCCCTTTGGATTCATAAACAGCCACCTGCTACAGTGTGCCATCAATTTGTGGACAAGGGCGGCAGCTTCATATGAGGCAAATAGGTTTTCAAGAGCTGTAAACAGATTATGTCTGCACAGTGACTGATAAATGTCAGGGAGAGGAAAGGTCACATATCTGGTACTGCCAAGCACTGCAAGGTCACTCTAATGAGCCCTGTTAACAGAGGAAATCAGAGATCAGGAATTCATCATTGTATTCTGGAAATAATGACTGGAATAACAAAATTAAAAAGGAAAGGGCACAACATCCTTTGTATTAGGATTTTCACAGAAAATCTAGACAGACGCCTTCAGTGTTCTTTCTAATTTTTGGGCTCACTAAAAAGAGGAAGAGGATTGCAGTCCAGGGCTCTTGAGTTCTTCAATCCAAGGTTTGAAAGACTGAGGGAAGTTTGTAACTGATGTCTAAGGCCAGAGAAAGGAAGCACAGGGTGGTACCGGGCTGCAGCTCTGCCCCTGCTCTATGGGATCAGGCAGTTTTCTAAGCCTCAGCTGCCTTGACAGAGCCCAGGTGCTGGGAAGTGGCTGAGGCAAAAAAACCTTTACCAACCAAAAAATAGGAGGGTGTGGGAAACCAAGCAAGGTGTCGTGGTTTAAGTCTATAAACCCATACAGTCGCTCTCTCACTCACTCCCCACTCTTTCTTCCCTCCGCTCCTGGAGGGATGGGAAGGAGAATCGAAAGAATACAACTCCCACAGGTGGAGATAAGAGCAGTTTAGTAACTAAGGTATAACACAAATCACTGCTGCTACCACCAATAATAATAATGACAAGGCAGATACAAGGAAAAGGAGAATACAATAGCTCACCATCAAATATCAAGCCCGACCACCCAGTGCACCCCCACCAGTAACAATAATGACAAGGCAAATACAAGGGAAGGATACAATTGCTCACCACCCAGTATCAAGCAGTGCACCCCCACCAGTGCACCCCCACCACCCTTCCAGGTCTCTGCTCTCCGTTTCTACATCCTGGGCATGAGGTGCTGTGGTATGGAATAACCTCTTTGGTTAGTCTGGGTCAGGTGTCCTGTCCCTCCTTCCTCCCAGCTTCCCCTCCTCCCTGGCAGAGCATGAGGCTCACAAAGTCCTTGGCCAGCCTAAACATCGCCAAGCACTAACTGAAAACACTGGTGTTACCAGCGCTGTGCCCAGGCCCAAAATCAAAAACACAGAGCTGCACCAGCTACCAAGAAGGAGAAAAAATGACTGCTGCTGCTGAACCCATGACACAAGGTGAGGAGGTATGAAGGGGATCAGCCAAATCGAATGAAAGGGAGATAAGAACAAATACAGTATAGAAATAAAATACCAAAGTTCAAAATAAATGAGAGTTTCACAGCATTAGATTCCTGTAGGTAGCACACGTGTAATTCCAGAGTGAAGAAATCCCAATGGAGTCAGGAAAGGCATACATTCTTCTCTGGAAGACTTCTGCCACCTCTACTATATCCTCAGGATGCCCCTACCTTGTTGGGAAACAAGAAAGGTAGTTCTGAGTGTAAGGAACAGCTTACCTGCCACGGCTATATACAATATTTAACAAATATAACATGCCACAGATATAGCAGATATCCCCATGTAGGTGCATGAGCAAAGTGTTTATTTTACCAGTTTTCACACTGGGGTGAGGGTGAAAGAACTGCTAAAAAAACAGAGCTGTGACCACAGCAGAGTGCTCAGCAGTGAAGTATGTTAATATTGCTCTGGAAGCAAAACACTTGGTTCAGGCACAATCACTGCATTACTCACAACTTTGGCCTCTCTGTTAACGCCACAAATAGAAGTGTGAAGTGTGGAGGTGGCATGCATGCTATGTAATGACAGGACTAATATTTACCTTCCCATAGGCCAACCAGCTTGAAATCCTGGAAATGAGGTTAATGCATGCATACATGAAGCCACCACATATCCCTGCACAACAATTCATAAGTGAATCTTTCTTGTACACTGGCAAGAACATTTACCTTTTTTTGGAGGGTTCTGTAGTTGTGAGCTGAATTTTTTTTATGTGATAGAACAAGGCTTAATGGCCTTCTGAAAGAGCGTAGATTTAGATTAGAAAGAAGGAAGAAATTCTTACCTGGACAGGTTGCCCAGAGAAGCTGTGGCTACTCCACCCCTGGCAATGTTCAAGGCCAGGTTGAACAGAGTCTTGAGCTACCTTTTCAGGTGAAAGGTGTCCCTGTCCATGGCAGCAGGAGTGGAACTGAATGCTAAGGTCCTTTCCAACCCAAACCGTCCTATGAGTCTATGATCTTCATCTTTACAGTTCATTTCTGAACTAATGTCATTTAGCTCTACTGTCCAAGTTCCCAGCAATCACAAAGTACTTTTCATCTGGTCAGGATGTACATCCTGAGGAGGATGTACAAGTATCTCTGAGGTTTTTTGATATCTACAGCACCTTTTGTCTTGTAAGGTTATGAGCTTTTAAGTTAGCTTTGTCTTTTTTTACAATAGTATCTATGTTGCTGTATGTCATAATCAGCAACTTACATTTAAAAAGGCTCCACTGACTTACGGAATTTTATAAGATACTTAATGTAACACCCAAGAGAGTCATTCAGCTCCTGTTTTATTTTACAAAACTCAGTATCATAGAATCATAGAATCAATAGTTAGGGTTGGAAAGGACCTCAAGATCATTGAGTTCCAGCCCCCCTGCCATGGGCAGGGACACCTCCCACTAAACCATGCCATCCAAGGCTATGTCCAACCCCACCTTGAATGCCACCAGGGATGAAGCATTCACAACTTCCCTGGGCAACCCATTCAAGGGCCTCACCACCCTTACAGTAAAGAATTTCTTCCTCATATCCAATCTAAACTTTCCCTGTTTAAGTTTAAACCCATTACCCCTTGTCCTCTCACCACAGTTTATTGCCCTAGAAAGAACTTCAGGTGTTTAATAGATGTTCTTTATTTTCAGGCCAATGCCATCTAAGTGCAGTGGCTTTAAGAAATGGTTATTTCCCATTTTGAACAAATGCATGAACTAATTCCAATGACAGCAGAGAAAACAAAATTAGTAGAAATATACGGCTAGCCTGTCTTGTTCTGTTTGGTCATAGTGATGATTCACTCGTTCTCTCCTCTTTCTCCTCTCATGCAACACTGCAGTAGGTTATCTTTTCACAGTGAAACTGTAACAAAAGCATTTTCTCTTTCACAGGAGCTTCAGGGCCAAATGTAAACAATAGCTTGACCAAAAGTTATAAGGCCAAGCACTTACACTGCAGTTATCCTTCTACACAGTATTGCTTTCTGTGCTCCTACACAAGGGCAAATTGAAGCACCACCTTCTCTGCGTTTACCTGCCAAAGCAGACGGCAAAAAAGCATCACTGCATTAATCTCACTCCTTTGCTCACTTGGTTGGTGGACCTGGTTTGGAGCCAAATCCCTGTTCCCTGGTCCTGCTGCAAATGGTAGGAAGGGGGGAAGTGGAGCCTGGTGAGAACTGTGTGGACCTGAAGTTCCTTTCTCCAACTTGAGAAGACAGCAGTAAGCATAAGCAAAGCAAATCACTTGCTGTCAGGGTCTGAAGGAATTTGCTTTCTCCTGGGGCAGCACCTTCTCACCAGTGCATGCAGTGTGACCTGGTGAGCACAAAGAGGAAGGCCAGCCACACAACATTGCTCTGTGTGAGCACAGTAAGTCCTTAAATTCTTTTTCCCAGAAAAGCACATTTGGGAAGGATTGCTTTAAGTGACATTTCCTTATTTTCTGTGCTATTGCAAAACAAAGCCTTTTCGTTATTAAAACTGCATAATTGTCAGAAAACTTAGTGGGTGCTAATGCCTGTACAGGCACTTTGAACAAAACAGTTCCTAACATGGAGTACTCAGTACAAAGGAGACAATCCTTCCACTGTCACACACACTGGAGATAGTGGCACCACTTCTGCAATCCTTCTCTTCACTGAGGTGAAAAGTGAAAGGGCAGGCCCCATGCTGAGAGTGGTTTTTTTTATGAGCAAGTCACAGAGAAACAAAGATTGTGATTCATGGAGGTTGCTATGATACCTGAATCATGTAGACTCGGTGTCATTCACGGGAGTGCAATCCCTGAATGGACAGTAGGATTTCCTTCTGCAGCCCGCAGGCAGACACAACTGGAGCAGTTACACAATTGTATGTATTAAAACTCACCAGACTAATAATATGTTCTTTTGCTGACCCCTAAACAGCACTCAACACTGCAGTAATGTAGCTACACCATATAGGGTGGATTATATTGTTATTTTGGAGTTAAAAATAAGAATGAGCATCCCATTTCTCTTCTCCTTTCTACCAGGGTAAAGATGCAATGAATCCCCCTCCATTCCAGCAGCAGTGGTGGGTAAGTGCAACGTCATAATGGCATTCAGGTTTTGGGCTGCCTTGTCATCCAAGAGGAATGACAGCTATGTAAGGCAAATTAAATGATAACTTTTAGTAGTACACAAGAAGTGGATGGTGCTTCCTAACCCTTCGTAACCTTGGTGTTGGTCTACTTCCAGTCCCAACAGCTCAAAAAACAGCATTTATGAGAAATTCCTATGAAGTTTAATAGGAAATTACAAGCTTTCTGTAGAATGCTTAGAACAGCCCTCTGAGTGCTGCAACACTCTCATGGGGATGTAATTCTCCATTCAAACGAATTAGCTGCTAAATTTCTATGTAATCTTACTGATTTCTTCCCTGTTCTATTCAATACGGCTTTTCCATAGAAAAAAACCTTTACCTTTACTGCAGCCTACACAGATGCAAGGCAAAGTAAATCTGTATTGTTTAACAGGAGTTAAATTGCTACTTTTCTTTTCTGTTATATATAAGGTGGGAAGTCTCTGCTGCATAAATTCTGAGCATTTGATATGCAACAAAAATCAGTTCATACTAAACACAGCTTGTTTCAAAAATGTATTGTTGTAAGTTTGGTTTAACTAACAGCAAACTAAAAGTACCACACTATTCACAGAGGTCTCTCTAATAAGCATCAGCCTTAGAACACAGAAGATGATAGACTCATGCCTGCACAGAATTATTGCTTAGGGTAAAGCAATAGCACAGGTGAATTTTGCTTCTGCTAATTGGTATTAAAAAAAAAAAAAAAAAACACCAAAAGCAACCAACCAACCAAAAAAAAAAAAAAAAAACAAACAAACAAAAACACAAACAAAAAAAACCACAAAAGATGTTTTCATTTTAAGCTCCATTAGCAACACAAAGGAATAGAAGAAGCTGACATCCTGATGCTGTGTCAGCAGGCACAGCAGGCAGCACTGCTGGTGGCAGTGCCAGGGCTCCAGCTCACTTCAGAGAGGCCAAGGCTTCAGCCAGAAGGCTGCCAGCAGAAAAATTCATGGTGGCTGTGTGAGAACAAGAAAAGCAAATAAAGCAGATGTCAGGCCAAAACGGTGCATGGGATTTCCCCTGTTCTTTATGCAGCAAAAGCTCCAAGACCAATTTGCGCTTCCTTGGTGTCATGAAAATCTAATTGTCACTCTCCATCTAGATACGAGTGCTGCAGTTTCTGTGAGCAGTAATTATGTGATGAAAGCTTTGTCTGCTGGACAGACTCCTTTGGTTACAAATTCATAATTTATAGGCAAGACACTTGAGAAGAGAAGCAAAAATTGATCTCAGAAAATTTCTCAGCACCACTGCTCCTTACAGACAGTTCTGCCACATCTAAATATGCCCCAAGAAGACTTCCCTCTTTCCCCCATCTTCTTAACTCAGGACACCCAACATATGTGAAGGTTTGTTTGAAGCCTCATCTCTGTTTTTTTGTCTTCTGTCAGGATGGTTCTCTTACGCTCCATTCTTTCTTGTTTTAATTATGAGTTTGGTTTGTATTTTGTGAAAATGAGTCATACAAAGAGAAATTGCTTTGTTTTATTCAATGCCTCTTGCTGTAGGCATGCTGCCTTTCTCCACTAAATTTGTAATTTGACTATTGAAGTTATTGATGTTCCCAGAGGTTTTTGTGCATGGAGCTCAGGGTATCTCACAACGACAGAGTTCTCTTTGGCAAGTCCCATGTCAGAAACAAGGTGTGAAAAAGTTCATTTTAATACCTTAAGAAAAGCCTGGAGATATGAAGAACACATGATTAATATAATGAAAAAAATACAATTATACCTGGTGCAGAGATAAAATAGTGTGTAATTGAAATGAACATCATGTCTGAGCAGAGAAACTGCAAATGTGATTACCACAATGCAAGTGTTAGGAAATGGGGTGGGATTAAGCCTAAAAGAACAAAATGAAGATGTCTTGAGGGTAAACAGGAGCAGATCTTGGGTACAGGCTAAACCTTGGCTCATCTAGCTAGTAATTTACAGTTCTAATTTAAACTCTGAAGAGGGAAAGAAACTCAGATCTGGTCAATACTCCTGGTACCAGCAGCTTGTCTCCAGCAGAGTTGAACTGGTCATCCCAGGGGTCTGGCAGGCAATACTGGCACTGAGCCACACAGTATTCATCTAGCTCCTGGATTTCTTTTTTGGCCTTCCAACAAAAAGCCTTACTTCTCCTGTAGAGGGGCAATTAGCACTGCTCCTTCATTTAATGCTACTGCAGAGCTTAAATCTTTCTCACACAGTAAATGTAGAGATTGCCTCCCTGAACACCTATTCACCAGCTCAAGCCATTGCAGTTCCCAGAGTGAAACGCTGCTGGCAGAGTGTCTTGTAATGGCCATCAAAACCCACTCCAGTGGCTTTAAATAAAAGTAATTGTTTTCATTAATTTATTGTCTATATGGAATAGAAAATGTTGAGGACCAAATCCTGACTTCAGTTGCATCTTGTTAAATCTGGAGGAGTAGTTTAATAGCTGTAAATGGAACGTAAACTCTTAAGTGGCCTGTAGATTGAACATCAAGAACACCACAAGGGGTTTTGCTGTGACTTCCCTGCAACAGTCAATAAAGCTAACGCAACAATACTTTATTTAATTTAGGGGAAATGTCTATGAACCACAGACATTTACTCTTCCTTGCTTACAAACATATCAGTAATAATATAAATGAATGCATACAAGAAAAGAGGAGAAAAGGTTTGCTAAATTTTTTTTCCGCTTTTCTGATACTTTTGTATTGAACCCTATTTTTCAGGGGGAAAAAAAAAAAATCTGTTCTTTGTTGCCATAGCAATAGATTCCCAGGGTGAAATTATATCATACTGCCTTTCTTCTAGGTTTCTGCAATGTGCAATCACCACCCACCACTCTCCTTCATTACTGTCAATAATCAGCAAACCCTCCCCACCCCCAGCCTCTATTCATCTGCATGTTTTGGGGTGGAGAACATAATAGTTATTGTTTTGACAGGTGTAGAGAAGCTGAGGAAGCACGGGGTGTGCTGTCTGAAATGTCTCCAGTCTGGTCCCCTTTGATGATGCCTGTGAGCGCCTGTCCATCCACAGTCCTGCACCTTTTCTGCACACCCACTGACTGCCAGTGTCAGCTGTACAACACTGCATCGTGATCTACTGGGAGGGGTGGGAGCAAGCACCTACAGTAGCCTAGTATTGCCAAAGCAAAACCCTGATTTCCCGAGGTAAAATGCTATGGCATTAACTCAGTGTGCCACCTCACTTTTGCACCACAACTTCAAAATTAGCACTTCCATAGCAGATCAACAGGCTGAGCACAGCTGGCAGAACATGCACCACGATGTGAAGGATACAATAAAAAAAACCCCAAACAAAACAAAATCCTGTCCTCCATGTAATGAAGCAATGTACAATTACCACTCTCCTACTGACTGTCTATGTATGAGTACTCTGTATGAGTATTTCTCCAAGGTGGATTCACACATGCTTTTTTTAACATTAAATCTGCCAAACCAAAAGAAGAGGTTCAGTTAAACATTTAATTAATGGTAATTGTGGACCCTTTTTTGAGTTATCCTACTTCCATTACTTTAGAGGACTGAGACAATTTATTGTATCAATTTACACCAGGTGAAGAACTAGCCCTAAATAACTTTGTGTCATTTAATATTACTGAATATTTTTTCACTTTATTTGAAATAGAGACTAGTATTCTCTAGTGTTTCTTCATGTTCTCACTACTTAGCAGAAAAACAATGCAATGCAGATTTACCAGAGCATTGAAGGGACATGAGCTTCTTCCCTCCTCCTCCAGTCCAGTCCTTTTCCATTAGCACTGCTTTTGCTCCAGAATCAGAGGTCCTGGTCATATGGCTGAGCCACTAACCCACACATCTTCCTCACCTAGACTCAGGACTGCCTCTCGCCCTGAGTAACGTTCACCAGGTTTTCAACAATGATTTCTAGGTTTTAATATGAAACTCTTGGTATGATTTTCTTGTTCTTTCACACATCCTGACTAGATTTTTATCCCACTGGACAGCTTGTAAATTATTTTTTTTTCTAAATACCGGTGTTATTTTGCAGAATAAAAAGTGCTTTTCTGAATAAAAATAAGTTTCTACTTGGCTAAATAGAATGTACTGTAAAAGTGCTTTGCATTTAAGTATAATGCATTAGGTCTTTGCAAGAGCATAGCTGAAAGTCAAAAGAAAAAAAGAGCCGCATGAGAACTCCTCCTTTCCTGTCTGTTAAATTAGCTGCTAAATATGGTTTCAGGTACAAGACACATCATTGTTAATGCATGCCTTTGTTAATTCAGGAACAAGAAGGTTTGAGTGCTTACCTCCCATTTAGTAATTCTTTCTGGGTAAAATAATATCTATTTAGGCAATATGCATGTAAATAATGTATAATTTTTGTAATGTGATTGTGAATGAATCATGATGCTACTTTTATGCCAATAATACCAAAGTAACATTCTGTACTTTAATCATGGACAAACCCATGCCACTCCCTTCCTCTTAACATCAGGAGAGGAGTCTGGAGTTGAACAGCGATCCATTTATTTAAGCACAAAATTAAGAATTTCACCTTTCTATCTACAGAGTGCTGCATGCTCGGGCGCTCACCAAGCAGAGTGATTACAAACCATCCAGGCTGTATGTAGGTAGAGCAGTGGTTTACTCCACCAGAATTAGACTTCACAATGCTATGTTTAGCATCTAGACCTCTGGATCTGCTTTGCTGAGTCTCGGTTGCAGAGTTCTGCAAGAATTCTCTTTCCTAATGGGAAACTGTGACAATAACTGACAAAAAATACATTGTTCTTGGCAATGACAGCAGTACTTGTCACACCTGTTCTATTTGGAACTGATAAGCCTCTAGGGTATTTGGACAAGGAAGATCTTTGATTCAGGATGTAAAATCCTACTGGGACAGTTGAGTGTGTAGGTATACGGCAGCTGCTTTTACTCTGAAAATGGCACAGAAAGAAAATTATCACCAAATCATATAGCAAACCATCCATCCATCGTGGTAGCTGAACTCATTGAGTAACTTGTTCAGCTTTATCTGTGAGACAATAATAAATCAATTAAAGAGATACAATACTAAATGAATTAAAGGCATGCTGGGAGGGATTATTTCAGTTGAGGAAGATGGATTCTGCCCCCCCTTTTAACACACTCTGCCTCATCAAGATGGGAGTTGCTCACTGCTGGCCCTCCACACCACAGCTGCTATTATAGCCATCCCTAGCAAGGTGGAACATATGCAGTTTGCATTACTTGAGCTAACAATGCAAAGAGGAGAAATAAAGGGATTAGGAGGGCCGTGAAACCAAAATTCTGCAGGCAGTGGCTGGGCATCACAACCATTACTCTTTACACCTGATGAACTTTAGGATCAACCTCAGAAACTGGCATTTTCATAGCACAGATTTCTCCTATACCACAGGTAACTTCAGCTGGCTGGATTACAGCACTTGAACAGCACACACAGTATCTCTTAATCAGCCAGCCAAGATTAAATGTCACACTGAAGAAGCCTCTTGTACTCTTTTCCATATTCCTACCTCGCTCTCTGCACAGCACATACACAAAAGCACTTTGGAGGATCAGGGTGTCATACATAGTACCTGAGAAAATTAATCACATGCAGAGGAAACTCAGTGCAAACTTCACATTTCTCTCCTCAGAAATAACAGCACAAATGGTTCATTGCCTGCTGTACATGTAGGAAAGACAGATAGGCAGGGGGAATGTATGGGCATGAAACATGCTAAACATGATTACTCTTTCTCCCAAACATCTAGATGACAACTCCATGCAGATATATTTGTTGTATATTCATGCTTAAGGATGTTTTGCTTTCAGAAATGCCCAAATACACTGAGCAAATGCTGCAAAACAGTCAAACAGACTTTTTTTTATATGCTAATGATTTCACACATAGGCATTTCACCAACAGCTGGAGAGTGCTTACTCTCTTCACACTCCCCTGTAGCTAGTCAGGGTGCCAGGAAGCTGGTAAGTTCATCGTACCCCATGATGTTAAAACTGCTGCCCCTGGTTCCCCAGTATTATGAGGAACCGGTATCATGTACTAAACCAACAAAAGAAATCTCCCACATTTTTACCTTTAAATATCGCTTGCTATATCTGTCCTGGTTTAGCAGTAGTCAAGTCTTGTGTTCTAAGCTATTCTACCACAAAAAAATGTTTTAGGCACACTTTGCCAGTGCTAAGATAGTTTTGGATCAGCACAGTGTACTGATTTGAGATTCCTTTGGTATGTTCTTCAAGAACAAAAGATGTGATAATGCTAGCTGTAGTAACAAGGTATTTAATGTGGACTCCACAGCAGTGTATCTGTCATGCCAGACCTACTGAGATAGAAAAAATCTGGGGCAGCAATTAGAAACATTAATGATTTTACATTCAGATTTTCACAGTGCATTCTCAAAGGAAACACCATCACGTAGGTGTCTTGGCTCCTGGGAGCTGACAGAGGCTGTCTTCGGGACTAACTGAAAAAAAGAGTTAAGCGTTAGGATAGCACTTTTTTTTCAGTCATTATCACTCACTTCAAATGCGATATTGTGCAAGTCAGACTAGTCCTACAGACATTCTGCATGTCCAGTTTAGTCACGTTTAGCTAAAAAGAAAAAAGGAAAGAATGCTAGCGATTAAGTACGTGTCCTTGGCATTGGGGTTAAATCCTGTATCCAGCCTGCACTTCCAATGGCTTCTCTGTAAAATGATTACATTAAATACTACTTAGCATTTATTTCTAAGGATAAGGCTATGATCTCTGTATTACCGTACTATACCAAAGGAATTTGAACCCACAAATGGCTTTCCCAGGCAGTGAACCAAGGCCAAGTGTCAGCAAGCAGATTTCCCTTCTAACAGCTGACATCTGCAGGAAAGTGGTCTAAGAGGCCTTGCTGACTACAGCACCAAAAGACACGACCACAGCCACTATCTCACCAACCTCCTCTGCCCTCCACATGGCTTTCTCTAAAGCTGGTTCTCATTCCTGGCAAGTGCAGTGAGTGTCTGTTCAGCACTGACAAGCATAATTACTTAACAACACTCTCTGCTACAGAGGTGTAGCAAAGGATAATTAAAGCAACTGATGTTTACAAAGCATTTGGGGAGCACTCAATGAAAGTTGTTATATAAATTTAATAACCCTTATGAACATTTCTTTATTTTATAGATATATTATGATTTTCTATTGTGTCTTGTGACTGGGATTTTAGAGCCTCCCTTAGTAAAAGAGGAAATAGGCATAAAGACAGGAGAGCAAGTGCTACCTCATCCTGCCATCCATTATCTCTGGAAGCTGACTGAACCGAGTAAATGTGGTTTCATGGTATCATGTACTACTAATAAGCCTGCTGAACTTTTGCATTTCAAAGCTGAGCAGCAGGAATTCTAGAGCATATTGTTCAAGAAGCTGATGCAAAGACCATTGTTTCATGATAGTATATGTTATAAATTATTATTATAGAACATGCATTCACGATATTGAGTTGTCAGTCAAGTTCAAGGTTTATAGCACAATATACTGAACAATAAATCCTTCACTTTCCTTGTAAAATTCTTGAAGTACTTTGAGAACTACCAAGGACTTCCAGCAAGTGCTTTCTTGATTTATTTCTTCTTTCAAATGCAGGTTTGGAGTATTCTTTGGCCTGACTAAAGAAAGTTTACCAAACATACTGCTACATATCTGATGCATTTTGGTTTTGTAAGGAATAAAATTGAGCACAGAATTAAAAAGCCAAAAGACCAAAGGACTTCATCATGCTACTTTAAAATATATATTTTGTCTCACATAATGTGGTGTATATAGAATCATAGAATAGTTAGGGTTGGAAAGGACCTTAAGATCATCTAGTTCCAACCCCCTCCCATGGGCAGGGACATCTCACACTAAACTGTGTCAACCAAGGCTCTGTCCAACCCGCGCTTGAACACCACCAGAGATGGAGCATTCACAACTTCTTTGGGCAAACCATTCCAATGCCTCACCACCCTCACAGCAAAGAAATTCCTTATATATAACCCAAACTTCCTGCAACATAAGGATATATTATACTATTACAAGCAGCATTTTAACTAAATATTGCAATCTTACATTTACCTTACTGAAACTACACGTTAACAAAATCTTTGTCAAAATGTTTTGACTTAAACATTCTTTTCATGAAGAAATAGTTCTGCGAAGAATTTAATTGTTTGCAGTTTGTTTTCTATTAAACAAACATACAATACATAGAGACCAAATCTACATGGGAGAACAGTTACAGGAACTCAAAGTTAAAGATAGGTAATTCTTATGTAGTTCTGATTGTTCATTTAAGTCCTCAGGAAGTTCAGATGATCTGCTGTTCACTGGTCCAAGTCAGGTATTCAGTTAATTACCTTGCCAAATAAAGTCTTCACTGGGGGATGTACATGATATGGGCTGTGACAAATTAACACGTAAATCAGCAGATCCTAGATTTTTATTTCTTTTTTTATGAGGAACCAACATAAATCCCTAAAGAACACAAGAGGCACTAATTTTGCTGTGCTTGGTGCTTTCAGAAGTGATGCTGATAATTTTTTATGAACTTGACGTCTATGTATCTTCTAAAACACAGCATTTAATGAATTTTTAACAAAATGCTGGTTTGTTTATTGACTGAAATGCTAAGGATTTATTATTTCCAGCAAAATTTATTCTAAACCACTCAGTTGAGTCTAGTTACAGTGCTAAAAGTCAGTTACTGTGAAGTTACAGATTCTACCTTGCCAGCAGTTTCAGGCATCTGTGAAAGGAATTGATGGATTTCAGTCTACTTTCTGAGGCATGGGAGCCCAAATCACAAATGTCACTGGCACATCTGGAGCTCCTTTTATAGGAAAAATGGTTTGAGTTTACCAAATCTCAGTGGCTCTGTGACACTAACAGTCACCCATTCTGGTGTCATCCCTGGTGTGTCTGATAAATACAGAAGAGCAGCTTTCAGTGGCAGTAACTAGATTGCCTTGTGAAAAATTAAAATAGGTATGAAAAATCTATGGCTCCGCACAAAGAACAGCACACACAACCCAGGAAATTGCTTTTACAGTCATGTCAAACATAAATGCCAATCTCTTAAAAAAAAAAAAAAAAAACATACACAGAAGAAGTAATAGCCAGATTAAGTAATTTATGTTCCTTGACATAATTGGTATCCTACATGGTTAGAAGAAACATCTTACCTGGATGACAGAAAGAAATCAGTCAGTGATCTTGAAAAATTTATCCTAAAATAATACACTTCATATGCCTCCTTGTCTGTTAACTGTACGTAGAAATGGCTGTGTTGATTTAGTAGTAAAGTGGCTGAATAGGGCTATAAATCACTTGACTTGAAGAAATAATGTAGCTTTCCTTTCACTTACTGCTTGGGGATACAGATGCTTTCTGCAAAACTTAATTCTTTATAGTATTTTTTAAGAAACAGAACACTCGTTTTTCTACATGGCAGAATATAAGTGAACCACTTGATGTAATAAGCTAGCAGGCACAAATCACTCCCTAAAAAAAACCACAAATTTGTTGCCATTAATCTTGCTCTTGACCCTCTTTCGCACTGAAATAATCTTACTGACACTGGTATCACTCCTAATTTATAACAGTGTAAGAAAGGAGTTAATCTCACTTTATTATTCCTGTTACATTACAATAAACAAAAAATACACATTGGCTTGAAATCACAGAACCACGAAATCACAGAGATGTTGCTGCTGATTTTATTATGGTTGGATTTCATCCAATGTGCTATTAAACCCGTAAGCATAAATCACAATTGCAATGCCTGAATTACATTTGACAGCAATTTAAAAATATTTTTCCCATTTATTACATGTACAATCTAGTATCGCTCTTGGAAGTTGAGCATTTTGAAAGCACAGCAGTGGGGCTGGGTTTTCACTGAGATTCAGTGTTCCCAGACTGCAAGATGAGTGCCATTCGGAACAGGCAAGCCCTCTCAAAGTTGGCTGCATGAAACACAACCAGCTGAACATTTATCTGAAGAAACAGGAGCCCTGCTTCAGCTGGAAAACATTTTTTTTGGTACCTGCATATACTGGGGCATGGATGTGCTGCCATAGCTGTCTTCACTGAAGTGGAGTATGACTCCTCTTCATGCATGTGACATGGCGACAAGTGCTGTTGCTGCTGTCACAAGAGTATTCGAACACAACTCCCAGGCCCACTGAGGGCGTGAACAACAAAATTCAGGCATCCCAGACCTTGAGGGACAGGCAACAACAGCAAGATTCCCCCCTTCAGATAAGGTAGTTAATGAAGTGGACAGGAAAACCAGAGCATTTTAAGCAATTAATTTTTCTGTTGATCCTATGCATCTCAGTAATTATCTCAGTTAATGGTGTGTTGATTCCAGTGTGTGCCTGCTCTCACTTGAATCAATAGTGAAATTTCAATTGCTTCAGTTAAAGCAGGCTGGGTCATAAGGAGTAATACTGAATTGCGTCTTTGAGTAGCACTTACAATGCAAAATACATACAAACTACAATGGATGTTGCTCTTATACAAATTTGACACCATCATAAAAGTACAAAACAAAGAAATGTGAAACATCTGAAGATAAGTGGGATTAAAGATGAGTGGGATCAAGTGCACCCTCAGCAAGTTTGCCAACAACACCAAGCTCTGTGGTGCGGTTGACAGGCTGGAGGAAAGGGATGCCATTCAAAGGGACCTGGACAAGCTCAAAAGATGAGCTTGAACTTTATGAAGTTCAACAAGTCCAAGTGCAAGGTCCTGCACCTGTGTTGGAGCAACTGCAGGCACAGCTATAGGCTAGGCAGAGAATGGACTGAGAGCAGCCCTGGGGAGAAGGGCTTGGGGGTGTGTTTGATGACAAACTCCGTGTGAGCAGGCAGCATGCACTCGCAGCCCAGAAAGCCAACTGTGTCCCAGGCTGCATCAAAGGAAGCATGACCAGCAGGTCAAAGAAGGTGATCCTGCCCCTCTAGTCTGCCCTCATGAGGCCCCACCGGCAGTACTGTGTTCAGATCTGGGCCCCCAACACAGAGAGATGTGGACCTGTTGGAGTGAGACCAGAGAAAGGCCAGAAAGATTAATCAGGGGGCTGGAGCACCTCTCCTATGAAGAGAGGCTGAGAGAGTTGGGCTTGCTCAGCCTGGAGAACAGAAGGCTCCAAGAACACCTTACAGCAGCCTTCCAGTCCAGTACCTAAAGGAGGATGTTTTATAAGGGCATGTAGTGACAGGACAAAGGGGAATGGCTTTAAACTGAAAGAGGGTAGGTACAAGGAAGAAGTGCTTCCCTCTGAGAGTGGTGAGGCGCTGGCACAGGTTACCCAGAGAAGCTGTGGGTGCCCCATCCCTGGCAGTGTTCAAGGCCAGGTTGGATGGGGCTTTGGGCAGCCTGGTCTGGTAGAAGGTGTCCCTGCCTATGGCAGAGGGGGTGGAACTAGATGAGCTTCCAACTCAAACCATTCTATGATTCTATGACCAAGCAAGGTTAGAGTGCCTCAGATTTCATGGGCTGGCTCCAGTAATTGTCCTTATTTCCAGCAAAGAAAGAATCTGTAAAACAAAATTGAACTTTTGAACCTGTAGCCAGTGTCTGTTAAAAACTTTGAGCTGTGTTGAAAATCCAACAAGTTAAAGTGTGTGAGTCATGAGTCTGAAAACCTGTTAAGAGATAAATACGTAGAAGATGGGCTGAAGACAACGCACAGCATCATGCTTGGCTGTAAACCACGTAGTGAGGGGGCACAGCTCTGAACGTAGGGCCATCGATAGTGCTGCCATACTTGAAGATGGGTTTATGTAACTTCACATCCAGCAATCCATTCAAACGCCCTCTTTCCATTTTAGAGATGACTTCAGTGGAGGCACAAAAATTTCTGATGCTTGCCCCAGGTCATGCCATGACTCTGAATATTTCAGGGCTTCTGTTCTTATTGCCCTGTACCTAAAGACATAGGCTCTCTTGACTCAAGTGCAATAGTGTATGACTGCACTGAACTTCTTTTCACCTTTGATGAGAGATTTTTTCTGAGAGATCTCAAGAGTTCAGATGGAAGTTAAAAGCTGTTACCTGACATCATGCACTCACTCGAGCCTGAACAACAGGGATGAGAGGAAGGAGCAACTCGGAAAACACAGCTTGGCATGGGACCAATACACCACAGAAAACATGCGCTGGGAAAGCTGAACCTGAGCAGCAGCACATGGGAAGACAGGAAACGTTAACAAATGCCAAATGCAAGGTGCAACACTCCGCAGAGACAACTGAATATACTTTGTATTAACAAAAGCTCACTGTTGTTTCCTGCTGGCAAGAGAGTATGTACTCGGTACTCCATGCTTCCTTTGTGAGGAGCCGAGGCGCGCCAGCGGTGCCCCGGGCTGCACTGCTAAACTCTGCTCCCGCCGCTGCTGGAAGGCCTGGAGAGCCCTGCCGCAGGCGATGCAGTGCCGGGCACCCCGAGGCACCGCCCCGCTCTGCTCTACCGGGACCGCGGCTGCGGTAGAGCAGAGCGCGGGCGGCGGTGGCTGGAAGGCAGCAGCCGCGCTACCCCGGCTGCCCCCGGCCCCGCTTGCCCCTGCACGGGGCGGAGGCGCGGCCTCCCAGCGGGGTGGAGGAGCCGCGAGTGAGGCACCGGGCTGCGGCGAGCGCTCACACAATGGCCGCGCCGGGAGCCGCCGCAGAGCCGTTCCGCGCCCCGCGGGGACGGGGCCTGCGCTGGCACTGGGACGCGGCGCCGCGGGCTCACCCGGGGGGTCAAGCTGTACCGCGTCGAGCGTGGCGGGATGGGACGGGGCGCACCTGGCCGTGCCACTGCCGGCGGCAGAGGGGCACAGGCCTCTGCGAGGGGCGGAGGGGAGGCGGTGGAAGTCCTCCCATCGGCGCGCTGGCACCGCCTCACGGGGCGCGGAGGGGCCGGGGGGCAGCAGCGGCAGCGGGTGAGGAAGTGAGCGGGCGGCGGAGAAGGCAGGTGGCCCGGCCCCGGCAGTCCCTGCCCGGCGATGGGGAGGGGATCCTCAGCCCCACCCTCCTGCCCTCGCCCTGGGTTAGGTACGGGGATGCCCGTGGGCTCCTGCCGCAGGTCCGGCTGCACGTCCCAGTTGACCGGACAACAGAGCCACGGAGGAATGCAACCAAGCGCCGGCGGCTGGGCGCCAGTGCGGCTGCCGGAGGAGGGGCGGGGCTCCGAGCGCCGCTTTCTTCTCCCGCCGCCAGGACAGAGGCAGGAGCCGGGGCTGAGAAGGCACCCTCCGGCCCGCGGGTGCCGCTTCCTCCGGGGCGGGGCGGGGCGGGGCGGGGCGGGGCGGGGCGGGGCGGGGCGGGGCGGGGCGAAGCGGGGCGAAGCGGGGCGGGGCGGGGCGGAGCGGAGCGGGGCGGGGCGGAGCGGAGCGGGGGGCGGCCCCGGCGCCGGCAGGGACACCGCCCCGCCGCGGGCAGGGGAGTTCACCGAGCTCTGCACTCTTTCGCAGGGCGCGTAGCTGAGCGCGGGGCGGCTCCGGCGGCTCCGGGGCGCTGGTGATGAGGGCGCGGAGCAGAGAGGGCTGAAGGTGAGGCGGCGATCATGACGGTGTTCAGGCAGGAGAACCTGGAGGAACACTACGAGACAGGCGAGGACCTCGGCAGGTGGGTGCGGGCCGGTGGCGGCTTTGAGCAGGGGGAGCCTCTGCCGCTGAGCGCGGAGGGGCGAGGGCAAGCGCTGCTTCTGCCGCCTGAAAAGCCCCCGCTTCGCCTTTCAGCCCTGGTGGGAGGTGCCCCTTCTGAGAAAGGGGAGTGGGGTTTTGAGCTACTGCGCGTTTGCGCTTATAATAGAGGTCGGATGTGGGTTTGAAGCTGGGCAGTTCTTCGGTGGTACTGTCTCTGCTTGATGTCCGTCGGGGTGCTGTGCGGGGTCAGCTGCGAAATTGTACGGCTGGCTGCTGCTAGCCCGGCGCGTAGCTGGAAACGTGGTGGGTTTGTAAGACAGGAGTTGGTGGTGTGTGTATAGTGAGGGGCTCTTTATGTATTGGTTTCTCTTTAATAAGACTTAAAAAAGTGAGATAAATTGCTTTTCATCCGTGCGGTGGAGATCGCTTTCTGGGTATCCCTATTAAGCTGGAAGTCGGCTGAGGGGATGTGAGCAGAGCGCTGCAGATAAAGCGTTGGCTGCCTGAACCATGATGCTTGAATGCTGTGTAGTGATTTCCTCTGAGTCCATGCTGTTAGTCATGCCTTGTTTTTTTCTCAGTGCCTTCCGTGTTTCAAAACTGTTAGTTTAACACTGAATTATGTTATGTGCAAGTCTTCTTTTCATCTTCCTCACCCCTTCTTTCAGGGGGGATTCAGTGGCATTTTAGCACATCAGTATGGCGGAATCCTTTTGTAGTGTTCATCTCGGCAATTTCAAAGCTGAGGATCAGTATTTACTTACCACAGGGCAGTGTACATGGCAACATGCAGATGATCATGTGTGTGCTTGTGTGTACCTTTCCAGTGAAGGGGTGAATAATAACAAATGTTGTAAACGAGATACTCGCATAGGCAGGAACTTAGAAATACAACATTGTGTCTTAAAAAAACCCCAACCCTACCAAATAAACAGAAAACCCTTACATTATTGGAAACTTCATTGAACTGTCTTTAAAATAAACTTTACCCTACTTATGTACAAGTTTGTTGCCGTGACTTGTACAGATATATGATAAATGCGCACTTTCACATCGTATTCTGGGTTGGCTTTTTGTACATCTGGAATGACAGTCCATGTTAATACATTAGTATGACAGTGAAGTCATGTTAACTTATTGGATATCATGTCAGAATGACATGTTATCGTGCCAAGCCATAGTTTAGGTTGTGAGGCCTAAGTATTTTGTTAGGACAAAAAAAATCGTTTGATTTAATTTCCATTCGTCTTGGCAAGAATGCATGAAGTGTTCTGAAATTTAGTTTTATGTGTCTGGACTCTAAAAATTAAGACTATGCTTGTGCTTACGGACACCAATACATGGTTTACTTTACAGAAGAAAATAAAGACACATGTAGAAATTGCCGTGTTTTCTTAAGGTTCTTCAGGGAGAAGATGATGTCGATATGCTAGTTTAGAAGGTGTTACGGTTTTTGTAACCTCTCTCATATTTATTTTAACGAGAAAGTGTCATGCAGTGTTAGGTCCCCAATATGTATTTATAAAAGAGAGCAATTGCCTTAGGCCACTCACATAACAAATGTTTAAATACATGGGTATTTTTCCAAACAGATGCCCTTTGGAAGTCACATGTTGGCTCCAGCACACAGCAGTGAAAAACCAAGCATTTCATTTTTACAGAATCGGGAAGTGCAAACACTGAGTAATATTATAAAGAAAAAAAAAAGTGGTTTTCAAGTTGACAGAATACTAGGAGGAGTGTAGTAAGAAAATGGTATATTAATCTGGTCGTTACAAACATGTTGTTATGGTACTGAGGTTGTTCTTGTTCGTCTCAGTGCTTTATAAGGTTGGCGTGCAGTTTAAACTTATAATATTTTAAGAATTTTAAAGAACTTTAAACTCTTCTGTCTCTTCCTTGAAAAAAGTGAAGAAAACCACGGGCCTCATCAGTTCTATCTACTTTCATCAGAAAATACCAGTGGGTGGTAAAACATTGCAAAGTGACAGGGATTTTGGTTAAAAGTGAAATGCAGTCATTTAACAGGGCCAAAGCTTTCACTTCAACATCACTTTAAAAAAAAAAAAAAAAAAAAAAAGACATTATTTCACTGTGAGGTGTTGCCATAAAACTGTAAGAGTAAGCAAATCTTAGGATAGTTGTATGGTTTACTTTAGTGGTGTGTTTAACTTCTTTTAAAGCTGAAATTTCTATGGTTGCTTGGAGTACTGACTTGTAAATCCCATAAGTTTCTATTCCTCCTTTACTACTTAGGTAGGTTTCTCACCATTACTTTTGCATACAAATGTAGTTGCAGATGTCAACACTGAGGCTCAAAACTCAGAAAGCTGTGAATATTATAAACACTTTTTACTTTAGAATTTCTTCTGTTCATCTGGGAACCGATGTCATGATTTAATACTTGAACTAAGCAGTGATGAAAAGTTCCATTTCGCAAAATCAGCCTTCCCCACCCGTTCTTAGGAAAAATTCCTTTATTTCCTCTTGCTTTGCTGCAGTCACACAACGAACAAGGTGAATAAATGAACAGGTAAGTTTCTCTTGTGACAGAGCTGTGTTTGAATGAATGGATCATGAAATTCTAGGCCAACCTGCCTTCTGAGAAAGCTCAGTGAAGACACAAATACTCAGAAATTTTAATAATCTTCACTGTTTTCCCTTGTAAATTACTTAACAGTCTTTAGTACTTTGTAATACTTCTGAAAGAAGTGAGAATAAAAAAATCATTTTAATAAGGGTGATCTAAAAGATGTCTTGGAGGAAGCAAATTGGTAGTGTAAATGAAATTTCTGATTGAAACTAGTAATGGAGGTGTGAATACTGCATGAGAACTTGAGTTGTTGGAAACTAGGAGAAGGGATAATGTGCTTGAGCTGAAAATGCACTTTTTAGTTTTCTGGCATTTCACGGTGCTTTTGCAGAAAAAGTAATAAGTGCTTCTCATCCTTTTACCAAAATGTTCGAGTTTTATTCAGTTCTTTTGGTTTGTTTTGATTTGTGCCTGGGGAGAGTAAAGGAAAATAAAGGCACTTGAGATTGTAAATCCTGACAGGATCACCCTTACTTGTCTTGCCTGTACATGATTTCTTCTAACACATTTGTGGATGTTCAGGTTTGTTTGTCTTAAGCTTTTGTACCAAGGGAGTCTTGGGTGAGACTTGTGGATCAAATATTGTCTTTAGTGTAGAATGTATACAAAGACGCTGCTCTTTGGTCAGTGTTATGTTGCATTGCATACTTTTTTTGTCTTATAAATCTGTAGTGATACCTATTACTTGGCATTGTTCAGATGCAGGCTACCTACAGATGTGTTGAGTAATTTTCCAACTGTGAAATTTCAAGGGGCGGTGGAGATTATCATGAAAAGGCAAGAAATATACTCAAGCTGTTCATTTAAATTCTGCTTGGAGTTCCAGGTGATGTGACCGTGCATTTTAAACATGCTGCTGCAGTGCTTTTACTCTGTTCCACCTGAAAGGCAGGAATTCAAGTTTATCAGTATTTAAAACCTGCGCCACAAGTGCAGGCTCACTCACAGTGAGCATGAACGTAAAGAGGTTAAATAGATCAAATTAATCAAAATACTAATTTTTTATTGCATTTTTTTTTTTAATCCTCCTATGCCTAGCATTACTTGGGAGTTGCTATACACTGAGAGAAATGCAGCATTGTTTAAATAATTATAGGGTGATGTACCCAAACAAAGCTGTGTTATAGATGACATACTGTGTCTTATTTATGTGAATTGAAGGGATTTAGATCTTGGTCTTATGAGCAGCTCCCTCCTCTTTCATCCCCACTCCCCTGTTCATGTTTTTTTTTTTTTCTTTAAACTTCCACGTGCTTCCTAAAAGAGGTGCAGATTATTGAAATACAGCTTTGGAATTGAAGAATGGTATTTACATTGCACTGTGGTTGGCAACTTTTAGATTCTTGTTGATTCAAAAAGTTGTGAGAGTTATACCCTTAAATTTCAAGCTTGTTTGGACCTGCTGGACTCACCAGAGAAACACCTACAACTTGTTGAATGAAAGCTGTGATGAATCTCAGCAGTTTTTAAAACTAGTCTATTTCTGCTTGGTAGCTCACTAAGCAGACATGCTCTCAGTAAAAAGCAGTAAGCTAACCCTGCTATCTAAGGTATCTAATCACCTTATCAGTTGTGAGAGAAAAATGCAGAGGATAACATGCTGAAGATGCTGATAAGAGAGAACAAGGAGTTGTGCAAATGTGTATTTACAATCTGAAAAATGTTCTTTTACCTTCTTTTGAGTGTTGTGTGAAAAGAGAGGGTTTTTTTGTGGTTTGTTTTTGGTTTGTTGTTTTTTTTATCTCCCCCTGGATGCTGGGAACTGATTTCTGTAGTAAACAGGAACTATGTAGGCAGAACATATATATATATATATGTGTGTGTGTGTATATGCATGTATGTGGTTTTGGTTATTCACGTATCAGTTTTCAAAAACACTGCTTTTTAAAGCAGCAATAGAGTATAAACATGAAAACAAAAATACTTGGATAGCAACTAGAATTTGTACTTCAGGGTGCTTCTCAGGCTTGACGTTCTAGCCTAATCTTGCTAAACTAGCCAATGTACTAAAATTGTGTGAGTATTGTCAAGCTCCATTGTGATATGTATAGGATGTGAAATTCCTTCAAGGTCACACTTCCTTTCAAAATGGTCACATTTGAAACCCATGCCAACCATCTTTAATAATGCTATAATGGAACATTTTTTCCTAGGAATTACCAGATGAGGAAGTAAAATGGGGGGGGGGAAGCACTGTGAAAGATGATCTGGTAAGGCTAAAAGTATTGCATGTAGGTACGAAATTTTTTATTGTGGTACACTGAAATTTCCAATTTCTGTTTCTTGGATTTTCCTGCTGTAATCTCATCTCCACTGCTCTATTAAGAAGCATGTGTTAACCTTCCTTCTCATATGGAGGTAAAACGCCTAAGTACTGAATATGCAGAACATGCAGACCTTTGCAGTACTGTTTCCTATGTTATTTGTATGTACACAACAATAAGTACTGCAAGTGTGGAACGCACTGCTTCTATAGCTATGTGTGTGTAAATTCCGGTAGAACATGATAATTAATTACAGTAAACTGAATGGATTTTATGAGTTTTTCAAAGGCCTTGCAAGCAGCCCTGAAAGCATTAGCCGTCAAGCCGCTGTTTGAGCATGAAACCTGGTTGGTGTCTTTGTGTGCCTTTTTTTGGTTTTGAGTTGAGAATTTTGACATTTGGATTACAGTGAAAAACCCTTTCTGTCCTGTGTGTGAACCTTGTAAATGTTGTATTTGCCTAATTACCTCTCAGAGGAGAAACTGGTTATTCTCTGCTTGTCTGCAAGTCTTGGCCCTGGTGGTTGCATGGGTACTGAAAGAGAAGATCTCTTAACTGGGAAGCATGGTGAGAGGAATTATTCTTCTATGTCTCAAGTCACTTTACCTCCCAGCCGTGCCTCAAAATGCCTCCTTTTCACAAATGCATAACAACCTGCAAGCTGCTGATTGCACAGGCTGCAAGAGGCTGTCACCATACAGTGCCACTGATGACAATTACTGCCATATAAAATGTGCTGAGAGGTTTGCTTCATGGAAAACCCAAGAGGTGCAGATGCTTTTTGGGTGTAAGTGCTTGGTCCTGCTTAGTTTATTTCTCACTCTGGGAGAGAATAATGCCTCCTTTGTAGGTCTTTTAAAATGAAGTGTAATTAAAACTAGAGCTTGCTGATTATTCTGTGCCTCCCGTTTAAATGCACAGATCTTTGTAAATCTAGACTCATCAGGAAATGGGTAAAAATGCTCATGTTTGATTACTCTTCTAGACAGGTTTAGTGAGGCACAATTGGTACTGGAGCATCTTTGATAAGGGTGTTCTGAAACTTCCCATTCTGTCTTTCTGTGCTTTGTTTTTTTTGTGTGTCTGTGTTTTGGGGAGTGGAGGGTTTTGGTATTTCTTTTTTCCTCCCCATTGTCTCCCTTTCCAGATGTTTCAATATGTCATTTCCTCTGCTGTAGCTGTATGTACCAAACAGAAACTGGCCCCTTTAGCTTAGGAAAAGGGAAGCTGAGGCCATCCTTTCATGAGAGCTGTGTGCCAAGCTCAGTCTGTGCTGTTACTGGCTGAAAGCAGTACCACTTTCCTCTGGTGTGGGTTTTTGTGTGTTTTTTTGTCTGTTTTCTTTTATGCAGTGGTGCTGTTAAAGGGGAGGGGGGGAGAAACACCTTATATCTAATTTATGGCAGCAGTGCACACTGAGATCAGCTGAAAGCGCTGTGAAGTCTCAGCCTGCATGGAATTGTGACTGACTCCATATATCTACCTCAAGTTAAATATGTAGCAGGGCCAAAGACATTCACTTTACCACAAAGGTGAAGAACATAAACCAGCAATAAGGAAGTTAAGCTAGAAATTAGGAGAATGGTGAATGGTGCAGTGGTTCTAGAGTAAGCTTGACAAATGGTTGTTGCAGTTGACACAGATACTCAAAAATGTATCAGTTTTTGTAGGAAATTGTATGTTTCCTGTGAGACCCACAGCTGGGCTTAATGGCTTAATGCCCTTCTGTTTTTCACTGGCTTGGTTAGCAAACCTGTGCAACTTGTTGGTAAAATTGAACATTCCAAGGAAAAGGTGCCAGTCAAAGCAGTGGATCAGTAGTTTCTATTTCCTGGGTGCTAGTGACTTGCGTAGGAGTCCTGTCTCAAATAACTGTTGTCTCTCAAACTGTATTTTGACAGCACTGCAGGAAGATAGGTGACACGAAGGAGGATTATCCGCAAACCTGAAAAGTGTTCATTGACATACCATGCAGTATAGTAGATCCTACTGAACCACCACTAGTTCATGTCTGAGCTATGTGGAAGCTGAGAGAAGCCTGGACAAAGCCCAAAGATCTTCAAGCCTGAACTGTTTTGTTGTATATCTTTGTTATGTAATGAATTTTGGAGTAAATTCCCTCCTAAATGGTGTGAAATTTAGGGGAACTGGGATCTCCTAAGGCCTGTGCCAAGCAGTCTAATGCAGGTAATGCTTTTGAACTCTGAGATCTCATTACCTAGAGTGTGCTACAGGGGGAGTGGAGCCTGTGTGTTTTGGTCAGTTTGGTGATGTTCCTGTTGACGTTGCTGTGCTTACAGAGCTGGCTAATAGAAGAGATGAATTGTAGGGCCAGGTATCTCCCCATATCCTAGTGCAATACCTTGCTGCATCCTCCTTTACATGTTACCCAGAGCTCTTGTCCCTCCATTTCAAGCAGACTGCTGCTTTTCTGTTCTAAAATGAAGAAGAAACATGAAGGCACTGAAGCTGTGGGGAGAAGCTTCTTGAGAGAGAAGACTTAAGACTTTGGTACATTTAGCTTTGCACCACAAACCTTGCAGTGGTGTGGTTTTTAAATACACTCGAAGAACAAAAACGCTTGAGGAAACAAAGAAAATTTAGAAACTAGGTTTACATTTAGGGTGTTCACAGATGAATCTGCAAGCTGGAAATTGAGAGGCTGCTTGCCTCCAGGAGAGTGAACTTGTGGGACTTGTCTTTGAAATGAAGGCTCTGAACAGGGAAGCTAAATTGTGTCAAGGCTGAGCTTGTAAAATTAGAGGAGAGGGTTGCATGATAGTGTCCTGGGGAAGGAAGAAGCTGATAAGGATACAGTCATTGTGGGTATATTAGATCAGTGTTACCCTTTTCTTTCAAGGTTTCCAGGCACACTGTAGTCCTTGAGGATGTTATTCTTTTGTATTAAAGGTATTATATTTTTAGTGTGTTGCAGTTTGGTGGGCTTTTCGGCTTGTAGTACACATTGATGTTGGGGATAATGTCTTGTATTATGTTCTTTTACCCAAATCCAAAATAGTTCACGTGGTTTAGTTAGGATTGTTGTAAAACACTACATTGAGTAATCCACATGATGGTCTGCAGTCTTATTCTTTTGGGTTTTACATTTTATTTCCTTCCCCTTGTTCCCTCCTGATTACACAAGCAAATGTGACAGACAGTTTTGGCTTCAAGAGGCAATACTGTTGAGAGGAAGCATCATTGCAGGGCTGCCCAGACCATGTGCGTGCATTGACCACCATCAGCAGGGACCTCTCAGTGCAGTGATATACCGCTCTTTGCAAGAGTAAGTCACCAGTACTACCTGCCTGCAGGTGCAAGTCCCTGTTATGAACATTAGGTGGTCTTGCCTGTACTTACCTAAAAGAGAAACATCTCTTACCGGGTGGTCAGAAACATAGGGGATATATTCAAAACTTGGAAGACTTCACAGTAAGTGTAAATCATAACTGTGTGTGCAACCTGGTTGAAAGATGCATTCAACTGAATTTTCTACTGACCTGTATAGAGGAGCAAGGCTTTGGAAAGAAAACAAAAATGGCTTCATGAAGTACCATTCTGTTTGTGCACTTCTTGCTTAATTAGAATGCTAAGTTAGCCTATGACTGGACTGGTGTGCTGGAAATACTTGATTTCCACTGTATCTTTGTTTGTGAGCAATTCATACTGTGTTTCTAAGCTTTCACAAGTTACTTGAGGAGCCCTACTTTCAGTCTGGTACGTGAGTTCGCTTCTGGGCTTTGGTCCGTTTCCTGTTTTCTCTCAAGTATGAGTAAGTCATTGTAAGAGCTGAGGTGCTAGATGGGTGTGCCTGTAGAAATGTTCACTTTGAGAACCTGTTCATGTGCCACAGGAACTGGTAGCAGTGGGACATTTTCCCCAGGTCACACAGTCGGTTGAGGCTGTGGTGTTTCAGAGTTGTTACTCTTATGGGACAGAGAAAGTATGTTCATTTTCTGGAGTATTTGGTGGCTTTTAACTGTATTGTGATTATAGGAAAGCAATATGGGGCTCTCATGTCTTCTTTCTCTGTTTTCTGAAATTTTTAGTCTCATTGACTATTGCAGGGTTGGACTTCATTGCTGAGATGGTCCATGGTAATTCTGTATTTCTAAATGAAACTAAGAAAGCAAATACTTGAAATTTATAATCATCTGTACTGTGTGTGGTGTGTGTTACTTGCTATTGTGCTTACTTTGCCTAGTTATGTAGGTATAACTAGGTGGAGTTAATTTTTATGTTAATTGATAATACTGTATTCTGTTCTGGCATGGTTTACAACTAAATCATTTTGCCAAGTTTAATGAAGATAGGGATCTAAGGTTTTTTCCCTTTATCCACAGAGGAAAATAATATTAGTGGGTATTACACTTGGTTTGACAACTTTGTGGCCAAGAACTCAACGCTTTCAATAGCTTTATCAGCAAAACTGGCAGTTTATTATTTCCTAAGAGAACAAAGTTCACAGGAGTCTTGGATGGTAATAAATTTTATTTTTCTTCTGATAATTTATTTCTTGACTTTTGATTCCTTTATTGGGGCACTTGGCTCCTGTTAAAGCGAAGGGGTGCGGATGTAATCCTAGAGGTAGATATTTCACCTTGTCTCCTTGTGCTTTCTTCATCTTTTGAAGTGGGTTCTTTTTTGTGTGTGGGTTTTGTTTTGTTTTGTTTTCGTTTGAGGGAGGTGGGCTGTAGGGAGGGATTGTGGGTTTTTCTGGGGGATTGTGATTTTTCTTCCTGTGTGTGTTGTCATTTTGGTGGGTTTTCTTCCCCTCCCCCCTTGTTTTGTTTCGGGTTTTTTCTGTTGTCATTGTTGTGGTTTTACCCACACCCCAGGCTTACATAGACTTCAGATATTTTGGTATAGGACTTTTTAGGTGTATTATCTGTCTGGCAGTATTTTCTTATCTTCATGAGCAGGGCCATCTGCGCAGAATTGCTGTTGATTCCCTGGGAAAGGAAAGCACATCAGGGGATGGCTTAGTTCCTTATGTCTCATCTTTTCTCATTGCTTTTTACTTGAATGGGCCTTCTGATAGTATTTACTTCACATTCCTACCTAAAAGAAGGATTGCTTTCCCTGCTTTTGTTGCCAGTTATAACATTAACTAGAGAACAAACCATTCCAGATTGTATCTTATAAAGCTGGCCCACTTCTGCTGTCCCTTTTGTTCCTTTAAAAAGAAACCTTTACATTACTGTCCCTCCTGAGGGTGTGTTAGTGCCTGGTCAGTGCTGTCCTACCTGCCTGCCAGCCTGCCTAGGTGTTTCTACAGGGTACCTAAACCAGCCTAGTGTGGGGGGTCAGTGAATGGGAACGATCCTGTTCCTCACTTTCTGAACTGTGTTCTCCTGCTTCTTCTGTGCTGGTGCTGGCACCATCCTGAGCACAGCCTGGAAGCAGGAGGGAATTACAGATTGATCTCCCTGAATTGGGTCACGGTGGGCACCGCGGGAGTGTCAGTGCCAGCAACAGGCATAGCATGGCAGGAATGCATGCCAGAGGGATGGGGCAGCCTCTGTTTGTGATGGATGCTGGCTCAGTCTACTAACGCACACCATAAAGCCTGTGCCTCACGTGCTCTGTGTCAGTGCCACACAAGTGTAGCTGGCTGAGGCCGTGTGGAAGAGCTGCTATGAACTGGGAAGCAAAACTTGACTGTCTGTCAACCATGGGCAGCCATTGATGACTGCACAGGCTGTTTTCCTTCTCCAGCAGCCTGAGTGTGGCCAGATGAGCCCTCCTTTGCACTGAGGTCAGAGGGGGCAACTTGAGTATTGTTTTTTTTTAATGTTCTAAATTCCTAAGTGCCCGAGCTTGTTTGTGAGAAGGAGCAGTTGTGAATAAAGGCTGAAGAGCTAGGGAAGCAGACAATTATTTGGCTGTAAATAGCAGCTCATAAAACCATAATGTACATGAGCAGTTACTAAGGCACTTGGTATGAGGTTTGTGTATATGACACAAATATACTTTGTTTGTAATTCCATGTCTTCTTGAAAAGCTGCCTTCAGTCAAGGAAAAGCAATATTTTCATCACTGGCTTAATTTTTTGGCTTAAATGTTGTCTGTGCATTCTATTGCTTGTTGGCTTTCTTAAGGATTAACCAAAATCAAATTAATAATCGGAGGAGAAAACACAGAAGTTTTCCCATGCAAAAAAATTACTCTGCTATCTTCTGTACAGTATAAGCTTGAGGTTGTATATTTCTTGTTGTGCTCTGGTACTGAAAGGTTAGTAAGAGACCTGTGGGTTTTACAGTGATTCTTCATACCTGATGGGAAGTAATGAAACATGGTGAAATATGTTCCACACCTCTTAACTCCATTCATTTCTTGCGAAAGTCGAGTCATAACCTGTATGGGACTTTGCAGTCCATCCTCCCTTCTGCTTTCAGATTTTACCCTTTTTTGAGCAAGTGTTTGGTGAGTGATCCGTACCCTATCACCATATTAAATGATTTTTTCAAATATACTGAAAAAGCAATGTTTTATATCAGTATCATTTAATGTATCTAACAGGTGCAGCTGTGCTGCCAATGTCATGCATTTGTGTATTTTTATTTGTGGCCATTCAAAGTAGGTAGCTTCAGAGTCCAAATCTACAAAGAAATGCTGCCTAGAGGCACATTGTTATTGCTCATTAAGGTCATAGGTCATAAGCTATAAAACAAGGAGGTTCTGAAAAAGTGAAATAAAGGGAAACTGCTCATTGTGATGAAAGAGTGGATGGCATAACTGAGATCTGGTAAGCGTTATCACTAGATTCTTCCTTCTCAAGCTGAAGGACAAACATGCACTGAAGGCATGCTTCAGAACCCATTGCTACAGAAAAGAAGCAGGAAACTCAAAAACATTCTATTTATCAAATAGCAGTGTCAACAGTCTTTAGCATCACCAAAATGAAATCTGTTCTGCATGTGTATTTTAATATTCAGCCCAGGCTTCTGGTTTAAGAATTTCTGAGCCAGTGATGACTGAGCTTTTGTCTTCAGTTCTGAGTTAGATGTACATCATGTACTTCTTTTAACATATACGTATAGCAAAACTAACCTCTTATTTAATATTAATAGATTAGTCGGTTTAAGAAGTTCATGGAAAGTCCAAATGAGGTGAAAATTGAAGTACTAAAGAACAGCAGAAGCATTTAGAATCCATCTCTGACATTAAGTACTGGTACAGGATATTATAGCCTTTATTTATATTGATATGTACTTAGTCATTGATTCTTCAGGTACTTGTGTATGTAAACTCTTTTTTAATCCATAAATGGCAGTAAGGGTAGCACTTTGCTTGAAAATCTAAGCATTTTTCTGTATTATCCCACCTTTCTAGCTTTTTCCTTTTAATCATAGTTGTAGTTATTATTTGAACTGTTGAGGGTTAGGCTAGATGACCTTTGAAGTTCTCTTCCAACTCAAACTATTCTGTGATTCTATGAACTGCTTACAAGTGCAAGTACTCTGCTTTTCATATGATAAGATGGTTTCTGAAAAGGCTTTAGCAGATGTACATGTATTCAGACCAAATGGGTTTCAGCAAGCTCTAGCCCAAGCATCATTAATAGGAAATGGCTGACATCCAGAAGCCTTGGGAGTTTTACAAGCATGCATATTCCCTTAGCTTATACGTAACATATAACTACATCTCAGTACAGACTTCACACTGGTATTTTAAACAACCGTGTCTATGAGTTGACTTCTGCCTGAATCATTTTCTTGAGTACTTGTCCTTGGCAAATAAGATCATACTTAGTTCTTCACATTCTGTAGTTTGGCAGTCACTTAAGTGTAAGTGCTTGTGTTAAGGGACTTGAGATAAGGGACCTTCTCATATTTGAACTTTTTTTTGGTTTTTGCCTCTCCAGGTTTTACAAGAATGATACGTACGTGTTTTAGACTCAGTTCAGTTTCATACTGGTTGTGTACATCTTGTATTTGTCACATGGTATAACTGCTATACATTTAATGAATTGTTTTGGTTTTATTTTCCCTTGACTGCATTTTGACAAAGGACCAGCTCCAAAGTCCTCTAGAACAGATCAGTACTACTTCATTTATTTTACAGTGTTGCAATGTACATGTCAAAGATCAGTGACTTGGAAATTTTTATTGAGAGAGAACCACACAATACCAAGATTCAGTCAGTCTGACTGTACTTGCATTCTGTGAACTGTAGAGTACTAGTGAGAGGGACAGTAAGGGTGAGAAAGTGTATTTTAGCACTGCTGTCATCTATATGTCATCTGCAAGTAATAGAGGAGCTGACAAGGAGGGGTGCCATGCTTGACCTCGTGTTCACCAATAGGGAGGGGCTGGTGACAAATGTGGCACTCCAGAGCAGCCTTGGTTGCCGCGATCAGGAGATGGTCGAATTCGAGATCCTCAGGACAGTGAGAAGAGCGTGCAGCAAGCTCACTGCCCTGGACTTCAAGAGAGCAGACTTTGGCCTCTTCAGGAACCTGCTCAGTACGGTTCCAAGGGATACAGCCCTAGAGGGCAGGGGGGCCCAAGACTGTTGGTTGATATTCAAGGATCACCTGCTACAAACTCAGGAATGTTGCATCCTGACTAGAAGAAAATGGGGTAGGAAGCCCAGGAGGCCCCCATGGATGGATAAGGAGTTGCTGAGGAGTCTTTGAGGGGAAAAAAGAGGCTTTTGAAAGGCGGAAGCAAGGACAGGCGGCCTGGGAAGAATACAGGGATGTTGTCTGGGAAGCTAGGGACCAGGTTAGGAAAGCTAAGGCCCACTTAGAAGTAAACTTGGCAAGGGATGTTAAAGGTAACTGGAAGGGATTCTATAGGTACATACTGAATAAAAGACAGACTAGGGACAATGTGGGCCCTCTCCAGAAGCTATCAGAAGAACTGGCTACCCTGAGTTTGGAGAAGGCTGAGGTTCTTAATGACTTCTTTGCCTCAGTCTTCACCGGCAAATGCTCTGACCACACCACCCAAGTCTTGGAAGGCAGACGCGGGGACGGTGAGAATGAAGACCCTGGGCCCACTGTAGGGGAGGATCTGGTTCGGGACCACCTTAGGAACCTGAATGTATACAAGTCCATGGGACCAGATGAAATCCATCCACGGCTCCTGAAGGAGCTGGCAAATGAAGTTGCTAAGCCACTGTCCATCATATTTGAAAAATCATGGCAGTCAGGTGAAGTTCCCGATGACTGGAAAAAGGGAAATATAACCCCCATTTTTAAGAAGGGGAAAATGGATGAGCCAGGGAATTACAGACCAGTCAGTCTCACCTCTGTGCCTGGCAAAATCTTGGAGCGGATTCTCCTGGAAGGCATGCTGAGGCACATGAAAACCAACAAGGTGCTTGGTGACAGCCAGCATGGCTTCACTAAGGGGAAATCCTGCCTGACCAATCTGGTGGTCTTTTATGATGGGGCTACGGAACTGATGGACAGGGGTAGAGCAGTTGATGTCATCTACCTGGACTTGTGCAAAGTGTTTGACGCTGTCTCACATGGCATCCTTGTCTCTAAGTTGGAGAGACATCAATTTGATAGGTGGACCACTCGGTGGATAAAGAGCTGGCTGGATGGCTGCACGCAAAGAGTTGTGGTCAATGGCTCGATGTCCAGCTGGAGAACAGTAACGAGTGGTATCCCTCAGGGACTGGTGTTGGGACTGGTCTTGTTCAACATCTTTGTGGGTGACATGGACAGTGGGATTGAGTGCGCCCTCAGCAAGTTTGCCGATGACACCAAGCTGTGTGGTTCGGTTGATAACGCTGGAGGGAAGGAATGCCATCCAGAGGGACCTTGACGCGCTTTGAGGAGGGCTAATGCCAACCTGATGAAGTTTAACCATGCCAAGTGCAAGGTCCTACACCTGGGTCGGAGCAATGCCAGGCACAGTTACAGGTTGGGCGGGAAGGAGATTCAGAGCAGTCATGTGGAGAAGGACTTGGGGGTGTTGGTCAATGAGAAAATGAACATGAGCTGGCTTCAGTATGCACTTGCAGCCCAGAAAGCCAACGGTATCCTGGGCTGCATCAAAAGGAGCGTGACCAGCAGGTCGACGGAGGTGATCCTGCCCCTCTACTCTGCTCTCGTGAGTCCTCACTTGGAGTCTTGTGTGCAGTTCTGGTGTCCTCCTTTTTATGTTAAAAGGACATGGAACTGTTAGAACAAGTGCAGAGGAGGGCCATGAGGATGATCAGGGGACTGGAGCACCTCCCATATGAAGACAGGCTGAGAAAATTGGGGCTGTTCAGCCTGCAGAAGAGAAGGCTGCGTGGAGACCTCCTAGCAGCCTTCCAGTATCTGAAGGGAGCCTATAAGGATGCTGGGAGGGATTCTTCATTAGGGACCGTTGTGAGAGGACAAGGGGTAACAGGTTCAAACTTAAACAGGGGAAGTTTAGATTGGATATGAGGAAGAAATTCTTTACTGTAAGGGTGGTGAGGCACTGGAATGGGTTGCCCAGGGAAGTTGTGAATGCTCCATTGCTGGCGGTGTTCAATGCCAGGTTGGACATAGCCTTGGATGACATGGTTTAGTGTGAGGTGTCCATGCCCATGGGAGGTGGGTTGGAACTAGATGATCTTAAGGTCCTTTCCAGCCCTGACTATTCTATGATCCTATTAGGAAGGTAAGAGCTCTTGGCGGTTAGCAGTATGACTTAGTCTCATTTAAAGTAATAATAAAAAAGAGAGGGGTTGAACATATGTTGAAGCATGTTTAAAAGCTAGCTTTGAAGTTTTCAAACTGTATGTATAATGCTTATGCACTTTGGCCATCTCATGTTGAATTGTATTAGATGAAATTGATAAGTGGAAAGTAATCGTATGGTAAAATGAATTCTCAAGAAGGAACCATGGATACTCAACTTGCTTAAACCATAAAGGGTTAATATATATGGACTAGGCTAAGCTTGGCAGATAATGAATTGAGCTGTCTTTTATACATCCTGTGCTCAGCAATTTAGATAAGAGGAAATGTTTAACTAGGAGTAGAATATTTGCCTGTACAAGCAAGATAGAACAAAGAATCTTGGCCCTGTTGAGAAAACTCAGGTAAACATTGATAAAAGAGGAATAACATGGAACATTGTTCCAGTTTATGTCTGCATGAGCAAGATACAACAAATATGGCCAAATAAGGAAGCTCTACTTGGGGTGAAATAAAGAAAAATACCTAGAAAAGTAACGATGGAGATCATAAAAAACCACCCTCCAACTCAAATAAAAAGACTGCCAGAGCTTTATGATCATGCGTGGCAGATATTCATGAGTTCCAAGGAATGATTTAAATATGCATGACTTTCACAGGAAATGTGGTGAATATGCATGTATTGCTGTCATATACTACTTGCTTTTCAGAATGCCAAGCAGACACGTTTGGTAGAGGGATCCCCCGTGTCTCCAGCACTGCAATAATGAATGCCTGTTTTCTAAGATTTCAACACAAGTCTTGGAGAGTTTTATTTGATAAGTTTTATGGTATCATTTTGGTGACCCAGATGGGACCCTGCTTCTAGACCTCGACAGGTTCTGGGATTGTGGAACCTCCAGCAGGCATTGAGGATTTTCTTGGGGAGAATCCCGATCCCTGGACCTGAGAGCTCGAAGTAAGACCCCTGGTAAGTACAAAAGGCATTTTTTAGACAACCTGATCCACTTAAAACTGCACAATGGTTGAGTATTTCGGGTTTTGTGTAAACTCGTGGGTTAGAGTTCCACTTGATTTGGTAATCAGGGCTTAGAGTCCCCAAAAGAGCAAAGATTCAAGTCCTCCTGGTATTGTGTAGGTTTTGAGTTCCCAAGGTATTATTACTTGGTATTGTTTTGGTGAGTTGTTTTGTTAATTTTGGCTATTTGAATTATTTGTTGAAGTTGGTATGGGTAACAAAAGTTTGAATTCAGGTGGTATTGTAAAGAAGGCACAATTAGGATGTATTTTAAGTCATTGAGGACAAATTATTGGTCCCCCATGAGGGGCTGTGACTCTGGAAAATTTAATCAAATATTGTAATCAGTGGTGGCCTCTATATAAATAGATGATGGAGAGAAATGACCTTTTAGTGGAACATTGGATTACAATACTTTGTTACAATTAATGCTGGTTTTTAAATGAGAGGGAAAGTGGGATGGGACAATGTGTGCAGACACTTTACTAAATCACCCAGTGTGGCAAAAGAAGCGTGGAATTCATTTAGATTCCTCAGATTCCTTAGTGTTGGCATTAGAGAAAGATAAAGAAAAGAGTAAAAATCTCAAAAGGTGGTGTTCAGCTGAGATTCCAACAGCTTAGGACAGAGAAGTTCCAGCAAGCGGAACCAGTAAAAATAGACCTTAACCCAGGATCTGTACTGGAAAAAACTTTACAGGAACTTTCAAGACTAGATTTGATAAATAAATCCTTGGACTTGGATGGTCCAGCCCGTCCTTTTCAGCTGGGAGAACCATTAACAGAAGTGGAAGGGTCCTTTTTAAGTACTACTAACATCTTACACTGCTGTTAATCTTGAAGGAAAAGGACTTTGGTTTCACTACTCCAGCATCAGGAATGCTTCTTCTCAAAGGATAAGCAAACAAATTTGATTTCCACTGAGGAACACCAGAACAACCAAAAGGTGGATAAAGCTGCTAAGATTGAAGTGGCTCAGATGGAACTTAGATTGGCAGCATAAGGGTGAATTATTTTTGGCCCGGTGGGCCCATGACACTTCAGGCCATCAGGGCAGAGATGCAACATACAGATGGGCTTGTGATCGAGGGGTGGACTTAACAATGGACACTGTTGCCCAGGTTGTTCATGACTGTGAAACATGTGCTGCAGTTAAGCAAGCTAAACAGTTAAAGCCTCTTTGCTATGGAGGATGATGGCTGAAGTACAAATACGGGAAGGCCTGGCAGATTGATTATATCACACTCCCACCAACCTGCCAAGGAAAAACGCCATGTGCTCACCATGGTGGAAGCAACCACCGGATGGCTGGAAACATACGCTGTGCCCCACGCCACTGCCCGGAACACGATCCTGGGCCTTGAAAAACAGATTTTGTGGTGACACGGCATCCCAGAGAGAATTGAGTCAGACAATGGGATTCATTTCCGGAACAGCCTTATAGACCCTTGGGCCAAAGAGCATGGCATTGAGTGGGTATATCACATCCCCCTACGATGCACCAGCCTCTGGGAAAATCAAACGGTACAATGGGCTGTTAAAAACTACACTGAGAGCAATGGGTGGTGGGACTTTCGAACATTGGGATACACATTTACGAAAAGCCACCTGGTTGGGATCTGCCAACAGGGTTGGCCCAGCCCAGTCAGAACTTTTACATACCGTAGAAGGGGACAGAGTTCCTGTGGTGCACATGAAGAATTTGCTGGGGAAGACAGTCTGGGTTATTCCCGCTTCAGGCAAAGGCAAACCCACTCATGGGATTGCTTTTGCTCAGGGACCCAGGTATACTTGGTGGGTAATGTGGGAAGATGGGAAAGTCCAATGTGTACCTCAAGGGGATTTGATTTTAGGGGAAAACAGCCAATGCACTCAATTGTATGCTGTTGCCTGGTATGCAGCACTTTCATAGCCCACCAACTAGATATCTTCAGGTCACCAGCGATTTGCCCTGACTTCCCTCTGACCATCGTCCCAACAGAGTGAACTTTGATGAAACCAGAGGAGCTCAGCAGTGACTACATGAGTTCTGAGTGTCATCAGCAGGCAACAATCAAACACTGTACCCTGCCTCTCGTGCTCTGAAAGACCGTTACGAGAGGTGGGGCCCAACATCATGGACCAGATGAACTCAGCAGCTTTATAGGGATTGGTCCATGCACTAAGGAATGATATCTTTTTGTGTGTGTGTGGTTGTATATATGTATATATATGTATAGAGAGAGAGATATGAGACAAGAGTGATGGTATATTGAAAAATGTGGGATATGAGCATGATGTGAATGGTACGGAATTAGGGGTGGATACTATCCTGGGTTCAGCAGTAGCAGTCATTTTTCTCCTTCTTAGTAGCTGGTACAGTGCTGTGTTTTTGACTTTCAGCTTGAGAACAGCGCTGATAACACTGATGGTTTTAGTTGCTGCTCATAATGTTTACTCTGACCAAGGACTTTCTGAGTCTCATGCTCTGCCAAGGAGGAGGGGAAGCTGGGAGGAAGCAGAGACAGGACACCTGACCCAGTCTAGCCAAAGGGGTATTCTGTACCACAGCACATCATGCCCACTATATAAACTGGGGGCAGTTACCCAGAAGGGTTAGATCGCTGCTCAGGTCAGGCTGGGTATCGGTTGGCGGGTGATAAGCAGTTGTATTCTCTTCCCTTTTTATTTCCCTTATCGTTATTATTATTGGTGGCAGCCGCAGTGGTTTGTGTTGTACCTTAGTTACTGGACTGTTCTTATCTCAACCCGTGGGAGTTACGTTCTTTCGATTCTCCTCCCCATCCCTCTGGGAGCAGGGGGCAGGAAGGAGGGGGGAGTGAGCGAACGACTGTGTGGTTCTGAGTTACCGGCTGGGCTTAAACCATGACAGTGACCTACAGTTATATCTGAACCTTTTCATTTTGACTGCTGGTATCATGTATCGTTTAATCTTCAGTTTGTCACTGCTGCTAGGTATAACAAATGTAGGTCAACCTCTGAGAAATCAAAAAGGTCCATGAATCAAAATGTACATTCATCTTGATTCAAGAAACAATGAATACAGCAAACAAATCTGACTGTTGGGTATGTACTCATTTTCCTGAACATTCAAATAAGGGTCTTCCTTTTTGGAATTCCTAATTGGAATTCCTATTGAGGCTAACAAATCTTAGTGCCACCTTTGGGTGACTACTACAATTGAGTATAAAAAGAAATTAAAAGAAAATGAATGGGTAATCGCTACCTTAAATGCAGGAGAACCACTGGAATGTTTTCAACGATGTAGCCCACCTAGAGGTATTGGAAGTGTTGACTGCCTTAACCACACTATGTGGGAAATCATACTAACTCTAATAACACAATAGATACAGGAGAAATGAGCACAGGACTGCCAGTCCCTGGAGGAACCAGATGATACTGGTTGTGTGGTAACAAGGCTAAACAAATTTTGTCATCCAACTGGGAAGGAGCTTTAGTTTCCAATGTAACAGTTTTTAAACAAATAGCACCTTTTGGGTGAGTCATCTGTGTGAGTCCACTAGTGAAGTAATCCACTGGTAGAAAAACAGACCAGATTTCACTCCTTTGCAAGACTTTTATGGGAAATGTAATGAATATGTATGTACTACTGTCACATGATACTTGCTTTTGAGAACGCCAGGCAGACACGTTTGGTGAAGGGATCCCCCATGTCTCCAGCACTACAATAAAGAATGCCTACTTTCTAAGATTTCGGCACAAGCACTGGAGAGTTTTATTTGATGACTTTTATGGTATTGCCATGAAAAATTCTCTATCTCTTGAGCAGGAAGAAGTTTTACGGCTCCTAAAGATACCACATCACAGTATTTGGATATTACACTTTTGTGTACAAAGGAATAGCCAGCAACTGGATTTCTCTGTCTCCCTTGCTTCCTCTCTCCATTATGTTGTAATTGTGTTCCTGCCTAGGCAATAACTGGATCAGAGGAGGGAAAAAAAAAAACAAAAAAACAAAAAAAAAAAAAAAAAACAAAAAAACAAACCAGTGTCTGGCCATTGCTCAGCCTCTTTGTATAACGTTTCAGTGACGTTGATAACTTGCATTTCTTGTCTTGTCTGCTGGCACAGTGACAAGCACGCATGTCTGGTGTTACTCAGACTGTACAAGTGAATGCTGGATAGAGAATATGAAACTGAAGACAGAGCTGAATTGTTTATATACATGCAGGAAGCAGGGAAGGTTTTGTCTGTGCCTGTCTGATGTTTGCCTCTCACCCACCTATTCTAACCATTCAAAGCACTATAAAAAGCACAAAAGAGAATTTCATCTTTGTTTAACTACTTTCAGACTTAGTTTAGTGAACTTCTTACAGCAATCTGTAAAGTTGTTAGTGTGTCTTTGTTTTGTATCTGCAGTAATTTATGGGTTTCCAGGAGGACAGAATCATCAAACCTTCAGTAATGCTTCTAGCTTTTTTAGTGTGCCTTCTCTTCTGAACATCTGCTGCCAACATAGACCCAGAGTACTTCATTCATTCAAATTTGCATTCCAAAACCCAAATGTGAATAGAAAAAGAAAATTAATCTGACATCAGAATTCCTGCTCCTGCAAGACAATTTAAAAAAAAAAAAAAAAAAAAAAGAAAACCAAACAGAATTACAGAACTCGGTAAAAACATATAGTACCTTTCTGTTCTGGTGAACAGCGACAAAAATCAGCTTTTTTACCTGACTATTAAGACTCATCAATCCATTGACAAAAGTGTAATTGAGAATGAGCAAGACGATACTGGTGAGCAAATTGATGAAAGGAGTTCCGTTTTGTTTCTATGTACAGCTTGTAACTTGGAACAACACTTTTCCTATTTGTACACAGATGCCAGTTCTTCAGTGCCAAGAATGTTCCTTTCACACACTATAAAGTTCTAGCAACAGAGCGACTTCTTCTGGCAAGGACTTTGCATGTGCTTGAGAGTTAAAATAAATCTTTCTATTCCTTTTCTGCCTCATCTCCTCCCCCACATGCTTTTATTCCTTGACCTTCAGCTGCTGTAAACTAATTTTCAGGAGCACAGTTTGACCTAATTGCTTAGCAGAGTATGATGATGGAGAAATCCCATATATTGTCTGCTAACGCTGTGGTCATAACTTCTTTAAAGTCCTGTGCTCCTTTGAAAGAAGACCGTACTGATGGGAGGGAGGGCTGTGTTCTGGCACTGTCTCTGGAGGATTTAGCAGCTGCAAGATCTCTCCTTTCTTTATCTGTCATTGAAATACCATTGTCAGTGGCACCTTTTCTTTCTGAAAAATCACTGTCCTCTTGCTGCATGGCATTTACGAAAGAGACAGACACTCTTTACTCTGTCTGACTGAATTGTGAATCCGTACTTTCCCTAGATGAAAAATACTCTAGTGGGAGGTGTTCCTGCCTATGGCAAGGGGTTGGAACTAGATGATCTTTAAGGTGGCTTCCAACCCAAACCATTCTGTGTGTTTCTCAGTAGGCTTATAGGCGGGCATAGTGTAAATTTGAAACGCTCTGATGATTTCGAAACAAGGTAAATAATAAGAGACCGGAAGACAAAGTAAAGCAGGATGTGCAAATGATAGCTCATTGTTCTGAAAACCTTCAAAGCAGAGCAGCCACCAAACATGGTGGGAAGGGAGAGAGCATGACAGGCTTTTGTCAGCATGCTGACATCCAGGGAGCCTGTAGTGTCTTCCTTACCGGCACCTCATTGCAAACCTTCATCTTTCTTTTCAGTACTGATGGTACTTCCTTTCTAGCTCATCAGGGCTATCTCTAAAAAAATCCCTGAAGCTGTAGGTTGCCGCAGACCGAATCCTCCATCTGTTGAAGCCTGTGTTTCCTGCTGTTATTCGTTGCAGTGATGAATGTGGGGCTACACGCTGAAAGCTCTCCTAACACGCTTCTGGTTTAAGCTGTGCATAGTGGTAACGTAAATGAGAGTCAAGCGAAGAAATGTTTTCTCTGGCTCCTTTGTGAAGCAGATGGAAATTATTTCTGAGTTCTTTGTATGTGTGTATCTGTAGTAAAACAAGTCCCAAATTCAGTGAGGATGGGGGAGTTTTTCTAGCTTATGGAGTAGTGTAGTGACAGGAAAATCCACTTGCGAATAAAATCATCAGTGTCAAATGTGAAGTTTTTAAGGATTATTGAAGTTAATGGTGTGCAAAGTATGGTGCAAGGTAGAATATCAGTATTTCCTAGCTGCTGTTGGATTCATTAGTTAAATATGAGCTATCAAGTTTTGTCTTCTGCTGCAAGACTGATTGTGTCTCTGTAGGAGACTTCTCCTTCACTGTGCAACTCCTGCTGAATTCAAAGCTTATCTGTTGTAGCACTTTATATTGCTGTCATCATGGCTGCGTTTTGAGGAGAAAAAGCAGGCTGAGGTGGGAGAGCTCTTCTGACTGTTACTTTCAGTTGAAAATAAGAATACAAGTGACTTGTTTTCCCCTATCTTCCAGCAGTAGTTATCCCATTTTTCTGTATTTTTTTTAACTGCTTTTAAAAAAAATGCGAAGGTGACTGCCATTTCAAATCTCACATGCCATGTGCTGTCAAGGGGGTCTTTTCAAATTAATATTATTCTTTTTATGCAATTCTATTGGTCTCTATACTGTAGAGATTTAAGACCCAAGGTCCTTGAGCTTGACTTTAAGCCCCCCTGTAGTAGGTCTCTTGGAGGTAACGAGGTAAAAGCACTTGAGTATATTTGTAAAGGAGCTTACTCACTCTTTTCTTAGAAACAAGGGTGAAGGGGAAGAGGAAAAAGGCTTTATGTGCTTGCTTTATGGGGACATACAGGATGTATGGTATTTGGGTTTCTGTGCTCGTTTTTTCTTCCATTTTTACCCCATAAAATCGTATTGTAGTTGGATATTTTGAGAGGTCCTGTGCTTAGTCAGCTGCATAAAATCGCTTAATGATGAAGCTCTGTTCCCTCACCCAATTCTCTTGCTCATTTTGGGAAAGTATGAATTTTTAAAAGCCTTCTAAGCTGTCTCATTTGAACACAGCTTTTTTATATCTACTAAGTAATGTTATCTTTAGTAGTGTTTATGTGCTGGTGGTTTTTCATATGTTCTCAAGAATTAGTAACTCTGCTGACATAGAGAAAAAGAGATATCTTACAGAAACAGTTTCTCAGCTACAGTTAGACCCAAAACACTGGAAAAAGCAAGGTAATGTAATGTGATACTTCTTGAACTGAGAATTTAATCCATCCATCCTTTATGGAAGGGAATGATGGATATGGTTGAAAGTGGTTATAAAATGTACATGCTTGTGTTTGGATGACAGATACCTGCATGGAGGAAGTAGGTAATGGACATTTATTAGATGCACCATGTGGCCTTTTGCTGGAGTGAGAGCAGGTTTGCTCTATTTCTACAATAGACACATGTAATGCATGTGTCCTTGTGCAGTGTGGAACAGGGCACTTACTCTTAACAAAAGTGAAGCAGACCTCCAAGTCTTGGGTGCTGACTGGAGTCCTGCTTCTTACCTTACCTTTTCAGTAGCTTCCCCAAGTCTCAAGATTGCACCGGGAGGGGGTGGCTAATCTTTGTAAAGCTCAAATCAGGTTGTTAAGTGTGTTTGACAGCTTGTTTGTATGTGTAGCTTTGTTTAAATCAATTGTTTTCAACCCTTTCTCCTCTCTTTCTTCCTCTTTGTATCAAGGTTCAGATATTTCTATATGCCATCAGAAAAAACACATCATTGCATTCTGGTTTGTCTTGGGTGTTATCTTTGTTTACATTTGCTTTTTGTCCTTTGCACTTTGCCAGCTATTTAATCTCAACATGACACTCTCTTCCTGATGCTTGTTGCATTTGTTCCTTTATCTCTGGCTGTCAAAATTCACCACACTATTCTTAATCACTTAATAAACACCAGAAAAATTAATAAATCCCAGAAATCGGGATTTTTCAGGATGTTTGTAAGTCAAGAAAGTGTGGAAATGTCTTCAGTTTTAGTCTGGGGATATCTTCTTCATCTGTGATGTGCTATTAGCCTATCATGCCCATCATCCTGATTGTATCATTTGCTTCAGAAGGTTTTCTTGTGTGGTAATGAGCTCACCTTGATACATGGTGAGTTCGCATTGGCTTATTAGGGGGACAGAAGGATAATGCGGTCATAGCTGGTTTAACCAAAAGTGATTGAGATACTGTTACTTCAGCTTAAAAACGGTGAAGTTGGGATCACTAGTATCAGAACACATCACACAGTGAATTCTTGGCATCCATCCTAATTAACACTGCTAATTATTAATATGTATCTTGCTTATGTATATTTAACTGGTGAAAAGTTTTAATTTCTCTGTAGTCATTTAGAATTTTTAGTCTGAAAACTTTAACTGTGTTTTTTACATAGGGTGGGAAGATGTTGAGAAAAGAATTAATGTAAACATCTGACAGTTTTTTACCTTTCAAGTGCATTTGAGAGGCCTCTAACAGTCAATTTACTGCCTCTTCCTCGCCATTTGCAGTAGCTACTTTGCCTTGAAGCTGTTTTTTTAGATATTTAGGTGCCCTGGGTTCAGCTGTAACAGCTATTTTTCTCCTTCTTTGTAGCTGGTATGGTGTTGTGTTTCAGATTTAGCCTGAGAACAATGCTGATAACACCAATGTTTTCAGTTGCTGCTAAGTAATGCTTACCTCGATCAAGGACTTTCTGAGTCTCATGCTCTGCCGGGGAGGAGGGGAAGTGGGGAGGAAGCAGAGACGGGGCACATGACCCAGACTAACCAAAGGGGTATTCCATACCACAGCATGTCATGTCTAGTATATAAACTGGGAGGAGTCACCCGGAAGGCCCATATTGCTGCTCAGGTCGGGCTGGGTATTGGTTGGCAGGTGGTGAGCAGTTGTATTGTGTATCACTTGTGCTTATTGGGTTTTTTTCCTTTCTCTTTTTAGTTTTATATTCTCTTTCCTTGTTATTTCCCTTATCATTATTATTATTGGTGGTAGCAGTAGTGGTTTTGTGTTATACCTTAGTTACAGGACTGTTCTTTTCTCAGCCCATGGGATTTACATTCTTTCAATTCTACTCCCCATCTCTCCAGGACCTGGAGGGGGAAGAAGGGAGGGAGTAAGTGAGCGGCTGCGTGGTTCTGAGTTATTGACTGGGCTTAAACCATGACATTAAGATATGCAGTCTTTTGCATTTTATGTTAGTGGAGGTTATGCTGAACCTGAATGGAGAACTGTTCAGGAGATAGGGCTATAAATGTGGCCTTTTCACCTGCTTATAGTGACTGGTGGAATTGATCGCTTTTTCCTTTGGAGACATCAAAGCTAGTTGTGCATACAACTTCACTGTTGTCTGTACAGAGTTTCCTGCTGAAATTCTCAGGAGTCAAAGTGTACACCAGCACTTTCCTGGGATAAGAAAACTGTGTAGTAAAGGATTATCTTTATATCATGCATTTCTATTGGGTTTTAGATTACAGGGACAGCTGTGGGTTTTGACCATATTTCTCACTTGAAGTGGCCTCTACAACCATTGCAAGATGGCCTTTTGATTGTTTTTGTGTTAACTTTGCATGTAATATAGATGGCTTGGTGCTACTGCTGGAAATATTCAATTCTGTCCTCTCAACTTCATAATTTGGGGATGAAATCCTCTACCAGGAAAATTTTCTGTCCTTTTCTGCTTTTTTCTGCCTGTATTAATTCAAAACGGCTTATATTTCATTTTTGGTAATCCATCTCTGTAACTGCCATATATAAAAATCAAATTGGATATTTCCAGAATAGCATTCCAAATGTAGGGAACTAGCTATAAATTATTTCAGTTTTGTTTCTAAACCTGACAGTAACTGGTTTTCTGTAGTTGGAAGAAGCTGAGCACTGTGGAAAGATGCTGAAGCTTTGGACTAAACCCTGTGTAAATCCTAGTAAATCTCTGCTTAGACACATCATATTGCAAGTAACCTCAGCTTTGCCTTCGGTGGAGCATCTTAAAGGAACTGGAATTCAAAAAAATTATGCTGAATAACTACTAGATGCTGAGAAGAAAAAAAAAAAAAGCTTCCTATATGCCACCTCCAGAATTTATTTATTTCCTCTGACTTCTCTGGCTGATGTTAACAATTGAGATATGGCTGGCCAAACAGAAGACTTGTGTGAGAGGTTTTGATTTTCTACTCCATCAGTTTTAATTCGTGGTAGGAAAACCCCACACACAACAACCTTTCTTGTTCAAAAAAGTAGCGTAAAGGAGGTATAAAATAAGCTGATAAATTCCATTTCTGGCCTGCCTGCTTTCCTAAGGTCTTTCCCACCTCTTTTACAATACTGTCTTTCCAAATCTGGTTGCAGGACACAGGGCAGTGTTGGCTCATTTCAGGAATTTCAGCTGATTGCCGTTTTATCCTAGGACATACGGTAGCACTTTCTTCCATGACTTGTGTGAACACTGTTTTTTAATTACCTTTTAAAGTGGAACATTGAGCATTAATGCTAGAAGAAAATCTTGATTTTGTGAGAAGAGTTGGGGAAGAAACATGACAACAAGGGCAGGTAGGTGGGCATGCAGGAGGGTAGGTACCATGTACACATTTTTGAAACAGATTCACTTCTAGACAGAGGAGGAACATATTAGAGACCCTTTCTGTGGCACACTATATGCTGCAGAATTGCCACTGTGCTAGCAATCCAGCCCAACAAATGCGTGTGAAGTATATGATTTTAATATGGAAATCAGTTAAACTGAATTTTGGAAAAATACTTTTTTCTCATACTATGGAAGACTGAGTGGGGAAAATTATAAATTGATAATAAATTACATAAACAAGTCCCCTTTTGTTCTTTATAGCGCTGCTTTTAAATTAATTTTATGTGCTGACCTGATTTACTTAACATGTTTATTTAATGTGTGGCTTTAAATTTGGAGTAGAGCTTTAGAATTGCAAAAAGCTGCTGTCTTCACTGGTTTGATTTTTAGAGCTTCAGTATTGACCTTTTTTGTGCTACTATGGTGGTGATGACTAAATTTTATTCCTTCCACTAATTATGTGGCATATGTGGAAAAGAGTTTCAGCATCACAGCATGAAAAATCATGTGAGGCCAGAAAAAGAATGACTGTTTCTTGGTGGCAGTTTAGTTCCTCGTGTTTGTAGGTCTTCTGTACCATCTTTGAAAGAGAGCAGTGTTCCTTGACCTCAAGTACCCCCTGTACTTGTGGTTGTGAGAAAGCTGTGTTTGTGCTCAGGTAATGCTACCAGTACCATCTACAGCCTTCTCTGCAGAAAACATGTTATCTTTCATGTGGGTGCCACTTCAAGCCACCCTGTCATCTACCTTCATCTTACTATCGCATTCTCATCTCTGTTCTTTTAGCACTGTGTTGAGATGGTAGTCTGGTAGAAGTTGCAGCTGCGTGGTAACTTCTTTTTCCCGTGCAACCGCTACTGAGTTACAGCTTCCAAAAAGACATGGCTTTTTGAAGAACCTTTGTTGGGAGGAGTTTGTACTCACTGTGAAGACAGTTTCTGTCTGCATGGCTGCAAGGCTGCTTGCAGCAGTGCGTGTACTTACCCTGTTCACTAGCGAGTGGAAGCCTGAACCCAAACACCTATCAAGATTTCAGTTTTATCAAATGTTCTTTTGAGACAAAGATTGAGATAAATTTTATCTGATGCTGGAGTGGGATTTTGTTATTTCCATACTTTAAGAAAGCTTTCAAGAAGAGCAATAAATATCTTAAGTTGTGCCTAGTGAGTACATCGAGAATGACAGTGAATTTCAGCCTGTGAGATGTTATAAAAGAGCTAAGGCTCATGGCTGTGTCTGACTCTTCTGGTGTGATTGTACAGTTTCAGATGGGAAGGTGTTTGGGGATTCCCCATTCTATTTGACAGATTTCCATGTCAAGCCTACAAGTTGAATTTTGATTGCCAACCCTGCTGCAGTTACCATGCACTGTGGCAGCTGAGCTCTGCTCTCTGTCTCTGTCACCACCAACACACTATCACTTCAGAGTTGTTTCTGGCAGCTACACAGTCTTATGGTTACATTTGGAGTAACACCTGTGCAAACTCATTAATTGTGAGAAAAAATTCTCTGATGTCACTCTTGGAAATGGGAAGGGAGCATTTGTTGATGTAGTGCTTTTCCACTTCTGGCAATCCCCTGCCTTCTCCTCCCCATCCCTCTGTCTGCCATTCCCAACCTGTCTTCCTTCCGGCACATTGTCTGCGTTCAGCCCTGACAAATCTGTGATGCCAGAGCAGCTCTCACAGTGAATGTGAGAAGCACCTGGCCTGTGAGAGAAGGGGGACTTTGACACACAGCTGTTTCTCTGCAGATGCAAATTCAGGTGTGAGCAGCCAGAATAGTTTAAGAAACACGGTGAGGTAGAGGGAGAGCAAGACTGATTTGAAATTGAGAGGTTTGCATACTGAGTGACGGAGAAGCAGAAACAGTGGTGTTGAGGGAGGTTAGTGAGACCTCATGGGTAGCGGCGGAGCCATTCTGTAAACACTGGGCTGCGTCCCAGGTTCATGGAGCTGCATTCAAGGGCTGACCTCCTAAGGAGGACTCTCTGCTGCTTTCTCTGGCCAGGCGTGAGACATATACAGGAGGTGAAACAAGAAAATGCTGCTTGCCATACTCTGCCTCTGTCAGCACAGACTTTCTTACCAAGTACAGTAAGTCCTTCTTAGAAGAACTCTTCCCTAGAATGAAAAAGGACAATTTAAATTTGTTGTTCTTAGACAAGCTATTCTGCAAGGTCAGTTGTGGCAAATGCACTGCCACACTTATCTCTTGCTCACTTGTAGTTCCTCATTGATGTTTCCCCATGTAAAGAGCTGAGAGAAACCCCCCATCAGAGTGCTCGCTCTTTGTCTGCCCTTTTAACATGAAAAGGAACAAAATGAAGCATGACACTTGGGGGAGAGCACATTGTGCTGGCCTCCCTGAGACAATTTGTGTTGAGCTGAAAAGCTGGTGGCTTGTGGTTGGAAAGGCAGGCTGCTTACCGTTTCACTGGTGCGGGGTGGGGGGGAGGCATGCAGAGAGCTGTCCAGAGGCACGTGGTCATCCGAGGTAAGGGGGCTTGTTACAGATCTGTGCTTCTGTGAAAGAAACAATAACATTCCCTGCTCAGAGAAACTTTGCTCCAGGTAATGTTTCAGTAGGTGCAACTCCTACAAATGAATGCTGCTTTCTGACAGAAAAAGGAAAGAAATGAGTAAATGGAATTTATGTTCTTGGGGCCAAAATAAAGTGCCCCTGTGAGCTGGATCCGTTGCAAAGATGGCAGTAAAACGAAGTTACAGCTTTGCTTGTGTTGCTGGAGATTTAGTCATTTCTGTCTTTCTTGGTGAATACACCTTTGTCAAGAAGGCACTAGCTACAGAAAAGTTCCTAGAATTAGTGCAGTTTAATATTTAAAGTCTTTACTTGAAAAGTCTGTATCTAAAAAATCAAAGCTCAAACTAGGCTGCAGCTTGTGAAAAAATTGTGAAATACCTCAGGATTGTCTGACATTTATTTCTGTGTGCAAAAATACACAGTGTCTAGAACAAGTGCATCTTCCATCAGGCAGCCTGTCACTTGTAGGCTTTTCTTTTTTTTTTTTTTTTATTAGAATACCATGCAGTAAAGAAAGATCTGACTGAAACTGCCCAAAGAGAGCTTTGATGCAGAGTTAAATTAATCAAAAACCCTGCCATGGTTTAAGCGCAGCTGGCACCCAAGAACCACAGAGTCGTTCGCTCACTTCCTCCCCCCTCTCCCTGGGGAGATGGGGAGGAGAATCAAAAGAATGTAACTCGCACGGGTTGAGATAAGAACAGTCCAATAACTAAGGTATAACACAAACCACTACTGTTACCACCAATAATAATAATAATAAGGGAAATAAAAAGGGAAGAGAATACAGCTGCTCACCACCCACCAACCGATACCCAGCCTGACCTGAGCAGTGATCTAACCCTTCCGGGTAACTGCCCCCAGTTTATATAGTGGGCATGACGTGCTGTGGTATGGAACACCCCTTTGGTCAGTTTGGGTCAGGTGTCCTGTCTGCTTCCTCCCAGCTTCTCCTCCTCCCTGGCAGAGCATGAGACTCAGAAAGTCCTTGGTCAGAGTAAACATTACTGAGCAGCAACTGAAACCATCAGTGTTATCAGTGCTGTTCCCAGGCTGAAAGGCAAAAACACAGCACTGCACCCAGCTACTAAGAAAGAGAAAATGACTGCTACTGCTGGACCCAGAACAAACCCTTTGTATCATTCAGGCATGCCAAGAATACTCCTCTCTAAGCTTCTGATATCTATTACATAAAGAGTTAATAGGAAGTGAATTTCTTATGTTATTTTTGAGGAATTCATGAAAGCCAAAGGGGTACATAAAGATACCTCTCAAAGGATGGAGGGGGAAGTGATATGCAGAGAAGGCTTATTGGAAATACTGAAATGGCACTGGGTGACTGGTTCTGCTTTTTTCCAGGGCCTTGCTTATCTTCAGCTGAGATGAAGAAGGTCCTGAGTAGAGGCAAAACAAGGGAACTGAATGTAGGGAGTATACTGCTGGTGCTAGTAATGAGGAAGAAGCACAAATCCCTTGTTCATTTGTACCTCTAGGGCAGAGCGTGGCTGAGGGATTGACTCAAATAGTGCTCACTGCAGGGGTACTACTGTCTTGGTTGCCAGCTCTAACTGGGGAATACCAGCTTTCTGCAAGAACAGTCTTAATAAAGCTGTGTTTATGAAGGCATTTGTGAATTCAAAAATTGTTGCTTTATTTTGGATCTGTGTTGAGACACCCTTCATCCCCTAAGCAAGTGTCCCCAAATTATCCCAGTTGTTCTATCTCTGGTGTAGTATTGCATATCCATAATATGTAAAGCAAGAGGGTGAAGGGGGAAAGGCCAGGTTGTGTGTTACAATCTCCGATTCTTCAGTGCAGAAGTCTACAGAAGTGGCCTTCGGTTAAGACCATCATTCCATCATTTCTAAATGTTTCCTGTAGTTTGTGCACTCCATTACTCTCAGCCCTTGTAACAGACAGATAGGTTTTCAACTGCAGCTTGCAGTGACTGCTATGTGGATGTCCCTGTGACTTCATCTTTATTCCGATGTCTTAACTCTTCATCTGTTTTACAAGGAGCTGCAGTGCTGAAAGCTGGAATTGATGTGTGCAAGTCTTTTGGAGACTGGATGAATTACTGTAGAAAGTGAAACTTTTCTGATGCGGTGGTAGCGATTATAAATACACAACTATTTTGAATGACAAATCTCCTGGCATCCTGTTAGTCAAAACCAAACTTAGAAAAAAGCTCTCTCTTTTGGCACAGGAGCTGGATTTTAGGAAACAACTCTTTTTAGTAATGCTGATATGGACTTGCAACCAGGTTATTTGTTGTTGTGGTTTTTTTCTTTCATCTTTTTTGTTTTTATTTGTTCTTAATGTTGATATTCATGGAACATATTGTTTGTAATGATGAAAGTATTTGCATTGCTACAACAGTGACTGGCTGCGTGGTTCTGGGTTGCCAGCTGGGCTTAAACCGTGACAAGTGTCCAACCTTTTGTTCAGTGTAATAGTTTTCATAGCTTTCTTGAAGTTTATCAAATTATGCCTGTGGACTTCTGACCACTTCACAGTACTGACTGTAAGCAATCAAGGTATCGTTAGGGTAAAGCTTACAGAAGAGAGTTACTGGGCACAACATGAACTTGCTGAAGTGCATCCAGAGTAGAGAAGACATTCTGTGCCCCAGTAGATCATGGGGAGACAGCTGCTGCTTCGGACAGATGGCTGCCTGCGCACATGCCGCGTTGCACAGTCCTGCTGTGCATAAGCAGGTTGCTTTCTCTAGCAATGCAGAAGATTAACCTTTCATCCCAAGTACAACTTGGAGAGAAAATGAGGCATCACTTGCTGCTTAAGGAACATAGCCCCTAAAATGTTGCATTAATATTTATGAAAGTCTGAATCCCAGATCATGGGATTTAGGTAATTTCTGGATGTTGCAGCGTGCTGCTGTCTCTAGAGATCCTTTTGTTCAAATTACCTTACGTCTGGATCGCTACATCTTCCCTAATCATAGAATCATAGAATAGTTAGGGTTGGAAAGGACCTCAAGATCATCGAGTTCCAACCCCCCTGCCATGGGCAGGGACACCTCCCCCTAAACCATGTCACCCAAGGCTATGTCCAACCCCATCTTGAACGCCGCCAGGGATGAAGCATTCACAACTTCCTTGGGCAACGCATTCCAGGGCCTCACCACCCTTACAGTAAACAATTTCTTCCTCATATCCAATCTAAACTTCCCCTGTTTAAGTTTAAACCCATTACCCCTTGTCCTCTCACCACAGTCCCTAATGAAGAGTCCCTCCCCAGCATCCCTATAGGCCCCCTTCAGGTATTGGAAGGCTGCTAGGAGGTCTCCACGCAGCCTTCTCTTCTCCAGGCTGAACAGCCCCAACTTTCTCAGCCTATCTTCATACGAGAGGTGTTCCAGTGCCCTGATCATCCTCGTGGCCCTCCTCTGCACTTGTTCTAACAGTTCCATGTCCTTTATCTTTCTTTAGGGACAGTAATTTTTATACCTACAGTAAAATACAGATTTAGAGCATTTAGAAAAACAAAATTTTTAACAATAAGCTGGGTTATATAAGGTATAAAGGTAAATAGGATGACATCTAGAAATCACTTATCCATTTCTCTGCTTCAGAAGAGCAGTTCAACTGCCTGTAAGCATACAAAACCTGGTATTGGCTGTATAGCAGCATAGCACTGAAACATGAAGCTTTTAATACTCTTTCTTTGGACAGAGCCTTGGGTGGCATGGTTTAGTGGGAGGTATCCCTGCCCATGGGAGGGGGGTTAGAACTAAATGATCTTAAGGTCCTTTCCAACACTAACTGTTCTGTGATTCTGTATACATATTGCTGGCTTTTTCATAATGAGTCAAAGTGAGTACTTATAGACGGAAAGCATGTTAAAAATTGTGCAAGGAAAATAAAGTGGGTTTTGAGAGGAAGTGGACACCATTAATAATCTGGAATGCAAATGGATGCATTCCCAAAGGGGGGTGGTGGTGCTGGTATTTTCAGACAATTCAAGAGAGCCAGCAGATCAATAAAATCATGCTGGGCTTGTTTCTTCTGTTAATTTGATGCAAGCCTTTTAATTTTAGTGATCTACTGTTATTTCTCATTTTCAGGTTCTGAAAGAGTTAGCCAATCAGCAATCCAAAGCCTTGATGTTTTTCTCTCTTCTCAAATTCCATCTGGAAGTCTAACTGGAAACCTCATTCTTGTTCCACAAGGAGCACCCATGTGAATAAAATGCACGCTTAACCTGAGACCGTGTAATTATTCAGCAGTCGTGCTCCAAATTTGCCATCTCTCTAGTGCTGCACAATAGCACTTCAGAATCTGACCAAAGGAAGAGAACACTGTGTTTTTAGTGAAGGGAGCAAAGTGACTGGGTTTGGCTGTGGTTTTCACCCATGACTTCCACAACTACACTGTGATCAGTGTTATAGAATGGAATCTTAAAATTAAATACTTGCATGTTAAACAAAACCAATACTGAAGTAACAAAGAGCAGTGATTTTCAGTTCAGCATGTTGAGACATTTTTATGTTTCAGTGTAAAAAATGCATAGATTGAGTTGCTAGGTCATGAGCTCTGTTTTCCCTGGAAGGAAGGGGCTTGGAGAGTTACGTGTTATATTAGAAAGTGATAAAGATTTGGGTAGAAATAGTTAAATGAACAAAAATCTTGTCACTCTTCTCTCTCCTCTCCCTCCAGCTATTGAATCCGTGCTATGCACTGAGACTGGAAAGCATACGAATGCCCCAATCCTTTCTGTCTTTGGAGTTACTTTCAAGAAATATGTAGTTGCTGTAAGTTGGAGCCATTTGCAGTAAGCTGTTAATCAGGCAGTACTTAAAAGTGACTGGCCTGAGCCTAAAAGCAAATAGATTGGTCCAAGAATTTCTTGCTGAAATACCATTCCCTAATGGGCTGGAGGGGAGAGTGCAGGCTCACAGAGTGTAGATGCTTCCTATATTGATGCTGGTTATGCAGCAGGATTTGCAGATTAATCCTTTTGCCAATGCTGCAGATTGATGGGTAACCACATGATGTGCCATCTGCCACTTAGCTCTTAAGTTAAATTTAGATGTTGTACACATTTTTTTAAGTTGTTCCTTAAAACAGTTGTAACAGAAGTGTTATTCAGCTATCTAAATGAGAGTAACTTTGAAAAGAGTAGATTTGTGGGGTATTTTTAACTTAAAATATATATAAGCTTTAAATTATTAATGCACAGTTTACTGTTATTTCTTTGTTTAGATTGTAGTAAGGAATTTGGTTTTGAACATGCAGAGACTCCACCCATTTCTTACATCCATACTTGAGACCTTAACAGGTTCTGACTGTTTCTCTCTGATAATAAATAAGCTCTACTGAGCATTACAGGTGCTCAGGGAAGTGTGAATGCATGTTTGGGGTGCAGCACTGTTTAATTCAGAAAGGAAGTGTAATTGCCAGGATTGGTTGTTCTTTCCCACCCAATCCTCCTGTCCCCAGAGTATGTTTCTTTGGTGTGCTCTGCCATTTTATTGTAAAGGTAAGCTAGGCATACTGGACGCAAATCAGCTATTGCGTTCAGGACGTAGTATATGCAACAAGAGAGTGATTTGCAGAAGGGACGATTTGCAGAAGGGACGATTTGCAGAAGGGACGATTTGCAGAAGGGACGATTTGCAGAAGGGACGATTTGCAGAAGGAGTGATTTGCAGAAAAGAGTGATTTGAAGAAGTCTCTCCTAGGAGAGTCTGCGGGAGGGACTGAGTACCTGGAGTCAGGTGAATGTGTAAGGACAGGGATGAGCAATAAAGAAGAGAACGGAGTTTGGAGGAGTGAGGAGGAATTTGTAATTTTTTGAAGTTTTAGACAACCTGGCTTAAATACCTAGATCTAGTGAGATAGAAGAGAGGTGGACTTCAAAGTGCTGAGGTCGGAGGCGAAGGCAGAGATCATAAAAATATGGAATTAAGAGGGTTTAGCAAGGAAAATAAATGCAGAAGGCTGGCAGTTCTGAAAATAATTAAATGAGATCTTTCAATTACATTAAAAGAGCATAGTGAATGGGTTGGAGAGGGTTGAAGATGGTAAACACCAGAGATAAACAGCCTATGAAACTATGCAGCTTAATCAAAAATTAGTGTTTTAAAAAAGCCAATAGGTAAACAAGTGGTGTTTCATTTGTTCTGTAAAACTTTCACCAAGAAAGAAGAACAATGCAGCAAAATGAGTGGTGCACATTGCATAGTGTCTCATCATGTTGCTGTAGTGGGACACCTGGTGACAGCAAGCCTCGTTTATCACTTGTTGTAACCAGGAAATCAATTCATGATTGAGGTAGAAGAAAGGAAAGGAGGGTGTGTAGTAGGAGGTGCCCTCTTAAATCTTGGACTTGATGGTTTTGTTGCCCCTGCCATTATTTCTAATCAGGAGGTGGAGTAAACTCATGGGATGGTTGCAGCTGTATGTTGAAAGCAATAGAACATTTTATTCAAAGGTCTTCAAATGGAAAGCAGACGCATTATTACATTTAACAGATGGAAGCTATTTCCAGCAATTTTCAAGTGCTTCCCAAAATGATTCTATTGTATCTGTGCTGAAAAGAGAAACAGTGTGAAGACTTCTGTGTGAATGCTTAAATCTTCTAAAGTATCCATCAAGATTAAGATTGCACATTCACATAACGTTTTGTGTGAGGTTGCTCTGTGTCTTATCTGTGCCGTAATTGTTTCATGTGTGGGGCTGTTTGGGGTTTTTTCTTCCACTTATTTTGTGCCTGAATTGTATAAATCCATCTTTTGGATATGAAAAAAAGAAAATTGTAAGGGTTTTTTTAAATGCTTTAAGAAATCTGAAGATCACCTGGGAAACCAGAACTGAAATTCATTTTATAGTTATCTAAATTGAGGGAAATTGAGTTATAGGTTTTTTTTCTTTCCCTTAAAGATGAAAAAGCAATAAAAATTAATTGAAGGCTGATGTAGTCTATAGAAACATACGGGTTGGGCAGCTTCAGAAATAAAGCTTAAGGACTGTGCATAGGCTTTACAATGCCTCTTTCTTGCAAAGCATTTTCTACTGAGCAGGCAACTTTTGAAGGACTTACTGAAATCTCTGTTGCACTATTGAGTTGTAGCCTGCCAATTTGAGCTTACAGATGTTAACTCATGCTTAAAGTCTTGGGTAAGCTTCGTTGTTCAATATTTTTAAATAATGATGAAATGCACTGGTAAGCCTTGACAGTGTCTCACAATTACATGCTTTGTGTGGCAGTTCAGTTTAGATAATAAATAATTGTTGAAGTATTCTGTATACAAAAGGCTGACTTGGTTTGTAGAGAGCTTTCCATTCTTCACTATAACTCCTGTATTATTCTTTCTCGTTATTTTCAACTAAGACCAGTGGTATCTGTAGAGACAAATTCATGTTCAGTGCAGATAAAGTCTTCAGAGGCGATGTTCTTCATGTGATTTGTTTATATTAAATTTGTTATACATGTTTCTGTTCTAATGCTTGCTTATAATTTAATATGTTCTTGAGCAGCATTTATTTTTTCCTGTACTTGTAATGTGTGATGTATTTTGACTCAAGTACTTAACCTAAGCATCCCTTTGAAGTGGTGAAGTAAACCACAGCTCTGTCACATCTAATTAAATATCAAGAGGTAGACTACATAAGGAAAATGGCCTCTTGTTTCAAACAGAACTGATGTTGCTGTCTTTTTAAAGTCTTTTCATGTTGAAGCACACAATAAAGCACCTCTCACTTTGCTTTTCGTAATTTCTTCCACTCTTTTCCCTGCTCTTGATTGTCAAGACTTGGTAATGGCACAGAGCAGTTAAATTTGCAACTTCATGGGGAGAGATCATGTTACCAGTGAAAACACATTTTGCCCGCTGAAATCGTGTTGAGTTTAGAGCCCTGTCGTGGAACAAAGCCTTCCTTAAAGGAAAAAATGTGAAGGCACTCTCCTGGGGTAAAAGAGAGGACTGCGCTCTCATTTGGTTACATAGCAGCCATACTTGGCCGGGGCTGTGCATTAGCCTTCAGGCAAAGTACATCAGCAGGATACAAATGTTGCAAGCTTTTTGACTCTCTTAATTTCTTTTCAGGGCTCCTAGGCTACTAATTAAAGCCCTTTTCAAGGACAGTAACTTAGTTACCACTTACAAAGATAGAATATATCAAATATCTACCTGCTAGCTCCACAGCATAGTGTGTATAAAACAAACTATAAACAAAATATCCTGTGGTCATATTTTGTTTTGTGTCCTGTTCCTACAGTGCTCTAGTCATGATTGTAGAGAGATGCTGAAATATTTAGGTACACGGAGAGTGGGTGAAAGTATTTACATGTACTGCGTGTAAATGGAGGGCGGGAAGAGCTGGGTTTTAATTTTTTTTAAACTTATTATTTGTTCCACTTCACAAATAAAGCCTAATCATGAGATTACATTTTTTCTAAACTTCTCATTTCTGAATGTGAGCAGTTATTCAGTCATCTGCAGTAGAAGTTAGCTGTCAAATTGCTGATACATAGGATCCACTTTCCATCATCTTGGTGTGATGGTTTTGTGGGTGCTTTTCAGCTCAGTAAATGTATGCACACTCTAACAGTTTAATTTATTTGACATTAACTGTGCTGGAAAAACTTTATCACAGTTCTCTGAATTTAAAAAATTCTCTGACCTTAAAAAGCATAATGGTAGCTTTTAAAATAACCAAACCACAAAAATATAAGGCACAAGCGTTAAAATGCTGGGGAAAAGAACAGCTTGGTCAAATGCCCTATGTTTGCTATTCTTTGCTTTCTGGTCTGCTGGCCAGAAATAGCCCCTTTCCTTTAGTTGAGGGTGTTGAGAAAGTGGTGGGTGGGTGTGTACTGGTGTGCTGTTTCACTTTCAACACATGGGTACAATACACTGAAAGTGTTCCCAACCTAGCCCTCTTTCTTTATCCCCTTGTCGTGGTTTAAGCTATAAACTCACACAGCCGCTCTGTCACTCACTCCCCACTCTTTCTTCCCTCCGCTCCTGGAGGGTTGGGAAGGAGAATCGAAAGAATGCAACTCCCACAGGTTGAGATAAGAACAGTTTAGTAACTAAGGTATAACACAATTCACTACTGCTACCACCAATAATAAGAATAAGAGAAATGCAAGGGAAAAGAATACAATTTCTTACCATTCAATATCAAGCCTGACTACGCAGTGGACCCCCACCAGCGCACCCCCCACCGTGCACCCTCACCATCCTTCCAGGTCTCTGCTCTCCGTTTCTACATCCTGGACATGACGTGCTGTGGTATGGAATAATCTCTTGGGTTAGTCTGGGTCAGGTGTCCTGTCCCTCCTTCCTCCCAGCTTCCCCTCCTCCCTAGCAGAGCATGAGAGTCACAAAGTCCTTGGCCAGCCTAAACATCGCCAAGCAGTAACTGAAAACACTGGTGTTATCAGCACTGTTCCCAGGCCCAAAATCAAAAACACAGTGCTGCACCAGCTACCAAGTAGGAGAAAAAAAATGACTGCTGCTGCTGAACCCATGACACCCCTTTTCTCTGAGCCTGCCAGAACCATCTGATTAATCTGCTGGTGCTTAACAATAATTGCTGTTCTGGAGAGCTGTGTTCAGTGAGATGCCATCTTGACTGAATACATATATAGAAAACTGTCTGTGTAGTGAGTCTTGGCAAAGCTGCTCACCCCCTTGATCATTTGCCCTTTTTAAATGTGTGGACCAGAAAGCGAGGTAATACTATGATAAACTGATATTGTGAAGACACTTTGTAGCATAGTCTTCCATTCAGCGTTGGATACATGTGCATACAGGTACAAAGGCAAAGAAGTGGTCCTTCCAAGTCTTGTGTCCACTTCCGCCTGTCCCTTTCTCTCATTTTCCATGTAGGATTTGGAGTGCTATGAAGCACATAAGAAATAATAAATTGTAAACGGCATGGTATCTTCCTTGTGCTCTGTTATAACAGAATAATACATAACTTTATCTATGTCCTCCCTTGGGACTACTGATTCTTCTGGGTTTCTAAGAAAACAACAGAGAGATTGAAAATCACTTTCCTATCAGTTTAGAAAACATCTAGAGAAGTACGTTAGCAGCCTCATGAAATTGCAGAAAGCTGCAGAGCAATAGAGACCTCCATTTTCATTGTTGTAATCTGCTGAGGCTAAACAGCGCAAGAGGATTTCTGCAGGAGATAAATGCATAGTTGAAGTGCATAATGGTAGCTTTTAAAATAACCAAACCGCAAAAATATAAGGCACAAGCTTTAAAATGCTGGAGAAAGGAACAGCTTGGTCAAATGCCCTACATTTGTGATTCTTTGCTTTCTGGTCTATTCTGCAACATGACCTCAGTTATACAAGGTTATGATAGGTAGTTTAGTATATGGATATGTTTAAAACATTAATTTAGATCACTTGCTTTTTACAGTGTTTGAAACCTCAAATTCTGACTGCTTCATTGTGTGATACCATCTGTTACAGCCACAGTCTTTCCATTAATTTCATTAATAAGTTTACAGTTACACTGTTCTAACTGTATTTGAATAGGTAGTACAACAGAGGTTTCGGTTGATTTATACAGACGAAAAATGGTACCTGATAATGCAGTGTTTTTTCCAACCGGCAGTATTTCACACAGTAATAATACAGATGATTTTAAAAGTTGGGCTTCTGTTTTGATTTGTTTGGGTTTTTTCTTAAATATTATATAATGGAAGAAGTCTTTTTTATGCTTTGGATGTTTCGGTAAAATAGCTTTAAATTATTACCTTTCGGTATGAATACATCAAATATTTTAAACTATTAAAGCATCCTATAGATTAAGTCAGTATACTGAATATGGGTATATGAGTCAGTATATGGGATCAGGGTACTTCTGAAACTTGGTAATCTGACACCAAAATACCTCAAGGTCAGAAACTGGTGAAGGGAATTTAAGAGACACAGAGTCCGTAAGTGTACAAACATACCTATGTATAACAAGAAACTTGGAAATTAAGAAATACTGGTGGTCAGTACATTTGTTTGTCTTTGCTTTATATATCTGCCAAATTTTCTTCTTTTCTTCCCTTTCCTTGCTGTCTTTGCTCTTTTCGGCTTTGCTGCTATTCCAGAATATTTCAAAGGAAAATGTATCAGCATACGTTTTACTGATAAAATGGGTATAAATTACAGCTTGATTTAAGCTCCATACATGTTGGAATGTACTGCAAAATTATGTAAGTGTGTTACTCTTCTGCCTTTGTACTAGCAGCGCTCTACTATTTATAGTTTCATGGTCAAGTTTGATTGAATTCTTACATTTGTTTTCCTATATTAATAGTAGTTGGGAAAGACCTCTCCTAACAATGGTCTCTTTAGTGCACCATCAGATTTCAGCTGGCTTATCCTTCTGTTTACTCACTCATAGGATTTGAGTATTTTCTCTTTGGCTTATATGCTATATCACATTTAACTCCTCTTTCACCAGTTTAGTACTGCTTTTTTTCGTGTGTATCTCAAAGTTACTACTTCTGTTGTGCTATGACCAATGTGTCCTTACTTATAACAAGTGTTTATATGCAGTTGAAACATGTTTACAGTGATAAATAGGCCTCAGGTGCTTGTGGCTCATTATCCTACCAAGTTAATTAGGTGATCCTTCATGTGACAGAGTGGTCAAGTACTTTGAGTGCTGACACTTAGATTCACTGTGGACTGGGAAAATGCATTTCTCCATGGACACAAAGCAGACAGCTCCACTGTCAATTGTGAGATGTGTGTCTGTGTCAGCACTTGAAGTGCTTGAAAATTGTTTTGCCGGAGCTGTTAAAAAAAAAAAAAAAAAAAAACCCAGCCTAATTATCTATCCAGGATCCATATATCCTTCAGGTAACAGCTATCCTGCAGTGTTCTCATCATCTTCATGTTGTTTGCCATGTCTTTGCAAAGCTTTTCAGTGCCTGGAGGACTGGCAGCTGAACAGCACTTCTGGTAAGCTCAGCATCAGAAAATGCAGAAAATTAAACATTGCAGGGCAAGGGGAGGAGCACAAAAATTGTGAGCACCACGCAATTATTTCTGATTTTCAGAGCCTAAACAACTATGGTACAAGCTTATCAGTCAGTCCTACATTCATTCCCTATGTGCCTGTACTCTTTGGTTGGCTCGAAATTAAAAATGTGATTTTGGGAAAGAGCATGTTCCTTAACGTGCCCTCTGCAGGGAAAAGATGCGTGTGCTCTTAGGGAAACTCTGCCTGCTAAGATACCTTTTTATAGAGTATGCCAGTTTCTTCATCAGGATCTATGAAGATTTTTCTTTGCGGGTATGATGCTGGTAGCTAGCACTAGTTCTGCTACTCCATGAGATATGTTGTCTTTTGAGTGTAGTACACATGAAATACTATGCTTCCCAGTTGCATCTGCTTGGAGTGCTCTATTAAGCTATTAAACACAGCTTACACCACCTTGCTAATGGGGATAATAGCTTATCTTCTCAATGGGGCAAGGGTAATGCTTTGTGCTAGAGACTCTCAGCTGTGGTATTGTAAACATATGTGCAAGAGAGGTTCTCAAGTGTCTCTATAAGTACACTGTCTTTTGCCAGACCATAAAGAGGGAGAGAGGACTGAGGGGAAGGAGGCTCCCTGCAATTTGGTGTTGCAGCTGAAGTGAAAATGTTGTTTTGTTTGATTTAGAAGATGTAGAGGGATTTAATGTAGCTATAACCCTTTGCAGTTTGTGGAAAAGTCTTCCTTTCCTTTGGAAAAAGACTCAGGTACTGCTACCTCACTGGAGAGTTTTGTGAGAGACAGCGTTACTAGCAAAAGCAGCTAAAATGCCCTTGATGACAGGCAGCGATACATGGGTGGCAGTGGTGAGTGATGGAGCTGACTGATGCTGAGGTGCTGCTGGAGGTGGAGGTCGCCTTCTCAGTTGGCCTTCCTTGCCGCACATCTCTGAGGAAAGACAGAGGTGTCTGCAGTTTGCTAGTAATGGTTTCATTGGGGAAAACAAATAGCTGTATGATAGAGTTGCAGTTTCTTTCATATGCTAATTAATTGTATTATGTAAGCCTTCTGTTGGATTAGTGTAATATTTAAAAAGTAAAGCAGTCGGACAAATAGTAAAAGCAGTTTGATCTTAATATAGCACATTTTCAGATTTGAGTAGTAAACGCCAAATTTTTAAACTAGGAAAAAAGAGCCTAAGTGTCAGGAACATATCAAGATATTTTATTATTCTGATGTCAATATAACACCTTTTCTTTATTCTTATCCCCTGCTCCCATTAGACTTTCTCTTTTGAATGTAATCCTCAGAAGACAGCATGAAGAATTCCCCTATGGTTGCCCTATTGTGACAATAAATAATAGAAAAATAGTCCGTGGGGATTACTTGAGTATCTTTGTGTCCAGCTTGGAGGGTTCTTGGGGCAAGAATTTTAGTCCTTAAAGAAGGTACCTAGCTGGGAAGAGCTGGTGCAGAAGGCTGGGAGTGGGGAGGAATCCAGGGTGTCTGCCACCACTAGTCACTGTGATCATCCTTCTGGAAAAAAATGAAAGGACTTTGTGAGGTCCTTTTGGAAAAAAGATGGAGAAATGTACTTGTTCTGAAGCAAGACTGGAAAATCACTGAATGTGGAGTTATCATGACAAGTGTGCCAAAAGAAGTGGATTTAGAATAGTAATTAACTGCTGGTTGAGTAAGAATTACAAGATCACAGAACAAATTACTGTTATTAACTGAAGTATTTGTTCTAACATCAAGCTGTCATCCTGCTGCACTGTTTAACCTGATTCTGCCATGTGGAAAACAAAAAAAAATCTCAGATATTTTATTAAGTGTGAATTTGCGATTTATTTCTGTATTATTTTTCAGTGTAATTGTCTCCTAAATGGCAATCACCTTCAAAAGCAAGGGAACGTAAAAAACTGAAGGACTTTGTGGCTTTGAACACACTGTATGAATGAATGCTGGACCAGAAACTGTAGGATCTGTGGGAGAATATTGCTGGGTATAAATGTGTTAGACCATACAGAATTGACTTACAACAACTTGTCACTGCAGTTCTGTGTGTTAAAGCTCAATGAATCATAGAATCATAGAATGGTTAGGGTTGGAAAGGACCTCAAGATCATCGAGTTCCAACCCCCCTGCCATGGGCAGGGACACCTCCCACTAAACCATGCCATCCAAGGCTATGTCCAACCCCATCTTGAACGCCGCCAGGGATGAAGCATTCACAACTTCCCTGGGCAACCCATTCCAGGTCCTCACCACCCTTACAGTAAAGAATTTCTTCCTCATATCCAATCTAAACTTCCCCTGTTTAAGTTTAAACCCATTACGCCTTGTCCTCTCACCACAGTCCCTAATGAAGAGTCCCTCCCCAGCATCCCTATAGGCCCCCTTCAGGTATAAATCCAAAACCTTTTTTACAAGATGCCCACTGTGTCCTGTAAGACCCAAACCAGAAGATGCCCCCTGCTTCTTCTGAGTGTATACCAAACGGACACTAGCAGCTGGATATATGCCTTTACCCACGAGATTTCCTATGTTGATTTACGGAAGGCTTCCAAACCCTGCATACGCTTACCAAACCAATCTACCAAACCAAGATGCCCCCTGCACCCCACAGACTACACAGAAGAAAAGAATACCCTTCATGAAGATGGTCTCTGCCCGCTCCCGCAGTGATCTGAAGGAGTCAAGGAGTCCCTCTGGGAAAAACTCTCGTGGGCCCAGGGAGCCCTGTCCTCAGCGTCTCCCGCAGCAGCGCAGAGAGGGTCCCATCTGGGTCGCCAAATTGATTCCAAGAAAACTGCAGGAACAAACTCGCCAACAAAGCCCCAAGTTGACAAGCAGGCACTCTCCATTGCGGCGCCAGGAGACACGGGGCACAGCTCCTGCTTTTAAAACAGGAGAGTTATAAAATGGTGTGTCTTAGAGATCCCAGGCATGAAACGGCCCCTTTGATTGCAGCTTTAGTGTCATCTGCATGTACAGCATTTAATAACAAACAACTAATTGTGGGGTTATGCTGAATACCGCAGTAGGCAACAATAAGGAGGTTATTTGGTAAGAGATTGACATTTAGTCTAGATACCTGTTGGTTGATAGCTTTTTTGCTGCCTTGAACAATGTCAAAGATTTCTGGAGCCTGACATCCTAATAAACTGTGAATGGTACCAAACTATAAAGTTGTGTGGTTTTAAACAATGTATTGGTCTCCCAATAGCACTTTTATATTGAGCTGTAATAGACAGGACATCCTTCAAACAGGTGGTTGTAGTTGTAGTTGGAGAAAAAAGCAGAAGACTGAAAAAATTAAGCTGCGTAGCTCAGAAGAGGAGGAGAGAGATCTCCTTGTCCTACCTGGTCCACTTTGTTTCAGTAGGTCAGCTTTATGCTCTTATATCATAGTTCACTCATTGCCAAAAATATGATTAAACAGCCTCAGCGCTGAAGGCATCAGAAGCATGAAGTGGCTTTGGGGAATGTTGTAATTCAAGTATGAATGGTACTATGGAAAAGTCATCTTTCTTTAGCTTATAGGTCATATTTAAAAACATCCTTGGAGTATTTTTTATTTAGAAAGTGATTAGAAAATGTATTACTCTCTTCAGCGCAGAAAAATTCTACCATGGGCGAACAATTGGAATTTTGGATACCAGAATTTTCCAGAAGTCAGTGATACATGCTTTGTCAGTGAAACATACATAACATAATCACAATCAACTTTAATATTTAAATTTTCTTGGATGTCAAAATGCATTGTGTGTCGACATACTTCAGAATTATTTTGCAGTCCCAGACTCTCCAGAGGTGATGTTAGCAGTAGAATCATAGAATCATAGAATCATAGAATAGTTAGGGTTGGAAAGGACCTCAAGATCATAGAGTTCCAACCCCCCTGCCATGGGCAGGGACACCTCCCACTAAACCATGCCATCCAAGGCTATGTCCAGCCCCATCTTGAACACTGCCAGGGATTAAGCATTCACAACTTCCCTGGGCAACCCATTCCAGTGCCTCACCACCCTTACAGCAAAGAATTTCTTCCTTATATCCAATCTAAACTTCCCCTGTTTAAGTTTAAACCCATTACCCCTTGTCCTCTCACCACAGTCCCTAATGAAGAGTCCCTCCCCAGCATCCCTATAGGCCCCCTTCAGGTATTGGAAGGCTGCTAGGAGGTCTCCACGCAGCCTTCTCTTCTGCAGGCTGAACAGCCCCAATTTTCTCAGCCTATCTTCATACGGGAGGTGCTCCAGTCCCCTGATCATCCTCATGGCCCTCCTCTGCACTTGTTCTAACAGTTCCATGTCCTTTTTATGTTGAGGACACCAGAACTGCACAAAATACTCCAAGTGAGGTCTCACGAGAGCAGAGTAGAGGGGCAGGAGCACCTCTGTCAACCTGCTGGTCACACTCCTTTTGATGCAGCCCAGGATACGGTTGGCTTTCTGGGCTGCGAGTGCACACTGCCGGCTCATGTTCATTTTTTCATCAATCCACACCCCCAAGTCCTTCTTCGCAGGGCTGCTCTGAATCTCTTCCCGCCCAACCTGTAGCTGTGCCTGGCATTGCTCCGACCCAGGTGTAGGACCTTGCACTTGGCATGGTTAAACTTCATCAGGTTGGCATCAGCCCACCTCACAAGCATGTCAAGGTCCCTCTGGATGGCATTCCTTCCCTCCAATGTATCAACCGAACCACACAGCTTGGTGTCATCAGCAAACTTGCTGAGGGCGCACTCAATCCCACTGTCCATGTCACCCACAAAGATGTTGAACAAGACCGGTCCCAACACCGATCCCTGGGGGACACCACTCGTTACTGGTCTCCAGCTGGACACTGAGCCACTGAGCACTACTCTTTGCGTGCGGCCATCCAGCCAGTTCTTTATCCACCGAGTGGTCCACCTATCAAATTGATGTCTCTCCAACTTAGAGAGAAGGATGTCATGTGAGACAGTGTCAAAGGCTTTACATAAGTCCAGGTAGATGACATCAACTGCTCTGCCCCTGTCCATCAGTTCCGTAGCCCCTTCATAGAAGGTCACCAGATTGGTCAGGCAGGATTTCCCCTTAGTGAAGCCATGCTGGCTGTCACCAAGCACCTTGTTGGTTTTCATGTGCCTTAGCATGCCTTCCAGGAGAATCCACTCCAAGATTTTGCCAGGCACAGAGGTGAGACTGACTGGTCTGTAATTCCCTGGCTCATCCATTTTCCCTTCTTAAAAATGGGGGTTATATTTCCCTTTTTGCAGTCATCGGGAACTTCACCTGACTGCCATGATTTTTCAAATATGATGGACAGTGGCTTAGCAACTTCATTTGCCAGCTCCTTCAGGAGCCGTGGATGGATTTCATCCGGTCCCATGGACTTGTATATATTCAGGTTCCTAAGATGGTCTCGAACCAGATCCTCCCCTACAGTGGGCCCAGGGTCTTCATTCTCACTGTCCCTGCATCTGCCTTCCAAGACTTGGGTGGTGTGGTCAGAGCATTTGCCGGTGAAGACTGAGGCAAAGAAGTCATTAAGAACCTCAGCCTTCTCCAAATCCAGGATAGCCAGTTCTCCCGATAACTTCTGGAGAGGGCCCACGTTGTCCCTAATCTGTCTTTTATTTGCAATGTACCTATAAAATCCCTTCCTGTTATCCTTAACATCCCTAGCCAAGTTTACTTCTAAGTGGGCCTTAGCTTTCCTAACCTGGTCCCTAGCTTCCCAGGCAACATCCCTGTATTCTTCCCAGGCCGCCTGACCTTTCTTCCACCTTTTATAAGCCTCTTTTTTCCTTCGAATTTTGCTCAGCAGCTCCTTATCCATCCAAGGAGGTCTCCTGGCCCTCCTGCTAAATGATGATATTCATAGAATAGTTAGGGTTGGAAAGGACCTTAAGATCATCTAGTTCCAACCCCCTTGCCATGGGCAGGGATACCTCCCACTAAACCATGCCACCCAAGGCCCTGTCCAACCCAGCCTTGAACACTGCCAGTGATGGAGCATTCACAACTTCCCTGGGCAACCCATTCCAGTGCCTCACCACCCTTACAGTAAAGGATTTCCTCCTTATATCCAATCTAAACTTCCCCTGTTTAAGTTTGAACCCATTACCCCTTGTCCTCTCACTACAGTCCCTAATGAAGAGTCCCTCCCCAGCATCCCTATAGGCCCCCTTCAGGTACTGGAAGGCTGCTATGAGGCCTCCACGCAGCCTTCTCTTCTCCAGGTTGAACAGCCCCAACTTTCTCATCGTATCTTCATATGCGAGGTGCTCCAGTCCCCTGATCATCTTCGTGGCCCTCCTCTGCACTTGTTCCAACAGTTCCATGTCCTTTTTATGTTGAGGGCACAATTTTGGTTTTCAGTCTTTTTGGGTTTGTTGTTGTTTGGGTTTGTTTGGTTTGCCTTGTGTGGTGTTTTTTTCTTCAACTTAAGAAGTAGGTTTTGCCAAACTTGAGAGGTGAGCATTCATAAGTGGATAGCCATGTAGCATTCATGCCTGTGGATGAATCATAAGCAGAAATATTTTTCTTACTGTATCAGGCAGTTCAGGCTTCTATCCTGAAAGCCAGCGAGGTGGCCAAAATGCAAGCAATGGCTTTTTACTTCCTTATGGCTTATGAGCTTGAGTGTGGTGATGTGTTGAGAGTGTGGTGATGCCTATATCTGTCTGCTGCCTGACTTCGCAGTTTCTCTGGAACTGGGAACTGTCTGAAAAGCTGATTACTTTTTAAGTAAAGCTGCATATCTCTGTGGAGATGTGCATGTTCTGTGGGAGAGAGTGAATTGCTCCTTTCCCTCCCATAAGCGAGGGCCAGAAGGTTGTGTTGTGTTCTCTGCAGGAGTGCAAATACCTCAGTACACGTGGCACCACTCTGGTCTGCTGTGCACAGTGCAAAAATGCTCAGACCCTGGAGATCAAGCCCAGAGACACTGTTGCAGGGAGAGTTGGTGTGGACCAAGCAGAGAGGGTTGGTCTAGCCCTCTGCTGCCAGTTTAGAATGACACACATCTTTCAGAGGTCATGTGCCCCATCTGCCAGTCCCATGTCAATGTCTTAGGTGTCCTAGAGCATCTCAGATATCACTAGCTAACCATGTCTAGGCATGGTATGGGTAGAATGACACATGCCTAGATACAAGCCTGTGAGGCTTAGCTTGGATTTAACCGCTATTCTAAGCCTACTTTAGGGGACAATACTTCTTCAGTTAACTGGGTAGGCTAACTTCAGAAGATTTTCTCATTGGCATAATTTTATAATTTTGCAAATTCTTTATACAGTCAAACAAACCAAAATCAGAATTGCCAGTGAGAGATCAAGAAAACTTAAAAGCAAAACTCAGCGATATTAGAAATCCTGGGCTTGCTTTAACTCAGCATTAGATTCCTGGCGATTTCTGATTTGAGCCGATCTGTACGTCTGGAAGCAGCAGGCTTCTATGCCAAATGATAACTTGCTGGAGTCAGCAGCTTCCTGAAGTTTCTTCTGGTTTGTAACACAGTTACCAGTTTTTGTTCCTCCTTTGTATTTTTCTCACCTTCAGACACTTCCTACTTAAGGAGATGATACAATAGCTGTAATTCTTGATATTGCTGTATTTAGTTACTGCTTTTAAAGCTAAAAACCAAAGCAGTGCCCTGCAACCCAGTATCATAAAAAGCAAAAGAAAAAAAAAGAACCAAACAAAACACACACACACACACCCTGTTCTGGGTTCAGCAGCAGCAGTCATTTTTCTCCTTCTTGGTAGCTGGTGCAGCACTGTGTTTTTGATTTTGGGCCTGGGAACAGCGCTGATAACACCAGTGTTTTCAGTTACTGCTTGGCGATGTTTAGGCTGGCCAAGGACTTTGTGACTCTCATGCTCTGCTAGGGAGGAGGGGAAGCTGGGAGGAAGGAGAGACAGGACACCTGACCCAGACTAACCAAAGAGGTTATTCCATACCACAGCACGTCATGTCCAGGATGTAGAAACTGAGGGCAGTGCCCCGGAAGGGTGGTGGGGGTGCACGGTGGGGGGTGCACTGCGTGGTCGGGCTTGATATTGGATGGTGAGCAATTGTATTTTTTCCCTTGTATTTTCTCTTGTCATTATTATTATTGGTGGTAGCAGCAGTGGTTTGTGTTATACCTTAGTTACTAAACTGTTCTTATCTCAACCTGTGGGAGTTGCATTCTTTCGATTCTCCTTCCCGTCCCTCCAGGAGCGGAGGGAAGAAAGAGTGGGGAGTGAGTGAGTGAGTGGCTGCATGAGTTTATAGAGACAAACCACGACACCCCCAAAAAAACCCCCAAAAACCCCAAAACAAAAAAACTGCCACACACAAAAAGCAAAGAAACAAACAAAAGAAAACAAGCCCTGTATTTTAGGACAGAATAAAGCAAATTTTAACAGATCATATAGATTGGAACAAGCTAAGCTCTGTCTCTCTTCCAGAACAACAACAAAAAATTATCCTTAACACGCATATAGAAGGAGAAATCCAGAAACCATTACTTTTGCCCAGTAACCCCAATGCACTATTTGTCAAAAATCTGATGATCTACAAAGGTGTTATCTTTTACTTACAGATACACTGAAATGTGTGTGTATGTATGGTTATGGGATGTAAAAGCAGTACCTTAACTTGCCTTTTCTGTCTGCTCTAGTGTTTTTTTCTAGTATTATTCTAGATTGCATAAAAAAGCAGTAACGTACTTTAGTCAAATTGGTAATTCAGTTGCATCTCCTTTTCCCACTGTGGTAAATAGGGGATACTCTTAACACTTCCTTGAACCAAACACTTACCTTTATCCCCCCTCCCTTCCCCCCCCCCCCCCCCCCCCCCCCGTTTCTTTTTTAGTGGGCAGTTTGCTGTAGTGAAAAAATGCCGTGAGAAAAGCACTGGCCATCAGTTTGCAGCAAAATTCATCAAGAAACGAAGAACGAAATCCAGCCGGCGCGGGGTGAGCCGGGAAGATATCGAGCGAGAAGTCTGCATACTAAAAGAGATTCGACATCCTAATGTGATCACCCTGCATGATGTTTATGAGAACAAAACAGATGTCATTCTTATTCTGGAACTGTAAGTAGCTCTACAGACCTGAGGACTAGTAAGACAATATTGTGTGTTTGTTTTTAACAAAATAGATGCTTTTTCTGTCAATCATAGTAATTTAACGATTTAATTACCACCCAGAAGGTGATCAATAATAGCCTTAGAATTCTTTATTTTTTAGTCAGAGTTGTAGCTTCTTGATTTCTACGTGTATTTTTCACTACAGTGCACTACACAATCTACTGCAAAGGTTAAAAAAAACCCCACCAAAACCAGCATATTTAGAATTTTTTTTCTGTTTGTTACTTTAATCAGTGTTGATGTTGTGGATCCGGAGGTATGCCCTGGGGCTAAGTAAACTGATACGAGGATAAGAGCAGAGGAAAATACAGATTCTAAGAGGACATTAGTTTAGCAAATTTTACTGTGCTTTATGTTGGTGTAAAGTAAAGTGGCTTCACAGCTTTTTCCCCTTTTTTTTTTTTTAACCCCCTTAACAGAGAACAGAATTTTCCCAGTTCTGTCCTGTAAATAAACTGAACTTTCATGTTGTTTCATATAGCTTTTGTTCCCATTTTCCATCCAAGTTTATTGTTAATGCATTGAAGTAAATATATTGTCAGAGAACACTTCCGCATTGTTTCTAATCTGGCTTTCACTTCCTCAAAGATTGCAAGTTTAGAAGTTAAGTATCACTCTCCCATTGCAGTTTGGCAGTGCCTGCTGGTGGGACATGCATATCTTTACATAAGGTGCATACCTGACACTGTATAATTGGCATTCCTGCTCTGTGATTTGGTACTAGATTCTCGGACAGCACTTGTCTCTTTTTCTTGGCTGTTCATGTAACTTTTCTCATGTATGAAGGTTGTCTTCCTGTTTACTAGCTTTGATACATGTTATTTTCACTTACTTTACAAGGATTCTTCAGTTTTGTGTGTTTTCTGTAACATGGCTATAGATTTACAGCATAGATTTAAAAAGAAAACTGAAAAGTTGGAGTTTCATCTTTTCTGTGGTATGTACATGCATGATACTACTTTGTTACATTAGGACATACTTTTACGCTTCTAGTCCAGCATGTGATGGTTTACTGTGATACTCGTACTCTCGGGTGTTTTTTTAGCTCCAGAAGGACGCACTTGCGTTAGTTTGCCAACTTGGGGTAATTTAAACAAGTTTTAGGTTTTTTTAACAAAGCTTAACTATCATCCTGTATGAAGTAAAGTTACCTTATATTCCTGTCAGAATATTTACTACGCCTAGTTTTCATTTGGAGCTCTTTAAATGTGCCATGCAAAATTAGTGTGATCCTTTTTCCTCTTTCCACTTGATACTAGCTATCACATTCCTTCTGTCTATAACGTTATATTGCTGCTTCTGCAGTGCGTGCTTTCTGCTCTGTAATCTGTCCAGCTGATATCTGGCCTGTGTTTGGACTTGAAGGCTCTGAGGAGGACATGGTAATTATGGACAGTGGTAGGAGGAATGGGGCTGTCAGCTGCTTTCTACACAGATAGGATCTCTTTCAGCAACAAGTTTGCTGTGTGTGTCTGTGTGTACCTCATGAAGTTCATTAAATGGAAGCAGGTACTGCTTCTGAAAATGTGTGTTAATGTTTCTTAGCATTGATGGTGTGAAGCTCAGCAAACTGTTGGCATTACAATTTAACCAATTGTTTTGCCTAGTTAACAATCTCCATATAGTTTCCTGGAAACTCCTTTTTTTAGCTTTCCAACTGCTATGTGAGACTTTCAGGTTTAAGTGCTATTTGGGATATCACAAAGGTAATGCATTAATTTACTTAGAGGGTCGACGAGGAAAAGATGACACATTTGTGAACCCCTTGTAAACTGAATTTGCTAATTTCTGTAAAGTTTTTAATTCTGAAAATCACCATGATATTATGAAAAGCTACTGAAAAAGCAATAAATTGTCATTTCTGTCACATGCTTAGACACTTAAATATGTAATCTCTTTCTTCTTTGATTCTATGATTCTTATGTTCTGATATTCGCATTATGCCTACAGACTTACTCCCCTGACATTCTTTGCTCTTACAGAACAATTTCAAACAAATACAAAGCTGAAAGCTCATTAAATAACCTGGTTTGCTGTCCTCAGAATCCATCCTAAGTGTCTGTTTTCCATTCTGCTCAGAACATAGCATTTTTCCTGGGGCTCATGTTCCTTTATGACTTGAGACAGTATACCACATACAGGTAGAATTTTGTATAACTTGATTTTTCTAGAATTTAGAGAGAAACTAAGAATCAACACTCCAACTATGTTTTGGAAATTCATGGCAAAACAAAAGCCCAGAGGAAACACTAATTTAATGTTAATAAGCAAGGGTGACAACACGAGCAGTGGTGAGGAAAAGTATCTCTGGTTTCTGTTCTTGTTAGAAGCTGCAGCCCACAGACATCAAGCCACTGCAGCTGCTCTTTTGATGGCTGCCAGATGTTGACATCCGCAATCTCAGGGCAATGGTGACTGTTGCCTGTTCACTATTGATTTTTATCTCCTGGTTCAGCAAGAGATTTGCAGTATTGTGTGCAGCTTCCTAAACATTTTCATGCGTTATTAGTCAGCTGTTTCTCAGACATGATTGACTCTACAAGTTTTCACTTCATTCCCTTGTGGTAAATGTTGCATCAGCCAGCAAAGTATTCAATGTGGTGATTTGTATGCAGAAATATGTAGGCAGTTAGTTAATTATTATGGTTGCAAGGTCTTCACAACGCTGAATGCAGAACAGAGCTGCATATCAAAAACTTTATCCACATAGGTGTCTGAAGGTTTTTCTCTCAACTGCTTTATCTCACAAAACTGGCCCTGCAAAAAACAAACTGGCCAAAACCAAACCCTCACAAGACAAAACAAAAAACTATGAAATATGTAATAGCCAAATGCATCCTTAAAAGTTTCAGCAGTCAGACACTAGCATGAGATATCCCTGAAGAGCCTTGTATGTTTAGAGAGATGCTCTTGGTATATTTAGAGAGATCAGGCATATTTTCATATTTCTGGGTCTTCCTTAATGGCAAGTGTCTCCTTGATTTGGAAATAAACTTTGAAATTCCCATTCTATGAATTCTTCCATCATCTTGCCAGGAATGCTGTGCATATTACATACTAACTAGAAGACACTGTCTCTTCCTCATCTAGCTTAAAACTGTAATAGTTTTTGTGGGCCTTTTTCTCCATTCACACAAGTAATTGATTAGTCAGAATTTTATGTACTTTTTTCTGTCCAGCTGCAGGAGGTAGTCTCTATTATTTGTTAGCTATTTCAGTGAGTTCTGCTGAAGCCATCATACTCTCAGACTTCACAGAGTAGAAAACAGAGATGCTTCTGTTGCACAGTAATGATTATTTTCTTTCCTCAAGCATGTTTTGCATCTACTTGGTTCCCCTTTTGCTGACCTTAGATGCACAATCTGACTCTTCTGTTGTGTTTTTCCTTCCACTTTATTATGTTTTCATTTAGACTGCAGACCTACAAAATATACTCTGTGTGGTGCTTTGTAAAACCTTGGTTATGGTTTCTCAGTTCAACTACAAAGAACGAATACCCTTATCTTAAACTGTATAGTAGTTCCTCAGAATGTTCAAAAGTAATGCAGGTGGTCTGACCTTTTAAAATAGCTGGACAGCAATAGCTGACTCTTTTCAGTGGGAAGATGTGGATGGATTTTTTCTCTGCAAGAAACATACCTTCATTTCTGAATTGGAAATCTTAACTGAAGACAGCTCTTGTAGCATAGTTCTGGATGATGAATAACTTGCTGAACTTAAGAAAAAAAAAAAGAAAGCTTTGAAAATGTCAGCTCAGAAAGAAGAATGACATTGACTTACAAGTCATTGTGTATTAAATAGTGGGTTTATGCTTTTTAAAAAAGTTCTTGTATACTTTCTTTAAAATTTAGTGCTTGGCATCACAGTGTCTGAGAGATTTGCCACATTATTGGTACCTTCATCATATTAACCAAAACAGAACAGAGCAAGAAAAGGATGATAGATTCATGGATAAAAATTCTGATGATCTCATGAGTTGCTTATGAAGAATAAATAAAAGCACATAATTACAAAGTCTTTAAATTTCTACCTTACTGGGAGCTCGTTTAACTTTTTGCATTTATAGTAGCTTAACTTCCAGAGAAGCTTGACATCTGCACAGAGTTTAAGTTTCAGTTGTCTTTTGATATAAATAGACCTGAGGTTTTTGCTAATTTTACCTGTAAGTCATAAGAAAGTTGTTCTCAAGTGGCCTTGTACTGAATTTTGAGAGGAGGATTGACTCTTTGGCGCTTACTGGGAGGTAGCAGCAGGTACGCAATCTCTGCAATGCTAATTTGTGAATGTTCCAACTTTTCACTCCAAAATCCCAAACTGTGAGCCCACAGATAGATGCACAGAGGATATGTAGACAGGCAAGAATGAACGCTTGACAGGGCTGAAAAGAAAGGAACTAGGGCTAGTGCGACTCTGCAATGCCCTGAACACATCATGGAGAGAGACCACTTGGCTTCTGGTCTCTGCAGTCCCTGATGCATGGCCCTCTTTTATGCTAAACCTGAATGCTCCTCTTACGTTACATTTTAATGTCTTAGGCATGATCAAAATGCTGAGTCTGTCCTCTGGATCAAAGTATCTGTAACCATGTGTATTTTTCAGACTCTGGGCACTTAGGGAACATTAGTGATGAAAACCTGAATACCAGCCATGTTTGGGGCAGAAAATACTCACGGGAGTGTTCAGGCCTCCCTCTTAGTGGGACTTAACTGCTTAAATCTTAGCCTAGAGTTTAGTGCCTGTGTTCGGGCTGGCATTTCTGAGTCTAATGCTTTTCTTGCTTAATATAACTGAAGAATTCAGGCCCACTGAAGGGATTATTTCATTACAGCTGGTGTGTCTAATGGAAGCTGGACAAAGGAAAATGATGAGGCATAGCGATGCTGTAACATGTTGATATTTCTGGTAGCTAGATAAAGAAAAAGCTAAGTGCAGTGTTGTGAGTAGGAAACAGCTAACCACCTTGTTCTGCTCTTTCAAAACATGTGGTACACTTCGTACTTCTGATGAGTGGGTTGGTAACTGCACAATTCATAAAGGTTGTGAAAAGCAGTGGAGGTAAAACCGCTTAACCTTAAATAAAACAGAAGTAGCAATTTTTCAGTCTAGTCTTTGGCTGATAACTTCTGTTTTGGAGTAATGGAAAGGGTCATACAGGAGCCATTTGGCCACAGGATGCTTAGAGAAAGCATTTATTTTGCAGTTGACATGGATCAGAGAAGGATTCAGATAATTTATCAAACCTGCTTTTAAAAAATGAAATAAAATGGTTGTGGAATTCTTTTATTTTGCTAGTTTATGTTGCTTCAGAATGTAAACAAGGCAAGTTAAACTTTGTAAGCTTCAACTTACAAGGTTTATTTTCTTCAAACAAGGGGTTTGCATTTGGGTTTGGGGGTTTGTTTGTGGTTTTTTGACTTTATTAGAAATATTTAGATAATCATTAATCACCATTTACGTGCTGTTATGATATGAGCAGTGTGATCAACATGACATATGACTGAGTTGTTACAAGGTGACCGCACTGACTGTGAAGGTTAATTAGTTCAAAGTTCCCTGTTGTAGGTTCCCATAATGACTTCCTCTGAGATCTGGTGATCAGTTCCGTTTCATAGTTAAGAAAGTCTGGCAACTTGCAAAAGCACTATCCAGAAACCCTCTTTCCCCAGAGGTGATATATTTCACTCCCAGAGGGAGATATGTGGGTTGCAGACCTTCCTTTGAGAATGCTTGTGAAATGCTTTTACCACTGTGGCATTTCATAAAAGAGAATGCAGTTGACCCAAAGCTTTATTTTACTTGCATCAGTTTGGGGAGAGCTAGCAGCTCTGCCTAGAAATACTGGGGAAGCAACACGTACCGTATCAGCTTTGCTGTTAGTGAAAACGCTTGTACAAAATACTCATGAAAATATGCTCTGCTACTCAAAACCAATGTCAAATGCAGTCATGTTATAACAGTGAAAATAGATCTACTGAGCCCTTATGGCTTTCTGTGTTATATCATGGTCAATAATGTAAAATGTCCTCTATGATTAAAATGTCATCTCCATCAGTCACAAATTCTTGTTTTATTGAGCAAAATAATTGAACAACCTATGATGAATGCAAAGTTGTGACTTGATTTAAATGCAAGCAGCAAACTTTTATGAAGGAGCATTAAAGAATTAATGCTTTAAAGGAAAACAGTGTGTGAAGGAGAACATAGCTGTAGAGGAATTAGCTGTGACTTGACTGTAATCAAGCTCTTCTGTTAATCTGAAGGGGTATAGGTTGTTCCCCATCAGTTATTTATGAGCACTTCGGCTATTAGAGTTGTGTTACAGCACTGATGAACTGCTCAGAAAGCTGTGTGCTAATTCCTACCAGCAAAGAGAAATTGAAGAGAACGTCTGTGCTTCCAGAGTATACTAGGTACAGATACTCCAAAGTGCTCTACAGGAAGAAACATTAGTGCTTGGTTAACCTCTTGCCTCTACTCCCTTGAGGAAGCAATCTATCCAGCCACTGGTTGGTGGCAGTCTGCTAGATGCTGGCTGCATGGGCCTCTCTGCAGAGCCCTGAAGGCAGGCTAGGAGCAATTTGCATGGCTCTGGAAACCTGCATAATGACCTGGTTTCAGGCAGATTTCAACAAGGCACTCATGCACCAGCCACACTAAAGGTAACTTAGAAACGACGCTGGGGAATTGTAGTAGAAGTGGAACCAGTGTACTACTTGGGAGAAGGTGAGATTCAAAATGGTCAGTTGCAGGGGCTGATGTATGGAGTTGTCTGCCCCTTCTTCTTCAGATTAAGACTACATTTGTGCGTGAGATGGGATGTACACGTGTGCAGTGGTGGTGGAATGGTGTTTTGGCTTGGTTTCTGGCTCCACGTCTGAAGCTGACCCTGGGATAGCAAAATGTGCAGTGTTTGTTTACCATGGGGCTCCGTTATCCTGGCTGAGGTGCAGGGCTAGGCTTGAAAACCCAACAGGATTCTAGGAGGTTTGTGAAGACTGCAATAGCTTATATAGCTGATGTCTCTATTGGCTCGTTCTAATCAATTTTGTGACCTGTGACATCTGAAAGTCCAGTCAAGGTCATCTAGTGATTTTAGGTATATAATCTGGTAATGAAATGTATGAAAGGAGGCTCTGATAATAGACCTGGGTCACTATAATGCAGTGAATTAATTGTGGAAGTGAAACTTGTAAAGAAAGTTGTATTAAACCTCTGATTTTCTTGAAATAATTGCCTTGCAGGGAGGTGAACCTGCACAGGATCTCACCCTAGGCATTAAGGCTAAGATGCGTAATGTGAAGGGAAACACTGAAATCCTGTAGACCAGTGGTCCAGCTGCTTCTGGAACAAAGCTCTGAGTGTATTACATCCACTCCTTAAGTATAGGGCCACCAAGTCACTTAGGGTCACAGTAATTAGGCATCTAAAGAAGCACACAGCAATTCAGAAAAAATTACAACTTTTGCGAACTAGCTTTGAATTTTAAGGGAAAAAAAAATCAGGGTTTGTTTGTTTTTTTTTAAAAAAAAAAAAAACGTTCTCTGGACCTCAGTTTTAAGATTGGCGAGCACTAGGTATATTACCTGTGAAATACAGGTAACATTCAATTTTGCTCTAGTATAGGCCTCACGTAAAAGAAATGTCACTAAAACTAACCTGTGGCAATGACAGGGTAGTACTCAGCAGTGCTAGAGAAAAGACATATGTGTTCTCATGCAATTAACTACTCACAAATATGACATCTTTGGAACGCATAAAAGTGCATGTGCATAAAACTTGTAATTTCATGCAATGCAAACTTTCAGGATACAAAATTGCAGAAAATGGAATGATTGCAGTTAAGAACCTGGAGGAGGCTCTTTCCATTTTACACAAACACAATTACGTTTCTTTGTTAGGTAACTTGAAAATAAGTAAAAGTTAGGAATTAAGTCATTCTTTTGTACCTAAAAGAATGGTGTGTAATCAGTGCTACTTGTTTATAGATGACTAATAAGTTTCACAGAGACTGTCTATCTTTAAGATGCCAGTGGGTATAAGACTGAACTGTTAACAGCCATAAAACATACCAATACCTGTGTGACACAGTCGCAGTCTGTTTTAGACTGCAGAATGGACAGCACAGTGTTGCAAGTTGCTGTTGCTGAAAATGTGTGCTTTGAGTATTTCTTTTGCATTTCTGATGCTTTAAGCATCATCATGCACTTTCACTGTTTCACATAAGAAGTAGACTATATAACCATGTGTTTGGTGGAGCCTCTGGGACTCTTCTTCAGCCAAGGGTCCAGCTCTGCCAGCTCACCAAACTGTGTGACAGCCCAGTGGCAAATCATGCTGGGTGCACAGAGGTGCTGGGGTTTGCTGTGACTGCTTCTATGGCTGCCCATGGCTGGGGAAGCAACCACAGTAAGTCTGCCTCCTCTGCTCTGTGTAATGTGGCTGTGCTCCAGCTAACAGGCTCCTGGCAAATGCAGCAGACATCCACAAGGAAACGCATGGAAACAAGTTCCATGGATGTGTAAGTCTCTTAGCCCAGTAATTGGAAATGAAGAGAAATGCCAGCACTGTGTCACCGTCCAGGTTTCTGTTCATTATCACAAAATGCTGCAGATACAGACCTTTGCCTGAAAACATTTTCTGTTTTTTTCAGTTGGAAGCAAAGAATGAAAGAATATGCAAGTGTATCCATTTGTAAGATTTTTCTGACCAGACTCTCTAAAATAATGAACTGTATTTAATATTTAGAAATTCCATTTTAATGTCTCTTAAAAAAAAAAAAAAAAAAAAGAAAAAACCAAAATTACCTCTCTTCCTTCCAGTCTATAATTCTTATATTTAATGGCATTTTGTTTCAGTAATTGCTTTCATGCAGAAAATACTACAACACAAATAATACCAAAAACAATACTCTCATTATTGTCTAGGCAGCTCAGTGAAAGCTCCAAGAACTCATTAAAATACACTTCTCATGCAATTTGCATTACAATAATTCAGATTAAGTCTCTTGAAAAGTTGACATGGTAAAGCAGTTGAATGTATTTCCAGAAATCTGCACAGACTGTTTAGCTATTGTTATGTGTTAATCTCATTATTTTTCATAATCAGAAATTTAAATCATGAACAGATTATATTTTTTTCCCTACAGAAAGGCAACTTAAATTAGGGTGTGCTTTCTGATGCCAATACAGTGCAGAATATAGGGGGTAATATGACCATCTTTGTGGTCTCTAAGACATTTCTAAGTAATAAAGCTAATTTTTATAAACAGGAAAAACAGTTTGCCACAGTAGACAGTCATCTCCGTATATGTCCTTAAACTGAAAGGAGATCAGTTGTTTAAGAATAGTTGTAATTCACATTTCCTGTTCACTTCAGTATCTGTTTTTTCTGCTGACAGTTATCATCTCTCCTGCCGAACTGCTGACAGAGCTGAGAAAAGGGTCATCTTCAGTTTATTCTGCTTCCTCAAATGCAAAAATCTAGATGTGCTTATGTACCTTCCTCACTTCTTACCCCTCTTTCTGCCTGCGCAGCTAAAACACTTGCTGGAAATAGACTTGGGGGCAGTAGTGGCTTTTCATTGTAGGAAGAGTGGTAATGTTAGAGAACAAATACAATGTTGTCATGATTTAAGTCTCTCAGGCAGTTCGCTCACTCACTCCCCCTTTTTTCTTTCCGCCAGCTCCCCGGGGGGATGGGGAGGATAATAGAAAGAATGTAACTCCCACAGGTTGAGATAAGAACAGTCCAGTAACTAAGGTATAACACAAACCACTGCTGCTACCACCAATAATAATGATAACGGAAGTAACAAGGGAAGAGAATGCAACCACTCACCACCGACCCCAAGCCCGACCAAGCAGTGAACCTCCCTCTTCCAGGTCCCTGCCCTCAGTTTTTGCATCCCGGGCCTGACGTGCTGTGGTATGGAATACTTCTTTGGTTAGTTTGGGTCAGGTGTCCTGTCTCTGCTTCCTCCCAGCTTCCCCTCCTCCCTGGCAGAGCATAAGGCTCAGAAAGTCCTTGGTCAGAGTAAACATTCTAAGCAGTAACCGAAAACATCGGTGTTATCAGCGCTGTTCTCAGGCCAAAAGTCAAAAACACAGCGCTGCACCAGCTACCAAGCAGGAGAAAAATGTCTGCTACTGCTGAACCTAGGACAAATGTACATGCTGAATGTAATTCACTATTCCAAGACTATATTTTCAAAGAGTTGAATGCTTTGAGGACTTTAGAAACTGAATAGTAGGGCAGCTACCAGTATCTGTTTCACAGTAAGCTTTAGATTCTGTATTTTTCAATAGGGGAAGAGAAGTGGGGTTGGAAATCTGATGTTTTACTGATAGGAGCCAATTCATGTTTTATTTTCTAGATTTCCCGCTACATTGGTATGTTTTCAGTATACTTACTTCACATTTAATTATATTCTTTTAAATGTGCACAAACAGAGTGGGTGGGTTTTACTTAATTTAAATTAAGCTAGAGCCAACTGTATGTATTTGGGCTTTTAAACCTTCTTTTGTTAGAAAATAAGACTCTTTTTATTGTACTCCTTTCAGGAGGATGAGGAGTAGTTACTAACTATCTGAGTATTGAATTAAGTTATTTTGATGTTCTTTTTGGTATTGACAAATTTCAAAGTGTCTGTGTCCTTTTCAAGGCTGGTTTGAGACTACCTATGCTAAAAGGAATCCATTGGATAAAGGAAGCTCATCAGTAACTCTGCTTCTGCTCTCAAAGTGTTGCAGGTGGAGAGCTCTTCGACTTCTTAGCCGAGAAAGAATCTCTCACGGAGGAAGAAGCCACAGAATTTCTCAAACAGATACTCAATGGTGTTCAGTATCTCCACTCTCTGCAAATTGCTCACTTTGATCTTAAGGTGTGTTGAGCAAATAAAAACTTTGACAGCTGTAAGCAGTTTCCGTTAAAGTCCTTTGTAACACCAGCCACAAATCTGTCGTCGTGCCGACCTTGGCAGCAGTTTTGTTTTGCTAGCTTATGTAGACGGGGGAGAGGTCAGCCATTGAAAAGAAATTACTGAACCATAAATAGTTCCCATCTGGTTTCAATGTAAGATTCTTCACAGAAAATGGCAACTTCCGATGAAATTAAACCATTCTGAGAAGCAGTCTTGAAATAAAAAATGATGATTATGATTTTATGTAATGTGAATGGGATCTGGATGAAATAATCTGAACAGGATGCATTTTTTAACTTTTTTTTTGCTGTTATACCCATGAATGTTATTTGTAGGTACTAAATTGAAACAGTACAGAGTTAAATATGAAAATTCTTATGGAGTGGACAGAGCAGATCATTTTGTCTGCTTTTTTTGCTCTTGGGCCTTTTTTATTCGTTTTTTGAAAGCCTGTTGAATTTCATCCTTTTGGTAATGAAAAGAGATCTTTTGTATCTGAACTCAGTTATTACTTTCTTAATGTTTTAATTCCAGAATGTTTTCCTCTGTAAGATCTTTTTTCAGAGGTAGGCAGCTGAGCATACTCTGAAGTTGGCAGCTATGTCCACAATAGGAAAATGAGATGTAATTATTACATTGCAGTGCAGTTCTGAAAGGGGTGCTCTGTTCTGAGGATGAGGTGGGGAAGGAAATGATTTTTAGAATAAGCATACCTTTCCCAGTCTTATCCTCATTGCCTACAGTAATATATTTGATCTTCACACGACAGTTAACAAGAGAAAAAATTGTAAATCTAGTAAGACATACACTTGTTACAATATGAAATGTAAATTTTGGCCAATGTGCTTGTAATAATACAAAGCATCCTTTCACCAGATACCAAGAACATAAGGATTGTATGCAACAGGACTCAAACTATGCAGAACAGTAGAAGTATGCAATAGAAATGTAGGAAGGGAAGGAAGAATATTACATTTGCACATATCAGCTCCTCTCATGGGGAAAGAGAGGTAAAAGAAGGCTGATGATAAAAAGCTGAGCTGAATGACTCCAGAAGTCCTGAAAAAAGATGGATGTAACTCGAGGAACTTTTCAAAGCACACCAGCTTATGGACATGTCAGGATACAGAGACTAAGTAGCTGGTTCTGTATGCTAGCTAAAGTGATAAGAGTGTAAAAGCAGGCTCCTTTGGTAATCTTGACATTTTACCTTCTAACTTCATTTCTGGTTTTGCAAATCTTTGTTGTAAAATAATCCAAAGTCTATATTTTTAAATAAGATAGAAAAGACATGAGGACTTGATCTGTTTCGGTTTTGGTCAATATGTTGAACCTTAAAATCTGGGAGCTGGACCACTCCCAAAGTTTATGTTGGAGATCCAAAGGCAACAAAATATACCCCCCTGACTGCTTGTAGTGTGAAAGAAACTTCTTTCAGGGAGTAATGTTAACCAAGCCCAAATGCTAGTTTATATGACTTTGCTTCTTGCAAGTTCCCAGGACTGGTTGAATGGCTTTTGTACAGAGGTTGTGGTCTTCATGGAAGACAGTGTGTTTCACTCATGGTCAGTCCACAAGAAAACTGCAGCTGTTATATCTACAAGAGCTAAAAGCTTGCCCCTGTGGAAATCGTAGCGCTCTGTCATCAACATGAAATCCTAATTTACTGTATTTAATTTTTAGCATATGTTGCGTCATAATAGGAAAAGGTGGGATTTTTCTGTCGAAGACACAGTTTTAGACTGCAAAGTGTTCGGTGCTGAATAATGCTCATACGTATCACGCATTTTGTACCTCTGTATAATCTCTCCTTCTCTCCCCATTTCTCCTTCTCAAAGCCTGAAAACATAATGTTGTTGGACAGGAATGTACCAAAGCCGCGAATCAAGATTATCGATTTTGGTTTAGCACACAAAATTGACTTTGGAAATGAATTCAAAAATATCTTCGGAACGCCAGAGTTTGTTGGTGAGAAAACTGTTTTTTTCTTCAAACTATTCTTTTCAGTCTATGAAACAGAATTTGTGGCACAGCTTGGTTTGGCTGAGATACAGGTTATGCACTTTGTGTGTAATTCATGACATTATGAAATGTAAATTAGCAATTTGTATCATTCAGTTCCAACTTAGACTTGCATTAAGCTGTTTTTATCTGTCAACATCTTAGCTTATTATCTCTGACATATATAAGCTCAGAGTGACATAGATCTGTTCTCTGACTTGGTACTGATCTTCCTGCTTTCTCCTTTAGCTCCTGAAATAGTAAATTATGAGCCTCTTGGTCTTGAAGCAGATATGTGGTAAGTTATTGGATCTTATTTGAAGTAAATCTCTTATGATTATTCTTATGTTCTAACCTTTTTTTTTTTCTCTCTCCTCTCTATCCCCCCATATGTTTCTCTTCCCCCTCCCTTGCCTTTTTTTTTTTACCTTTCACTCCAGGAGCATCGGTGTAATAACTTACATTCTGTAAGTACCAAAATCTGTGGGTGCTCTTGCAAATGCTTTTTCTTTTTTTTTGCCTTTTCTTTTAATTCTGATTCTGTCATCTGGGTTTTCAGTGGTGTTCGTACAAGTCAATCCATTTTGATTGCACATCATGATTCAAGTTGAACAATCATGAAGTAATAGTATATTTATTGAAAGGAAGGCCATTGATCAGCATTGAGATGGCATGGGAAGCTGTCTTCAGATCTGTAGATGATTTTCCACAGTGGCTTTATCTTGGTCAATATTCCCTGAAATTACAGCAAAGCTTTTTGCGCTGCTACAGCACATCTTTCTGAAAGTCTGTTTGCAGTCTTAGAGGAGAAAATAAAAATGTTCACTTTTCTACTGTTAATTGACCTCGGAGGGTTGGAACAGCAATTTTACAACATGAGAGGAATGTTCTATCTTGCAGACTAAGTGGTGCATCACCATTTCTTGGAGAAACCAAACAGGAAACATTAGCAAATGTGTCTGCTGTGAATTATGAATTTGAAGAAGAGTTCTTCAGTAATACCAGTGCCCTAGCTAAAGATTTTATACAAAGACTTCTAGTCAAGGATCCAAAGTGAGTTGTTTCTGTTGTGTATACACTGTTGCAGCCTATGTCTCTAGTGTTTCAAATTACACTAGATTTTTAGATGTTAGTTTAACAAAGATATAGCTGTGTGTATTTTTTACTATCTAAAACAGTTTTGCCTTTTATTCTATTAAAGGAAGAGAATGACTATTCAAGATAGTTTGCTGCATCCTTGGATCAAGGTTAGCATGTCATTCATTCTGTTGTCCTGTTTTTAATCATTCTTCATTTCATACTTCGCTTTCATTTTTCAAGTTCCTTAATAAGGAAAATTGTCATAATTTTTTAATATAACTTACTATTTTGGGAAGCTGTCTGTATGAAAGCTAATAGGTGCAGAATGTGGACTTCTTTAATATATCCTCTATGTAAGTCATCAGTAGGGATGTAGCCCACTATTGAGATTAGCGCTTAGGCAGAGAAGCTAATCTTCAGGGAGCATTGCACTGACAAAGATACATTCTCTGATTCCTGTCCAGTTTCCTGTCATGTTTTTCATCTTTTAATCTCCTTCTTTGTATTGGGGGAAAAAAAATGAAAAGAGTCATCTCTTCTGTCCTTCCTCTTTAAACTGAAGAAAGCAGGTAACGCAGGGTAGTGGTCAGCTTCTTTCAGTGTTCCGCAGTGTTTGATTTGGTTTGAGCTGTTGTGGTGTTGCTAGGTGGAAAGGGATAAAGTGGGACATATCATTCTTCTTAATGTGTATAGTAATACCTACCACTTAATTTTTTTCAAATTCCATACCGCATTCTGATTGTGAGCAGTAAACCTCTTCAGTGATTGATTTCCCAGGTGTTGGGGATTCGCAGTGGGTATTTGACTCCATTCACTTCCCAGAGAGCCAGTTAGAGTATTTACCCATGCCACAACTGTTCCAGTCCAGTTCAGCATTGTAGTGCAGACATTTCTACTCCTATACACCAAACTACAGATTTGACTGTGCTTTGCTGAATTTTGGTGGGATAATCTCAAATAGTTGAAACATGCTGAAGTGATTTCTCATACCACAAACTTTGCCCGGTTTTGCCTCTCAGGGACTGAGGTCTCCATTCTGCAACAAGGCATGTTGTTTTGTATCCTTTTATGGTCCTTTATATCTTAACTTTCCAGGCATTTTTCCCCCTCCACACTGGTCATATCTTCTCTTTCCCATTCCCATCACTACCTTTACCTGCATTTCTCCATAAAAATTAACTTCAAGTATGGGAACATATAGTCTAAATTTGGTATATTCCATGGGTAGCTGGTGCAACATCCAGGTGATTACACTGAGACTGGAACAATGTTTGGTTACATTTAAAATCAGCAGGAAGCCTTCCGAGAAGACAAGATTTATCTAGGAGACATCCAGTGCCTCTGTCATAGAGGGAGGTGAGGGATAAAGCTGAATATTCTGTTGAGTGTTGGCTTATTTTGTTAAAAATGAAAAAATAAATTTTACTATTGCATGAATTATTCTTAGGTCTGGATTTTCCTCTGGGCATTTTCTCAGGAAATCCTATCTGCTTGCACCAGTGGGCTGTGGATGTTAAAATGATGTGCTTACAATTACTTTATTATTACAGTATTATTGTAGTGTAAGTGGAAGTCATCAGTGAAGGACAGAGTCTTGCATACAGAAAAGTATTTCAAGAAAGTTCTGGATGTAATTGTGGGATTTACGATTTTATTTTCCTGTTGCATGTAGCCTAAAGACACCCAGCAAGCACTTAGTAGAAAAGCATCTGCAGTGAATATGGAGAAATTCAAAAAGTTTGCAGCACGACGAAAATGGAAAGTAAGTCATTCAATAAATCTTAAGAAAATCGGTGATATACAAATGCGGTAGTGATATTACCTGCTCCGTGGAAACGTCAGTGGCTTTAGGAGTGAAGAAGGAGGAAGAAGAAACCCATTCCTCTGTCATTTGGAGTATGGTGGTATGGGAGAAGACTTCTTTGTTAGTGATCTGCATACAAATGTGTGTGTATGGATTTTTTGTTGTCTGCCTCTAGCTGTATGCTGTCATCTGCCTTGGTAATGTTTTCTAACATTTCTAAGGCATTTCTAAGTGTAGGTATGTGGTTTTGTGTCAATAATCCCAATAAATAAAACATCATTTAAGCAGGCCTCACAGAATGAAATGCTACAGTACTTACGCCAACACTTCACAGAGTAGGAGGGAAAAACTAGTTGCTGTTGCAGAGGATTTTTGGTCTGAGATTGCCAACCTGTTCAGAAGGCTGGTATCAGTTATTTTTCCAGAAGCGAGGCAAGGTATTAGTTGAAAGCATTGGTCTGTGCAAGGAGCAGTTCATTGAGACAGGTCCCTCCTCCTCCAGCATACACATTAGGGAATTCACACTGATCCTAAACAAGGACATGAATGTTGTATGTGAAATCTGTTTTATCGTAAGGAGAGATGAGACGTGAGACAAGAGAAGTCACTGTTATTAGAAAAGGAGTTTTATTCATTGTCACAGAGGCCAGGAAATAGGATGATTTTGCTAAGCTATGATCTGAAGGCACATAATGTTCAGGCAGGCAGTACAATGTTTTTTTTCTGCAATTCAGTGGCTGTGATAGGTGGAGATCTATGGTGTTTATAAAATTCAAGTACTAGTCTGCTGCCTTAAAATGAAATAGTGGGTCTAGGAATATCATAAACTGTTTTGAAACATGGCATTTAAAGGAATGCTGTCAGCTAATACTCTCAGTTTAGGTTTTCTGTGTGTAGATGCTTTAAAATAGTTACATTTAAATGTTCTCAATGTAAGCCAGAGGATGTAATACAAATCAGGTTTGCTTTATTTTGAACAGCTTGATGAAATAGTAGTGATCCTAAAATAATATATAGCTTTGCTTAGTGTATATGTATATCCTGTTTGCATTATAAATGGCAAAAGAAATTGAAGGTTCAAATGCAATATAAAAAGGAGATGAGGGTGTTGAATTCAAACTCCACTTCGTTTTGCTAATACGACAGTATTCTCTTTTATTTTTTTAATATAGCTTTTTTTCTTTCTGTTTTTGAAAAGCAATCGGTGCGCTTAATATCCTTGTGCCAAAGATTATCGAGATCTTTCTTGTCCAGAAGTAACATGAGTGTCGCTAGAAGTGATGATACTCTGGTAAGTGTATACTTACATTCTTAGAAAGCTTTACTACATCTGAAACTTCATGTTTTCTGAAATTATTTTAACAGAAATATTGCGTTGTTGAAAATATGGTGATTAATCAATCTCTTATATAGGATGAAATAGATTATAAGTCTGCAGAGATCAGTTATCGATAGTCTGATCTTCTGCATGTCACAAACCTTGAAGTTGAATTTATTAATTACTGTGATGAGTCTGATAGCTAGTGCCAGAAATTCATCTAACTTTATTTTGATTCAAAAGGATTTTTTGTACTGTAACAATTATGATGTGAAAAAGTTGCATCTGAACTTTTTTATGGCGCTGCATAGAGTAAAATAGTACATCATTTTTTAACAGAATATTCAAAATCATTGAGACTCTCTTAGATTAAGTGAATGTTAGACAGCAGTGTCACAAGCTGTTATTTAAGGGGGAAATCTTTAAGTTGGGCAATATTCAGTTTTTAGTATTGCATCTACTAGATTTAAGTAGTCAGAAGCAATTGCTGTATGCTTTGCAATTACAAATGCTTGTAAATCCAAAAACATTCTTCTTTAGCTTACTCTCCAGGTTTTAATACACACTTCACAAATTCCCTGTGATCAGCATCTTATGTATGTTAATATTTTAGAGCTGGGTAACCTCATCTTTCGATGCATTAATAGGATCAAACATAAAATATTTTGCAGAGCCCATTTTATCCTTATTGTCTTCCCTGTACCACTCCTGTGCAACTCTCCACTCATTTCCACTTTTCTTCCTCTTATTTTTCTGCTTCTATGCTCTTTGTCCTCTCCATCTTGCCCTCCTTTCCCTGCCTCCCCACCTCAGCTATCATTATGACATTTAACACTGGATCAGGGTTTCAACCTGTGTTGCAGCAGAAGGGATTGCAGCCTAATGTTAGTGTTCTTAAAAAATCTGAACCCTCAGGAGACAGGAGGTAGGAGTAATCCAAATACTGGACTGAGTGAATTTACTGCATGGGAAAAAAAAAAACCAAAATTACCAAAGATACCTGCAGAGGTATCTAGGTTCATCACTTATGTTCTAGATTTTTAACTGGTCCATTTGAATAAATGAAAGCTTGGTCTAAAGTACCTCTCCTATGTCGTAGTCATGGATGGTGCAAGACTCGATATTCTGGTTTGTATTTGTGTACTTCCTGGTATTTTTAGTGTTCACATATGTGCATGGAATTAGTTTCGTTTGATGCAATACTGCATCTACTGAAAGTCCTAGGAGGAAAAAGAAAATACACCTAATAAAAGAAACCTGTTTGGATCTCAATGAGCAATGGGTTCATGTGTGAAGAAAGGGGAAACATACAGTACTGGAAAAAGTGAGGGGTTTTGGTGTGGGTTTTCTTTTCATATAACTTGCAGACATGTTAGCCGTACACTTCACAAAGGGTTACAACCTGCAGCTGAAGACTTAGAAAATTTTACTTTTTTATATATGTCTTGGCAGCTGTTGAGATAGGAATTTTTTTTTCCTTTGGTAATTTTTCTTCTTTCTCATTTAATTACAAGGATGAGGAAGATTCTTTTGTAATGAAAGCTATTATTCATGCCATCAATGATGACAATTTTCCTGGATTACAGCACCTTCTGGGATCTCTGACAAATTACGATGTCAATCAACCCAACAAGGTAGTGTGGGTCTGCTTGAGGTGCGTGGGGGACTAGCTATCACCCTGTTGAATAGAGCAGCATGGTTGTAAAATAGAAATATAACACCCAAAAAGAAGAGACAAGTGGATGGGAAATGGTTCTGACTTTCTTTAGGAGAAATTTTAATGTGTTCTGTGTTCAGACTTCTCAAACTACCCGAAAATGGAACCTAAAATATTTGGGGTTTTTTTGTTTGGTTTTGTTGTTCTTGTTTTGTTGTTGTTGTTGTTTGGGGGTTTTTCCCCCCTAGGCCTTTGAGAAAGTATTAATGAAATGCTGTTGTCAAGAGCAGCGATATATCAGATGTCAGCCTTTGTTGTTGTTTCTTGTGGCAGATGAACATGGCAGAATATATAGGAATAACCAGACTGCCAAATCTGTATTTTGAGAAATATTCATGAAGAGCACTGTAAAGTTAAAACATCTGTTATTATACTGTGATGGTGTCTTGAACCTTTAAAAAAATCAGTGGCTTTGTGTTTTAATGGTGCAGTCCCATTTAACTTTCCTATATGTTGCTGGTGGCTTGCATTTTGGCAAATACCTTAGGTAATCCAGCTTAAAATATAGTTATGTAGATATAAAGAAGTTGCAGAGAGGATCGTCCTTGCCAGACTGGGCTAATGAGAGCCTAACATTAATATTCCAGATTTGAAAAGCATACATTTAATGTGTGGTGTATCATTTAGTAAATGTGAATTCATCCCAAAAATTTGGAAGATTGCTGTGCAATAAATTCCTTTGGTCAAAGGGACAAGTTATTTCTATACAGTGTTCCCTGAAGACATAATTTGAAACTGGAAACACAGAGATGCCATTCAGTACTTGCCTTTTATTCCGCTTTCTTTTCTTAAGCCTTCAAAAATTGAATATATTGTTCTCATTTATATTTCATTGTTAGCATGGAACACCTCCGCTACTGATTGCTGCTGGCTGTGGAAACATTCAGATGCTTCAGTTGCTTTTAAAGCATGGATCCCGTATTGATATTCAAGATAAGGTGAGGGGTTTTCTTTGTCACCGTTCTATGTAAGTTATTTGGTACAATTAGGAGAGGACAAGCAGTTCTGACAAAGTTGTATTGGAAATTAAAAAATGCTGGCTGTAGAGCCCATTTACTGTGTTCTACAGCAAAAAGATAAAAGCAAATCTTTAATAATGTCATTTGTTTCTAGCGCATATCCTCTGATTTTGATCACTTTATTAGCTGAAGTAATTTGAATGATACTAATCTTAAAATACAGTTCATGCTTGCAAAATTGCCTCAATTAGCTCAAATTAGTGATTGCCCTGAAACACAATGGTGAACTTTATTTGACATGGAATGATGAATGCACATTTTAATGATGAGGGATATTGCAACTAGAACTGGTGCGTGACACAGGGTATACTTTGCAGCAAGCTTTTTTCCAAAACGTAGTGTAACAATCTGGGATTCATTTTAAACAAACTCGAAGCACTGTCTGCTTCTCTGTCTAGTAGATGGTAAAGTAAGAAATGGAAAGGATTTTATCTCATGATTGTTTCCAAAAAACTTCCCTTAAAAAGGGGATTATCCTTGCAGTTAGTGATCCTGTTAGTCATCTTTTTCATAGGGGGGGTTTTGTTGTCATTGTTGGTATGTGGGGTTGTTGATTCAATTAGAATTTTTTTTTTAAATAAATATATTCATGTAAGCTTTGATATCTGTTCAGTATATCTGCATGTATAACTCAGCTGATAATCTAGAATTAGGATTCTAAATTGATCAAAAAGATCTGTAATCAAATATTTATGACAGGCTGGATCCAATGCAATCTATTGGGCTTCTCGACATGGTCATGTAGAAACACTGAAATTTCTTGACGATAATAAGTGTCCTTTGGATGTTAAGGATAAGGTAAGCAAAGAATTCCTTTTCATGCAGAGAGGTTTTTTTCTTATAACTTTATCTTAACAAAGAGAACGGTCTTTCAGAATGATTTTCGTCTGCGCCGTAATTCCAACCATATGACCAGGTTTTTTAGTGTGGTTTTATGAGCTGACATATAGGGCTGTGATAACACAGCTTTAAAGTAGCTGGATGTACTGATTGTTTTCCTGACAAATGTTAACCAAGCATGCATTTTAAGTGTGGTGACTACATGGTGGGTAGGTGGGGAAGTACAAACTTAACTTAATTTTTACTTGAAAACTAGATTTCTCATTGAAACATAGGGCAAAATCGTGATTCTGGTTTTTATTCCTCTTGATTGAAAATCACTTTTGTCTGACAAGTAAATTTGACTGTTATTAAGTTGAATATAATGAAGCCTAACAATTTATAGCTGATGAGCACTTACCTTGTCTCCAGCAGTGTTACTTTAGCAACATTTGCCCTAGAAACTAGTTGCTGTTAGAATCTTATACCATAGTGGTGTTTTTATACTAACTAAAGCTGCAGTACAGAGGCACTTTTACTTGTGAGATACAGTTTGCTTAGAGAACTAGTGCAAGGCACATTATCAAAATTAGTGTTTGACTCCTGATAGGGCTACTAGGAAAGAGGTTACTGTCTCAATAAAAATTCCATTTATTTTTCATATAACTTCAATAAAAGGTTGCAAATAATTATATGTAATGACCCAAATATGCTAGGATATACCAAGGTGTTAGGCAAGCTCCTTACATTTGTATATACAAGGCAGAGGGGGGGTATATGGGAATAGAATGAATAGAAGTAGGAGGTCTGTTTCACCACCAATTGCCCATGCAGCTGCCTCTTCATATTGCTCAGAAATCCTGTTGTGGCTGTGACCTGGAACAAATAAAGCAGGAAAATAAGTTCTGAAAAAGTCAGGCCTTTGAGGAAATAACCTGTCAAGTCTGTCACATACAACTACATCTTGTAAGTGGAAGATCTCTGCTGACTGAAGCTGTGCCACTGGGTCACAGGGAGGGAGGAGTACCCCATGCAGTGCACATGCCTGGTAGTCAGGCTGTACATGGCAGTTTATATCTAGGGTGACACATGTAATTACGGTGGCATGTTCTTCTGTAATTGCAGTCTGGGGAGACCGCTCTCCATGTCGCAGCTCGTTATGGGCATGTGGATGTGGTTCAGTTTCTCTGTAGTATTGGATCCAATCCAAACTTTCAAGACAAGGTAAGTCATGGAGACTGTTTTTCTTCTACAAATAAGGCCAACCAACTACTGTTATAAAACACAGGTTCTCTCAAAAAGCTTAAGGAGGGCAAAACTCAACATCACAAAAGTATGGGTGGTGATTTGTGCTCTGTGAGTTCAGGGGTTTGCATCTCCTTGGTGAGTGTTCTGTTTTAAACACTGGATTAGTCTCTCAGCGCACAGGATGTAGAAGTTTCTTATGAAAGAGGATGTTTTCAAGTGAGAGAACCAAGACAGCTCAAGAGCATGGAACCATCTAAACTAAGACTGTAGATATGCAACGTATTGTCAGTAGATAGTTTTATGGTGAGAAGTATGGTGAAAATCTAGTGCATTGGTATAATTAATTGGTATACCAGAAGGCGTTACTCTTGCTTTGAGAATGTCAGCATTAGAAATTACAGTACCTTTTTTGTGTCATTGTTTTTCTAAGTTAAGCTGGGGAATTGTTCCTCCTGGCATTTGGTTCAGCTCTGCTTTGTTGTTTTTATTTTCCATGTTAATAGGAGGAGGAAACCCCACTGCATTGTGCTGCTTGGCACGGCTACTACTCTGTTGCCAGAGCACTCTGTGAAGCAGGTTGCAATGTGAACATTAAAAACAAAGAAGGGGAGACTCCGCTTCTGACAGCATCTGCTAGAGGTTACCATGATATAGTGGAATGCTTGGCAGAACATGAGGCTGATCTTCATGCAACAGACAAGGTTAATTTGAATTTCTTTTGGTCAGGAATTACATCCAGAGATCAAAGGTGTCACAGAGCCATCTTTTTTAATTGCTTCATTTGAACGCTGTGAGCCAGCATTGTTTCCATGATGTGGATTTTCTGAGTAGTTCACACAGAGACTGTATTGGCGACTGCACCAGTCTTTAAAGTTGCCTGCTGTTTATTTTTCCATGGTTGGGATTTTGCTGATTCATCATCACCTTATCAATTACTGCCTTATGAGTTATACTGTACAAAAAAATGGCGGTAAGTTTGGGTTCTGTAATTGGCAACAAACTATTAGGAGAAAAAAGATGGATTTACTGTTCGCCTTTGATTCCCAGTGGTTGGATAAATCACACCTATTTCCAATACGCTAAATTCCAACTATTTAAAAATGCAACTCTGTTTAATTCAGATTCAGGTTTTGTCTTTCATGGTGTAATCCCAAGAAAGAAATTCAACATTTCATTGCTTGCACTTTTGGTATGCTTGTCCTTTTATTGCTGTTAGTTACTAAAGCAAGTTCAGAAAAATGCTTTTCTTCTAAAATATGCTTCTAGTCACACTGTCTCTTCTAGTTATTCCGCAGAGAGAAAGCCCTGTCCGTAAAGTTACTGACCACTAAGCAGATTGCATGACTTTTGCATCACTAATTTCTGTAAGCAAACGCTAGAGTGGTTTACAATCTTCAACTGGTTGTTACAGTTGGCCACTCTCCCGCCTCCTAGGGAAGCTCTTAGTAAACAATGTGTATTTGCATTTCATCCATTCCACTGCAAAGCCTGGTGGCTTAATAGAAATTTGCTTTCATCCCATACTGATTTGTTCTGACAGATACTGTGCATCTCACTGCCTTCATGCTCGAAATAAAAGCCATTGTGATTCTTGAGGCAAGGAGATACACCCAGTTATATGAAAGGATGGTGACTCTGCAAAATGCTTTGATTTTTAGCATTATTAAATCTCACTTACATCTTGTCATTTCAGGATGGTCATATAGCCTTACACCTTGCTGTGAGAAGATGTCAAATAGAAGTAGTTAAAACTCTCATCAGTCAAGGATGTTTTGTAGATTTCCAAGACAGACATGGCAACACTCCCCTGCATGTGGCCTGCAAAGATGGGAATGTTCCTATTGTGATGACACTCTGTGAAGCAAGTTGTAATTTGGATGTCTCTAATAAGGTAAATGGAATACAGATGCTGAACTCCTTTGTTTAATAGCTCACCTGTTGCATTAGATGACCTTTCGGGTTCTCTGATATGAAAAATATTTTATCTCTTGAAGTGGCCAAATGCAAAGCATTAAATAAGTCACTTTGCATGTTTGCCTAAGTTTGTTTCAGTTGAGTAAATGATTAAAGATACATGAAAAACAAGCCCAGTTGAAATAGCACAGTGTGTTTTGCCACTCAGCTCTTATGTTGAAGTATATGCCAACCTTCTTCCCTATCTGGATTGCTTTGCTTTGTGCAAATTACATCTAGGCACTGAAGAACAGATAATATGCATTGCTGCTGGCCTTGATTTGATGTGATTTAAAACCAGTAATTTCTATACAGAATTGAATGTACAGTTTTATGAAAAATCTGTTTTGAATTCTTCCAAATTACATGAAAAGATCTGTACTGACACCTAACAAAGGATTTAACTCAACTGCAGATTCTATTCCCAGTTATAAAAGTAAGTGTCATATTGGCTGGTTTATGTTTTTCTGCATTGAGTTTATTACAATGAACCCTAATAAAGCATTTATCTTGGAATAGTTTTCATTTATTTATTAAACAAATTGTCACTGGCAGGGTACAGGAATCTCAGGAGTAAAATGTTAAATTATTTTCAAAAGTTGAAGTCGGCATTCTGAGTAAGGTGCTTTTTGGGAATTTTCTTATTGCTCATTGTTTCAAAAACACATGACAATTGCAGATGCCCTTGGTAATTGTTGTAATGCTAAAAATGTTGATTCCAGTGTATATCGCTGGGTTACTGCCAGCTAAAAATGTGAACTGTCCATAATTTTTGTAAGCACTTGCCAAAAGAATATTTAATAGCTGTCCCTAAACTTTGAGATAGTAGTATCTTTTTTTGCTGCTTCTGTTGTGCTAGTGCTGCAGTCACTGTATGAGATAATTGACTGTGATGCTTTACAGGCTTAACATTCTGGCATCCTCACCAGAGATTTTCAAGAGGAGTAAGCAGTTTCAGGAAGTTTTCCTTTGGTTAGTTTGAATAGGTTAAGGTCAGCCATTGGACCCTGCTGATGGGGCTTAGGCCACAATACTTAGCTTTGAATATCTTTCTCTGCCCTTTTTAAATTTTATATATGCTACAAAGCTTAAAAGTTACTCATAGGAATATTCGCATTGCTTTCTGCAATTTGTTTGATTCAGGTGATGCAGATTCTTCATGTTTCTGGAAAAGTACATATTCTGGTAATTACATTTTGCCAGTTAACACTTCCATTTATTACCTAAGCACTGACCTTCTCTGTGTTAGTCAGCTGAAGAAAGCTGTGGGGCTTTTCACTGGAGGGCTGTCCAGTGCAATCACTTTTGGTTTTAATAATTAAAATCATCAGCTGCTGAGTGAAAGAAACTTGAAATAATGAGCTCCCCAGTCCTGCCTCTAAGCTTAAACCTGACTGACTAAGCCATTAAATCAAGATCCACAGCTGAGAACACACTTTGAGGAACCTGAGTTAAGCACAAGGCTGGATTAGCACCTCTTTTTCTAATGGAGAATGGCATCAATGGTCTGGCTGCAAGCATGGTCTGGAAAAAATGAATCAGTCTTCAAGTTCAGTGGGGGTAGGATCATGTTTATAGCTTGCGCTCCATTATTCTTTTAACAGTTGCGTATACAAGAGTGATTTTCAGAGTGTTCTTTATTTGAAGGGGTGAGTTTGGGTCTTATCGAATAGAGAATTTTTATTTCTGCTGGTCCTCTTCAGCAGTGAGTCCTGTAATGGGAGTGCATTAATATAATTAATGACTGTTTATCCTTGGTCCCGCATGCACATGATACCAATTGAGGACACCATTTCTTTCTTCCATAGACTGTGTGCAGTAAAACATCATACACATTTACTTATTACAAAATCATTTAGGTTTGAAATTACCTTTAAGACCATTATAAACGTAAAACTGCGAAGTCTGCCGTTAAGCTGTGTCCCTAAGGACCACATCTACACGTCTTTTAAATACCTCCAGGGTCGGTGATTCAGCCACTTCCCTGGGCAGCCTGTTCCAATGATTGACAACCTCTTCAGTGAAGAAATTTTTCCTAATGTCCAGTCTAAACCTCTGCTGGCACAGCCTGAGGCCGTTACCTCTTGTCCTATCACTTGTAACTTTGGAAAAGTGACCAGAAACCTCCTGTCTCCATTCTCCTTTCAGGTAGTTGTTGAGAGTGATATGGTGACCCCTGAGCCTTCTCTTCTCCAGACTAAACAACTTCAGTTCCCTCAGCTGCTCCTCATTACACTTGTGCTCCAGACCCTTTACCAGCTTCACTGCCCTTCTCTGGACCCTCTCCAGCACCTCAACATCTTTCTTGTAGTGAAGGGCCCAGAACTGAACACAGGATTCAAGGTGCAGCCTCACCAGTGCCAAGTACAGGGAGATTATTACTTCCCTAGTCTTGCTGGCTACACTAGTTCTGATACAATCTCAGATGCTATTTGCATTGAGGTATATAGTTTTGAGGAGCTGGGCATCTTCTCAGTTTTTAGTTGTCAAAAAGTTGGCTTTGATTTGAAATATCCTTTTGTGAAGCTATTTTGTGAGTTTGTTTCTGAATGTAAGGTTGAAACTGGGATATAAGTGATGAAAGCATGAGAATATATGAAGTAATGTAAGAGGATTTACACGCAGAGAATACATGGTAGTGATACTTACAACAGTAGCTTTGAACACTAAAGACCAGAAGTGGATGTCGTAAGGACTTGTCAGTGAAGAGAATCACAAAGAAAAGCAAAAATTTGGGAAGCGATACTTTCAGCACTTTTCATTTGTCACTGAAAGCACAAATTCCTTCAGCCTGACTTCTTGCATTCATTCCTCTTATTCCTTTGGGTGGAAGGGGAAGACTGCAGATATGTAATCTTCAATAAGAGCTTGGATTGAAATAGAATCCAGGGCTTTAAAGGTTAAGGACTTAGTGTTGCTTAACTGGTTCATATTTAATTAAGCAAAATGCAATTAGTTTTACTGGAAATTAAAACCATATTCTTAAATACAGCCAAAAAACTCAAGGATTACTTCAGAGTTGTGGGGCATTCAGCTATAAAATTGTTTCTCATTTTGTAGTAGTCACTCTAGCCTTTCTTTTTAATTAAGCTTTAAGCAGTTGTGCTAAAGCTGTAACCAAAAGTACTTTTTGTTACAGTTTTTACTGTGTATCAGGATGTATAATTGTAAAATAAATTTGATTATTAGTCATAAAATTTGAAATTAAGTTCTTTGACTAATGCCACTTTATTCACCTTTTTAGTATGGAAGAACACCTTTACACCTGGCAGCAAACAATGGCATTCTCGATGTTGTCCGGTTCCTGTGTCTAACTGGTGCCAATGTAGAAGCTTTAACTTCTGTAAGTATTGAGAGATACCTTTATGCTTACTGCTTTTCTTATGTATGATAGTAGGGAACAGATTAATGTAGAGAGGGGTGAAATTTGAAACTGATCAAGGTGCGTTATAGCTACCACTTCATTTATACCTAAGAGTTTCTTGACTTAATAATTACTTGTAACATTGTGTTTTCTGTAAGCACGCAGAAACGTGTGCTTAATGGCAGGTCTGCTGTCATTAAGGTGTACGTCATTTCACATCATGTACAGTTACCGTACAAATGCACTGTATATATATATATTAAATATTTTTCCTGCTTTCAGGAGGTTAAAAAGTTTTGTTGTCATGGTGGGAGATGTGTGGGTTCATGGATGAGTGAACTAGCATGCAAATGTCCTAGAAAAACAAATCATCTGTGTTAGAGCAGTCAGCACCACTGCTGCCAATTAGCAACACTGAAGGTGTTTTTCATTCTCACTAATATGAGAAATGTCCTCCTAGCTGACACATCCACAGCAGGGATGAAGTGTCCTTCGTCATATACACTTCATATGCACATGATACATTTTAGGCATCATACACACCACTACCCGTGTTTTGAACAAACTAAGCATATTTTATTTTCAAATGCATTAGATAAGTTTGCATAACTACTTGCCCTAACCAGTGCATTCTGCTCAGAAAGAACTATTGTTCTGTATATTGAAAACGTGTTGTGATTAGATTTTAGTAGAGTCCATGTTTTTCAAAGTTCTCTAATAAATTACTCCTGAGACAGCTGAAATGGAGGGGGAAAAAGGAGAAAAAAATCAGTTTTATTTGCAAACAAAAAGGTGATGGGAGAATTCTTGATCTGTGTCGATTTATTTATGTCATGATGGCAGCTGTGTTGGTATAGTTACCTGTGCGCACCCTGTCCTTCCAAGATAAAGTACTTTTTATCTTTAGATAGTTTGAAGGGGATACCAAAATAAATTGTGCTTATACTAAATGTGGCAGAAGCAGATTGAATATGCATAACTGTCCATTATTCTAGCATTGTTGTAGTGAAGAGAAAGGAAAAGGAGGAGAGGGGGAGAGGAAGTGAGTGTTGTGATTTTAATAGAATTTCAGTTTTGTGTTAGTTTTCCAGGTAGATGTTAAACTCTTCTGAAAAGTCTTAGTAACAGCTCTTTCTGAGTCAGAATTAATTACCTTTTTCTTCTCTCAGCATGCTGTTTCTGAGAAGTTAGCATTTCCAGCGCTGTTAAGTAACTGGGCTGCAGTAAGCCCATTTAAGGACTAGTTTATTTGAATTAGATTGCATGAATGCTGTTAAGTGACCTTAAAAACCCTTAAGTTCCTGAAGTATACTATCATTTCCAACATTTGAATGTCACCAGAAAATTTGCGCTGTGCTCACACACTAGCTGGCACCATGTTCTTGGCTTCTCCTCACAGAAGCTTCTAAAATTGTATCAAGTTTAAAATTGTCAGATTACTTACAACGTTTGAATGGTGGTGCTTGCATATGGCCAGTTAAACTGAGGACCAGCTCAGGCGGAGCTGATTTGCAACAAGAGACAGTCAGCAATTGCAGTGAAATGGTATGAAATAGGTTTTATTGACCCTGTCACCAAGCCCTTTTTGGATACCAGTTTTGCTTGCACCTTGCTATTGCAATGTATATATATCCTGTACTTGTCAAGAAAACTTTAATGGGAAAATAACTTACTGAAACGCATTTCCTATTTTACTTGGGTATGTATTTTCTAATTCTTGTTGTGTTCTACAGTTCATCCTGCTGTGGACACCCAGAGAATGTGCACAGCGTCATCTTGTTCACAATTTTGGACAAAAAGGGAACTTTCTTCTGTTCATTTCTTTGTCATGGAAGCAAATGCTTTTTCTACATGTTATCTTAATAAATTGAGCTTCCAGATCTGAGTCTATACTTACAACAGGCATGTGAATTGAACTGCTAGCCTCTGTCAATGTAAACATCTCAAAGTGCTTTTTTGGGGTGAATTTGACCTAGAGTTCTTTCTGTTGTTGCCAATGCTCTGTGGTATCCTTCGCTTACTCCACTGGCCTTTCTGTGTGTCTTATTTACTCTGTGGTCGAATGACCATGGTTTCAAAACTCATGCTTGTCAGGCATCGCCCTTGCTAAGGCATTTCTTCATAAGCAGAGGTTAGCTAGGAGCCAAGAGTAAACAACACAGCAAGTAAGGACAGTGACCTTGACAACAAGGGCTGGGTCCCACAGTACCCGGGCAAGACAAGCAGAGCAGGTGCAGTGATGGCAACCAGCCTCAGAGGGGAATCTGGGCTGCCAGCCAAGTCCATAACAATGAGGCGGGTCTGAAGTTAAGTCAAGGTCAGGAATCAGGTTCAGTGACCATGGTCAGCTAAGGGTCTAGTGATACCAGGCAAGTTCATAGAGAAAAGACAGGTTCAAGGTCAAATCCAGAAGTTAGGAGGTGGGTCAGTGGGATACATGGCCGCGCAGACATATAGTTGTGGTGTAGCTCAGGTGAGGACCAAGGGCAAAAGCTTCAGCCTAAGAGCAACGCCTGAGCGAAAAGTAGTGCAAAGCTCCTGGTGGGGCTGCTTTTGAGGTGGTCTTCTTCACAGCACCAAGATTAGACAGCTGTATCAAGCAGGTGGTCTTGAGTTCAAGAACCTGTTAAGAAGTGGGGAGTGATCTCTGGGTCATGACAGTGCCATCCCACTTTTACTGGTAGGCTTGCTCTGTGCACACATATGCTTAGACTGTTAGCAATTTGAACCGTTCCTGTTGCCATTTTTCCAATGAGCAACTGCCACCCACACTCCTTTTCAAACACTCACCAGATTATTTCGTTTGTGTTTGTGCCCATATAGTTGTGACTGAGCTAAACAAATGATGTACAGCTGAGTAGCCAAAGTCAGGCTTGAAGCCAAAGCAAACCCCCATGGAGAGCTGAGACACAGCAAACAAGGGTGCGAAGTTATCTTAGCCTTGCCAATACAGTTGTGATGTACCATCAAGAGGTGTGGGACCTACTTTGATTCAAAAAGACAATGCACATGCAGGGATCAGTCGCTGCATACATGCTTGGTGCTGGAGTTTGACAGCCATTTCCAACGGTATGCTGCAACAGGAAGAGTGCAGGGCCAGGCTCTAAACAGCCCTGCTTTGGGTTTAAGAGGAGGCCAAAGGTTTGGGGATCCAGATAAAATTCACGCTTTCGTCTGGGGGAGGCTGCATCCTGTTACCACGGGGATTCTCAGGAAGCGGATCAAGATTTCCCCTTTACTTTAAAGTTTTGGATTCTGCTGTATGTGCCCAAGACTGGAAACTTTGGAAGCACTAAAAGTATTGAAGCTGTTCTGATGGCAGGCTAGCTGCCCAGCCACTAGACTGCTCTCCCTCTCATACAGCAGACACTTGGAATTAACTAGGATTTGGAGAGTAGGGTCAGCACAAATACGGAAATTTTTCTCCTTTGATACATCTTCTTTAAGGAAAATAAATTTTTAAAAATACATTCAGATGTTTCTTCACTAAAGGTGCAATTACATGTCAGCTGTGGAAGGAATTGAAGGGCAAGGCACTGCTTCAAATTTAGTCAGTTCATGCCATCAACTACAATTTTGTCTGTTTCCTGCTAATGTTCTGTTCCTGGTCTGCCTGAATTATCTCTGGATAATTTTCAGTAACTTTTATGGAAACCTGAAAATTGCTTCTGTATGTGGACACTCAATTGTCAAAGATGTTTGTTTCCTGTGATATGGTAATTGTAATAATACTGTAATGATTACAGTAACCTCAGGAACTACTTAAGACAATGCAGGTTTCACATGAAAAACTAGTAAAATCAAAGGTACAAATACAAATAAAGAGACCTTAGTTTTCCAGTATTACTTCTTAATAACTGAATGTTTTTATCCGAGAGTGAAAGAAACTAAGTGCTTGTAAGTTAGTTACCTGTTACCAAATTTGAAACAATAAATGTAATTGTAGAAGTATTGAGCTATTTTCCTTTCAGCCAATTTAATATTAAGCTGCTGACCTATGAAACATGGGTAGTTAAATGGCAAGACCTGAAGAATGCTTTGCTTTTTTTAAGTTTGCTGATGCAATTTAAGCAACATCCCTTACAATATTCTTGCTTTCTGGAATCCTCCAGTGACTGTTATGCCACTGTTAATTCATTTAAACTTCTATGTCTGTTCAGTGTGTAGAAGTTGCGATCATCTTCTAATTAATGGGAAGAGAAACTCAGATGGGGAGTACTGGCATCACTCTCAGGTTCTAAATTCAAAATATCTTATTGCAGTTGCATCCAGATGCCAATTTATGAAAGAAATGCCATTGTTCTGCATTGTACCCTATCTTTTTTTGGACAATTAAAAAAAAAAAAGGGGGATTCTGGTGGGGTGTGATCAATACTGGCTGTTGTGTGGGTTTGGGGTTGGGTTTTTTTCCTTTTTCCTATTGCAGTTGCATCTGACAGCAATTCTGTTACTGCCTTGAGCAGCTGAGCTAAGTTGCATGTGGGTTTTTTTATTGTCAGAAAAAAGGAAGGAACTGCTGCTAATATGTTTGTGTTTTGACAGGATGGGAAAACAGCAGAAGATCTTGCCAGAGCAGAGCAGCATGAACATGTAGCCAGTCTGCTTGCAAGACTTAAAAAGGTTGGGAATGCATGAATTTTAACTGATGTTTTCATGTTTTTTAGATTCCAAGAAAAGTTTGACCATGGAAAATCATGCAATAAGATTCTTATCAAAGCCATTCTAAAAAAGCAGTTGCAAAATTCCTTGCTGGAATAGTGTCTCTTTTTCGGAGGAAGAGGATTTTTTTGTTTGTTTGGGTTTTGTGATTTTGTTTTTAATTTTAATTCAAAATTATGCCCTCAGTTAAAGCTGGTATGTACATACTAACAAAAATGGCTAAACTAATCTGTACCACTAATCTATCGTATCTTGTCTCTGATATTACCTACAAAACAGCTAAGGTGTTAGAAGAAATTGGAAAATAAACTATTGAGAATTAGCACATTCCACAAGAGGACTTATTTCCCCTACCCATCACCATTTTAATTAGATCAGGGTTATGAAGTGTGAGGGGGTTGTGTGTCTTCTGGAAACTAATACCATATGGAAGAGTTAAATAAGTTTTCAATGTGTTCTTTTAATTCTGGAATTTTAGTATGACAACTAGAACGGAAAGCTGATCTTCCCAGAAAGTGGTGCTTGTAAGGCAGTAGGTCTGACACATCTGGTAGTGCATTGATTATTTTGGACAGGCAGCATCATTCAAAATGTGAAGGTTCAGGGACGGCTTTCCTGGACGTTACAGGAAAAGCCAGACCAATTAAAACAATCCTGTTTTAAATGTGATGATGGGCCTGTGGAAAACTGAAATAAATGAACATTGCAGAGTAGCAACAGAAGATTGTGCATACCAGGCATTGCCACGGTGGAAGTAGAGTCTTATCCTTTAGTCCTGCCAGTAAAACTGCACTTGCTGCAATTGTAAAGTTTATCAGTGAAGATGTCAGAAAGTGTCAAAGTTCAGGCAGTGATAGCTTTTATAAACGTTTGTGGTAACAGGATCTGGTTTTTGCACAGTTGTATCCCCACACCGAACCCTTGCTGGTGTCTGCAGGCAGATAAATAAAATTGTGGTTTAGTCATGATCTAGATACGGAACTAATACAAGTTGGCCTGGAGCAAAAGGGAGAAGGTCAGTTAAATCATCTTCTGAAAGACATGTTAGTAGTTGTTAACTTTCTTCTTGATAGCAGAGTATACTTAATTATTGAAGCCCCTGCATATATATATATATATGTATATATGGGAAGCATGTCTTCTATACTTCGTCAGCATAGTTGTTGCAACAGAGTCAATCTAGTCAATTGAAATGAGTGAATTATATCAAACCACTTACAATATTCTAGTATTATTCAAAATTATCAATATCATCTAGTACAGGGCTTGCCTGACACTTGTTATATTTTCAGTGCATGTGGAGGGGTTAGTTTCTAATAGCACATATGAAGAGCCTACTGTCATTAGTGTTACCTAGTGGTTTTTAGAGAGGATTCAGTATTAGCCATGAGGGGTTCAGTATTTGCATTGTGACTAATTTACTTAATAAATGTCTGTTGGCGAGGAAGGAACTAAATTAAATGCACTACTATTTCTGTCAAGTTTCTCAGCTTAATTGCTGCATGCTTATAATTTTGAGGACCTGTAGGTGCTCATTTAATGACTCATCCTACATGTTAAACTCAGTAGAAACGCAAAACAACAGAGCCTCTGTCAGCTCCAAATAGGGGAGTGAAGGAAGGGAAGATGAAGCTACTTCCTTTGCCTTTTCACCTTTCTGCTATCTCCCAATTTTCTTAAAGCCCATCTTTCTGTGGTGAGAGACACATGATAGTTTGCTGTCCTGCACTGCACCCCCTTGCTGAATTGAGTTTCCAAGCTTATTTTGTGTGGAAAAGATTATCCATTTCTGATTGCCTCTTGCTGGGCAAAACGAAAAGACAGATTTGATTTGTTCATTCCTATCTTTGGCAGGAACAGGAGCGTCCTTCAGATACTAAAGGAAAAGAAACAGATGAGTAATGGGGGAGCTGAAAGTGTAAATCTCTTCTGTGGATGTGATTGGGTTTGAAGAAGGCCCATGTAGGAGGGTGAGATTGCAGCTACGAAAGAGACAATGAGTGCAAACAGAGGGCAAACTGTGAAAGGTTAATTGAGTAGGGAGGCTTGGGAGTAGAGGGAGAGATGAGTATAGAGGATGTACACTTGCAGTAGAGGGGTAAAAAAATGGAAAATTAATAGTCTGTGAGAGGTCTCCTCAGGTAAAGAAGAGGAAGTGTATGGGGAAAGGAGAGGTAAGAGTGATCTGGGAAAAGGGGTATTTATTTTGCAAAGAACTGGAGTGAAAGTGAACAGAGAACTGGATGGGGGAGAGGGAGAGGGAAGAGGAGAATTCTCCCCAATATGAGAAGTGGAGAAAAGTTGATGTAAAGAAGAAGGGAAACGCACATCAAGTTTTCGGACTGCTCAGGTGGTAGATGTCACTGCAGAATTCTTCAGTGCTACGTGTATATGTATATTATATAAGATTATGGATATCAGTTATGTTGCTGAGAGTGACAGGTAAGGAGAATGGGTACTGAAAAAGGTTAGGTTTTCTTCCTTTGCCTTCTCTGTCAGAGTTCAGAATGATCCTGTTCCCTGATGTTAAGCCTGAAGTCGTGTGATTTTCGTGAAGACTCAAGGTGGCACTTTGAAAGCAAGCTGTCGGCTGTACCTTGTCTACCTGTTCCTGCCCTTCTGCCAGTAACTGCTCACATGCATGGTGAAGCAGATAAAGGAACTGATCCAGATGAACATCAGCCTGGGAAGAAAGTGTTACCTAAATTCTGTGTTTTGAATTTATTGAGAGACACAAGTTCCCTGACACATTCTGATTTCTTTTTATGTTGAATTTTAGGATGCTCACCGGGGAATTTTTATCCAGCAACTGCGGCACACACAGAATCCACAGCCGCGGATCAAACTGAAGTTGTTTGGACACTCAGGTGCTGGGAAAACAACCCTTGTGGAGTCTCTCAAATGCGGCCTGATACGAAGCTTTTTCCGAAGACGAAGGCCTAGGCTCTCATCCACAAACTCAACCAGATTCCCCCCATCTCCTTTGTCATCCAAACCTTCAGGTATGGCTTTGAAGCTGTAATGTTTGAATAAGAAGACATTTCCTCTTGGTCTGTGTAGCTCCCAAGGCAGAGCTGTTGGCTGCACTGCAAATGACAGGACACACAAATTGTTTAAGAAAACAAAGCAAAAACGGGGAGGGTTTTGACTTCTCTGTACACAGGCTTATACCTACAGTAAGAGCAAAGAGGAGCAGGCAGTGTGGAGGATGCAGAAGTAGTTAAGGTTTTGCTTACTTACATGAACTTGGAGAGTGGAGGACAGGACCTGTGAACACTGGCATTTACTTTTCACAAGATGCCCTAGGCTGTGAACACCAGTGTCCTGACTATATGTCACCGTCATGGTTCTGGGGATTAGGTTTTGTCAGTCATAGAATCATAGCACCATAGAATAGTTAGGGTTGGAAATGACCTTAAGAACATCTAGTTCCAACCCCCCTGCCATGGGCAGGGACACCTCCCACTAAACCATGCCATCCAAGGCTATGTCCAGCCCCACCTTGAACGCCGCCAGGGATGAAGCATTCACAGCTTCCCTGAGCAACCCATTCCAGGGCCTCACCACCCTTACAGTAAAGAATTTCTTCCTTATATCCAATCTAAACTTCCCATGTTTAAGTTTGAACCCATTACCCCTTGTCCTCTCACTGCAGTCCCTAATGAAGAGTGTTTGAGTAGCTCCAATAAAGTGTGTGCAGAGTTGAAACAGTTGCTGCAACTTTTTGTGATCTTAAGTAATAACAGAGCATTCAGACTGCCTCTGATGCCTTGGAGTGCTATTCTGTAAGGTACAGGAGTGCATTAGCCCAGTTAGAGATGTCTAAAATTGTCTCCAAACAAGGTAGAAATAGAGGTTTTCTAAACTGAAATATATGTGTGCAGATAATTGGGAAAACTTTGCCCATGTAGCAGCACTTGGCCTGTGTGAAGTAGGAAGAGCTGCAGAACGTGGAGGAGCTAGCTACGTTTATACTTCAGCATGTGCCTGACTTTGGAGGAATCTATAGTTACGGTAGAAGTACACTGGAGAGAGTAGCAAACTATTTGTCCAGGTGCCTTTTCTAGTACTGAGAGACTGCACAATATACAAGCTAAGCAAGCACTTGAAGGAACTCAAATTTGAATCTGTATTTAGAAATAGTCTTAACTAAGTAAATTTTAGATGGGGTCGAGGATTGCCTTTTTCTTTAAAAACCTTTGGATAATACTTGCAGGTTTAGGTTTCATTCGTCATATTTAAGTAATATTAGGACAGTGCTAGCAGTAGATTTCATCTCTGCTTTCTCTCTAGTCGCCTGAGGAAGCTGAAAGGTACTCAGTGGCTTAAGACAAGATGGCTGGCACAGAGATTGTTATTGCATTTGCTGTTTACTTAACATTAGGGGCTCACATGTGTGACGATAGAAAAAAATAAACTAATTAAAGGAATCAATAAGAAGTTCTTGATTTATTTATCTTAATTTACTGTGTCATACGGGGGGAGATAAGTCACTTAAGGAATATCAGTACCTGGAAGTTTCTGTCAGTACCTGGAGGCAGTTCAGGAAGGTTTTGGCTGAAGACTGATTTTTAAAATGTTGGTTGGTATCAGAACCAGAGGGTAGGTGTTATGTACTCACACCATCATAAAATCAGACAACACTGCTAGTCACATTGGCAAATCATTATAGAAATAACGGTGAATTCAAAGTGTGCACTTGAAAACAGCTTAGCTAAATATAAACCAGAAAGTTGTGCAGTGCTGTGCACACTTGAAACTTGTGCAATTCTATGCAAACAAAGCTACTGTGGCATTATTTTACTATTTGATTTTTGCTTGTTTCAGCATCTGTTCCTTTGGATGAAATTCCTTATATAACATATAAGTAACGTTATAGATTGAGTGACATAATCAGATAAACATTTAAACCAGCACAATTTAGTCTATACTTGATCATGTTTAGTGGTGGTCTTGGCAGTCCTGGGGTAATGGTTCGACTTGATGATCTTTAAAGGTATTTTCCAACCTAGTTGATTCTGTGGCTCCCTGTGCTTAGGTTTGTTTATATTCTGCAAAATAAATGTGTGGCCTCACCACGTATTTATTTGCAAGAGACTAAAGATACAAATAATACAGTAGAAGATCAAACATTAAAATACAGTTTTACAGCTGACAGGTGGTTTCTATGTTAAAACGCAATATTCAAATGCAGTATCTAGTAAAGGAGAGGAAACTTTACTTTCTCCACTAGATGGTGCCAGTCAATTACAAAGCCCTTTAGTTTCTCTTACGGAATCTGAATTTAGCAGGAACTAAACAAATTGCTTACTAGTAAAATAATTTTGGTTAAGGGCCTGCTTTTCTCCCCCATCTCCCCAGAAAAGTGTTGTTACACAGTGACATTTTTATCCTTACTTATAGGAATCAACAATATGAGTATGTAGTGACATGCCGATAAAAATAGACCATACTATGAAATTGCAGCACTTAGCTAAAAAAACAGTTTATCTTTGCAACATAACAGAATTTTAACTATTGAAACCTTTCACTCACAAATCTTCAGGTTTTGGGTTTTTTTTTCCTGTGCTTCCTCCCCAGCAGTATGCATGCTAAAGGACGGTAAGTATTATATGGGATCATTCTAATGTTGTCCTTTTCAGTCAAAGAAGGATGTAGTTTTGTATTCTCACAGCTTGGTAGTCATCTGCTTTCTTTGAAGAGCAGTTTGTTTGTTTAATCAGCTTTTATGCTCTGCATACTTATTTTGAATTGATCTGGTTGTGATTTTCATATGGTTTGTAATCTCATTTTCCTTTCCCTGACCCAGTTTCAGTAAGTATTACAAATCTTTATCCTGGTTGTGAGAATGTGAGCGTGAGAAGCCGTAGTATGATGTTTGAGCCTGGCCTGACCAAAGGAGTATTAGAAGCTTTCGTTTCACCTGCTCATCACTCTCACTTATCTGCTGATGACCAGTCCACCAAGGCCATTGATATTCAGAATGCCTATTTGCATGGTAAGCAAGGCTGTGGGATGGTGTGCCTTAATGATGTGGGACAGTTAATGCCATGTTGCTTGTTTTTTAAAATAAAACTGAGAAGAAAAAAAAAAATCTGACTTGATATTGTAGTGACTGTGGCTGAAAATCCAACAGTGGTGGGATTTGGTTTGTTTAAGCAGAAGGTAAATCTGCATAAAGTTCTGTACTTGTAATATACATACTAATCACTTATGTCAAGTGCGTATAGTGTCACATAGAAATGTTTTTAAGGTAAGTGGGGCAGGAGGAAGGAAGGAAGGACTTAGCATCAAGAGAGTGGGTTAGCAAACAAGCTACTAGTGCAGAGGCTCCTTCACCAAAACTGTATGTCCTTCAGGACATATCCTCATTGGATTTAATCTGGTCCTACAGACCCAAGTGTCCTCGATATGTAAATAGTTCCCAGCTGTATGAAGGACCTACCATTCTTACCCCATGGCAGGGCTAAAGCATGTTTGGTGAGCGCTGGAGCTCACCAAACGTGGTGAGTTGGAGCTTCTGATTCCATTGTTCTTTTAAAAGGAAAAGTTACACGTGTTAGCCGTAAGAGGGCTCAGTCAGAGAAGCTGTCATAACTACATATGTAGCTTTGACTACGAAGACCATACAAAGAGTGCATATACACCACCAGCCATACTAATTATTATACAGGGGGTAAGATCTCTCCCAGTAGGATCTCTTCTTCATAGCAATAATGTTCTGAATGCCTTAACAGCTGCAATTTTGATTCTGATGTAGGATTGATCAAGATTTTTGTCCTGGAGGGAGAAAGCTATTTATGAACACAGTAGATACACACTAACACATGCAGTGACAAAATGTTAATTCTAGATGCTGAAGAGTTTGCCATGCAGCTAAAGCTTGTTCTTTGTCCAGGCTAATTTCCTCTGTCTTTCAAACCAAGTCAAGTTCTGTAATGAAACAGAGTTGTGCAACAGACTGTCAGAAAGGTTTCTTTTCTGTCTCTGTACTGTCTTGATATGGAATGAATACACAGGGTGAACTCTGAATAGCTGTACTCTTAACAGCAGGTTTGAGGTTTCTGACTTCTAGAAGTTTAAGGTTCATCTTAATCAGCATTTTATTTAAATAGAGGTAGTGCAAGTGCAGCAGACTTACCCCTAATCAGATGGTGCATCTGAGAAGTACTGTATACTTGCAGCACACTAGTATTTTTCTCACCTGAAGCTAAAGGAGATGGCAACAAGAAGCATGGTTCTGTTGGGATCCTCATCATGGTGATTCTTAAATCCTGAGTTAATAATGTGATGTGAATAGTACTGCAATTCTGTAAAGCAGAAGGCTTCTTTTTGTCCTTTAGCTCGTTTTAGTAGCAGCAGTAACATGTTAAGAAGAAAAAGTAATTGAAATGCTCAAATTTTGGGGGTGAGCAGGAAAAGAAGGGAAGCTGTAACTCTTGTTTTGCAAGTGAATTACAAGGCAAACGCAAATTTAATGTGTGAGGCTGCATGCAGTTAACACACAGGTGTTTCCATGTGGCATCCAGCTGACTGTCCGAGGGAAGTGAATGTGAGACAGGAACAGATTGTGAGCACCCAACTTCTCAGCCTGTGAAACTGCCTGAAACCTCTTCCCTTTGTTCATGATTGCATTTGCAGTCATCTTTCTCATATGCATAGGGTTATCCTTGTGAAAGCTTAAATCAGATTAACTCTTTTGTTTGTCATTCCATGGCTGAAAGATGCTTTGTGCTTACTGATAAAGTGTGATCTTTTCATCTGTTTGTCTGTTTTTCAGGAGTTGGTGATTTCAGCATCTGGGAGTTTTCTGGGAATCCTGTGTACTTCTGCTGTTATGATTATTTTGCTGCAAATGATGCCGCAGCAATTCACATAGTGCTTTTTAGTCTCGAGGAGCCTTATGAAATCCAGTTAAACCAAGTGACCTTTTGGCTCAGTTTACTGAAATCATTAGTCCCAGTTGAGGAGCCAATAGGTATGCTCTTATGCCTGTTAATTAAATAATAGGGGACTGTAGAATAAAGCTTCCTGTGTTTCTCTGCAACTTTGTACATCATCTATGTTGAGCACTGTTACGTCATCCCGTGTGTTCAGACAAACTCCACACAAGATTTCTTAGAGAAAGGGAATTTTATCTGTGGAACAAGCCTGAAGAGTTGTACACACCACTTAGTCCAGCTAAAAATGATCATGAAATGTGATGTAGCCTCCTGCAGCACTGGGATTTACATCTGTAAATGGTACATGAAGTTTCATGTTAAATAAGCTGTGTGGAAAAGTGTTTCAGAGGGTTGGAACTATTTTAAACCAGTTTTAGACATATTACTTAAATTCCACTTAAATCTAGCCCAAATAAACAGTGTTTCCAGCATAAGTTAGTCTTGTCAGTGAGAACAGGACAGAAAACAGTGACATGGCATTATTTCTCAATACATGCAACTTTAACATGTTTAACTAGAGTTGTATTGGGACTTCAAATATGTTAACCTTTTGGTGTGTCAGGGTGTACAGAAATTGCCATTTCTTGTAAATTTGACTTTGTATATTCTCAGACTTTGCACAGGTTTTGAGTAAGTTTACTTGGTTTATATAGAAGCTTTCTAACAAACAAAGATACTCGGCAGGCAAACAGATTTATTTTTTTAATCCTTAAAAGGTCTGTAAGTCTGGTATGTATACACCATATAAATTGTTTGTGCTTTTAGCTGAGCATTGGTCTGCAGATTGCAGCAGTTTCAGGGATAAAACAAGGCCTGGCATGTGTGTTGGTTCTATGAACCAAAATATTATTCCAGTCAGTGGATCTAACTCAGCACACACAAGCACATATAATGCTGCTAGGGCCTCAACAGACAAGCATACCAAGTACTTACATAGTGCAAAGAGTATTTCTCTCTTTTTGTGTTATGCTCAGTTCTGTATGCATTGTCTCAAACAAATAATGATAATGATGAGCCCAGGCAGACCATCAGTTTTCAGTTCAGGCATGAGCATTTTGCATTTTAGATCAAGTTACAATAGTCACAGAGGTTAACAATATGAGCATTTAGATCTACCCAACATGAAATTACTTCTGGAAGTAAAAGCTCAGAAATATGAAAAAAAGTATCAAAGCTGAAAAAACACTGAGTTTGCAATTGTGGAAAGCTTTTAACAGCTCCTCAGCTGAGTGAGGAAACATAGTGCTTGGTCTGACTGTGTTCAAATTTAATTGTGTCTTCATGCTGAGCTGATTATCAGCATTATTTAAATACTTTGCTTAAATCAGTGTTTGTAATGGTGGGCTCAGTTTGGGTACCCATGCGTTTTTGTACTATTACAAGTTCTTTGTAAGTAATCTGTAGTAACTGATGTTAGCAGGAAACTTATACTTTTGGAATTACTTTCCAATTATTTTGCCTAAGTCCTTCAGCTGCCAAAAAAATATATACTAGTACAAAATACATAACCATGGAAGTACTATGCAAATATTTGGGAAAATGTGACTGTTCATGAGTGAATCAAGATTCTGTAGCCCTTGGTTGATGAAAACCAATTAGTGATGTAAGCATATTTCTCCCATTGAATGTTTTTTGAGATTAAAACAGCAGAATTGAATGTACTGTTGTTTTTTAAAAATACTTTAACAGTGTCTCCTCTTTTCAGCAAGATTAGTTTGAGAAAAGATTGAAAACTCTTGTGTTCCATCCTGTCACCTCATTCATGTCATTTCTATCTTTCTTTCTTATTCTTTTTCATAGTTTCTGACAGGCTTTCCTACTTAACTCTCACCTAAGTGAGAGGTCATTGTTTGTGTAAGTACTGCAAAATAGCATTCATACTAATGTATGAATGTTGTAGACCTTTTGTGTTCTACTTATAGTCCTCTACTATGCACCTGTAGTATTAAGCATCATCCAAAGATTGAGAGAAACCCTTTGAAGAAGCTGTTATTTTTACTTCTTTTCCTCACACTGTCATAGTGTTTAGTTAATAGATGTCATTAGTGTTATTAATGTTAATAAAGTCATGTAGTATCAACGTATCTGGTAATATTCAAGGAGTCTACATAGATAATCTTATAGGCAAATAAAAGCCACAAAGCATCAGTGGTGTACTCACAGTGTGGTTATGCTTACAGGTGATAAATCCACTGCAAAAATGATTGGTATGAAGACTGTAAAATGTATTGCTACTTTCCCTGCTTAGTAAGGCAGCCATCTCCATAGGCATGTCTCATAGTGAGGGAATGCTCTTGTTTCTCTTCCAGCATTCGGTGGAAAGCTGAAAAGTCCCCTGCATGTTGTTCTGGTCGCCACACATGCTGACATAGTAAATCTTCCTCGGCCTGCTGGGGGAGAGTTTTGGTATGACAAAGACATGTCATTGTTGAAAGAAATCAGGAACAGGTAAGTGGGGAGTGTGTTTATATACAGCACTTAAACATGCCAGGTGGAAAGAAAGAAAAAATACTAAAATGGACAGGAATATGTAAAAGATTTTTATGTAGCTTAAGCTTTATGATTTGATGTTTTGAGTATGTTCAGGAAGCTTATATTGTGCAAATATTTAGTCACCAATAATACAGTGAGCAAGCTGTCCGAAGTGAGCTAAAATGAGCTAAGTGATGCAAAAATTAGTTGAGGCTTAGGAAGTCTCGCCCTGTAAACACTGGGATGTATCCAAAGAACCATATCAGTTCTCAGCTACAGACTCTGGGTGCAAAAGAGGAAGCTTTACAGGAAAGCCACCTTTTGCTCTGAATTGATTTAGGATGGGCAGGAAAAAAAACTTAAACCTGGAGGTACTCGCTGCACAGTCTGTGAAGAGCTGGGTATTGTGGAGTCATACAGGTGACGAGGTAATCCAAGAGTTACTTAGAAGTTAGGGAAACTTCTAGCTTTCTTCAGCAAATGTTTGGAGAGCATGCTGGTTGGAGATGGAAAAGGGAAATTTGTCATGAACATACTAGTGTATAAACTGACAATAATTTATGTTCACAGTGAGCACATAAGTGGGTAACACATGATATGAGCAGCCATCCAAACCTGTGAGCATAGATACTTGTCTGGACTGTGCCAGAAATAGATGTGGGAATTACAGCACAATAGTGGCAGGGCAGTGTCTTAATCAGTTGAAATGAACCAACAGAAAATACCTGCATGATCGTTGGTGTTGGAACCATAATACTTTTAAATGCAGATAATTCCAGAGCTAGGAAAACAAATATGTGCTGTTGAAAAAACAAAAGTAACTGGAGAAGAGAGCTGGTGTCAGTAGCAATGACAACTGAACTATTCAAAGTGAGAAAAAAGAAAACAGCAAATACAGAGAGCTTAAAAATAATTAATTTCCACTACCCCTCCTTTAGTAAAATGTTTGAGTTTGTAATTTCAAGTCTTGTGATGCAGTTGTTACTTTCTTATAAATGTTCAGCCTTCTTTTTTAGGAAATACAGTTTTCTCTCAAGATCTCTGTTTATTTTCAAGAAAATTAGCAGTGCTTAACTTAGCATAAGTTATGAGCATCTCTGTGCTTATAAACTTAGCATAATCGGTACTTAAATGTTTTCATCGTTCCTTAGAAGAAAAATTACAGTAATTTAAGACTGGAGTACAACTGAATTAAGAAATAAAACTGGATTTGGGACTAAGTAAATAATTGCTTGCTTTTCCTCTTTTAGATTTGGAAATGATCTTCAAATTTCAGAAAAGTTGTATGTGTTGGATGCTGGAGCATCTGGGTCTAAAGATATGAAGCTTCTCCGAAATCACTTGCAAGAAATAAGAAGCCAGATAATTTCTGTAAGTAATGTCTAATGGTCCAGGTTGGACCAGCCAAAATGCAAGAATCTTGTGCAATAATTTACTGTAAATTCCGTACTTACATTGTGTAACTTAAGTGAGTGCTGTTCAAATTTTTTAGCTGCTTGCATGAGACATGGTGATAAAGAAACTCCTGACAGCAAAGATTCAGTCAGCATTTTCAAAACTGTGGGTGTTTTGTTAGGTCATCAAAATGATCTCTCTTAAAAGGAAACAATTCAAGATTTTCAGTTCAAAGTTATCATTTCATGTTTTTAATTGACAGTGATTGAGTCTGTTAGAAACATAATTCCCAATATAGGTGTGTGAACTATTAATTAACTTTTTACTTTACTTTTTTACTGAAAAAGGTGTGCTTGGAGTTGTATATATGTGGCCAAGTATATGTAAATGAGACTGTAGGTAAAATAGCCATGACTTGATGTTATTACCAGGAATCCACAGAATTCCTGGTGATATCACAGGAATCCATAATAACGATGACCAAGTCAAGTTGATATGTAGCCTATGCTAAATGGTTTTAAATTTCTTCGTACCATACTTGTGTGACGCACTAAGACTTTCTATAGCTACTTCTGATAGGTTGGGATTTTTTTTAAATGAATGGAAAGTGAATGTATTAGTTCATTCTGTAGATCAAGGAAAATGTTTGGGTTCATACCACATTCAGTCTATTTTGCATTCCCAGTGGTCTCTCGATTTAATAAGTTTTCTTCTGTGACAAAACTTAATCATAGCCATGCTCACTAGCTTGAAACCTGGAGGGCTTTGCTGCAGAAGAAGTGCATGCTGTGGCTTGAGAGTGTAAGGCAACAGTGAGGTCCAAGACAATCAATAAATAAAAGTAACATTTTCTTAGCCGGTAACCTGCTGTCTCCCCTGTTGAAGCAAATTGATCCTGTACAGATAATGTTGATAATTTCTAAACTAAAGATTATCTTCTAGACCATGAAGTTGGTCATTTGACATTTGACGAGGCAGGACTATATAAAACAAGCTTTGTTTCACATGTCAGGATTCCCTTTGTCATCATGTTTCAAAAATTGTTTTAATTTAATTGAAAAACACTTTATTAAGAAAATGTAGATCTTACGGCAAGCAAATGCCAGGTGGAAGAGTAAGGGTCCATCACAGGGGGAACTCTTTAGACATGAATATATGCCATGAATATATTAGACTTTGTAACCTCCATTAAAAAATAAAACCAAAAGCAACAACAAAACCCCACAACAGTACTGTCATTCTCTGCACAGTAGAATTACAAACAGATGTTTTCTGTGCTTTCATAAGGCTTGCCCACCTATGACTCATCTATGTGAAAAAATAATCTCCACACTGCCTTCATGGAGAAAAATGAATGGACCCAACCAGCTGATGTCGTTGCAGCAGTTTATATACGATGTACAGGAACACCTTAATCCCTTAGCAAGTGAAGATGACCTACGGCATATTGCACAGCAGTTGCACAGCATAGGAGAGGTAAGGGTTTTTATCTAAATTACAACTCTATTAGCAAGGTGCTGCTCTGGTAGAATATTACTTAATGAGATTGAAGCAAGTGACTGTAGTTTGGAAGTCTGTAGTTGTAGTCTTGTAGTTTGTAGGTTTTTTTCCTTCTTCCTCTTAAGATATCATAAAAAGTAAACTGGTTATTAATGCTTTTTTGTTATCATTATTGTCTCATGGTCCTATTTCATTCAACAGTATTTCCTTGTAACAGGAAGAATTACAGTTTATTGCTGTAGTTGTAAGAATATAAAATACCCAGAAAGTGTAAGTATGCTTTCATCTTTAATGAGGTAGCGCCTAATATGTTAACTGCATATGAGAAATTTGTGTTTCCATTAGAAATTGAATCGAAGCATAGCACCTTTGCATAAATAGCTTGCAGGGCATGGCTAGGCTTTACAGCTGTTGGACTCTAAAGGCTTCATTACTAGTGAAAATCAAGAACAAGATCTGCTCTTTGTTCTGAATATTTGCAAGAAAATAAAATGCAGTGTGTCTTTTTTCTCTTGTCAGCAGTGTTAACAAAATAATTGGTCAGCAAGTTAGGGAGGAGAGAACGTGGGGTATTGTCTTGTACTTCACAAGATGTAAATAATAACTTCCGTATTTTTGAACAGATTAACATTATACAGAGTGAAACTGTCCAAGATGTTGTGCTTCTGGATCCTCGCTGGCTCTGTTCTAATGTCCTTGGTAAAATCCTGTCAGTGGAGAACCCAAAAGCTCTCCATCACTACAGAGGTCGGTACACTCTAGAGGATATCCAGCGTCTGGTGACAGATAGTGATGTGGAAGAACTGATACAGATTTTGGATGCTATGGATATTTGTGCAAGGGACCTTAGCAGTGGAGCAATGGTGGATATTCCTGCTCTCATAAAGACTGACAATCTCCACAGGTCTTGGACAGATGAGGAGGACGAGGTGCTGATTTATGGTGGTGTTAGAATCGTTCCTGTGGAACATCTTACCCCGTTTCCTTGTGGAATTTTTCATAAAGTTCAGGTGAATCTCTGCAGGTGGGTTCATCAGCAAAGCACAGAGGGAGATGCAGATATACGTCTGTGGGTAAATGGATCAAAGATTATGAATCGTGGAGCTGAGCTTTTAGTGCTGCTGGTCAACCATGGTCAGGGTATAGAGGTTCAAGTTAGAGGACTGGAAACAGAGAAGATCAAGTGCTGTTTACTTCTGGATTCTGTATGCAGCACCATTGATAATTTAATGGCCACAACTTTACCAGGCCTTTTGACCGGGAAATACTACCTTAGTCCTCAGCAGCTGAGGGAACATCATGAGCCAGTAATGGTCTACCAGCCTAGAGACTTTTTCCGTGCACAGAGTCAAAAAGAGACATCACTAACTAACACTATGGGGGGATATAAAGAGAGCTTTAGCAGTATACTGTGTTTTGGGTGTCTTGATGTGTACTCCCAGGGAAGCCTAGGAATGGATATTCATGTTTCTGATCTAAATCTACTTACCAGGAGAAAACTAAGTCGACTTTTGGATCCACCTGATCCTATGGGGAAAGATTGGTGCCTTCTGGCCATGAACCTGGGCCTCCCTGATCTTGTTGCAAAGTACAATACAAATAATGGAACACAAAATGACTTTATCTCAAGCCCAGTCCATGCTCTCCTGCAGGAGTGGAGTAACACTCCCGAGAGCACTGTAGGTATCCTAATGTCTAAGCTGAGGGAATTAGGTCGCAGAGATGCAGCAGATTTTTTACTGAAGGCATCTTCTGTATTCAAAATAAATTTAGATGCTAATGGTCCAGAAGCTTATGCTTCTAGTTGCAATAGTGGCACTTCTTATAACTCAATTAGCTCTGTAGTGTCACGGTAAGAGCCGGTGTTTTGCATGGACATACTTTCAAACTGCAGAAAGGATAAGAGATACAGTATAAAAGGTTCTGTACATTTTAGTTTAAGAGCTCTTACATCAAAGGATCTTTATCCTTCTCTATCACCACCTTTCGTGCATAAACTTTCTACTTCTTACTGTGAATTGTTGCTCTTTATCTATTAAAAAGGCTGGTGTACTTCTGGTGTTTCAAAATTATTCCTGATACATAATGTGCTGCTTAATACTGCCATCTTAACTGGAAAGTTTTCACTTTTATGTACTGCAAATGTTTTTATAAAATACTTCGATTCTCCCCATAACAGGCAGGGGGAGAGGAATAGCACATATTACCTGAAATGTTTATGTCTGACACACTCCGTTTTTTTTAAATTTCCATCATGTCCTCTGCTTAACATTTTCTTATATTTGTAAGGAGAGAAATCCACCATTTGTGGTCAATCTGACTGAATTTTAAACCATTTTGTTGTTTATAGCTGATAAAGTGAGTGCCTTTTGCAGAAGGGAGGGTGCAGTTGGTTTGAATGACCCTGCTGGAGTTACAAGAACATGCTACCTCTGTTTCACTTAAATCGTCTGCATGCTTATCATTGCAAGTGGTGCTTGCCTTTTAATTTTTTCTGCACTTCTAAGACATTGGTGATAACTCACGCAGAGCATTCTTGTGCCAGTACTATGGGTATAGACGTGATACCTAATCAACTTCAGTTACAGTCAGATCATAATGTGAAAATCTCTTAAACTTGCCAATTACCATGCTTCATTATTTCCGTGCACCTCAGGTAAAAGTTCGCTTTTGATTATGGAGTTCAAAAAACACAAGTGTTGGTTACTGCGGAAAAATATTGTAGAGCTGTCAGTCGTAATTTGTGTATAACAAAGGTTTTCTACTATTAGATCCTGCATTACTTTACTTCCTGTACTTGAAAACTTCGATGGGGATAAAAACAAAAAGGAAGCAAGGTTTCTTGCAGTGATAACTTTAAAATTGATATGAGGGAATATGAACCATTTTCTGTTTTGAAAAGCATGTAATTTAATGGTGCGATGTGTGTTTGTTTATATATATTGTATGTACATACATTAATACTATTTTTTCCTTAATCTTACAATGTAGTAAAATTTTAAAGGATTTTTCTACAAATAAACTGTTGCTTGTTGCATCTGTATCGTTCATATTCTGTATTTGAAAGGGACTGAAACTTACCTTTTCACAGAATCACAGAATCACAGAATCACAGAATAGTAAGGGCTGGAAAGGACCTCAAGATCATCGAGTTCCAACCCCCCCGCCATGGGCAGGGACACCTCCCACTAAACCATGCCATCCAAGGCTATGTCCAACCCCACCTTGAACGCCGCCAGGGATGAAGCATTCACAACTTCCCTGGGCAACCCATTCCAGGGCCCCACCACCCTCACAGTATAGAACTTCTTCCTCAGATCCAATCTAAACCTCCCCTGTTTAAGTTTAAACCCATTACCCCTTGTCCTCTCACCACAGTCCCTAATGAAGAGTCCCTCCCCAGCATCCCTATAGGCCCCCTTGAGGTATTGGAAGGCTGCTATGAGGTCTCCACGCAGCCTTCTCTTCTCCAGGCTGAACAACCCCAATTTTCTCAGCCTATCTTCATACGAGAGGTGCTCCAGTCCCCTGATCATCTTCGTGGCCCTCCTCTGGACTTGTTCTAACAGTTCCATGTCCTTTTTATGTTGAGGACACCAGAACTGCACACAATACTCCAAGTGAGGTCTCACGAGAGCAGAGTAGAGGGGCAGGATCACCTCCCTCGACCTGCTGGTCACACTCCTTTTGATGCAGCCCAGGATACGGTTGGCCTTCTGGGCTGCAAGCGCACACTGCCGGCTCATGTTCATTTTTTCATCAACCCACACCCCCAAGTCCTTCTCCGCAGGGCTGCTCTCAATCTCCTCCCCGCCCAACCTGTAGCTGTGCCTGGCATTGCTCCGACCCAGGTGGAGGACTTTGCACTTAGCATGGTTGAACTTCATCAGGTTGGCATCAGCCCACCTCACAAGCGTGTCAAGGTCCCTCTGGATGGCATTCCTTCCCTCCAATGTATCAACCGAACCACACAGCTTGGTGTCATCGGCAAACTTGCTGAGGGCGCACTCAATCCCACTGTCCATGTCACCCACAAAGATGTTGAACAAGACCGGTCCCAACACCGATCCCTGGGGGACACCACTCGTTACTGGTCTCCAGCTGGACACTGAGCCACTGAGCACTACTCTTTGCGTGCGGCCATCCAGCCAGTTCTTTATCCACCGAGTGGTCCACCTATCAAATTGATGTCTCTCCAACTTAGAGAGAAGGATGTCATGGGAGACAGTGTCAAAGGCTTTACACAAGTCCAGGTAGATGACATCAACTGCTCTGCCCCTGTCCATCAGTTCCGTAGCCCCTTCATAAAAGGTCACCAGATTGGTTAGGCAGGATTTCCCCTTAGTGAAGCCATGCTGGCTGTCACCAACAACCTTGTTGGTTTTCATGTGCCTTAGCATGGCTTCCAGGATAATCCGCTCAAAGATTTTGCCAGGCACAGAGGTGAGACTGACTGGTCTGTAATTCCCCGGCTCATCCATTTTCCCCTTCTTAAAAATGGGGGTTATATTTCCCTTTTTCCAGTCATCGGGAACTTCACCTGACTGCCATGATTTTTCAAATATGATGGACAGTGGCTTAGCAACTTCATTTGCCAGCTCCTTCAGGACCCTTGGATGGATTTCATCCGGTCCCATGGACTTGTATACATTCAGGTTCCTAAGGTGGTCCCGAACAATATCCTCCCCCACAGTGGGCCCAGGGTCCCCACCCTCACCGTCCCCGCGTCTGCCTTCCAAGACTTGGGTGGTGTGGTCAGAGCATTTGCCCGTAAAGACTGAGGCAAAGAAGTCATTAAGAACCTCAGCCTTCTCCAAATCCAGGGTAGCCAATTCTCCCGATAGCTTCTGGAGAGGGCCCACGGTGTCCCTAACCTGTCTTTTATTGGCAATGTACCTATAAAATCCCTTCCTGTTATCCTTAACATCCCTAGCCAAGTTTAATTCTAAATGGGCCTTAGCTTTCCTAACCTGGTCCCTAGCTTCCCGGACAACATCCCTGTATTCTCCCCAGGCCGCCTGACCTTGCTTCCACCTTTTATAAGCCTCTTTTTTCTTTCGAATTTTGCTCAGCAGCTCCTTATCCATCCAAGGAGGTCTCCTGGCCCTCCTGCTGAACTTCCTTCTAGTTGGGATGCATCGCTCCTGAGCTTGCAGCAGGTGATCCTTGAATATCAACCAACAGTCTTGGGCCCCCCTGCCCTCTAGGGCTGTTTTCCTTAGAGTCTGAATCCTGGAGAGGCAGTGCCTGGTTTCTGAAGTTCTGGGAACCCTCTGTTTCACTTCAGGGGAATTTCTTAGAATGCAAGAGGAATATTTATTCATTTTTATTGCAGAGGTGGTCCCTCTGCAGCAGAGGGATTTGCATTCTGGTTGACAAATGGTAAGCCAAAGCTCTTTGCTACATAGCTTCTCCTTTGTATTTTTCTGCAATGGAAACCAAAACAGCAGACATGAGTCTGTCATCAGGAAGTTTCTGGGGTATGCTGTACTGCAAAGGGGATGAACATTGCATTAGAGCCTGTGCTGCAGTATTAGTCCTTTACATTAAAGATCCCCTCATCACGGGGATTGGAGCTAGATAATCTTAAGGTCCTTTCCAACCCTAACCATTCTACGATTCTATGACATGAGTGCTACGACTGCTTATTTAAACCCTCAGCATCACTCACTGATAGCTGCACAGTCTCAGTATGCACTCTATGCAGACAGCTCTGCACAATACCTCCTCCTTGTGTATGCTGCAAAGGAGTTAAATAGCCATTTCTTAAAATGATAGTTGTCATTTCCCACTGCCTTTCTTTCCATATTTTCTCTTGTTTCATTAAATTCTTCCCCAGGCACCACTGGGCTCCTTTGTTAAACACTTCTTGAAGTGTTAGTCCTCAATGAGCAGTGTGGTTAATACCAGTACTAACCTGAGGTATCTGTGCTCTGATATTCTGCCTCTAATGAACTGAGTTCAGTGTCTCCCACCAGTGCCCAAAGTTGCTCAGTGAAGAGCTCAGCTTTCCACAGGCTGTATTTGCTTAGGTCGGCACCTCCCGTATGAAGATAGGCTGAGAAAGTTGGGGCTGTTCAGCCTGGAGAAGGCTGCATGGAGACCTCATAGCAGCCTTCCAATATCTGAAGGGGGCCTATAGGGATGCTGGGGAGGGACTCTTCATTAGGGACTGTAGTGATAGGACAACGGGTAACAGGTTCAAACTCAGGGGAAGTTTAGATTGGATATGAGGAAGAAATTCTCTACTGTTCGGGTGGTGAGGCCCTGGAATGGGTTGCCCACGGAACCTGTGAATGGTCCATCCCTGGCGGTGTTCAAGGCGGAGTTGGACACAGCCTTGGATGGCATGGTTTAGTGGGAGGTGTCCCTGCCCATGGCAGGGGGGTTGGAACTAGATGATCTTAAGGTCCTTTCCAACCCTAACTACTCTATGATTCTATTCTATATCATGGCCACCACCATGCCTCAACTTCCCTCTGTGAACACATTCAGCACTTCTGTTGGATTCTGGCATGTGGAGAGGTCTTTCTCATCTCATAGACTTTATGGGTTTCTTGCTGATTTCTTTAGGCCTGTTTCTCAAGCATCAAATTTGGAGTTACCTTCACTGAGTCTGTGTGACTGCAGAAAAGTGGGACTTGCCATCACAAGCCTTTTGAGAGCAGAGACCACTCTTGAGATGCCTTTCCAAAGCAAGGCTGTCAGTGGTGTCTGTTTAGGATTTAATTCACCACTGTACTGTTTGTGGTGAAGTGGCAAGATTTTGAGATACCAGGTAGCTCCTACCCTGCCTCCCTCCCGTGTTGCTTTATGCATGGTTGACTGACCAACACTGATGCAATGGTCTTTTGCACTTTTTCAGCATGTTCCTGACATGCAGAAAACAACAGCATGTTCCTGACAACTCTCTGCTTCCATTTACTGGAAAATACAGCCCTGGGAGTATAAATTACTTAGCAGATGCTATAATGGATCCTTGAACAGCAGTCACAGCCTATTGCATCATTTACAGTTTTCATGGTAATAGGCTCAGGAAAGTGAATCACAGTCACAGGGTAGCTTGGATTGCTTTCCTACAAGTCATGTGCCACTGACAAAAAAAATTGTTGTCCTTAATAACAAAAAAGAAAGGTTAGCAGGTTAGCAGAGTGATACAAGTGGGCATCCCTTCAGCTGCTTCACTTTATTGATTGCCTGTTTTGCTTTGTGAATGCCACTAGGAGCAGAGCTTCATTCCGTAATTTTTAGAACTGTGTTTAAAATGCACTGAGCCTGCTTTACTTGCTTCAGAAATGGAGGGAAGGCAGGTCTTTGCAAGGTCAAAGCACATTAGCCATAAATGTACAGTACTTATAGTTTCTTCAAGGAACATGCTGAGTTCAGTTCCTGACAGTGAAATAAGTGAGGCTGGATATTCTTAGGAGATGCTCTACCTTCCACTTCTTTCTGGCCTCAGCACAGAGCTTCTTAAACACAATTTTGAAGATAAAGCAGATAAACCCAAACATTTCATTTTGTCTTCAAAATCCATAATGCAGACAAACTCTCAATCTCACAACACAGTTACTCAAGGCCGATGATGCATTACAGATGGTCTTCCTGTTTAGAGATGTATGTTACTGGCATCTGGACTCAAAAAGTTCTGAAGAAGGTGGTGATGGGGAAGAAGCAAACATTTTGGTGCGAAACAAGTCAAGTCTTTTCTCTCTGGCATGCAGCAGCATGCATAGGATAGGAAAGTGCTTCATATTGCTGTTTGTATTGGGGTTTACTGGGTTTTACTCTCTGTGGGAGTTCTGCTGCTGACCAGACCGGTAAATTTGGAAAGCCACAGCAGGTAAGTGGCTACATGCAAATGATTTTACGGTGGGACAAGAAGGGCATCCAGAGGTGACCTTGGTTGGAGGTGGATATATATAATTCTTCTCACCTGAAGATGATGTAAACTAGAGACAGACGTGGGTTTTAGGATCCCTGTGATTCAAATAATTGACAGAGTTGTGAGCTACAGGGATTCAGTGACTCCCAAATGTCAAAGATTGACAGAGCCAGGAGGCTGAGAAAGGAGCCAGAACAGTTTCCTAAATGGTGAGGTCTCTAGAGAGAGCAACAGTGAAGCTGTTAGAGCTGGCTGTCCTGGAGTAAATTCCAGGTCTTAAACCTGTGCTGGCTGCATTTCCCACTCCAAAGAGAAGTTCCCCTTCAGTTCATTGCGCCCTTTTGAAACATGTGCCTCCATTTGATTCATACTGCTACTTCAGCTTGCTGATGAAAGTGAGGAGTAATGCCTAAATTGTAACTTAGTAAAGTAAGTAAATTAAGCTTTCTGTTGGCTGAAAACTCTCTTCAGGTCAGAGGAGATGAAGCAGTGTCGTATTTTCTTTGGAGGTGGCCTGAAGGCACTATGTATATTAAAATTTATTTCTATTTGACTTTGGTTTTTAAATCACCAAAAATACTAAACATGACCAGATTCACTCCCATGTTTTTTCAGTCTTTGATTTGGAAGGCAAGGTAGTAGGTAGAAAAGGTGAAGATGTGTGAGATACAAAAGGGTTATAGCCAAGCCACTCAGACTTTGCTTGTCGAAGTGTTTGGGTTTTCTGTATACAACTCATCTGACTGTATATAGAAGAGGACTGCTGGTATTCCTCTGTGTGGCTACACCATTTATCATAACAAGCTTTACAGGAACACTGGGGCCAACAGCTAATGCTGCCACAAAGCCAGATGAGGATCATGATGGATGTTGGAAGCCTGGGCCCATACTTCCTCCTCCTGCTGTGAAACATCATAGTACCTGCTGCAATAATTAAGGCATTTCTAGCTTCTATGTGTCCAGGTTCAGGAATATGCTCTCTCTCGTACCTGCACAGGATCCAAAGAGTTCAGTTCAGTGAGGCATCTTTCCTGCTGACTTGGGCACTGTTACAGCTGAGTGTAAGTGACCTGGAGAAGCTTTGGGCCATTTGTGTTGAAGTGTAATCAGGATGCCTCTGCTGCATCTCAGCATCTAAGGCTGGGTAGGGGGGGTTACCTGGCAAAGGTGGTGGAATTCATAGGCGTGAGTACAGGCTGAGTGAGACACCCACACGAAGTGCACAGGGTGGGGAGGATAAAGTTCTGGTTTTCAAAATGTTGTCAAGGAAACATGGGAGAGAAGGGAGAACTCTTGCATTATTGGAGTTAGACTGCTGATGCTGTTAAAGGATCGTGTGTGTATGACTTTGAGTCACTGTGCTTCACTTTCGAGCTGCTTTTTGGATTGCAAAATCCACTATTTTAGCCTGCCCACAAAAAAATGTGTATTTGATTGTGGTAGTGTGTTCTATTTCCCTTGGAAGTGAATCAGTCTCACTTGAACATCCCCTGTGCAGGACTGCTTACAAGCCAAAATGTATGTAGTAGAGTGAATCAGCTGGGCAGAGGGAACGCAGAGGAAGGGTCATCTGCTTGGAACATTACCATGGAAAAAAGAGAGTACAGATGTTGAATTTTGTGCTGAAGGTAGTATGTGAGTGCACATCAAAGCCAGTGCCAAACCTATGTAAGGTTCCTAAACCCAAGGTATGTACCATTCCTAAGGTATGTATCTGCAGAAGGAGCAGGAGATTATTTTGGAGGTGTTCCACCCACTAAACCTTTGACAGCTAAGATGAGGTTGTCTGATATATTTATACATAAGGAGCTAAACCACCATCCCCTACACCTAGAACATTTTGAATCAAAATTTTCTACAGACCCCTGGGGATTGTGTTGGCAGATCGAGAATGTTGTAGCAATTAGTCTGGAAATTGTGGAAGGGGCTGAGTCACCATAACCAAATTAGCATCAGATAGGACGGGCTGAATTTCCTCCGTTGCTCACAGTCAGAAGGAAATACAGCTTGCAGCTGTTAGACCTGGCAGTCAAGTGCCAGTAAGGGTGTCAAGGGAAGCTTTTGAGGAAGTGACCTGCAGTATCAGTCTGTTTATTGAGGTTCAGAAAGAAGCTGCATGAATATATAAGCTGGTGGATTAACACAGTTTCCACGTGTGCTTCAGGAACTGAGTCAAGGCCCAGAGCTCCAAAGTGCTACTGGGAAGAGTATTTCCAGACCTTTTTATCCCAGGTAATCTTCAGCTAACTGGCTGAGAAGCACTTCACAAAGCAGTTGCTGCTGCCTTCTCAGGAAAATATGAAGAGGAACCTAATCTACTGATGTCAGCTTGGGTGTACGGAACAGGTGTAAAGAATGAACACAAAGCCATCAAATGACCTCCCCAGTTGCCATTCACTCTCCAAGGCCCAGTTTTTTCTATAATTAACAAAACAGCAAGAATATAATTTGGCAGAAGGTCAAGGAGTGTTTTGGGAAGACTCACTTTCCCAGCTGTGACTTAGCACCATGCAGTTAACCCATTTCTTACTACCATGGCTAGGAAAGTCTGTAGGAACTCCCATAGTCACCAAAGAAAAGTGTGCCAGGGAGAAATTCTGGCTTCTTCAGTAGGGATATTCAGTTATTTGAACATTCCAGTCTTCCATGCTAGTGCAGTAGTTTCACAACTCCCCCACCAGACCCGCCTTTCTGCTTTGAGTTACTCACTGCAGGAAGGAGTGCCATGTCACTTGTGCAAAATGTGGTCTGCAGCACCAGGTGAGTCAGGCATTGCACATAATAACACCACAGGTCAATGCAAATGGACATGGTGGCTGCTGTCGCTGCCCAGATAAATGCGACGGTCCCAGGGCCTCTCTCTACTGTCAGACCAATCACAGTCCTGACCGCAGGACATGCAGTATGGATGTGATACTTCTGACTTTCGCATGGCTTTAGCTGCAAATACTAAGTACCACATCCATTGATGAGAACAGAAGGGCAACTGTCTTATGTTTTTCTTTATGGTGTGATTGACATGAAGCATCTTTCACATTCCACGAGAGAGCTCAGGAACAGGGTTTGTAAGCACAAAGGCATCTTGCTAAACTCAGCTTTGACACTCATGTATTTGTATAAAGCTCAGTACCACTGCATTAAGAAATATGGGAAACATTTCTGCCTCTTTCAGCATTCACTGGACTCCACTTTTTCATTCCCAGAAGTGAAGCCAATCTCTGTGTAAGTGCTGGAAACCACTTGTTTTCAGCAAGTGTTTATAATCTCCATCTTTGGCCCGTGTTGGTTTTAGGATAGATTTCAATGAAATCTCAAAAAAAAAAAAGTTTTCCCTAAAAGATAAACATAACCTTTGATAGCAATTTTCTGCTCATATGAGTTATTAATAGAGACTGCCACTGTTACTTTGACTGGTAAGTGAAATAATATGGAAATTGTTTCTGTCATTTAGAAGGATTAGTTTCAAAACATTTAATACACTATCAATCTAGAGCCACGATTCCTTGTTATGCTTTTACATACTAACTACCACAGCAGTCATGACTTCTGTATGCCTCTGCATAAGAAATGAATGAAGACTACTCTCCCCAACAGGTATTTAGTAGATCTGCGCATACACAGTAAGGACTAAACCTGTGGTTCCTTCTACAGGTGGTCAGACTGACGAGGACCTCTTATGCCACTGGAACCTTATTCTTAATACCCGGCAGGCCCAGAGCCACACTTTGCGCAAGCTGAAGCCAATTTCCATTTGTAGCTTGGAAGAAGTGACCTGCAGACCTGGTCTCACTCCTACTCAGGACTCAGGGGTTTAAGTTTCTCTGCCTACCCTTTTACCCCTGTTATATGCCCACAGCTCCACGTGTCTATCCAGCCTGACGTGAGCCTCAAAAAGTGGGCCAACAGTGCTAATGATTTGAGAAGCTGTAAGATCAGGTGCATGTAAGGTCATTTCAGTTGCAACAAAAAGCTGGGTTTATGTTCTTTCTGCAGCTTCCAGTTAAAAAAAATAAATCTGCCAAGTCATTTGCCTTTTGCAAATCTAAATTTGATTTGAAATGCAATGAAGTCTGGAAAGCCTTTAGTATAATTGACTTGGGCTATATTCTGAAGCATGACTATTAAGAAATAAAGTTGGAATTGCTCATTGGAGACATCATCCAAGACTGCTTGCTTTTGCTCCAAGCAGAAGTCCAACTTCTCTCTCCTCTGCTTGGCAGAAGTGTGTTTCTGCTTGGTTTCCTGTGTTTTCCCAACATAAGACTCTGTACCATGGACCAGAGAGCACTTCCCAACACTTACAAATCCCAAAGGTACTGTGTCACTTCTGCAATTCAGACAAGGCCTCCATTAGCAGAAGCTACCCAGAACAGTGGCTTCTTGATGTGCCCTGTTGCCATCAGGCAGGGTGTGGTGCTAGGTTATTAAACTGCCCCTGCCACTTAGTTCTCATCTGACACATGCTTAATTGTGAGGATGTCCTTCCTTGTTAGTGTTCGAATCAGCCCAACCGTTGATGAGAGACATTGTCCAAATCATGCTACTGTAAAAATTTGCATCTACTGCCATAGTATTATGGTAAAGCCAAGTTAAGACTCTCAAATGTCGTCTACTCACACTTCCCAGCATTAGCCAGGAATGGCACAATCATACTCCTGATGAGCACAGACGCAGTAGTTGATGTGGCCAAGGGACTTCTACTGGACTGCCCTAAGAAGAGATGAGGGCTACAGTGTAAGCCATAAGTGAGAAAGTTTATTCAAGTGTTCTCTGTCATCTCTGGCCATTTCTATAAATTATATGAAAGGGGGCTGATGATGAAAGTAGAATGGAAATGTGAAAAATAAGGAAATGTGTGAAATCAGTGGCTCCTTGACCTTGCCAAATGGTTGAGTATGTTATGTACTAGTGGCTGTTGATCAAAGCTGCAGTGTTCAGATGTCAAGGACTGAAACTAGAGATTAGGGTCAAAAAAAGGTTCATGCTCTTGTAAGAGGCACAAATTTCACAAGCTATATGCCTTTGCTGTATCACAAATAACTGCAGTCCTCCTTCTGACTTTTATCCCATTGGGGCACCAAATTTCAGGCACAGTTTCAAATCTGGGAAGCCAGATGTGCTCCTCCTAATCTCTGCTACGTGAAGCCTACCTGTGCAATCTGGCTCCAAGGAGCCAATTAAATAAAACGTTTGGGGGAGAAGGAATGGAATAAGCAAGTGTTGAAATAACCAGACTAGAGAACACTGAAATAGCCAGACTAGAGAACATACTGATGGCATTCACCTTTCAAAATATCTGAACTGCTTTCTGTAGGGAGCACAGACAATTTTAAATGTTGGCAGGAAGCAGTGATGACAAATCCTCTGTATTACTCCCTGTGCTGCAGTGTCCTGCAAGAAGGAGGCCCTGGTTCACTTGTAGTCCTGGTAAACAAGGCACCTGGGAAATAAGATTAACCACTCTTTCTAAAGCCAGACCACGCTTTAGTATGGGCTCCTGGAGAGTTCTGTACATGTAGTTCTGGCAGAGTCCCTTTACATTGATTACAAGACGGAGTCTAATTCTGCTAGCTTAGTGAGTGCTGTGTTCATCTTTATTTAAGCTCTCTTGGAAAAGCAGCATGGTAAAGCTTAGTGGGAAACAGTAAACAAAACTTAGCATGCAGCAGCTAATGTAACTACCTTTGGAGCAAAGAGGAGCAGGTGCTCTTCTGGCCAGTAGCCACAGTTCAAAGCCTTACTGCATATGTTTTGGTCAGGAGACTGCTGGCAACTGATCAGTGGATTTGTCCAAGGCTGACGTCTCTTATTTGCAGGGCAGCTGGTGTGCATGTGAGTTTATAACTATACTCAGGACAGCTGATTGGGGTTAGATACCTTGTTGCAGTAACATCTGCGGTTTTGACATTTCGCTTTTTCTTCTTTTTATCTTTCATACAAAGCATTTTCACAACAATGTCAGGAGATAGACAGTTTGTAAAGAGTAGGTGAATTTGATGCTGGCTGGTCTAAATTCCTGCTCAGCTTGACACAGAAGAGACTTTAATCAAGTTCTGCCATATCTCAGGTCTTGAAGCCATAAGACTTATGGTCGATTTGCCCAAGCACCTTAGGCTAAACTAAAGGTGTGTTGCACTGAAGGGGGAAGTCCTGTCCTCTCCACCCTTGCTTTGCCATCTTTTGGGCTCCTACCTGGCATGCCCAGCCAGTTTGGCTCACTGATACACCAGGAAGCTATCACTTTGTTTTGAAGGCTTTGTCTGCAGTCCAATGAGCTTGCTGCCACAGCTTAGAGCAGGAATGAGGAGTCAACAGGACAGGGAAGGGCCAGAATGCCTTTTTCTCAGCAGCAATGCTGGCTCAAATCAGCCTAAGCTGCTTGGTAAACCACACCCAGAAATAGTTTAAAACCCTGTAAAGGTTTGACTTCAGCATTTGTTTTAGCTAACAAATCATTTCTACAAGCTCTGGTAAAACTCTGTCTAGATGTCAGTGGTTCTTGGCAGAAAAGATGTTTTCAAGAGATCACAGTAAACTAAAACAGTCCTCTACCCACTTCTAGGGAACTAGCAACTATCCCGGAAATACGGGCAAGTGTGAGATGGTACAGCCTGTATCCTGTGGGACGGTTAACCAGGAAAGCCAGCCCTGAGCACCAATTACATCTGTTCCACTGTGGAAGAGAGGGCAGCACAGCAAATACTCCTGTGGGATTCAGCTCTCCTGACTCATGGCCATCCCTGAAGTACTAGGAATAGCAACAATTTGTTTTACCCCCATTAGCAAATAAAGAGTGACACCCACAGCCCTTTCCTTCTCTCCTCAAGCTCTGTCTGGGTACAGCTAATTCTGGTCCATCTGGTGATGAAGGAAATGTTAGTACTGAAGCAAGGATAAGGGAGTTTGCTTCTTCTGCCTGTGCCACAGGATTCCTGTGGCATTGCTGAAGTTGCAGAGTCCATCCTTGTCTCAGCCCTCTGCAGCGCACAGGCAGATAATAGTACTGCCCTGACTGCAAGGGCTGGACTGAGGCTCAGCACACGGAGTGTTTCTAAAACTGGTTGAAGTCTCAGAGCCACAGGAGCTCTACACCTTCACATTGCTTTTGCTAGACTTCTTAGAGTACAGGGCATGTTGTGGTCCTATAGCACTGTCACAGAGATGCAGACGTGGGCTTTACATGCCGGAACAAAACAAAACGTTAGCTGGAGATGTGGATCAGAAGACACAGAACATGAAGAAGAAACACAGTACTACTTACGATTAAACATTTCTGAGTAAAGCTCATCTGTGTGTCACTTGACCCCTTTAATCTCTTTTATTATGCTCAAGCAAGTATTTTCAGTCTATTGGCATTTGGATTTGTTACTTTCAGTCAGAAAAGAAGGGGGAAACCCCCTGATTTTACAGCAGCTGCTGTAAATGCTTCTTAAACCAACATAATGGGCAAATGGAATTAAAAATCAAAGTACTGTTACAAAGCAAGGTTTGCTCTTCCATTGCTTGCACACCAAATATTGCTGGTGATTTCAAGACCTCAGTCTAGATCACTGCCTGGGAAAGCATTAAAAAAACCAACAAACCTTACTGATCCTGTAAGTGAATCAGAAAGCACTTTCCCAAGTATTTTAACAAACCCTGATGCACGTAAAGGATGCCCTGTGATCCCCATTGACTTAGGAGGGCTTTGGGAATCTGTATTTGAATTTTTTCCTCTTCACCTGTAAAGCAAATGTAAATAAGTAGGAAGGACTGGGCTGTGCTGTGGGGAAAAACTGTTAAGTTTAGGACAAGCAACGGATCAGTCATCAATTCAGGGATGGGTAACACTGGCTTTCACACACCCACTTCCAAAGTGCAGACGTATGACTTCCGTCTTTCCAGCAGCAAAGAAAATACACTGGCTAGGATCTGAAATACATTTGCATTGAGTTAGAAGACAGAAAGCCATTTTCCCTGTCTGAAATGGAAATGAAAAGAAACAAAAATTTCTTCAAGTGAAAAATTAAAGACAGGTGAGAAGGGAAAATGTCAGCAAGCAAGTTTTCCACAGGAAACAGTTCTTCCAGGCTTTTGGTTAAGCATTTGTCTATTTGAACAAACTGCTTTTTTCTTTATTTTCTTTTTCAGGTTTCCCTTTTTTTTTTGTTCCTAAGTGTTTAAGGGTGTTTTGTTTAAACTGTTCAAAACTAGCCCTTGAGTAGTTGAGTAAAGGAAAAAAAACAACAACAGAACATGTGTAGTGCTAAGCAGAGGAGTCATCCAATCAGCCTGTGTGAAGATTCTTCACAGTACTTTGAAGTATTTTAAACACTGGTAGGAAAAAACACTGAATACTCTTGCAGTCTGAATTGAGAAGCCTGTATTTTGAAGATTTTGTTGGAAGCAAAGATATTCTTGGAGGAAATAGTCTATGGGCACTTCCTTTCCTGATCTTATTTTCCCCTTGTAATAAGATAGCCAGGCATTTTCACTAACTAGGTATTTATCAATAGTCTTTGTGCAAGAGTGGGACTGCAGTCCCATGCTCTGAAGCCTCTGTGCTGTGTTTCTGTAAAGAAACAAGAACCCGCCTTTTTGATTCCCCCAGAAGAGGTGTTTTTCTAGTATCAACACATGCACCTTCCAAACGTGCTCATTGGAATTTGATGAGTTTCTAAAAGTAGATACCCGAACTGCCTTTTGACAGCATCAACAACCAGACGTACAAAGTGGCAACCATCTCTGACCTCTTCCTGGATATATCAGTTTGCTTATCAGCAGCATTGAGAGAATAACATGCATGTCCCTCAGCAAGGACTGCCATAAGGGGGCTACCAGTAGATATCTGGAGCTGACAGACAGAGAGGCAGACGCTGTAACTGGCAATCTAGCATAGACACGGATAAGAAAGTTCAGACTTGTCAACATGGAGGAACAGTGGGTGGAAGGGTGGTATGGGGCTATCTGAGGGCATCCTCGAAGAACTCTAATGTGGTATGATACATGCCAGCTAAGAGATCCTTGTAATTGCAATTACCCCATAGAAGAGAGACTCCAAGTGAATACAGAGATGCAACTGTGCAACCCCCTGTTTTCCATGTCAGTTATAAGTAAGCTGCACCTCGTGGCAGAAAGATGCTCCAGCCACTTCTCAAACAAGCCGTACTCTAAGTTAGTGCAGACCAAGATCCAAGACCAGCTTCAGCGCTTGCTTTCCTCATTCTCAAATGTTAGAACAGTATTTGCTGCAGCTTCTATCCTAAAAGCCATCCAGACTAAAACTGCAGGTGCTGCACTTCAGTATGAATCATAGCATAAGTATCACCACAGTCACTGCTCATCACAAACAGGTTTATTTCAAAATGACCATTGCAACATGCCTCCTTTGTTTGGCTGTTTTACAATCCTTCCTCGACTCCTGTCAGCACACTTGCTGTTGGGAGGTGAAAGAGATGGTCTTTTTTCACCCCCCGTCACCCTTGGAGGTACAAGCTGCTTAATTCACCTCTGAAAGGAGGTGAGGGGTTCTCATCTGACCATTCTCCAAGATAAAAAAAATGTGGTGATTTCACAGAGTCAGGGTTTTTTGCAACATAACCACATATCTGTGACATCTGATTTCCTGTACAGCCTGTGTGCGATGCATCCTGGTAGAATGTGGGGAGGTATTTAGTGTGGTGAGAGAGTCAAGTGGGCTGCTGCACTGGCTCAAGTCTCTGCCAGGGGACACTGCACTGCACAACCACCAAACCACAGAGTACAATGTGCCCTGACCCCATCTCCTTCCCTCACTCCATGTCCATGTGTGCAGGGACTCCTGTAGAGATACAAGAAGACATTGCAGTGATAGCTCTGTGCCTGAACAGGAGGGACATACCTCTCATCAGTGAACCTATAGTCATCCCAGGGCCCCTTTGCAACATCATGACTTCAGGCTATCTGGCAGCCAGGGTAAGAATCCAATAAACAAGGGCACAAATCAAAAAACAATGTTGTGACCTATTTAATGGGAAAAGGACTATGTTGACCCAAGCTACTGGCAAAAATTGTTTAATTGCTATAGCTGCTAGCCAAGTAAGTCATGTGCGGACACATGTGTTTGAAGTCACCACGCTAGCAGGACCCCTGCACAATACACTAAAACGTCTCTAAATATTTGGCTGGATGTGAATGTAGTCGGGCACATGCTACTTCTGCAGCAGAAGAAGAGCCTAGGAACTGTTTCATCATTCAAAGGGAAAACATGCCTTTCTTTGTCCAGCAGTTTGAGTGCTGCACCCATCCATATTAGTGAGTGTGAATTTACCTTGCTCTGCTCAGGCTCCATATTGAAGAAGGCCCTATAGAGGAGATCATCCTCCAAACCATTTTCCGTTTCATGCTGTCCTTTCAGGTACCCTTTCTATGTAGATGGATAGCTGGGCTTTTCTGTTGTGGTAAACAACTTGAGAAGAAGGTTAGAAAGAGTTTTCAGGGATATTTACAGCACAGGGGACAGTTCTTTCAGTCAAAGGCAGGGGGAGGGCATGCGGGGAGGGAAACTACACTCACCCATTCAAGCCTCAGGAAGCTCAGAAGAAATCAAGTTCTTCAAGTGGCAAAAGAAAACCAGAAAACCCTACAGAGGCTGTCAGATAGGAAAGCATATAAAGCAAGGTTCAAAAACAAGAGAAAAGAAGACTGTAACAAAGGTCTATGTAAAACAGCAGCTATGACCTTCTGCTCTCACCCTGCCAGTTTCCATGTACAAGCAACATGAGTGACTGCTAACCTCGTGCGTGAGTGGTGTTGCTCCATCAACACTGCCTAAAGAAAATGTTCATCTCATGGTCAGAGCCTTCTCCTTCCCACATGAGAGTCCAAATAACTTCTCAATTAAAAAATAAAAGGAAGGTTTGGAAGAGAAAGAGAAGCATCCCTGTAGCATGGAACACACTGTGCACAAAGAGCAACACTACCAGCATCGATTCTTCATATTCAAGCACTCAGTCTGGACAGAGACATATATAGCTATGAAATATGGCTGTAATACTTGTACAGGTTGGAACTAACCACTAATGATCCTCATACTCTGCACTCCAGAGAGCAACACCTGCAAAAACTGCCGCATGAGCCTCACAGCAGCTTTGGGGCAGGGAGGTAATTTACTTTCACCAGTTCCACCTGGCCTTCACAATATACTAGTTGCTTATACAACTCTTAGAAAGTTGCTAATTTCTCAAGTTGGATGTCAAAAACATCAAGTTACTCTCCATTTAGTCTTATGAGAAATATGGTCTTCAATTGTACACTCTTCAAAACACACTTTGTTCAGTAAGACTGCATATGTGTGCACTATAATTACCTATCTTTTATCTTATGGTCTTTATGAAATCTAATGTTGAGAAAAAAACCGAGGCACTGCATGACAAGTCAATAAAAGACTTAGGGTTATCAGGTATTCCCTGAGCAAAAAGAATTAATTTTGCCCTCTTACTGAATCAGACAGCTTAGATGCTCAGGGAACAGCTCTGCAAACATTTGAAAGTGTTTAAGTTTATTCAGCTGAGTGAATTCACAGAATTACATGAAACCATCCCTGTGGATAATATTACATGTCATGGTTTTTCACTGTCTTCAGAACTGGGGTGGCTGGAGGTTCCTGACAAGTTTTTTAGAAGTGGCATCTATAGGGATAAGGGGGGAGGGTTCTATTTTTTAAATTTGTATTAAATAATGGATCCTTCATGCAATATGTTGAGTTTAGTGCTGATCTTTTCAGTCTAATTGCTTTTCTAAGAGGTTTAATTAGAAAAATTATTGATGTTTATTATCATTGTTGGCTTCTGCTACCAGAAATCAGTGCACTGTCACATCATACTCGGCAGCTGCAGGGTGTTCAATCTTTACAATGATTTCACTTACCCCAAAAGACTTCACATAAGCAAAACCAGAAAAGTCAAACAGAAAAGCAAAATTCATCCTCCCTTTGCCTCCTCCTTTGTCTGTGGTCTGCCTGCTTACAGTGCAAAGGCTTGGCCCCCTTACCCAATGATACTGCACTGCCCTTTTGTTTCAGCACGAGAAATATAAGAACAGAATTGCAGGTAAGAATGTGCTCCCACTTGGTCTTCATAGCTAAGATTCATCATTTCAAGAATCTGTTTATCTATCTTCAATAGTGACACAGAGGTAGCTATAGGATCTTCTTCAAGTAAATAAAAGCACCAGCTGTGGCAACAGCTGGGCAACACAGAAGGCAGGAAAGTTTTGGGAGGGCAGAACCTATGAATTCTCATTATTGTTGTATCTCTCTTTTCTCTCCAGCTGCTCCTTTCCTCTTTGTACCTATTCCCATCTCCACTGAGCAAGAGAGAGATATGCTACAGACAATCCAGAGCTGAACCTGCTCAAGCTAAGGAACACTAGCAGCTGACAAGCACTGCCATGTGGCAGCTGTGGCCTACCTGGCTTTCCCACAGCAGAGGCTCTGGTTTGGTCTGGTTTGCATGTCTTCTCTCTGACTAAACTGCTGCCTTCCAGGCAAGTTGGAGACTTTTCCTCTCTTTCACACTCAACTTGCAGTGGCAGATGTGCTCAAAAGATACAGGAGGAAAATAGCCACATGGATGATGTGACGCCCTAGGTCTCTATGTTCTTAGGGGAAAAAAAAACAAAACGTACTGATTGTGTGACTAAGGGACGGCAAGTGTGGGTTTTTTTCTGCATTGCCTCTCTAGCAAAACTCTTAGTACCACTCTGAATTCAGCCTACGTAAGGTTGCGTTTCGCTATGATTCACACAAAACTAAGTATTTTCTTGTCTTTCCAAAACAGGAAAATGGAAAAAAATAGTTGTGCTGAATTTATGCATGCACTCCCTTTTTATAAGAAGCTGCTGCTTTGTGGCACACTTAGCAATATAGAGAGAAAAACACTTGGGGTTAGTAAATTTAAAAAGCTGATGGAAAAGTGTGAGGTAACCCTGGCTGTTCCCTGAACCAGTGGGAGGGAGGAACAGAGCAGAAACACAGGGGAAAACAACAGGCAACAGGCAGGTGACATTTGTGTACCCGCGTATGCAGGTAAGTAATTCCAAGTAAGTACCCAAAGGTGAGAAGAAGGTCATTCAGGGACCTGAGGATAAAACTTTTCTTATGATATATCTCACCTACTTAGAATTCATAAAAAGCCACCCACAGCCCCACTATCTGCAGTCTTATCAGAAAAAAAAGCCCACTGCACATGCAGCTGGGTTTCTGTGAACGTACCTTTGCTGTAGATTGTGAGAACAAGTAACTAGCATTCTGCTGAATTCCTCTGCTTAGGAGGAGAACTTCAACAACTCAGCCAAGACCTCACTGGACCATGATATTTCCAGTCTGTTGTTTTCTGTTCCAGGCCTGCAGTGAGTGTAGGCTGCATAATTATATCTAAGCTGATGAAACACAAACATAGGTAATGAATTCTTGTAGTCTTCCCAGTGCTGTGCATGAAACAAATGGTTCTGGGCCTTTTTCAAAGAACACACTAACATTTTATCTTAGAAGAAAAAGATAAATAAAAGAAAAAGAAAAGAAAAAAAGAAGAAGAAAAAAAAGAAGAGAAAAGAAAAATAATCTAGAGGATCTGCTTTCATCTTCCACCCCTAAAGATTAGGTGGCCCTGCAGTGACACATGCTGATTTGTCAGCCCAAGGAATTTGTTTTCTGTAGCCAGGCTTTAGCTAGGAAAATATATAGGAAAGCATCCTAACAGCTGTGTGGAGATTTTATAGAGGCACCAGTCCCAAATTATTTTCAGGATTGATCTCCCACTCCCTCACAGGACCTACCTAAAGATAAAACATTGTTAGTTAATGTTCGTGGAAGAGGAAGGCATTCAATCAAGGCAAAGCATTGCAATTAGTATTGATACCATGACAGCGAGGTATCTTATTATCTCCTTTTCATTTTGTTCTGATTGCCTTCACTGAAGATCTAGTTGAAAACATACAATGGGCATTAACATGGTATCTACGGTGGCTGCTGCCCTCTGCTTCTCTCAAAGGATAGTGATAAGGTTAGGCTGACTCTTCATGAAAACACATTTTACAAAGTGAATGGTCTTGCTGATAGAAGTTGGGTGCAGAAGGGAGGATGAGCTTACTTTTGCTCTTTTTTTTGTTTTGAAAAAAATGAGGGATAAAAGAGCACTATAAAGGAAATGAACTGACCTGATGCATGGAAGAGAAAAAGCCAGGGAAAATGTTGAGAAATCTCACATATTCTACTCAGGTCAACTATCAGTCACTTCTGGCAACTCTGCCATTTGTTTGTCTCCATTTTCACTCCGCATGTGGAGTCATCAGCACCCAGCTTTTGTCACATGAGAAAAGGTTAAGAGAAAGACCACTGGTGGCAGAGAGGCCAGCAGCTGAGGAAGTGGACTTCAACCTTGAGTTTACTCCTGGAGAAGCAAACAACCTCAGTGGCACTGGGTTTGCATGGGCTTACCTGCAAGGTAGAAAATTCTCCCAAAGTCCAGGTGAAAAGGGCATAGCCAGAGCTAAAACATGCAGACATATCCATGGTAGCTATTCTGGTATCACTTACAAACAAGTGCATATTGATTCCTGTTTAAAAGCAAACATGGAAAGCTAGCCAGTTGTCTGAATCTTCTAAGTTATTTTTAAAGAAAATTCTTTTTTTGATAGCTCATTAGAAATTGATTTAATGTTTTCCATCCACTTCAGACAAAACAGGCAAGTGAAGACTTGAATACTTGACAATGGGCTATGTCTTATATATAGCTTTTAAACACAACTACATCAGAAGGAAGTATGGGCTAGTCTCAGCTGGATTCTGACACATTTGTTTGGCTTGTCTTTCACTGAGAAGCAAAGAAGAGGAAAAAAGTTTTCTATGGAGAATTAGAAATCTTTCTAGCTAGCTCAACCAAGTCTGATACAGTATTTGAAAAGAGAATTCTGCAGTTTTAGCTTCAACTACTGCTTCAAGGGGAGAAATTTTTAATACTATTATGAAGGAATGTTCTAATTTAAATTATCATAGTACACGAAATCCAATACATCACTAAAGCATGTTTTTCCAGTAATAGTTTACCCCTCTTTCTAGGCATGTTCAGGTATATTCCATGATTGGTTTAGGACAGTACAAATTCAGCCCACTGAACAATAAATGAAACAGCATGTGTGATATTGTATTTGAGTTACTGAGGGTCTGTGTAAATCTGGATTGAAACTTGCAGCAAGGAAAGCCTCTGTCAGCAAAGATGGTAGCTGGAGCAGTCTGCATTCACCCACGCAAACTTAACTCCCATGAGGCAGAGGGGTGACATAGCTAGTGGCTCCTATGTCCCTCAGTATGGCTGCTCCAACCTGTGCCAACTAAAGAAAGCTGAAAAGAAGCCCAAACTGTTCTCCCTCAAACACAGACTGCATTTTGAAGTTATCTGTTCAGTGAAACATAAAATCCAAAAAAAAAAAAAAACCAACAAAAAAAACCAACAAACAAAAAAAAAAAACCACACAAAAAGAAACACCAAAAAAAACCACAAACCTGTTAACTGGGACTGGGGGAGAGTAAGCAGCCAGCGCTGTCTTTGGATTACAGTGTGTGCTTAGCTGTCTGCTCTTCATGCTAATGGGAGGTGTTTGGGATGCTAGCAGAGGCAGAGGAGCAGAAGACAACTCTGGCACACAGCATCGTGACAGACCCTGGGCAAAGGGGCTTCATCACCACCTTTCCAGCAGAGGGCAAAGGTCAGATTTTTTAATTAAATCATGGGTATTGTAGGTAATGACTTGGTTGCAAGCCGGTGTGTGAAGCACCTGATTTGGTTGATAGCTGAATCTCTTACTTACAACAATACTTCTTAGGGAGGGAGGAATCTACAAGTAAAGGATGCTGACATGTGAATGGTAAGGCTTGGACCTGATCAGGCCCAAATACTACGCAGCTGGGCCACAGTTCAGCATAGTTCTATGCTATTGTAGGCACCACAGTGACCACCACATGCCAGCCCACTTTTCTAGCACTGTATGACCACACACAAAGAGATTGCCTACTATAAGAGCAGAGGAAGACTCTGGTGACAGGGATAAGTAATCATACGAATGTTGTGTCTCACTGCGCCCTTCTGCAAGCCTAAGGGTAAAGCCTAGCAAACTCCCTACGGATGTTCCCATATGGAGCAAGAGGAAATTGCATAAGTTTATAAATTACATAGGCTTACAGCTGCCATGAGACAAGTCAGAGACACGATATTCAGCTCTACAGCTGCTGCACTATGTATGGCCTTTTCATGGAGTCATCAAGACACTGCTACGATGTTAAATGTGTTCTAAAAATATCTTGTTTCATGCTGGCCACTAACAAAACCAGCTTCATCTTGCATGCTCTTGTGCACACCCACTTTCAGTCCCCATAAGCAACCAGCACGAAGTCTCTCTCTTGCTGTGCTGTCAGGATGCTTTGGGATGTACATTTAGGATGCCCCACGGTTCCAGGGTAAACAAACAGAGATCAAAAGACACTTCTCTACTGATAGTGATACAAATAGAATCAAACAGGTCCTTGGTCACCAGAAAGGTCATATAAATGACCTGGTGCAGTGTGTGTCTGCCACAGTGACTAAACAGTTACTAAAATATTTGAAATAATTATGTAAACCTGACAGCAAATGCCAGCATGCTGGTGTTCAATGAGCTGAGTATGCTTCAAGTGGTTCTCAAGAGACAGGGAAGGCAATACTTATTGCACTGATTTATATCACATCTGTTCACACTCCCAAAATGAGCTAACCCTTGCATTTATTTTGATTAGCTGAAGAGAGGAAAAAGATGCATTATGATTTACCATGGCTTCTTTTTGCCCCAGTATTTCCATTTGTAAAGTGGGAATAGCAGCAGTTCTGAGTACCACTGCTCTCACCCAAAAAGCACATGCACTGGTCTCTCTTTCCTCTCACCTGATTTTCAGGAAAACAAACTTTAAACCAGTCCTGGATTGTTTCAATTACCTCCCTCCTCTTCTGCAAGCAGCTTTTGTTTAACCTTCCCTCACATGATCTGTTAATGAAGCCCAGCCTGTAACTTTTCAGTTTAAAAATAATTCCTCACATCACTCACAGTCTCTAACCTTATCATGGGAAATGCTTTCCAGCATGTCAGATTGCCCTTTAGACACCACTGCTCCAAGAACAACAGGACACAGACAGATCTTTCCTTCGTGCTCTGTAACTGTTTACACTACCTTGCAGAAGCACAAACATTGCACTCAAGCAATACTTACACCTCTCTGAACTGCTTGCATTTCAAAACAGAAATGTTGGATCATTATTTGTTTAAATCAAAATGTGATTTCAAACATTAAACAGTATAAGAAATACTCCCCAAAGCCTTCTTTGAATTCCGTTAAAATGTCTTCACTGTGACCTCTAGAGGAGAGATGGGCAGTAAAATACTGATCTTGGTCAGAGAAACTTTACAATACAGACAAGATTTGCACCTTCAAACTTGGTAAAATAAAATTCTAAATTAAGAGAGTTGGAAAATAGTACATTTTAGTGTAAAAATTGAAAAAAAAAGTATCCTTTTTAGTATGGGGGGGAAGCCAATGCTCTGTAAATTTTAGAGAAAATATCAATATGGAAATAATTCTGTATTTATGAACTTCTACATCAGGAATTTAATATGATACTTTCTCACATGCTGCCACTATTCCCCCATGTTAGCTTTTAAAATTACAAGTCTCTCAAAACTCAGAAATGATTACCCACCAGAAATCAGAAGACACTGAGTAAAGAACGAGGAATTGATCAAACTGAGGTTTGACATTTTAAGTAGGCGAGCTACACCATGGTCAAAGCTTCAAAGCTGACTTCAAATATGACTCAATATTTAGCCTCTCTAAATGAAACACAGTTAAGGTTAAGGAAAAAGAAAGCAAACCAATTCATATTTCCATGCATACAAATATAACTTAATCAGAACCTCACAGGAAAATTATACAGCTTTTGGGAAATTCTAACCCTAAAGCAGTGGTGATAGTAGGACCTCCACCCCTTCTTTCTTGCTAGGAAACCAATCCCTTGCATCATTCCCCAACTCTTGTGACCAGGTAAGACATTGAGATGCAAATGAAGCCGCCTTTGCCTTGTGGGCCAGCAGAGAAGCTGGAATGCAGTTTCTTATCTGTCACTTTTGTGAGGAAATGATGATTCTGGGAGATCACAAGACTGCTGAAAACAAAGAGGTGTTTCAAAAGGGTTGTGTCATTGCATCCCGGCCATCTCCCAGGTCTTCAGAAAATTCACAGAACACTATCTGTGTTCCCTTGAAGCACATGCTGCTTCTTTTTCTAACTTAATAATGATGCAACTAACTTCATTATGGGTGCTATAGCTGAAGCAACAGTTTGAATCTGTTGTTTTTTTTACAAGAGAGCATCCAAAACAAAGACCCTTAAGTGGATACTTATGAATGCTATTAATTCCAGCTGGACATTGTAAACTCCAGACCCACCTCAGATCTTTGGTGAGGAATGCCCATGTTGTGGAGGAAGGCTGCTTACTTTGCATGGAGCTGTAAAGAGGAAGAGAAACTCCTCATGCTTTTTAGTAGCCTTTTTACCAGCCATATTCAAATCAAGTTACATAAAAAACTGGCACTAAAAATAACTATTAAAGTGACTAGTATTTCTTAAGATGGCACAAGGATACCCATTCTATAATTGTCTTCCCACATCCTCCCAGCTTTCGAAAACAGTCACTCTGGTATTGGAAACTTATTGTGCTTTTTTTTTTGTAAGAAGAATCTTTACCATAAAATATAAGAAAAACATGATTATTTTTCTGAAACTTTCTATGACCTGATGTTTTGAAGTTTCTTTTTCCACAAGTATGACTCTGGTATTTCTTACACATAAATCAGACTCTGTCATGTAAAATCAGCACAGTGCTCTGCAATATGTCTGTACTTTTCTAAACCAGATCAATGTCGGGCTGAACAGAAGTATCTACATGATCAGAATTTTGTTTGGTGTTTTGGTTTTTTGGTTTTTGGGTTTGGGCTTTTTTTTTTTTTTCTGGTTCTGCTTTTTTCTTTTTTTTTTCTTTTTTTTCTTTTTTTTTTTTTCGCATTTGAGGGTAAATAACACTATAAGAAACACCTTGATTAAGATCATACTGCTGTAGAAGTCCATTCCTAAATCACAGATTTAAGCCAGATGTGGTATAAATACACATGTTCATAGTTACAGCTTTTTAAGTAAGCCAGTTCAGCTTTTTTTATTCCAGGAATAAAGATTCTGAATCTAGTCTTTATAGTAATGAAAAAAAATATGTTTGCCCAAATAACATCTCCTTCTTTCGCTGTTGGGATAGATGGCATCCAAACAAACCACTTGTTTTTACTTCAGTAATGATCATGGTACATGAGTTACCTTGAGATTGCTGGTCTGTGGGAGTTGCCCCTGCACACATTAGTGGCATGGTTAAGTGTGACATTAGCTTATTCTGTTTACATTGCACAGATGTTTTTGATACACTGCCAGCCTATTGTAGCTTTGCAAGTCAACTACCGTGACGAAGGAGCTTTGCTGTTCTGATTTCTGGGTCTTTTTCTGGCAGATAGTGGTCGACCTTGGCCCTTTCCTCTGCACTACTTTTACCAGAAGAAAAAAAAATATTTAAAAGTACAAACAAGTTCAGAAATCCTTGATTCAAATACTTAGAGTGGTTCCAGAGGGGGAGGATTGTGCTGCACACCTGAGATGTGCAGTGGCAGCTGAGTTCCATGTTGATGAGATGCTTCCCTGGAGATCCATGCTGAGACCACCCACCAAGTGCGGAGGCAACACACTGCTGAGCACATTCTTCGGAATATTGAGAAATGCATGGCCTCTGTCATCTGGTAACTTGTAGGACAAGACAGCTACAGGGAGGTTAACAGTCTTTAAGCTGTTGCAATGGAAACATGACCAGTTATTAATCGTGTTATTCCTGTGACTTAGAAGTGTGGTATGCCTTTGGCAGAAGAGTTGGAGTTCTGCACACACAGAGTTCCTCAAAAGCTGCTTTTTCAAAGCAATTTGGAAAGTTACCCTCCAAACAGGGGGTAACTAATGGACAAGGGCTTTCTTCCTTGCAAGTTTTGCTCTTCAGGTTATTGCAGAAAGGACTGTGACTACTGTGATTAGCATGGCTACCTAGACCTCCTCTGGACTGGGTGAGCAGTTGAGCTTTCAAGAAGAGGAACTGAAGAAGTTTTTGATTTCACACCTTCAGTCTGCTAATGTGAAAGGAGTGCTTTGCCACCAAACCACATCATGGCTGCTAGCCCTCACAGAGATGTCTTCAGCAGACTACACTACATTTGCAGTTCGGCATGGGAGCACATCACAGTGCAGACTGGAGCAGCAGGAGCAGTGCTGGGACAAAGGGATGTAGCTGTGCCATATGACTTTTTTACCTTGTCTGCAATCACAGTCTTTCCAGCATGGTTGGCAGTCTTTACATTGATGACAATATAATCAGTTCTCAGAGAGGAAAGGTTTATACAGGAGTTAGAGGTAGTCCCACACTAGCTTCCTATCACAGGTTTCCAAATGGCAGTCTTGTGATGACCAGGTTCTGACTACAGCTCTTGCGGTACAGATTTCCCTTGTGTATGCCTATGCTTCTGCACCTGGGCTCCAAGGCTCTCTTCCAAAAATACCTAGAGAACTGGTAAGTCCACACAACAGTTATGACTGAGTGCAAGCCAAAGTCAGTGAGCTGAAGGTGGAAGTATTCCTGTCTCCTTCAAGAACTTCAACAAATTCTACCTACTATAATAAATAAACTTGTAGGGTAAAGTTATCTTCATAGTAAAAATGGTACCTGGCAGTTGTGCGTGTGTACGTGCACAAGAGTGTTCAGAAGGAGAGGTAACACAGTGGTATCACATGCTAGCTGACTACATGGTAACCTCCCCAAAGATACAGAACCTCACACCATCTAGAAAAGCATTGGTTTGGTGCATCTCAGGGCACATTACAGAGCAGCAGACATGTGATTTATGGTGCAAGACTCTGTAATTTTGACCTTACCTCCAGTCATACTAGCTAAACATCTTACCCTTTTAGGAGAGAAGTCCTTGTCCATAGCTCACTGAGAACTTAATTGTAGCCTTTCAATGTTCAGTTGACATCAGATACAATTGCAGAAACAAAGCTAACTCAAATAGGACTGAGAAGTCCCACTGCATGAAAAATATCAGCAAAAAGCTGTTAAATAAAAACTTCTCAAATCCTACACAAATAAAAAACAAAACAAAACAAAACAAACAAACAAAAAAACTAACTATGAATTAGCCAAATTATATGAAGTTCATCTAACTCTCCTAACCTTAAGTAGTGAAAAGTTTCATGCTGGGAAGACACAAATGATAGTCTTACTCAATGCATGCATTTTCATTTTCCCTCACAATTGAGGAAATGGGACATTTTCCTAGAAACGGCTGGTCTTGAAACTGTTGTTTGACAACTAGAAATACAAATGGTTGAACAGAAAGCACAAGGATATGCAGCTTAATTTTTCAAACCTACACTCTAATTCTTCTAATGTGTGCCAGTGTGCCATGTTGGTTGTTGCAGTGTATGTCACAGTTTTCCTTGCTTCAGAAGATGTTTGCACAGTCTCTGCATGGTCAGTCTGCTACTAGCTGTACAACAACTTTAGGCAAACAAGAACTATCAGAAATTTCAGCCACAAAGACCATTAGAAATTTGATAACACAGCTTTGCAAAGCAAGTAAATATTAAAATGGGGTGCAAATAATTCCTAGCAATTGTAATGTACTCAGTATGCATTTGCTGCAGTCCTATTTTGAAGAAGTCCCTTCTACATTTTGCATTTGTGCTCAAAGTGGTATGCTGCACATGTAAAAACGACCCTGATAAACCAGTCCCGAGTGTACACATGCGAGCTTTCACTCAAGTAAGTGGTTCAGCTCTAAATTATTTTCTTTTCTTGGAGGCTTCACAATGCTTGCTTATGACTACTTACTGCTCAAGGAGATCCATTGTTGGCTGTATTTTTGTGGAATCAGTACACTAGTTCAGCATCAAAAGACTCACACAAATATTTTGCAAAGACAAAACAACCCCTACAACTTCTCTTCATGTATTTGGCTTTGTGGGGCTTCCCTGAGCCAGAGACTGCTCCCAGGATAATCGGGGTAACAAAACATGCATTGCTCATTTTAGCGACACACTGTCTTAAGACATCAGAAAAGGGAGAAGTGCATATCATATTTCTTCCTTTTTGCTGTTGCACAACAGCCTACAAACCCTGCTTTTTACTCTAAATACATGCTTTCAAGTCTGCAAGCTAAATGCAGGCTTTACGAGAGTGTAAGCAGGAACCCTGAATAGCTCATGCAGTCATTCCATTATAAGAGGCAAGTTCTCTGATAAAAATACAAGTCTATCTACTCCTGGATTGATGTAGGCCAAGACTCTGCAAATCTTTCTGTATCTCGCCTGTGCTGCAGCTCTCAGTGCTGTAGTGCTTTCCAGCTGGACACCACGCACATAAACACCAGCCACACTGGTGGTAAAATGCTGGACTCTCACCAGACTCGGTGCAAGCACAGCCGCCTGCCTGGCCTCTGGCAGGGCGCTGGGACCTCCAGGGCCACAGACCATTGCTGCCGCACGGGAGCAGCCTGGATGGCTGATCAGAGCGAGAGCCATCCACAACTGGTCTGCAACCTGCATTTTTCTCCTTTTCCTTCAGATTTTGTTTTTCTTTAGTCAAAGTTGCCACCTGAAGTCCTCCCAAGGTTATATTCCAGCCGTCCTAGCGGGCTGCCACTATCTCCAGCCTGCCTGGACCCATCATAAGTATTTAGACAAACACTGCACAATGTAACGGCCCCCTTGGCGGCGCGGCATGCCCCCACGGCAGCCCCACATCACCTCCAGCAGCTCCGGACACCGGTGCCCTCCGGCGGGCCAGACCCCCTAGGGTGACAGCGGGAAGCACCCACCACACCCCGTCAGACTTCGCCCGGCCGCCGCCCGACCTCTGGCGGGAGGCGCGGCCCAGCAGAGCGAGGCCCGGTGAGGCCGCCAATCGGAGCGGTGGGGCGGACACGGCCGAGGTGACTATAAGAAGGGCCGTGGGGACGGAGCGTTGTTGAGCTGGGGAGGCGAGTCGGAGGCTTTCTTTGTTTAGGGAGGTGAGCAGGGCTCAGCTGGGGCTTCGGTTCCGAGCGGGCGTTGGCTCCTGTGCTGCGGCGGAGCGGTTCCTGCCGAGACGGGGCCGCCATTCCAGCCCGCCAGTCCCGCCGCCCGAGCTTGTTTACAGCCGCGGCCGAGGGCCCAGCCCGCAGGGGGGAACGGGCAGAGGCCGGCTCAGATCGTGGGGCCTCCGAAGGGAGGCTCTGCGGGGCCGGGGCGGCCAGCTTCTTAGCGGGCTGGTCCCGGGGAGCTTGGAGTACGTGACTTGCTCCTCTCTCTTGTGAATGAACAGCTTAATGTAGGGGTGGGGGAATCGTGAACAGGCGCGTTTTGGGTCGGGCATCCCTCTCCCTGCTCAGGGCTGTGAAGTCAAGGGCGGCTGTCCTGCGCTTTGCTCTGTGTGACCGCTGTTCCTCCGTTCCCTGCAGATCTGCTATCATGAATCTATGTCTGACCACGCTCTGCCTCTGCTTGGGGCTGGCTTTCGGCGCTCCGAGAGTTGACTCCGAGCTCGACAGCCACTGGCAGCTATGGAAGTCGTGGCACAACAAGGACTACCATGAGGTGAGCGCCAGGCATACGTGCTCGGCCCGGCAAGCGCGGAGCGCAGTCAGCAGGGCCCTGCCAGCTGAGTCATGTCTGCTTTGTTTCTACACTGACTATGGTCTGCACTTGGCAAGGATAATCCTGTTTTTCCTAGGTCCCTGTCCTATGTTTGTGCATCGACTCAGCTGTACTGTATTCTTTGTTTTTATTACGAGGGGGGCAAAAAAGACCATCTGAAACAGCATTCAAACTTCTGATTGAAGTAATCTACAGAGCACATAACTCTTGTGCAAGTGAACTTTGTTTGAACTGCCTCCTTGAAGTATGTTGTTTTCTGGCCCCGTAGAGAGAGGAAAGCTGGCGAAGAGTGGTGTGGGAGAAGAATCTGAAAATGATTGAGCTCCATAATCTGGATCACACATTAGGAAAACACAGCTACAAGTTGGGAATGAATCAGTTTGGTGACATGGTATGTATAGAGGCATGAAACACAGTTCAGAGCAGCGGTGTATTATATAGATGATGACTCCATGTCTTATATTTTCTTCAGACAACTGAGGAGTTCAGGCAGCTGATGAATGGGTATATACACAAGAAGTCAGAAAGGAAATACAGAGGATCGCAGTTCCTTGAGCCCAGCTTCCTGGAAGTGCCACGATCAGTAGACTGGAGAGAGAAGGGATATGTAACTCCCGTTAAAGACCAGGTATTCTCCAGTGGGGAGTTTTAAGGAGGTACCGATCTGGCTTCCTGAATGCAGTGTCTACTTCCATAGAGGAAAAACTATGGACTTCTTTAATGAAGCCTAGGGCAAGCTTACTCAATTGAGTGCTGTTTTGATAAAATTGCTGCACCTCTTCAGGATGTTTATGGATTCTGTACTAAGTGTTTAAGAACTGAAAAGGCCTGTAATATCTTCACTTGCACAAGCTAGGAGTGTAAATCTGAAGCTAGCTTGTGGCTTTTGTGTTGGGCTTTCTTGTGCTTAGGTCAGTGATAAGGGAACTGTAATTGCCTAATCTGTCCTGATTTGTAACTTGTGACTTCATTTGTGCCTCAGGGTCAGTGTGGCTCTTGCTGGGCTTTCAGCACAACTGGAGCTCTTGAAGGGCAGCACTTCAGGAAAACTGGCAAACTTGTTTCACTGAGTGAGCAGAATCTGGTGGACTGCTCTCGCCCTGAGGGGAATCAAGGCTGCAATGGTGGTCTTATGGACCAGGCTTTCCAGTACGTGCAGGATAATGGGGGAATTGATTCGGAGGAATCCTACCCATACACTGCAAAGGTAAGTGTAATAGCTGAACTTGGTGTTGCAGGTGTCACAGTGTGTTGGGGAAACTCATGCCTAGAAAGGAAAATGTCTATGTAGTAATAGGTACATCTGTTCTTTCTGTTGCATCTTTCCTAAGAAAACTAGAGTGACTGCTAGCTCCAGTGGGAATCACATACTGCACTGCTCTTTGAGGTCAAAATCTTACGAGACCAGTTGGAAAAACTAGGGGAAATACTGTTATTGCTCTCCCTCATTGCTTCCCTCCTGTCAGATGTCATTCCTTGTCTTGGTTGACTCACCAGACCAGGACCCAGTCCTTGTCAACAGTGCTACTTAGTTATAGGGGTGCAATTCAGCTTCCCATAACTGAGCTATTACGCAGTTGCTGCCCATAGACAAGCTAATTCTTGCAGCTAGTGTGATTTGATTTTAACAATAGTTGTTAGCAATGCCACTAGACTAAATGTGCATAAATGCATATAGTGGACAGACTTCTGAAATCTCTAATTATCTATCAAAAATTAAACAGGCATGAGAGGACAAAAGCACAGTGGTGAACTGTGGTATCACTTGAGAGCCCATGGGTTAATATTTTGACTACTTAGAGTTTTGCTCACTGCAGAGTACCTTTCCTTTCAGCTTAGTGTTGACTGAATGTGCGATAGCAATGCCATTTGTTGTGAGGAACAGAAAAAGAAGCCTGATTTGGTGCCTCTTCATCTGCATCCCTGTAATCTCAATTTTTTTTCCCTGATTTTGGCTCTGACAGAGATCCCAGTGGATAATAGTGCCTAACTTGCTGAGTATAAGAAGTAAGCAGCTGAGGTGTGTTCTGTGTCCCTTTAGTTCAGGGATGCAGCTTTAGTACTTAAGTTGCCACAAAAGTGAGGGAGAGATGTGCTTGCTTCAGTCTGTTTAAATTTCACATGGCCTAACTTCCAAACTAGCCCTCTCTCCTCAGGTAAATGCCTGTGACACCAACAGTTTGGCTTCATTCTTCATTGGAAAAAAAAGTAAAAAAAATACTTGTATGTAAGGTCATATGATAAAATGACTAACTTCCAAATCATTCTGTACCGTTCTTCAAGGTATGACAGACTAAAATTGTGGATTTTAAGTGCTTCCTCAATGAGCAGTTTCTGGATTGCTTAGTAATTAATGAATACTTGGCTCTCTTGCATTACCATTAATGCATTCTGGGCTTCTTTACTCCCTGAAATGACATTTGTCCTGCTCACTGAAAAAGGCAGGATTCCAGGATGTGATGGTCTTTTGCATACTGGTAAAGGTTTGGTGTTTTTTTTTTTTTGTGTGTGTTTTTTTTGTGGGTGTTTTTTTGTTTGTTTGGTTTTTTTTTCTTGTATTTTTTTTGGGATCCACTTCCCTGTGCTTTTTCTGTAACTTTGAGAAACTCAAAAAGCCCCTTCTGCATTCTCCCTCTGCTCTTTCAAAGCATTGCTGAAGCAATTGGATCCTCTTCTGTACCTTGTTCTCAAGGCAGCAAAGTCCCAGGGTGTCTGGAAGTTCATGTGCTCACCTGTGTGTTAAGAGGACAACTATGTAATAACTAGGGCTTTCTTTTTATTTAGGATGATGAAGACTGTCGCTACAAGGCAGAATACAATGCTGCTAATGACACTGGCTTTGTTGACATCCCTCAAGGACATGAAAGAGCTCTCATGAAAGCAGTAGCAGCTGTGGGTCCAGTGTCTGTTGCTATTGATGCAGGCCATTCTTCATTCCAGTTTTATCAATCAGGTGGGGATTTGTTAGCAACTTGAATTCAGAGAACTCTGATGTTTTGGTTATTTTGGGGGTTTTTGTTTTGGTTTTGTTTTTTTTTTGTTATTTTTAATATTTGGTATTCATTACCCTTCAGTTTAATAGGTGAAAAACCCCCACAGTTATGATGCTGACATTATCAGGAGTCATTTGAATTCTACTTCAGTTTCTTCATGCTTCACATTTCTCTTACACATCTGTGTACTTGTCCTTCAGTTTCTGCTGTGATATGCTTCACTTATGACTCCTCTCTCTATGACTTTCAAGAACCTGTGCGTCATTTAATTTGAAATATGCTTCCTGCAGATGAGCTTGTTCACATGTGTGCTTATGTCTCTGCAGGTATCTACTATGAACCAGACTGCAGCAGTGAAGACCTGGACCATGGTGTTCTGGTTGTAGGTTATGGCTTTGAGGGGAAAGATATAGATGGGAAGAAATACTGGATTGTCAAGAACAGGTAAGATTGCTCTCTGTGCTTTGTACTCTCGGCGGATAGGGGAGAAGGGAAGGTAGTTTTGTCACTTCTAGTGCACGGATGGAAAGACAACAGCAATTAAAAACTGCATGAAAAATGTGGGAACAGTCTCCAGGTTGTATTGTATGAAGCAGTTAAACCCAGCATGTGCTGCTGGCAGCCTAATAAAGTAGAGTCAAGGCAGCAAACTCATTATTCTGCTTTTTCAGTTAAGTCGAGGGAGCTCAACAAGCTCAAATAGCAACAGCCTATAAAGCTAGTAGATGTTAAAGTGGTAGAGGAGAGCAAGAGGAAACAAGTTTGTGAGGGTATAATGGATTTTTTGGAAGTAAAGCACTGCTCCCTGTGTGAAATAGGGTAACACTTGAACTTCAAAGAGGGAGTTACCTCCTAGGTTGGAGAGAAAACAATAAATTAAAGCTGAAGGGCATGTCGCATGAACTTGTCTCATGTTCTCAGCAATAATGGGGCCCCACCCTCAAATGCTGCTTGCAGTCTTGGTCTTCCCTTAAAGTTGGCTGGGGGCAGTGTCTGAGATTCAGGGACCTGTAATCGAGGTTTGCATGTAAAGGTCTCCACCTTGTGAGAGTATGGCTCACTCTTCTGTGGGCTTGGGGTGCTTCTTCTGCAACATTTGTTTAATTGCTGGAAAGCACTTTAGTTTGGCTGCAGCTATCTTGATTTTTTTCCTTCACAAATGGAAGGTAGCAGTTTTCAATTTAAATATGGGGGAGAGGGGAGGAAGGGTAAAGTCTCTTCTGAGTATGAAAACAAATCCGTTACTTCTGTTTTCAGCTGGGGTGAGAAGTGGGGTGACAAAGGATATATCTACATGGCCAAGGACAGGAAGAACCACTGTGGAATAGCAACAGCTGCTAGCTATCCACTTGTATAGTTTGAAGACTGAACATTTCAGTACAAGAGGGGATTTTAAACTGAATGACCAAACCCGCGTTTGGTCTACATGTGGTAGACTTCTATCCTTCAAAAGTCAACTTGATTTTTTTTTTTTCAAACTTTTGAAGTATGTTTTACATGTTGGTGACATGCCACTTGTTTTAAATTAATGTAAATGTTGGTATGTAAACAGCTTGTAATATTGCTGGCTTGACTGGTTAATCTAATCGGTTCTTCTTTGTATTTTTCCCTTTTTTTTTTCTAAAAAAAATTACAATATGTCCAAAGGTTTACTTTATAAATAAATTCTTAATTTCCAGTGTGTACATATGACTTGGCTGTTTGATATGTGTGTTTTCCACTTGAGACTCTATCAAATGGGCATCCTAAATCATACAAGTGGCTGAAATTTGTATGCATGCCTCTTCATCAGTTACTAAAACACAACCCTATCTATCTGGGAATGGTGAATAGCTGTTATAAACTATAGTATTTGTGACACAAAGACTTTTTTCAACTTTTCATTTATCAGCTAAAATATACAAGTGACTGAAAATATGATCCTTATGCTTTGAAATTGCTTGATCCCTAGACTGCATCTGTAAATGAGTTTTGGCTTAGTCCCATGACCCAGGCATGATGGTATCTCTTGTTCTTTGTACTTTGTTACAAAGTTTTTCAGTCTTTCCTGCGTGCAGCCGCTGATCTTCACTTAGATTTAATACCATCAATGTTTTCTTATGCCACCTCAAAGTACTAAACTTATGTTAGAGCAGCTGTCTCCTTTGAGTGCTGTAGGATATAGCAGGAGCACCCAAAGCACCTGGGCTATTCAAAGAGAAATCTTGGTTCTTGAGGTAGTATTTATTGTCCTACATATTTTGGCCCTACACCAGCTTTGTCTAGGGAAAGAAATTGGAGGGGTGGAGGGAAGTGGCAGGATTTTCGTTCCTATGGAAAGCGAAATTGGGCCACTCTTAATCCTTGGATATTCAGTGGCTGACTGAACTGTGGTGATTTAGACTGTGCCCCATATCTCCTCTCTGAAAGGACTTTTTTCCTCTGCAGATATCTGTGCTGCTGAAATGTGATTACTGTTATGTACTTTTGTTTAGATGTGGTTTTGGTAACAGTATTTTCTGCAGAGGAGGATGAATTGGTAACACCAAGAGCAGTTGTGGGGAAGACTTGCATTGTTTTTGCCTCCTCTCGTATTTGGGCTGGAGGGGAGGGAGCCTAGTCCTGCAGATTAACCAGCACCAGTTCAGACTTTATGGACGTATTGTTTCTTTTTAAGTACAGTATCTTTCCTGAAACTGATAACCATGTATGCAAGGGAACACTTGGACTGCAAGTTACAGAAGCTGAATATCTTTGTTGATAAAATAAGCCTTGAGCTTGCATTCCATAATTACTTCTGGAAATAAAACCAAGATGAGTTATTTGGAATAATCAAAACTTAACTAGTGCTCAGCTGTGCTATGTGCTGTTTGTGGATGAATTCTTTCACCTGGAATTTTTTTTTTTTTTTTTTTTTGGAAGAACATTCCTCAGCCTAGTGGTATGAAGCCACAGAGCTGAAATACCGGTTAGAATTTAGCTAGTAAGTTGTCTTGCTAAGCCTGTTATGGAGAGCATCCGTACTGCCTGTCAGAACCTACGGAAGAAATGAATATGAAGCTCAACTGCTAGTCCTCTAAAGGCTTATGTTCAGAAGGAAATAGCAGTGGTATACACTTCCAAAATGGGAGGCAAGATGAAAACGCTGCCAGCCCTGGACTGTATCAGCTTATGTAGCTGTTTTTCATTTTTGCTGCCCCAGACCTGGGGGTTGGCAGAGACCTGGCTGAACATTTTTTTAATCCCGGAAGCTGACATTACTGTGAGCTTAGTAATACCTAAAATGCTGCTGGTTTTCTATACTGATTAAAACAAGACAGCGATAATATCCAGTGTAGGGTGAGACTAGTACAAAGCCTGCTAGGACTTGAACTGCTGTAAAATAATGGGCAGGAGGCACAGGTGTTTGGTTACAAATGCCAAGGTTAATAAAAGTTGTGGGGAAAACAAGGTATTTATGAACAGATGGGAAAAGAAAAAGATGTAACTTCCCAAAGTATATGCACATGAATAGGAATGTAGCTCACAAAAGACTCGTCAGCCTCTGAATTTTTTTTGAAGCAAAATGTGATAATGCCACTATTTGTGTGCATTAAAACTTGCTGACGGTTCTGGCTGAACATCGTTATTCCTGAGTGGAATAATCAAGAAGGGGGCAGGATAACTCAGGTCATGCAGATAACTGAATAAACAGCTTCACCCACTGTTGCCTTACATGACATGTAAAACACTAAAATTTTGTGTAAATTGGAGTTAGGTAAAGTGGTAGAAACTTAAAATCTGTGACATTTCAAGAATTACGTTAAATCTGTTTTTGCAATTCCACTGCAGTGGCCCTATCTCCTGTAGAGCTGTTTCATTTACTTCAGAAGTACTATTACAAAATAGCAAATGTTTCCATAATGGTATATCCTGTTGGACAAAGTGTCATCTCTCTTGAAAGTTGTTCCTTTCTGAAGATACAGCAAATACACATTATGCATGCACAGGGAAAGCTTCGGAGTTGTTGCCAGAAAAGCTGTGAGTAATTATAGCTCTTTGGCTGTGTGCCAATGTTTTTCTTTCCAGATTTTCTTTGGGTTTATATTCCTGCTGGTAGCTGAAGTTGCATTTATTACAAGATGTTTTATTTATAAAGGTACTAATGCACAGGTGTTACCAGTAGAACATCCTATCTGGACTGCTGTGTTTGCGCCCTGCTTATTGCGGCTATTGTAGCTAACGGGGCTTACACATATCTAAATATGCCATTTGGGCACTGTGTTACGTGCATGGTAGATGGCAATTCTGTATAGTGATAAAGCAGTGCATTCCTTGCTTGCTTTCCTGTTTTATTTAAATTTGGGAAGAAAAAAGACCTTGCATTTTGTGTGCTTCTTAGACTGTGCTTGACCTAAAGATATTGTAAGTTTCCCTGATCTGCTTGATGAATGACTATTTATCAGCAGTTGGTCATGAGTTTCTAAAGGCAAGTACTCTTAAAGCAAGGAGAACCATGAAAAGAAGTTACTCAATTCACACATGAAGTGTCTATTCTTTGAACAGCAATAAGAAATGAATTTAACTGTTGTTGGAAGCTTTATTTTCCCTTTAAAAGTGGTCTTTTTCTCATTCTACCTGTGACTGCTAAGTAGAATGGACTTTTTTTGATGTTTTGGGGTTTTTGTTTTTGTTTTGTTTTTCTTTTTGGTTTGTGGGGGTGGTGTGTGTGGGGGTGGTGTGTGTGTGGTTTTTTTAATGTGCATGGTTTTCATTTTTGCTAATGTTAACATCAATTTCTTAACAGTGGAACAAATAAGCTTATTATCCCCCTACACAATCCATACATGAAAGTAATTTTCAAAATACTCAGGAGGACTACAGTGACAAAATATTTGTCATCTCACAGTGTTGAAACCTTACAGGAAAGCCAAATGTGATGAGTTGTATCGGTGAAGTTCTGCTATAGTGAATGATTAACTGGTGATCTGCATAAAGACACTTGGGAAACCCATCATTCTGAGACAACCAGAGGTATAGGAAAAGAGGAATATCCACTAAAAACAAATAAAATACAAAAACTCTAGCTTCTGAGCATCAGTTAAGCAGTATTTGGTCTTTAATTAATCTAATTGAAGAAATAAAAAATCCTGCCATGTATCTCTTATGCTTAATCAGTTTTTATGTGTTTGAGATGAACTTCAGTTTCTGGCTATTAACCGAGGAATTGAGTATACTTGGATAGCTGTGATAATGTAAGCTGATGTTTCCGCTTCCTAGCTCTTTTTGCACTTTAAAGGTATGTGATAGATTGAGAGCCTATATTTAGTTGCAGTCTGTCCCAGTACCTTTAGCTCATTTTGTTGGTAAGTCATAGAAGGAAGTGCTGACTTAACTAATACACTGTTCTGAAGAAAAAATTATTCAAGATGAAATCACTAAGGGGGATGTTTTCTCTCATTCTGTAATCAGGGCTTTATCATAGAATCATAGAATGGTTTGGGTTAGAAGGGACCTGAAATATCGTCTAGTTCCAACTCCCGTGCCACAGGCAGGGACACCTTCCACCAGACCATGTTGCTCAAAGCCCTGTCCAACCTGACCTTGAACACTTCCAGGGATAGGGCATCTACAGCTTCTCTGGGCAACCTGTTCCAGTGTCTCACCAGTCTCATAGTAAAGAACTTCTCCTAATATTTAATCTAAATCTACCTTCTTCCGGTTTAAAGCCATTCCCACCTGCCCTTGTAAAAAGTCTCTCTCCAGGTTTCTTATAGGTCTCCCTGGAGCCTTCTCTTCTGCAGGCCATTATCAAATCATTGGTGAAATTTAGTTTAATTGCAGGGGCACCTAAAGCATTTGGAAGAAAGGATATAATGAGACACAAAATTTCATTCAGAAAGATTCAATTCCCAAAGCTGAACCTAGGTGGTGTTCAACAAGGCTCATCTGAAAACAGGCAAGGAGCCCAGCCTGAAACTTTAACTTCAGGGAGGAAACTCCTTGTGGTGGAGACCTGATCCAAGAATTGGTTAGATACATTGGGGTCCTCAGTAGAAACCACCTTCACTTGTGTTCACAGAGAGATTGCTTGCTTGCTTGCTTTTTTCATGTTAAGTTGCATGATTATACATTTTCCAGTGGTCTTAAAATTTTATTTATTGTCAGTTTTTGTTTCCATCTCGCTAGTGTGTTGCACAGCTACCACCAACCTTTGTGAGTAGAGGGGCAAGGAAACCATGAAGACAGGTATTTATATAATACATACTGTGTTCTTTTTAAAATGCTTCTTCGTTGTTTTGTTCAATTAGACTTCTCACCACTTCCAGGATTTGCAAAACCTACTTCTGAGCAAAACCTGGTAGCCTTTCTCAACAAAGTGATGCTGGGAAATACATGTTTTAGAAATACTGTGTGTTGGTAGGTGTGGTGCTGCAGCTCTGATACCTGCTACTTTACCTTCGGCAGCTCTTCTGGTTTCAAAAGAAGGGGTCAAAGATGGAGCAAAGTCAGATGGTGAGCTACTCCTCTCCCCAGCCACCTTCAGAAGACAGTTCTGGGTAGAACTGGCTTTGTGAGGGCCTCCAGGGCAAGACTGTGGTTGGGCTGAAATGTGAGCAAGGAAAGGTGATTTTCCAGCCTGGTAAAGGTCACCCATATGCTTTCTGACATCTGATCCACTTTGGACATTCATCAGGATTTAACTTCTAGTTTCAAAGGAAGTTCTTTGTCTGTGTTAATGTGTGTTCCTCCAGGGCAACAGTGGTTTAAATGCATTCTCCTGGGTTGCCACCAAGGACCTGCTGAAGCTCTCTCCTCCCATGTAGACTTCATGTGTCTACATGGGAAAATCGCAATCTTGGGAACCACTGTAGAAATATTCTAAGTTTTGGTTTTAATGATTAATTTGGTGGTTTTTTAATTACCAGAGAAAGCTTCCTCTACATCATGTGGTCAGTGACATGAAACTGTTTAAAATAAATGTGGGCTGTTAGACACTCAAACTGGCATAGGATGTCTGGGATGCTGAAATGGGATGCTGAGAACTCCTTGAGGCTGTAGTACATGTCATAGGACATAGTTGATTTTGCTTAAAATCTGAAAGTCAAATGAAATAAAATCAGCTGTGGTTTTTCAGACTTGAAAAGGAGTCAGAATCTCTAATATATCAATTTATGAGACTGGTAACAAGTCACAGAAAAAGACCTAGACTGGGCTGCCCACAGAGCTCTCGAAACAGTTCATTGCTGTTTCTGCAGGTGCCCAGTTATGCTAGATATGTGTATGGCCAAGCACATACCGCAGTCTTTTACAATTATGCCACAGCAATGCAAGAATTGTGAATGCAAGTTCTTCTCTATAGCCCTCTTAACATTCCTTCTGCTCAGCCATGTTTACTAGTATTGCAGTTGGCTTTCCTCGTACAAGCATGAAGCACTGGCTGACAGCAGGGTGGGGTTTTTTTAATATTTTCCTATTTTTGAATAAGAAATGCATACTGAAAGTATCAGCTGTGATGTGAAACTGCATTGGCTTTTGGATTCATGATAATAATCACCTGTAGTTTAAATACTGTCTGTGTTTATAGAGAAATTATAATGCCTTGTGCAAAGATTAAGGATAAATACTGCTGCCATTTGGCTATTAGTGTCTCACTAGTCGCAGGAAGCATTGGAGGGAACCTGTGTTTTCTGATTCAGTGCTATTACGAAGTTTGATCACATTTCTCTCACAGTATAGTAGAGCATTTCAGAAGCAAAACCGTTGTCACAAGAAGCCCATCAGGAATTGTTTTGAAGTGTTACTTCAGCTGCACTATTTCCAGATGTTTAAACAAACTTCATAGTCCCATTTTATTAGGCGCTTTGTAAAACAAAAAGCAAGAGAACCTCTCTCCCCAGCAAGTTTTTAATCTAAACTGGCACATTGCTGAGGACTGGGAGAGTTAAAAAGGCCAAAATCAGTAAGCAGAGGCCGTGCAGCTGATTAACAGTGGTGCATGTACATCTGGGAGAAGGCTACCTTTCTTTGGCTTTGTTTTCTCCCAGTGTAGGTTCAACATAGCTAAAAAGTAAACATCCCCATTCTTGTTCTTTTCATGAGTTTAAATTCCAGATGTACCTTTGGCTGCTTGGCTCTTTCCCTTCCATTTATCTTTCCTGCTTTCTTTTCATTTGGGCAGTCTTTTTCTCTTCCTGTTTAGGAATAGCAAATCACACTGAGTTGTTAAAAGAGGGAGAAAATTGTTCCTGTGGAACAAAACAGGAAACCAGGCAATCAAAAGAGCAAAACACAGATAGTGCGTCACCTGGTAGGTAGGGGCAGGGCACACTGGTGTCTCAGAGCAGTGCTTTTCTCAGCATGTGATCCCGAGGCTGGGGCTGCCACAGCTGGGCGTGGGGAGAAATCGACTTCTTTAGTTCCTGGGCATGTGCCGACAATGCAACCGAGCGCAACGCTGAATCTATGAGACATTGCAAACAGTTGTCCTCCAGGCTGGGATTAGGCTGGCCTTGCACATTCAGCACTAGCACAGCTCAGCGGGTAATCGAGTGGGTGTATTATCTCCTCTGCTGAGGAGTCTCTTCAAAAGTGATAAAATATGCGCTGATTGATCTGCTCAGCAGCTGACAAGAATACTTAGGCCAAACTGTGTTTATTAACGTGAGTACATAGCTTTCCTGGCCAACACGCTCTGCAAGCTGGCTTACCAAACTCCCTTCATTGGTCAGAGTGGCCAGAACGGCAAAATCCACTACCAGAAACCTGCTGGGCTCCTAATGAACAGGATCCTGCAAATCCATGATGTAAATCATTGCACTGGGTGAGAGCAATCCCCACCCAGGCAGATCTCAGGGGGAAAATGTATCTGTCACCTATCTCCATGCAGTATTAAAATCAGTTCAGTGGAATCAGGTCACATACTTGATTTGAGGTTTTTATTTTTGTTTACTGAAACCACATCTGTATTTGCAGAAAGCTAGAAACAAAACCTGAAAGTGTTTTCAGTACCAATGCCTGGGGTTTGTGAATACTGCCCATGATGACATGAAGTCTGAATGGTAGGGACTGTTCTGTACCTTTGGGTAACTGCCTGCAGATCCTCTTAGCTCAGTGTTCATTTTGTTCGCTGCTTTACCCGCATTTGGGCATTGGATATCTCTGGAAAACAGATACTTCTATCTTTGATGTCTTGAAGGAGTTAATGGTCTTTCTCCTTGTTAATCCCTCATTTTTGTTTCATAGGTACCAATGACACTTCTGTCACAGTGAGCCCGACTGGGTAGTATAAGCTGTGTGCTGACAGCTCTTTCTTGTGCTTTCTTGGTAATTAGCCTGAAGTATACTGCTTCCATTTTACAAAGAAAGAAAAGTCTTGCCTGATTTTTCCAGAAATATCAATTGTCTTTATTAAAAAAAAACAACAAGCCAAACAACAAAACTCCATGTATGTGTTTCATGGAGAACAGAATAAAAGTACTGACTTTTGATAAAACTCTCAAAGACGGGTTTGAGCCAACATTTCAAACAGTGTCTCTGTTTCAGCTACCTTGGTTTGTCACGGGCGGGTGAGCTCCCACTGCAGAGGGTCCAGGATCAGCTGCCTTCACCGCTGGGCTGGCAGGCAGGCAGGGCACCACAAGCTGGGCGGGAAGCCTGCCAGCCTCAACCTGTTCTCTGCTACCTCATCTTGTGATCGCAGTCACAGGGCCAACTCCGCGGCTGACTGTTCAGGCTGACTTAATTTCCAGTCTAAGTAATTGGTGAACAGCTGCTCGTTTATAATAGACTGCTGGGGTTTCTGCATTTTCTTGTGCTATTGGATACCCCCAGGTTTAGGTATTTAGCTTTTATTTTACTTATGAAATAATGCAAATGTGTTCTGCAATTGGAAATAAGAATTAGGTTTGCAACAAGTCACAAACCAGTGCTTTAAGAATAGTCATGTTTGTTACATGCATGGTACAATACAACTAGTATATTTTCATTTCCATGTCCTTCTCCAAAAGTAATAGGAAATCAAGCTGGCATTGGTTTATATATAAAACCATATTAAAAACCTATATAAAATATATAATTTATATATCATTTTATAAGAAAACATTAAATTCTAACACAAAGGCACACGTGTGAACTAACAGTTGAATGTGTGTCTGTTCTTTCATGTACTTGGTGTTTCCATGTATTTATAATTTTGTATCATGCTGATGAGTATCCAAGGGATAATACCTGGCATCACCTTCAGTAAGCAGAGGCAGTGAGTGTTGGTCTATGCCAGCTTCCCCGCTCCTTTAGGCGGCATTGATGGCAGCTAGTGGTACATCCCTTCTCTCACTGCTCCAACCACTAGATGCAGTCTCTGGACTCTTAAAAAAAGAATGAACAGCAGCAACAAGCTAAGTCTGGTTTTCTCAGCTCTCTGGATGCCCTCAGACACCCTGGCAGCTGACCATAAAGGGAAGTTGTGGCTCAGTAGTACAAGAGCTTTGTAGATCATGACCGCCCACCACCACAGATGGTGGTTTGTGTTGGAGAGCTCTGGAGAAATGGTCTGAAATGGTATTGCACTGGGAAGGGAAACTGAAAACTCTGTCCTGATGGTTTAAGAAGGGCTCCATAGAGCAGTCTGGCTGCAGGGTTGTACTAGATGTAGCCGGTATCACAGAAGTACTTAGGAAAACAGTATAGGTGTGGTATGTTAAAGCGGAGCTCTGGTGAAGAAAATCCACGGTGCATACCAAAGTCGCTGCTTTCTTAATCTGCACTTGGGGTTTGCATGGGTTGTTTATACAGGGAAGATACTGATCTCTTTGTAGATACCAGCCACGCTGCAGCCCGCAAAATGTAAGCATTATCATTTAAGCATCAACAGCCACCCAAACACCAGTTGTTTGTCAGAGGGGTGACATAGTGCTAGCTCCTTCACTAACAGGTGTTTCTGATGTAAATTCCGCGAAAAAAGAAAGCCATGGGAAGTCTAGCAGCTGGGTTTGCATGCAGGTTTTGCTGTGAAAATATACTTAAATGAAGGCAACTCAGGTGCTGCTGATGTATCCATATCCCAGGCTGCATCAAAAGGAGTGTGACCAGCAGGTCGAGGGAGGTGATCCTGGCCCTCTACTCTGCTCCTGGGAGACCTCACTTGGAGTATTGTGTGCAGTTCTGGTGTCCTCAACATAAAAAGGACATGGAACTGTTGGAACAAGTCCAAAGGAGGGCCATGAGGATGATGAGGGGACTGGAGCACCTCCCGTATGAAGATAGGCTGAGAAAATTGAGGCTGTTCAGCCTGGAGAAGAGAAGGCTGCGTGGAGACCTCATAGCAGCCTTCCAATACCTGAAGGGGGCCTATAGGGATGCTGGGGAGGGACTCTTCATTAGGGACTGTAGTGAGAGGTCAAGGGGTAACGGGTTCAAATTTAAACAGGGGAAGTTTAGATTGGATATAAGGAGGAAGTTTTTCACTGTAAGGGTGGTGAGGTGCTCGAATGGGTTGCCCAGGGAAGTTGTGAATGGTCCATCCCTGGTGGTGTTCAAGACCAGGTTGAACAGAGCCTTGGGTGACAAATTTTAGTGTGGGGTGTCCCTGCCCATGGCAGGGGGGTTGGAACTAGATGATCTTCAGGTCCTTTCCAACCCTAAGTATTCTATGATTCTATGATTCTACACTGGCATCAGGGCACTGAATGACTGACATATTGCAATGTGCAGATATATAATTTAACTGCCAGCACAGGAACACTGATCTTACTCATTAGAGTGTGTATACCCCCTGCTATACAAACTTTCTTTCAGCATATCCCTGAAAAGGGCCTGTGGTTACACTGGGGAGTGCCAAGAGCCTGTTCTTGCTCTGTCTTCAATCGTTTCTTTTGGCCCTTTGAAAATACAACCGGGTTACAAGTGCTGTTTCTTCTGATGCAGTACTGGCATTGTTATTTTACTAGATTAGCCTCAAATTATGTTTGGTTTAGGTTTTTGATTTTAAAAATGCAACAAGTTTTCTCAGTTAATCAGTGACATCAACAACTATTTTTGCTTATATGGAGAACATGGGGAAGAGAGATAGGGCATGAGCATGTATGTATGAAATACATTTGTGAACATATATATGGATACATACACTGTGTGCATACTTTGTCTGAGGGAAAATTGATTTACTATCTTTTATAATCGGTGCACAATCGTGTTTTCCAGTATAAAGTTGGCTATTACCTAAACCCTCACAGGTTTTTTCTGCTTCCTCTTAATTCTCCTGGATTTAAGTGTTGCTTGCGTTTTGCTGTTGAGAGCAGAGATTCAGGAAGCACATGATGAGGAGCAGAATAAACAAGTACACACTGTACTTGCTGATCCTGGGCAGCTGTCACTGTTAACAGCTTTACAGAGTGCCAGATTAGCACCTGCAAAAAGAATGCTTTGATACCTGAAGCAGTACAGAAATCACATCGTCACCCCTGGGATAACCAATGCCTAAGGATAAATACGTGTGCTGTATAATTTGCTGTTTGCCTTTGTTCAGGCTGATTCTTCTTTTTGAATAGTAGAATATAGATGTAAGTTTAAAAATAGCCATTGCAGTTTCCTGGCATGAAACTATTCTGGCACGAAATTCTCCTATCTGTGTCCTACTGTAATTCACAGAATGTTCTTAATAAAGTCTTGTACCAGCATACAAGACAACACTACCCCATGTACCCCATGACTGAGGGCGTGGAGTAGTGGTGAAAATGAGCAGTAGCGGCAGGAACTGCTTACAGCAAGATGGTTGCCAAAACAAACATCCATATCATGAGACAGGAGGCTTAAAAAGGTATCAGGATGTCTAATACTAAAAGTGACCTAAAGCCCAGTTTTCACACCCTTGTCACTTAACATAATCACACATTTCTCTTAATTAATAATTTTTGCTCTCTTTGGTTAATGAATGCCTGCTAGCATCAGAGCTGATTCCCAGTCTCCTAAGGCGGTGTCAAACCTGAGACAGCACAAGGAGGTGGGTAGGAATGGCAGTATAACGTGTAGAAAAGGGCAAGCTTCAGTCTGAAATTAGAACCTTTCAAAGTAAAAGAAAATAGAGGTGTAACAGCTTTGTGGTGGTAGCTCATCTTCTGTTGCAAAGGACGATGGATAAACAGGGAATAGGCATGATTTGAGTGTCACATCCATAGCTACTGTTTATTGTAATTTGTGCCGCTGACGATTACCCGTCTGTAAGTAACACAAGGCATTTTCCTGTTCTTATGAGAATTGAATTACCCTGGCAACATTGCAGCCTTTTCATCTTTATTAATTACCCAAGACATATATAATTTGTAGCTTAAAAACACTATTTCTGACAACATGAGACTTTTGGCCTTCTCAGGGCTGTCAAGATAAAAAGTACCTTGCAATTAAACCTCTGACACAAAATCCAGATAATGACATTGCAAATGTTGATGTGAAACCCATGCCAACCATGTAGTTTCAGATGTAAAGCTTCAGATCAGATGAGGGTACTGACAGAATCCACTTCCTTTGTTAATACTATATAAACTAATTTGCTCCTGTTTAACAATCAGGCCTCTGTCTCTAAATTTGCACTGCATAAATCAGAGATAGAGGATTTTTTTACATTTATCTCCAAGAAAAAATGAATTTTTTGTTTTTGCCATCAGCAATTTTCACTATTTTTCTTGTTCTCATAAAGTGGGATTTTCACTCGGAGATGGGTGCTACTTGCTAGAATTCACCATCCTGAAAGATATGGCTTTTCCTGTAGACTGAATATGGATGACCAAGGTCTGATGCCAAAAAGCCTTTAACTGCTCTTCTGATGTTTCTGTACACACGTGAGGTATTCTTGCACATCATCTGGAGAACCAAGGACGAGAGGGACTCTCTGGTGAAGACTCTCAGGTTTCACATCCAACACTGCCTCAGTCCCTGTAGTTGCCATCCCACCCGCCTGCTCAATGATGAAAGCCATAGGATTGCACTCATAAAGAAGTCGGAGCTAGAAAGAAAGAAGGAGTGCATGATTGCCTTTGGGGGAAATTATACCAAAAAACTTACCAGATCCTAACCTTCCTTTTGTCAGTTGACCTAAATAGCAATGTCTCTCAGTTAGTCCCACCTTCTTCACTTTCCTAACTCTTACCTCCCTTAACATCTTCTGTTTGAGGAACAGTGTACCAACCCTGTGTCCAAGCATCACCACCATCATTTCTAAGTTGATGGACTGATGTGCAGCACCAGTGAAACTCTATTTTGTCAAAAATGTCAAAAGTAGCTGTCGGGCTCACAGACATCAGCAAAAGAGTTCAGTCAGCTAAGTTAACAGTACCCGGAAACCAAAATCACAATCTCTTCTCATATGGAGGCTTTATGCATTACCTCAAAGCTTGGGGCAATCACATTGTGTTTGGTCAAGATATTTTGGAGTTTGAAACTTGATGCTCCTGGTTTCAAATTTCGGGATTTCATTTCCACTCTTCAGAAATGTGAATAGATACTGGTGGCCCGAACTTATCCAGATTGCAACTCCATTTTCAGGAGCAACAGCAGTAATTAGTAAAAGCAAATTTTCCCTTTTGGTAAGGAGACGCTTTTGGTTTGGACGCTGATATCTGTTCACATTTTTAAAAAAGTTGCCTCTGGAGTGCCTGTGTGGAATGCAAACTTATTTGGGACATATGCCAAAAGTTACTGTGTTTAAAAGGACATGGATAGTTGCTGGCTGTTTTTTAACAGATGTTATTTATATAGGTTTCGTTGAATCTTTCATGGACTATGAAGTGCTTATGTGAGACAATATTAGTACATATAATGTTTAAAGGGTTGTTTGTATGTGCAAAAGAGAGAATATTTCCAGGGGAAAAGAAATCATGACAGAATGCAGCTGTATATAGAGACAAAGAAATGGGTTGGACACAGGACATTACTACCCATCATTCCTTTATCACGCTGTTTGTAATGAAACCATGTGTCAAAAACTTAAATAACATATATTACCTTCATTCACATCTTCTAAAATGCTACTTCAGGTACAAGGTCTCCACCTGACGGGCAACATAGGACCAATAGTCTCCATTGTTCTCAGTGCATGGCCAACTATTGCAAGATCATGAGCCAGAATATAGCAGTGGAACCACATGTTGAGTTTCTTATTGCTTATACTGTGACTACATGGCTTAAATAAAGCAGTTTTCCTTTAAATAATAGTGCAATTGCACTTACGGGTCTTCAGATGGGCTCTCTCTTCAAATTGGTTTAATATTTTTCACCTAATAGATAACTATAAGCCTTAAATTGATAAAAAAAAAATGATTTAATATATCTAATTTGAAAAGAGGATCTATTTGTTGGCTGGTAGAACCAGCACTGGTTATTGAGCATTTTGTTTTCACTCTTTCTTTAAGCTAATGAAGGAGTTCTCTATGCTAGAGCCTGCACACATGTCATTTATGTTCACTGTGACATTTGGTTCCTTTCAGCTCTGTAAGTGCATAGACTGTCTTTAAGGAGGATAATGGTCAGGTAGTTGCCACAAAGGCATGATCTCTCTATCAAGAAGAGGTTTATGTGGATAATACTGTCTACATCTGCCCTCTGAGAAGGAAAGAAGAAAACTTTAATTTGTAATGGTAGTAGCTTTGCTTGTTTCATTATTCTCTCCATTATTTCATTATGGCAGTGCAAACCAGATCGAACAGTCAATGCAGGCTAACTCATGCAGAAATCTTGATTTTTATAAAATTATGTACTTTGTACATTGGTCCTTTTGTTCTGTTTCTTGTATTTTCTCTACAACAATGACTTACACGAAAAGTTTAATTTGAAGAGGCCCGTCAGCAAATCCAATTTTCTCACACACAGCAAATTACTTTTTCTGTCTCTGATACACAAACAGATCCACACTGTTTAATGGGTTGAGAGGTTTTTGCTGGTTTATTTTAGTTGGGTTTGTTTGGTTGGGGTCTTGTATGTTTGTTCTCCTCCTCCTCTTCAACCCCCCCCCCCCCAGCTATGCCAGCTGCCACAGATATCTCAGCAGGTTTCTATGATACTGAAATAGTTCACTTCAGAAAGATGAATAAAGCCCTTGGCTGCAGTGAAGATCATTTGAGTAGTTTGTAATAGGAAAGCACATGGGAAGATATCTGGCCTAAATTGGGAATTGCCTAAATAGGCAATTGTTTAAATTCCTTGCCTAAATTTGATAGCTGACCATCATATCAATTCATAATTTTCTCCAGGGGGTGGAAAATTATTATCTGTTTATGTATATAAGCTATTCTTTAACTTCTGTGGGAAAACCAGAGGCATTAGATTGACTAAGTTTACCAGACAGTAAGTCAAACAATTTACCTTTCCTTTAGGACTCTTCTGATTAGCAGGATACATGAAGATCCCACCATACATCAACGTGCGGTGAACATCAGCTACCATGGAGCCCACATACCTGGCACCATATGGGGAACTGCCATCCTGAAAAGCATTAAAGCATTAAATCATCAGGCTAGACACCTAGTAGCGCAGAAAAATGTAATTTTCTTATGAAACAGGAATCAAATCTGCTTACATCAATGGCTGCTTATGGACACTATAAATGCCTAGACAAGCCTGAAGCTTAGCTTTTTGTAAGATTGGCTATGGAGTTCTAAAATAAGCACTTTAAAGAGCTGCATTCACAGCATAGAAACAAGCTGCTTGTAATTTGAGTGCGCAACCTGTAATTTGGTATCAATCCTCACTCTGTGAAAAAGCGAGGACTGCAAACAAACTCACTGCAAAGCGAGTAAAAACTTCCTGACATTATCAGAACAAGGTATCCATTTGTTTGCTGATTCTTCACCATTTCCTAAGCCCAGGCATGAGGTAGGATGTCACTTTTCACAGCAGGTCTACATGGTTCCCAGTGGGCTTCTAGCCTATTTGTCAAGTTGGGAAATTGGTCATAACATTCATTCTGCAGATTAGTTTGGGAGAAAGCAATTTATTCATTAATATGGTTTTCCTTGTTCTCAGCTGGGAAACTAATGTTGTTGAAGGAAAGTTCATTTTAGTGAGGGCGAACAGGGAAGTATTCATATCAGTCTCAGGTTTGTTGGTTATAAAAACGGTAAGGAAAGGTAGGTGTCTTGCACAAATAGAAGTTACATACACCAAATATATAACCTGAGGAAAGCAATGCATCACCATACTTTTATAAGGAGGAGATACACAATACAAATGTAAATTGAAGGAAAGCTTTTTGAAAGCTACTATGCCAATAAATCTGTCAATATATTTCACTCTGTCTTCAATGAAGCAGAGGAGGAATTCGTGCCTCCTCAGAAAATTATTGGACACTGGGACTTCGTGCGCATTTAATACATGCAGTTGTGTATTGCAATGTTACAGGTTTGAAAAGACCTCTGCACGTTTTTTCTGTCTGGATTGGCTGTCTAATGAAAGATCCTGGCAAAGCTGAGCCACCAGAGTACAGATCACCAGTTACAGTTAGGATATGCTGGATTTCCTATTCACATGCTGTTCATTTACACAATTTATGCGTTCAGCGGCAGTGTTATGTGAAGATGAAGATAATACACTTGCAATTTTAATTGCTTTTTACCCTGATAGAAATTCATCTGCTAGAAACACAGAGCTGAATCTGTGCTGAGAAAATTACATATGAGAAAGTCCTCCATTCTGATACTGTTATCTCTGGAACTACAGCCTGAAATACGATTTTTGCTTCACTTAAAGTCCAGCTACCTGCATAGGAGGAATAAATAGTCTTTTTAGTTGTTAGAAATATTACTTCTTGTTTCTCATGTTTGGTCACTCACACATTTTTCTTACAGATGAGAAGTTTAATAGGTGTTGCATGTGTGTCAGCATACTGCCTACTCTTTCTCCTCAAACAAAAAGCAGAGCATGAGTGATAAGGAGTTCCATACTGAGTTCTGAGTAATGTCAAGCTACGTGTTTGCCCAGTGAGAACTTCGCAGTGGTTCGGCTGATGTTAATGAAAGAGTTGGAAAACCTTGATGTTCCCTTAGTCAGCATTCATGGTGTTTGAGTAAACTTGTGATTGCCCTCAGTTTCACCCTTTTATTTTTTGTTTGCTTAACCCAAAGGAACAAAAAATGGCTCATAACAGATAGGTCCTGTGATTTTTTTTCTTCACAATATGATGGGAGTTCTTTTTTACTCCTTTCTTTATTCCACAGATATTCCAAAAGCTATGCTCATCCACAGCAAAACAAGACCAACTTTTTCTTGCATAACTGTGATGACTTAGGAGAGTGGGGGGAGCAAACCACAGCAGCAAAAGCCTGCATCCCTTGGTCCACATACAGATACGGCAACAAAAGCACAGGGTTTTCATTAGCTTTTTCTTATATCCCTCAGGCACATCTTGGCTGACTGCCAGAAGAATGCTTCATGCTAAAATATGCTGTTGCTAAGTTTTTGATGGCATTGCTAAGGTAAATCCTTAACTGTCTGATCTGGAATGGTGGTTACATAGTGAGGGAAAATATCTCCTCTCCACATAAACAGCTGATTTGTAATATTTGATTGCTAATGACAGTGATACAGAATACAGGACAACATCCTACTTTGCCTGTTTTATTTCTAACTTTTCGATTCTCTTTGGCAATGTTAGTGTCATCTGAACAGCATATTGATCAAGAACCACAGGGAAGAAATACAGGTTGGATCTAAGGAAAAAAGGGGTAAGATAGTGACAAGTAGCTAAAATAAATGCCTGGTCTCTCTGCTTCTAGTGACCAGAAGGCCACAGGATCAAAGTGGTCTGCCTGAGTAAGAAGAGGTCCCCCATGCCCCATGCCTCCTCAAGTCACAGGTGGGGGGGAATCCAGCAGATACCCCACTGCCCTTCTGCATGCTGAAGAGAGGAAGGCAAAGATATCAAAGCTGTGCAATGTGCTGTCTGGGCGCTGCAGGGAAGGTAGGATCATCACCAATGTAGCTGGTAAGGTTTACAGGCTATGTCAGGAAGCAGTTTTCATGCTATGGAAGTGTGGTGACACCTTCTCGCTCTTGTCCTTCCACAATGCAAATAATAGTATATTTTTAAATCAAGGAACAGAGTAATGCTGTTTCCAAAAGTCAGGCTCCTAACAAGCTTTCAGATAGGCAGGGAACTTTCCTGTGCTTTGTGGCAGTAACACTGGTGCCTTGGCCCTTCTCATGCAGACAGCCAAAGTCTCAGAGTAGCAAAGCAATGTGCTTGCTCAGCACCTTGAGGAGGCTCCCGTTGCCCCAAATAACCTATGTACCACTGTTTTTTTGCTTTAAAGTAACAAAAACACCCTCTGCAAACTTTTATTGCATTAGCGCAACAACACTTTCAAAAGATTTTCCTCAAATGAAGCACAGATTTAAGATAAAATAGTGTTTGCAAATGAGGTTTTTCCTGTATGCCCTAAGGATTAGTGAATCACATGATAGAGCTGTCCTCAGTCAGCCTATGGTGAAATATATCTGCCTGGTCATTCCACTGAGTTTGAAATCTCTTCAGTCTTTTTGAGGTTGCCTGGAGTTGACTAAGAGTTTTACTTTAAGCAGGACTTGTGTGGTTTGCAAAAAACACAAATTAGTAAATCCAGTGTTAGTGCATTGTACTGAATATGTAGCTCAGTGTAACATGAGCAAAATGAGAAGCGCAGATGTCCTTCTCTTTCTCAGCTGAATTAGTTTTCAGGAAGTATGAAATTTGTGTTGTGGGATTCTGCTTCTCTCACAGCTGGATTGAAAGCAGACTTTGAAGTTTCAAAATTACCTCAAATATTAGAAATGAATGTGTTTAAAATGCTATGATGCAGCACCCTTTGTAGCTACAATTTGATAATACAGAAAACACATTAAGATGAGAGGTCAGCGTTGCAACATATGTGAGAAGGAGCTTCTCACAGGACTATGTTTTAAACTCTTACTTGTTAACTTTCCCAGGTGCAGCACCCTGGAGTTTTCTACTGGATATATCAATTTTCACATAGCCACACTTTCTAAGGAGCTTCCAGCTTTCCACATTGAGAGCTTGCGTGGTATCCTGCTATGGTTGACTAGAGGACATACAGAGTTGTATTTCTCCACAAGGAAGTTCATCAGATGCAGGATGTTCTCATCTTTATCCCTCTGAAGGTTACAGTATAATCCTCTTAACAGAATATACTGAAAGCATGCCTTACACCATTGGGTTTTCCCAACCTATGAGTTGTTTCGTGCTCCATATAATTCAAGTAGATGATAGTGCAAGAGTGATACTGCATACCTCAGATGCAAACGAGTACGGGGAGTAGAAGGTGATGCCGCCCAGATCCCTGCAAGCGCCTTCTGAGCAGTACGTGGAATCTAGTCCCAAATGCCCAGCTGTACATATGACTGAGCTGCATATTCAGATGAGGTAGAAAAGAAGGGATACCACCACTTTTTGCTGACACAATTTCAGAGCTTTGTTGAAAAACCTGGTTCTTCATGTACAGTGCATTTTCTCCTTGTCATGAGGAACAAGCTATGAATTTACTTACCAAAGGCTAAGTTACGAAAGATGTAAGGGCTCCAGAAAAAAACACATTGGATTGGATACATACCCAAAATGGATCCAATAGCACAAAAGGGTTACATGGGGCTGAACTCAATCAGGCATTCAAATCCTTTCCCATTATCCAGGACTTTGTGGAATGCAGTGTTTGCCAGCCCACAGTACATCGGATACAGTGCCAATATTTTCTTACCTCAGGGAATTTCTTCTTTTGTAAATATTCTGTCATTGCAGGATCAAAATACTTTGCATAACCTTCATTCAGACTGTATACCTTCCCTTTCTTCTTAATTTTAACATCTTTGTCAACCAAAATAAATTCACCAAGACCCTATAGAAGAAAATGGTAAACCAGCTATTAGCAAGCAGCAGAAAAATTTGTTGGCTTTCTGCAACAGTTGCTACACTAGAGATGGCAGAAACTCTCATACAGCTCAGTCCTTTCAGCAACAGTCTGTGTACAGTTTGACTGCACTTCAAACAGAGCAGAAAGCACAGAATCTGTGTTAAGTTCATGAGAACTTCTCACATTATTACTATAAATAAAAAGCAATTCAACTCTAATAGTTAACATATCAAAAGAACACCAGGCAACCCTGAAAGCAAATGTATCATGAATTTCTGACCACAAATCTTAAGGTTACAAATTAAGAAATTACACTGCCTTCTGATTTTTGAACTTTTCTTGCCTGTCTTGCCTAAATATCTTGAAGCGAATGCTACCCCCAGGTGTTGCTGTCTGCAGTCTGAGTGCAACTTTCACCTTCTATTCCTTTGCCTCTAACCAGAGCCTCTCAGCTTCCAGTTCCTCACACTTGATATGAGCCTGTTTATAAGGTTAAAAGAAGCTTCATAGTAATGCATTCTCTTGTCAAAAAACCTCCTATGGTATTGCTCTCATCTGATGTTTTTTCTTTCAAATCAGAGGTCTCCTTTCTGCATTCCTCCAGTAATACTTTATGGGCTCCAGGGGTGGGCACTAAGGGGTAGTATATGTCCAACTGTATGGGTATGGCTGTGCTTTTGCGAACTGCTCGGTGTGCAGCTTAGAAGGCTTAGCCATAAAACCAAATTGCACTCAGGCAATCAGACATCACTCTGCATGATCTGTATCGGAAAATGGTCCTTGACCCCAGCTAAGCACAGAAAGTTGCTGAGGTTCTTCTACAGAGAGAAAAATCAAGAACTATATAAAAGCAGGAGTCCTTCAAGTGCAGGCAAAGACACTGCTCAGAGTAAATTTTCTTAAGCGTCTGTGCAAAACAGCAGTCTGGAATGCTGATAACTTACACTCTCCTTCACTGAGTAAAAAAAGAGGTATTACAGCTAACATATTAATGTATTGTTAAATACTTGTAAGGTGGAGATGGGATGCTCCAGGACATGGGTGAAAACAAGAATCATATAGGTTGCCTAGATTAGAGACAAGGAGTAACAAAAATTATTAAATCCAAGCACAGAAGTCTCTAAAATGTTGTGGCAATGTGATTAACACCATGACTGTACCGGATCGAGCATGAAGCAGTCCACTCCTTGCCCTGTGGAGAGGGCAACCAGTGTAGCACTCCCGTACAAGGCATAGCCTGCAGCAACAATATGGCGTCCGGGCTGCAAAGCATCTTTTTCAGAGGGCTCGTCATCTGTTTCCTGAGGAAGAATTACCATTGGACTGAAGGTTAAATTCTTACAAGAAACAATCAAAACAACTTTTCAATAATGTTGTGAGGCAGATTTCATTGTTGTTTCTATGCAGGCCTTTGAAACAACTGAAGTAGCGATTGTTCCCACTACTTCAGGGCAAGTTTGGTACAAGTACATGTGCACGCTGGGACAGGACGTTGAGAGTTTGTTATTTATTACATGTCATGCAATCAATACAATACCTGCAATAAAAGCTGATACCTTAGCTTTGCATCACAGTCCATTAATTCCAGATCACTAGAAATCTGAGACATAGCAGAGGTACTGATTTTTTGGAAGTATAAATTTAAGCTATCATTCTGAGACCCCTCAGAGGAAATAACTGTGAGGTGGATGCAGTCATTAGTAGTACAGACAAACTGCTTCAGTAATCAAAACAAAAGCATAGATGGTGCAACATAGAATCATAAAATAGTTAGGGTTGGAAAGGACCTTAAGAACATTTAGTTCCAACCCCTCTGTCATGGGCAGGGACACCTTACGCTAAACCATGTCACCCAAGGCTCTGTCCAGCCTGGCCTTGGACGCTGCCAGGGATGGAGCATTCACAACTTCCCTGGGCAACCCATTCCAGTGCCTCACCACCCTTACAGTAGAGAACTGCTTCCTTATATCCTATCTAAACTTCCCCCGTTTAAATTTTAACCCATTACCCCTTGTCCTGTCACTACAGTCCCTAACGAATAGTCCATCCTCAGCCAAGATTGTGCATTGGTCTCTGCTGGTGAAGAGATGGGTAACTAAAGTGGTGTAATTGTTCAAATTAAATACAAAATAAAATTATATAAAAAACTATTTATAAAATTATATATAATTATACATAAAATAAGATATTTAATGTATGTAGGTGTGTATATATAACTCTACATAGAACATTCACATGAGATTTCACATCAGGCTTTTAATCACCTTCTGACACTCGTATTTTGATTTGGCACTTTGGATATCACTGAACAACAGCTCAGTCAGATCTGGTGCAAATATTTCCGCCAGCAATAGGGGCGTGCTTTAGCCGTGGCTTAGAAGAGATTGACTGGTGTGGTAGGGAAGAATAAGAGCCACGGGTACCTAGAACTGCAAAATGGGTAGGGAATGCTTGATAGTAGTGTTTCTTTTTTAAAAGCTTGTCAGTTGTGAAGGCTCTTTTGTGGATGTTTTGATGGTGGTTTGTGAGGAATTAAAATGAGATCCTTTCTTCCTGTCCCGGTTTAGCATTTTGTTGTTCCAAACTCAGACAATTTCTCAGTGATTGCATGAGCTTGATTAGATTAAGTAGCAGCTAAAGAGAAATAGCAGGTCTATCCCAAAATATGTGGTTAAAAAAATAAAAATCAGGGACTATTTTGTGTAGGAAATAAAATACTTTATGAATATTGAGTAAATTCATTAAATAATCAAGAATGCCTTCTGCAGATGATTTCCAAAGAAAAACACCTCTCCTCCAAGGAGAAGAGCACACCAGACAGCAAGTAACTCTCAGGGTGCCCATTAGGGTCCTACCAAGGTGGAAAGTTAAGAGTAACCTGGGGATCCCATTCATCATTTTACACCAACATCTGGAGTAAAGCTGAGATGAGAGACACCAAAATTACATATTTCTTGGCATATGAAGACAAATTCCACATCAAAATGTTTTTTCATTTTTAAGTTAAAGATTCTGTTACTTTTGTTACTGTGGCTTACAAGTTTTAGCTGTATATTTTGCTCAACATTTTTTATTAGCAAAATTTTGCCAAGTTCTTCTGTGGAAAAAACTCCAGTTGCCAGCCAGTTTGTCACAGGAGCTAAAATAGAGTGTGTACAAATACATCTTGTATGCAGTACCTTGGAAGTGCTCTACATCAAGCTGCTTATTCAGCAAAGTTATAATGCATGAAAAGAAGGAAGACTGGTTAAACCCCCTATTTGTATATTCCAGAGTTTTGAATACTGATGGCTAGTGGCTAATCCTTTGCTAAACAGTCTTTTAAAGAACCAAGGATTATACCTTACATAACTTCTTCTCTTTCAAAAATATATCTCCATGGCATACCTCAACATCAAAAGCAATAGCTGTCTATAATAATGGTTTGCAACACTAAATACAGAATTAAAAACATATTTACAGAACTAGTTGCAAACATATTATGAGTACTCTGGGGTTTTGTATGCTTTCCTCATTGAATAAAAAATAATTTTGTATAAATACAGTAAAAAGTTTTGCTTTGTAGAGCATGGTGTTTATATAGTGTACGTAGCTGCTGGTTACATGTGTTGTTGACTTAAAATATCTTGTGAGATGAGCTTTTTAGTCCCATCTCTAAAATGCATTTTCTATGTTTACATGGCTGAGAAACCACGCATTTGCTGACTCTAATGAAAAAGCAGAGGAACTCTTCCATCAGGAGATGTAGAGGTGGCAGAATTAACTTGTTTTTCCATACTAATTCACAACTGCATTTCCTAGAGACAGCTTCCAAAAGGAAGGAAAAAAACTCAAACATTTTGCAGAGCTTGTCAGAATGTAAAAAAGCTAGAGGTCAGCTGATGTTTCATTTTTAGGACTGCAGAAGTCCTGCCAAGTGCCATGCACTGTGAAACAAACTGGGGAACTCAGCTGGCAGTAGACTCTGATAGCTGCTGAATATTTTCAGTCCTTTCTAGTGCACAGATGGATTTCCTTTTCATTACATTTTGATTATGAAATGGTGGTAGTCAAATCTCTTTAGAAGTCTTTATGCAAAGCACTGAAGTAAGAAGAAGGATGGCAGAGGAGCTCTCACAGGCACTGACACAGTCACTTTGTCTCTTTGTTGGTGTGAAGCAGATGAAACAAAGTCTGCAGAATCTTGCTATAGGGGTACCCTCAGGTGATAGCTGAGTCTGAAAATATTAGCATGTATAGTTTGCCTGACATCACATGGAGGAGTTCTGATCAGCACCGGGTACAGCTCTGGAAGGGCTTGGTTTACAGGTCTCCATTTGTACCATGTGTTTCATGAGTATCCATTGCATTTAACTAAATTCCTACACCTTCCCCATGAGGTACCACACAGAGGGGAGGATGTTGTCCTCATGACAATGGATATATCTAAGGTACTGTGAAAAGACACAAATTGAAAAAGGAATAGAACAAAGCAGCAGTTTCATAGCATATATATGCAGTATGAACTGAGAGCTGTTGATTCAGCTCAGCGGCATGAAAGATTTTGAAGAATTCAAGCCACAAACACATACTGTCACCACCCTCTGCACTGCAGCAGCTGAGAGCCCCTTAGCGGCAGTGACTGTCAATGTCCTATTGCTTGCTCCGGCTTCCGCTGATTTCACAAGGGCCCTCCCCCAGCCCAGCTTTTTCGATGTTTCTGCTTATTTTATCAATACCACCCATGCGTCAGAAAGTAAAAGCCAGGTGGAAAATTAAATAAACCTCAGATGACATTTATTTTTGGTGGTTTTCTCTATGAAACCGACGCAGCGTTTTCTGGCAGGAGGCAATGTTACCTGCCGCTGTGGTGGTGGCTCTGGGCCGGGAGAAGCCAGAGAACCATTTTCAGGTTTGAAATGTGCTGGCACTGAGTCTGACCTTTGTAGAAAAGAGCTGTTTGTCTTTCTTTATTTTTTTTTTTCCTAAAATGAGGTAAATAGTTCTGGGGGGTAGGCCTTTGGAAATGAAGTGCTGAAATGGTGAGGTAATCAGATAGTAATCTGAGAATTGGAAGGTAATAAACATCAGACAGGAGCTAAGGATCATCCTTTGGAATTACAATTCTTATAGCTTTCCCAAACAAACCTCGAATAGTTTGAAATTGTTTTTTCTCTCTTAAGTGATTCTCATCCATCAGGGTAAACATCTCACTTTTATTCCTTTCGTACTACTCTTCAGTAACAATCAATAAAGTGCTTATTATTATTTCATTATTTCAAAGGGTTTGAAGTTAATAGTATTCAAATTTAGCAGTGTTGATATGAAATTTTCTTCTCTGAGAGAAGGGTGCATTAATTAATGCGTACTTTGGAATTAGCATTTTCATGGAAAGAATTATGCAAGTGAAAGACTGTAAATTCAACATTGTTTGTAACTTCCCAGGGAAAATTAGTAAGTTGTTCTTATAATTGACAAACCACACTTCATCCTAGCAGCAGGGTTTTCATTTGGATATGAAGCATTTGTACAAAGCAATGTAATTTTCTTTTTATGAGGTGCTGAAGGGTATCCACCCGCATGAGAAACAGAAACAGTATTTACAAGTATGTTAATTAGAAGCATAGAATAGTTTGGGTTGGAAGAAGCATTCCAAGGCCATCTAGTCCAGCCCCCCTGCAATAAGCAGAGACATCTTCAAACAGATCAGGTTTCCCAGAACCACATCCAGCCTGGCCTTGAATGTCTCCAGGGATGATGCGTCCACCACTTCTTTGGGAAACCTGTGCCAGTGTTTTACCACCCTCACTGTAAAGAATGTTTTCCTCACACCCAGCCTCAATCTCCTCTCTTTAGTTTAAACCCATCACCCCTATATCATCCTATTGCAACAGACCCTGATAAAAAGTGTCATCCCATCATTCTTACAGGTCCCTCTTAAAAACTTAAGGCCACAATAAGGTGTCCACAAAGCCTTCTCTTCTCCATGCTCAACAAGCCAAACTGCCTCAGCCTTTCCCCATAAGAGGGGTGCTCCATCTCTCTGATCATTTTTGTATCCCTCCTCTGGTTTCTCTCCAACAGGTCCATGTCTTTTCTGCACTGAGGGCTCCAGAGTTGGCTGCAGTGCTGCAGGTGGGGTCTCACCAGAGCAGAGTAGAGGGGCAGAACCACTTCCCTAGACCTACTGGTCACGCTCCTTTGGCCAAGATTGGCCTTCTGGGCTGAAAACGCACGATGCCGACTCACGTCCATTATTATGTTTGAGCAACAACAGTGGAAAGATCAGAAAATAAATTGAAAACTTGAACATTTGGGAACAATATGAATTCTTTGGAGAATGTTCTGAATGCTCTGTTCTAAAGCAGAATCCTTCAGAAGACTAGGCAGTCTGTAGTCATCATGTGCATTATCAGGTAAGAAAAAGATGGCAGGGAAATCTGATCTGTATTTCTACCTGCTAAGCTGGATTAATCACACTGAGCATTTGCGTTTAAAGCTAATGTTTAGTGTCTGTGTGATACTGCTTACCACCTTTAAGAACAGTGGACAGCACAGCTATTGCCTACTGTAAATCTTAGGAGGTGCTGTAGTCTTTTAGGTTATCTTTAGAGAGGTAAGTGAAAAGGATGGGGGTCCCTTTGGTTACCATAAGAACACATGGCACATCTACTGCATCCATACAGCCAAACTCTTTTCCCTGCAAAAACCAAGATGGTAGAAAATATTGCAGGTAGTCCTGGACTGCTCCTTCCACGAACCATACCCAGGCATCGTCTCAATGCTGTCTGGCCTGGGCTGCATCTGTGATGGAGGTTTGCACTAACCGTCAACAGTGTGGACAGCATTTGTCGGCACTTGCCTTGTGCTATGAGTCTGTAGAGATCATGCCCTATTTGGTTTGCTAGTAGATGCATATTTTCAACAGTGATGATTAGTGTATTGCCTAATAGAATGTAAAAAAGGAGGACTAACCAGTTGAAAATTATGAGTTAGAAGATGAGAGAGACTTTAAAAACTTATCTTCATATGTTTGAAGTGTAGCATCTGAGCCTGTAAAGACTTCTTTGCAGTCACAAGTACTGTAAATGTTACTTCACAATAGTAATGACTGAGGTTCTCTCTTAATCATATGACTGTGAGCTCAGGGTTTAGGAAAAACACCAGCTACTGAGAGATTAGCAATCAAATCACAAGACTTGGCATCACTCTAGCTATTAACATTCGTTAATTGGCTGCACAGTTGCTGTTCTGTACAGCCCCATAGGAGCAGATACACTGGCAGGGCCCTGATGGCTGTAGGTGACTGCTTCCTTCAGCCTCAGGTGGCTTTCACTGTTAACATCCTTATAAACTCCCACCTGTAACAAGCACACAACTTGCAGTGAAAGGTCACCAAACTGCTAGCCATAATACAGCCCAGGCAGTGATCATCAGCCCTCTCCAGTCAGCATTTGTGAAGACAACTACTGTGATTCGCAGGCACTGTGACGCTCCACAGCTCACCTGCAGTGAGTAGAGGATCACCGAAGAGCTACCCAGCTGCCTAATGGTGCAAGGGTTTTGTTTAAGTGTCTGTGTGTCTGGAGGAGGGAAGAGCTGTCACACAGCAATTTCATCGGGCTGAATGTCTCCTTCCTGGGAATTCAGGCAGCATTCTAGCACATGTGAATCTTAAGTGCTCTCTCTTTTACTTTCTCAGGCTCTGTTGATCACTTACAGAACCTAGGAAAGAAACTAAGCAAGTTGACATACCCAACAAATTTTGCTTCTGCCAAGTGTATCATGAAGTGTAAATGAAGCATGGTGTGCTTCATTTGTTGTCTTACCTTCTTGTAGATAGCAAATATCGTTCCTATTGGTGCCAAGCAGTCTATATTGGATGAACCATCAAGGGGGTCAAAGCACACCACATATTTGCCCTAAAACAGAATTGGCAAGGCAAGCATTAAATGATATGTATTCTTGTGCTATTCTTTCCTTTTATTTGACAAACTCCATATTTTTATCACTGCGTTTAGCCCTGCAAGCACGCCTGACATGGCTTGCCAGAGAGCCGCTCTGTTGACCCAGCTGGCCCTGCAGCATAGCACCCACTCCCTGCAGGGCCTGCCAGAGAAAGAGGAGAGAGCATGTTTCTGCTCAGATAGAACAAAATCTTATGATAGAAAGAAGCAGTCCTCTGCTGCCAAGTAATGCAAAAAATCAGTTGAAAGCAGAAGGAGTGACTCATTCTGGAAGCGAGCATCTTCCTCAAGTAAATAAGGGTGGTTTTTTTTTGTTGCATTCTGTTCCATACTAAAGGATTTGCCTGTGATGGGAGGTTTGAGAGTAAGAACACATCTTGGGGAAAGGCTAGGTTACAACAGCATGAGCAGTATCTTGCTGCAATGGGATCCCCTCCTGGGGGAAGCCCAGTGAAGCAGTCAGGTGTTTCCTCTGGACACATAATGTGAACCCCAGTTCTGCCAGCCTCTCCTGTTATTTTATATTGCCGACTTATTAACGTAATCCAAAGCTGTTACACTGGCACTCGGAGAATACACTAGTACACATACACCTGGGATCTGCGGTGTGTTAGCAAGATCAAAAATAATTAGTATCTCCCCTTCACAGAACTTTAATGATAATTTTACCCTGCACAGCTCATTTATCTGTTGAAGCCGTGCCCTGCACCACGGTTATTAATTAAAACAGTGCAGTAGCAGTGCAAATGCTCCGCATTCCCTCTGGAAGGGTTGGCTTCCACACGTGAAGCACGACTGCCCCCTGCTGTCGCCTGAGCAGGTGTACAGACCCGCTTGTCCTTGGGGGTGACGATGGCCTCTTTGTTCTCCTCCGAGACCAGGACGCAGGTGCTGTAGGAGGACTGCAGCATATTAATCACCAGGGAGTTGGATAGTACGTCCAACTTCTTCACTTCGTCGCCGGTCACGTTAACAGTGCCAGCTATACCAAACCTACAGAAAAGGGAAAACATCAAGAAACCGGAGGGAGGCCAATGTTACAGGGGTTTACGGAAAAAAAAACAGCCCAAGTCAGGGTGCCTCCTTCCTCTCATCTTCCCACACCTTTGATCTTTGGATTAAACTACTAAGGTGAATTACGAGATGGTTGCTGCTGCTAAAAAACAAAAGCTTGCATAAGAAAGGCATCATTTTGGGGGTTTATCTGTGTCCTTTTCTCATGATTGGATGTTCTCCAGGACAGACCAGACCCCCCAGCCCGCTCAGTGGGTGCCAGGCTTCCCTAGAATACCCACAAACAGCTGGCAGCAGCTTTGAGGAAGGAGAAGAGGCAGTTAGCATCTGCATTATTTTCTGCCATTGGCTGCTCAGAGCTCCATGATGAATTTTAACCCTCCCCTACTCAGTCTCCAACCATGCCAAAACCGGAAACATTGAAGACACCTCCAGATAATTCCTCATGCTGAACTGTGTCTCAGGATCAAGGCCTGTTTCACTTGGTGGCCCTTGGATGAGTTAAGAAGATGCTTCCTTTCCCTATTCCGATTTTAGCAATGTACTTATGAGGTAGTACATGGTACATGTATTTCTGAGATTTCTAGTTGAGGAAGCACTGTTTAGACCTGATGTGCATGGTCTGGGCATCTTAGAAGCATAAGGAATCATGCAGGAAATAGATACAACACTTTTATTCATTATGGCAAAAGAAAAATGAATGAAAGGGACAACTAATTAGTCCCCAGGGTGTTGGTCAGCAGCAGGCATTAGCTGGAGGCAGGATAAGTCTTTTAATTTACTCACAGCTCATAGCTGCCTGAGCTTTCCAGAAGTATCAAGTGTTTGGGGCACTCTAATTCTGAGTGCCAAGTTTGAGATACTGGAAAGGACCATGATTTTCAGGGAGTGCTTAGCACCCATTCTTCAGTTAGTGTGTTTTCAGGCACATTCCCAGCTCAAGTCTATGTCTTGGAAAAAGTCTTCCTTTACTTTTGAATGGCAAATGTGCTAAAAATTCATGCTGAGGTCTTTAACATTGAAGGAGACACTTCACCGTGTCCTATTTAGAGGCACTAGAAAAATCAGAGCTCTCTAGCTTCACAAATGCAGATGGATGCAAGCCAGTGACTGTGGTTGAAAGCTTGACATGAGAATTTCTGAATTTTCATGGTTACTTGGTGTAATTTAAATGGTGCATGTTATTCATCTGTGTGTTTGGATAAGTCAGATATTTCTCGTTCATTACCTGAAGCTTTTGTTTATTGAAAAGGACATTAGCTCTCTAGCATAGCAAGTGTTTTATTTCTGAGGGGAAGAGTCATCCAGCACAGTCGCCATGTGCTCTTGTAGTCTAGGTGGCTATTCTACCTTAGTCTACCAAATAGAGGTTCTCCTTACTGACTAAACACTTCAGAGGCTGCGTACTGAAAGACTAAAATGGGATAAATGCAACTGTTCCTCTAAGTCAGGGAGGCAAAACAGCTCAGCTTCACCTAGTAAGTACAGAGACAAATTATAGTTTAACAGCTAAAGGCGTAGGATCTTGGTGCTGTTATCAAATTTATGTCTCATATCCTTTCTGCATATTATGTTCCATACCTCTAAAGTGAGGGTGATAGTACTGAGACATTGAATTCATCATTTGCAAAGATCATTAAGGACTTTGACCAAATGGTCAAATTGTCAGCGAAGCAAACCCCCCCCCCACACACCGAGTGTTACACATTTTGGTGTTTCCACAGGAAAAAAAAAAAAAAAACAACAACAAAAAAAAAAAAAAAAAAAAAAAAAAAAAAAAACACACAAAAAAATTACAATTGTTGTGCTTCTTAACAAATATATTACCTGTCTTTCTTATGCATGTATGCATGTGTACATACACCGGAACGTACAGAAACATGTATATCAACACATAACAAAACCTACATATTTTAAATACATAATTTTATTAGGGCATTATAGCTCTCTGAACTGCTTCAGATAGATCACCATTAAAACAGTGACACTGATGTCTATTTCATCTGGCTGTGTGAGAAACAGCTTGGTTCATTCCAGGCTTTGCTGAGGCAATTCTTTATTCCTTCTCTATTTGCCAAACCACTACATGCCAAGTACTGCTTTTTGTTTTCCATATAGGGCCTTTTAAGACTCCCCATCTGCAATCCTGATACTGCTTGAGGAAGAAAGGGGAAATGCACTCATGCATGGCAGCATATGGCATTTCTTGCAGGCCTGTTGCTTTAGACCATTACTTATACCGCAGTGAGGCAGAACATCAGCTCTCAAAGATAAGCCAAGTTCTGATTTGCATAGCTCAACACCAGGTTTGGATGTTAGCAGAAAATACCATGGTGTGATATTCTGCATAGAAAATACCACAGTGTGACATTCTGCATTGAAAATACCACAGTGTGATAGCCTGTAAATTCACAGTCAATTTAAAAATAGATCAATATCAACATTTACAAGGGACGGCGACTTGAGCAATGCATTGATGTTCTGGCTTGCATTTTTAGAGTAATAGCAGTTAGTTTAAATGTCTACCTTTCTCCTGATATTAAAATAATCCAGAAAAGAGATTTCCCGCTTCCCACTCTTGATAATCCAGGCTCTGACCTCATACATACAGTCACTTGGCTTAAAAAAGACACTTCCAACGTATTTGTGAATCCCTGCCCACTCCCCAGCCTTCCTGCGCAAGCAGATGTCTCTCTAACCTCCTCTTCCTCCCCTTATAGCTAGGTAAGACTCACATGTGGGCAAGGCCTGCCTTTCTGACTGCAGAGGAAATGGCCTTTATGGCAGTCAGCATGGAGTTGAGCAGCTGTGTCAGCTCCCCCGTTGCTCCTTTAACACGGCGTCCCTTTTCCATAACGAATCGCGTGAGCGTTAGCATATCCGTTTCAAAGGGGGTTTTGTCGGACATTTTTGCTGGGTGCCAGAGTTCCTTGCTCCTTGGCTGGACAGGACACTTTATTGCAGTGCTGAGATCCCGGGTAGCTGTTTTATTCTGAGGCAAAGCTGTTGTCTGCTGGTCGGATTTTGTTAAGATGTTTCTGAGACCATGTGATTGAGTGCCCAGAATAACTGCACCCCAGGCTGGCTCCACAGCTCCTCTGGATGCAGAAAAGGAGCCAGAGACAGGACTACAGCTGAGCGACCAGTGCTCAGCTGCTTTTCCCAAACACTGGAATTCGTGATGTGCAGATCTATTAACATACTCAAATTCTGCATTAGACTGTTTGCAGTGCAAAAATCTCACTGTCCACTTAGCTGGAAACTGCTTTCCTGTACCTGCCACTCAGCAACAAGCTCAGCACAGCCAAGGCAAAGAGCACAATTTGCAAGGCACAAGAAATGAAGGCATAGGGTGTCAGTAACCACACGTGCCAGAGTGCCCCACAGCAGAGCATCCATCATGCTGTGGCTCTGGACAATGAATTTCCCTTCCCATGTTGCCTCAGTCCTTGCTTGTTCACTCTCTTTTAGCCTCTCCATAGAGGAAATTTTGCAGGTGTATGGCACAACCCATGGGAATCAAGAGGAAGTGCAGGGTGCATCTGGACATGCATTTATTAAAACAGTTTTTGATGCTAGTTGGTCTGCTGCATTCTCCTTTTAATGACTTCATTCCCAGTCTGCTTTACTTGTAATAATATAGGGCGTGTGTGAATGAGAGGTACTGGTGGGGTGTGGCTTTATAGGTTACAAAATAATTACACCTTCAATAATTTACAAATAAAGTCCATCTGATTTAAGCATGTCTGTGTCACAACTCACAAAATGAAATTTTATGTCAGCTTTGGTATCGTAGTATGCCATGTAAATATAGGTATGTCCAAATTTGCAATTGTACCGCCTGTAACTCCTTACAAGCAATATACCTGGATCACATGGTTCTAATGTGAAGGTAGACAGAACTGTCAAGTGAACTAGCTGCATGCTATCCAGAACAATGGAATTGTGGACTTTAATTACAGCACTGTCTTCCCACTCAGATAAGGAAGCAAGAAGAGTTGCATTTTGCAGCCTTCATTTTGCTCATTAGCAGCACTCTCTTGTTTTTAAGCAGAAGATCTGGAAAGCCCACAAGCAAAACAAGAAAATTGAGAGTTACACAAGAAAAGTTTCATTGAGTTTCATTGTTACTATTCATTTAACCCAAATTACTGCACTAAAATCATGCCAGGAAGGCTGAAATGAAGTTCAGTAACAAAACATACCTAGCTTTGGCTTTGTTAATACGACCTGCAGCTGTAGGCACAGAGTTTTGATTTCCCTTTGCATTCCTCTTTTAATCTGTAGCATTTCTTTGGATCTTCCTAAAAGTGTCTCTTCACCTATGAACCAAGAGTCATGTGGAGAGTTTTAAAGGGGTTTGATTGCTAAGGTTTTTCTACTTTGAAACTAGCCTCAAGCAAGGGTTTTGCTTGAGACTGACAGTAAGGGCAGAAAAACATTCACTGAGTCTCTTCAAAGTCCTGTAAACGTGCTTTAGAGCAGTTCAGTCTTCCCCACAGGGTTCAGGTTTTACCACTTCTTGCTTTTTGACAGCATGTTTCCTAAAGCGTGGTGGAGCTCAGAGGGAAAGTCAGGAGGCAACAGTTTAAAATCCCATCAACCATTTTAATGGACATAACTGCAGTTCATCAACCCCCAAAGGCCTTCCTCCAGAGGATGCTGGAAGAGGGGCAGCAGGCAGGATTGCACATGGAGGACCTTCTTACCCCCATGTCACAGTGCCACCACACAGCAACGCAGCAGCCACAATGAAGCACAAAATGGGTCATCCTTCTGTGTTCCTCTGCCACCGATGGCCTGGGGGCAGCCCAGAGACATTTGAAAAGTCTGTGAGCTGGTGGAATTACTTAGAGAAGGCAGAGGAAAGAAGACCAGAGGACGTAAGAGGCTGCTGGATGTTCTACGCTGCAAGGCCAGCTCCTGGTGGGGCCACCTTCAAAGCTCGTCTGGGGGACAGAAATCCTTTTCAGCTGGATAGCTATGGCCCAGTGATAGAAATGCCTTCTTGAGGAGCACTGCTGAGCTCACCATGCTCATTCCCCATGGAGCCAGGGGCAGCAGCCATGAGAAATGGGATGCAGATACGTTGAAATGGGATGCAGATACACCACCCACTGGTGCCCTGCCAGGCATGGAAGAATTCTTGCCCCCAAGGTCAATCAGGCTGGGGGCATTTGGCCACTCTCAGGAACCCCTGAGGTGGCTCCAGGTTGAGGGAGAATAGTGCTTGGGCATCTCCGAGGAGGCGTGACCAGCCTATGGGCCAGGACCAGGTCATGCTCACATGTTCAGGGATAGCCACTCACCAATGCTGGGGTCAGGAAGAATTTTCCCCTGGGGCAGACTGTCATTGCTCCCTGGGGTTTTTTGCCTTCCTCTACAGCACTGAGCATGACCACATTTCTGGGCTTCTGTGATCCATTCATGCCAGGTTACTGCCTGCTGCTCATGCACTACGAAGGTGGCCCCTCATGCCCTGCAGCTGGGAGGAGAAAGGCTTTCTTTCCCCCACAGTGGGCTAGTAAGTGTCCCTGGGGTTTCTTTGCCTTCCTCTGCAGCACTGAGTGTGGCACCTTGTCAGGGCTCCTCTGGGCCATTTTCGCTAGGTGCCTGCTCATGCTCCATGCAGGCGGACCTCATGCCCTGCATCCAGTGGAAGGAAGCTTTCTGGACTCCAGGGTTGCCCCTGGGTGTTGTTGCTTGTCCTCTGCAGCACTGAGCACAGCTCCATGTCAGCAATTTCCTGGGCCCTCAGGCTTGGTTCTTGCCTGCTGCTATTGCACTCCAGGGCACCTCATGCCCTGGCTTGCCCTGTCTCTCATGCCCAGTGCAGACTCATAGCAGGATTGAGCTCTGCTCTTCCCTTAGCTACATTTCGCCAGGGGTTCTTGCTTGTGCACAGCAGCCTGTGCTTGGAAGGGCTCCAGCCTTGATGCCCCATCAGCAGCTGCCAATTTCCAGCTCTCCCTCCATGGAAGGGATGAGTACTGGGCAGGCACACACTTTCAATGCACCACTGGACAAAAAGCATAGCAGCAGAGCAAGTTTTGGAAGACAAAAGTGTGCTTGTCATCGATACATGTCATACTTTGGGAAATAGCCCACAGTACCACACACCCCTTCTGCTCTGGTGACCCCAACACAAGAAGGACATGGACCTTCTTGAGTGAGTCCAGATGAGGCCATGAAGATGCTCAGAGGGCTGGAGCTCCTCTTGTATGAAGAGAGGCTGAGAGCTTGGCTTTTTCAGCTTGGAGAAGAGAAGGCCTCAGGGAGAACTTAAAGCAGCCTTCCAGTACATAAAAAAGGCCTACAAGAAAGCTGGAGAGGGACATTTACAAGGGCAGGTAGTAATGGTTTTAAACTGAAAGAGGGGAAGTTTAGAGTAGATATTAGGAAAAAAATTCTTTACTGGGAGTGTGGTGAGGCCCTGGCACAGGCTGCTCAGAGAAGACATGGCTGCCCCATCCCTGGCAGTGTTCAAGGCCAGGTTGATGGGGCATTGAGCGCCCTGGTCTAGTAGAAGTTGTCCCTGCCCATGGCAGAGGGGTTGGAACTGGATGATCTTTAAGGTCTCTTCCAACTCACTCCATTCTATAATTCTATGATTCTGTGACAGCCCTGAACACTAGCAACAAGTTCAGTGCTGCTTGCATCCCATGTGCTTAATTTGTGGGGATGTTATTCAAGTCTCATTTTGAGGAGGAGGAAGAACAGAGGAGCAGAGTTCCTCAGGTGAAGCAGCAGGAAGACCTTGCCTCTAAGGCAATGGTGGAAGAAAGTGATCTTGAAGATTAGTTTTTCTCTTTCCTACAACTGTGCTTTTGTTAAAAGTATGCAAACCCACTCACATCACAATATTTGAGTACTTTTTAACAGGTTAAGAGACTTTCTTTCTTCAAACAGACTTTGTACAAAACCAGAAAATAATACACCTAGTGAGCTCTGGCACAGCATACGGTGCTATTAACAAAAGAAGGGGACAGGTTTCACATTATAATCCAAACAGATCTGCTTTTGGTACAGCCATTACATTCTGCACATTTTTTTGCCATCATGGCAATTGTCAGCCTGACCAGCACTAAAACACTTCTAATGCAAAATCCCTCTGCTGTGTAGCTAGAATATCATTGGTATATTAAATCAAATTAGCAGATAAGAAATGGGGTGGTGTTTGGCCTATTGCTTCTAACATTTGTCAAAACATCACATGCAGCTCTTCTGTTGATTCCAAATGATCTTTTACATTGGTCAAGAAGACAAAGTTCAGCTAATCTTCTAACAGAAAGTTTGTTTTGGACTTAGTGGTTCAAAGGGTGCTATCAGAGCAAGCCCATCCTTTGCCTCTTTTTCTTTTCCCCTACCATTTTTTTTTTTTTAACTGAAAAATTCCTGAATGCTTTTTACAGGTCATGAATACTTTTTGTTACGTATAAATCACAGTGCTTTGAGCTGCTGCTCAAAGAGAACCAGTCATAGAATACCAGGTTGGATGGTACCTCAGGGTTTGGCTGGTCCAAACTTTCTAGGTCAACCATGACCTACACTAGATGTCCCAGTGATTACATGTATAAAGGGAGTATCCATCTTCTTTGTAGCCACCCTTTAAATGCTGACAAGGTATTCTCTGAGCCTTTTTTGCTCACATGGCAGGCTTCCCAGTCCTTGGGTCATATCTGTGGCATTTCTCTGGACCTTCTCCAGTCTTTAAGTACTAATCTGAAACTCATTTCAGCTTTTGTTTCAGTAGTAGATAGGGTATAGATATACTGATGCAAACTGTTTTAAGAACAAATCAAAAATGTGTGTATCCTGCGAAAAATTTTATGAGAAAAAGAGTGTTACTTTATACATGCAACTTGTGACTGCGTGGCATTGCTCAAAAGATTAAAGACAAAATAATGAAATAAAGAGTAAAAACAATACGCTGAATATATATTTATTTATTATACTTAGATCTGTAGATCTTTTAAGTGACAGACAGGTAGGCTTTTACACTGTAAAAATATCTGACAGACATATGGCAGAAGGGGACACACAAGCACACATTATTAGTAGGAGAATGAAGAAATAGGAGATGAAGAGACTGGTATAACACTCCTTCAATATGAATTTAACTTACTTAGACTAATACATAAAGAATACAGACTACATCCAAGCTTTCTAGAAACATTGTAGCCAACAGCAAAACAAGAAGAGAAATAAAAGAATAAAACTTGGATAAAGGCACAAGGTTGTGTTGCATGCAAACCTTACCCTGTTTAGATAAGTACTGTGATCCCACAGAATGATAGAAACTTTGATGATTAAACTGATGATTAAGCTATACACATAATTAAGATTTAAGGGTGATAGGGGAGAAATCAGATTGTTTAAAAAATGTGTGATGATTCTTTTTAATCCTGAGAAACAGTAGGGCGGGTGGGAACAGTATAGAGAGGTAAAAATATAAACACCTCCATTTGACAGATCGATGGGAGATTTGTGCTCTAAGATTACACAAGAGCTCTCAGAGGTGATTCACACTTCCACTGGCATATTAAACTAGTCCTCTGCCTTGAAGGTGACACCTTTTCTAGCTGATTTTTAATGTTAGTGTCTTGGATGGTGCCAAATGAAACTGGAGCCAGCGACCTTTCACCAAATGCCACGGTTCAGCCTCTGAGCAGGGCAGTGGGTACTACTGCAGTGGGGGCTGACAGCAGATGCTGTGACAAACCAGCGCTCCCAACCCACACTAGAGTGCAGTGAAAGCACTGGAAAGGGGGCTGTGGAAGGCGATCACTGAATAGTCCTCCCTGTTGGTGCCTACGTGGGGATGCCATTCAAATGTGGGCTTACATGTTACAGATAGAAAGGAAAAACCAGGTCACAATGTGAAAAATGATAACTATAAAATGTCAGCCTACAGGCACAACCAAAACACTGGGAACTGACCTAGCAAACACAGGCAGTATTTGCTTTCCTTCTATAACCTTTGCCTGCTGCCAGTACAGTGTCTTAAAAATAGATACGCGCAGCCTAGGGACCCTGGAAGAGCTTGGGTGCAGAATACGGCTGATGAATTACTACAACTAGACAAAAATGGCTGATGTGGATACTGTCTGTCAAGCTGTGCCAACTGACTAATGCAGCACTGTAGTCCAAACTGATTTATTGGAAAACCAGAAAAAAGCTGTAAGGGCTTCCAACTATCCTCTGTTTAGTATACTAAATAAAAAATTGTGCCATGGCTCCGGGTGCAGGTTAAATTAAAAACATAAGGATCTGAAAAAGTTGTGCATGACAGCAATATTCATGCACTTTCCCTGAGGAGCAGCATCCAGAACCTGAGAGATCTAGTCCTTCTCAGCATGCCACTGGCTGAGCCTGATTTAGTGACCATGGAGCCCTTTAAAGTGCTATAAAGCATGTGCCAGAGCCAGCAAGTAAGGAAATGCTAGGGACAGGAACATGCAATTCCTCTGGGAAGTGTTTCACTGCATGTGGCAGGAATCTCCAGCCTCTCCTAGTACCTTCATACCCTGTCAAAACTCAGACTTGCTGTTTCTTTTGAAATCACAATGAAAAGGCAAAACAGATGCAAGGAGTGCATTTCTTTTCTTTCTTCCACAGAAGTGAGAGTATGGCCATATCCCAGTGGTTTCCTGCTCACATGATGAGGCAGAGGGAATAGCATTGATCCTAGAGCAAAAAAGAGCATCTCATGAAGAAAAGCTCAGGCCCAAGGATTCCCCCAGTACACAGCTGTCCCACTTGCTGGCTGGTTGCATGAAATCCTCTCCCACATCATGGCACAGCACTCACAGGTTGAGGTAATAAACCCTTTCCCTTCAGGCTGGCCCCTAGACTGGCCACAAGGGCATCTCACGGGGAGGTGAGGGTTTGAGCCTTCTCCCAGGGGGAATCAGTCAGAAATCAGACAGCATGCCACACAGTTTGTCTTTTTGGGGTGCCTGATTTTGCAGGTGCATATCAGGCAAAATACATAAGCCATGGTCAGCTCATTCCCCAGAGCAGAGGCTGGCCTACAGAGGAGCAAGATCCTGTGCAAGGCCAGACTTAGGCCCTCACAATATGAAAGGAGAGTGCACAGGCAGAAGAAGAGCTCAGTGGGAGATTTCCAGCACTGTTCAGATCCTTTAAGGGCTCAAGTCCCTGAAAGCCCTGTCTTCACAGAGCAAGCCTTATTGGAAACAGCATTTTCAGTGGAAACTAGGCCATTCAGTCCCTGCCAGAAAATGCTGACTATAAAAGGTCAGCCTACAGACAAAACCAAAACACCCATCTAAGGTGTGCCAGTATGCCTCCAAATGCCCTGAACATAACCTGTGACAGAAAAATGCCCACCCCCCCCTTTTTTTTTTTTTCCATGTGTTTTTCCATGTCTCACGCACTATGCTTTTGCATCATGGCCTCTAGGTTCCCCCCTCTCTTTTCTTCTTGTTTTACAAGAACCAAGCTCAGGCAGGCTATCTGCACTGATGCATACAAAATCCTCAGACAAGCAGGTTTACAGCTCACTGCACCCTTAGACAGGGGCTCCCAGACCATGGCTTGAGTGAAAGTTCTGTAGCAGTCTGCCCAACAGCAACATCCCTTAGTCTGAGTTTGGCAGTGCTAAGGGAGCAGTTAGAAATGTCAAAGATATGTAGATTTGGACCAATTCAAAAAGCTTGTGATTCATGAACATAAACCATACCCAGACAGGTGGTCAGCCTGTCTAGCTCTCAAGCACTAATGTCGTGTTCCCACCAGCATGCTCTGAATCAGCATATTAAATGTCAGTATGCTTTGTGGGGATCTTTGCAACTTAATTCTGCTTGAGCAGCAGAATCCCTTTCCATGGTAATGCACACTCCAAAAATAACACAAAGAACATCTGGTGGTGGTTGCTAGCAACACAGACTTTCATTTTTCCATCAAGCAAGCGGGTTAATTTTTGGCAAAGACTGCCAGTTGGTCAAAGCAGAACGATACCAAAGGTGTCTACACATGCTCCTTACCCAATTCAAAATCCACCTTCAAAATGCCATTTTCCATCCTTGTGTAATCGGATCTGACAGAATGCTAACTGGCAATATTAACCATATGTGCCAGAATTAACATACACTAATGTACCTGTTTCACAAATGTTAAATCTCAGACAGATTAAGCCCAGACCAAAGCCCAGTGAGTAACTTCTGGAGCCTAGAAACTACGCACGAAGGCGCCCACATTCTCATTGATACTTCTTGCCAAACAGCTAGAGACTGGCCTAGGAAAGGTCACTCGCTGTAAGAGGCTGCTGGGTCTTTCCCACAGTGTTTTCAGAAGAGGGCACAGTGAGATATTCTCGTGATGCACTGTAGCTTGTCTAAGAAAGTTGAACCTTCCACTAGTTAATTAATGCAACACAGTATTTCCTTGTAGCACAGTGGCTTTTGTGTAATCACTAATGACAAACGAACAAGTGAACATTCTTCCTTTGCTTTTACTTTTAATGCTTCCTTTAATACAATCTTTAAATGCCTTTTATTGCACAATGCAATTGCACAAGATTTCACTTAAAAAAAAGAAAATCTTCAGAAAATATGGCTCATTTGGTCTGTTGCTACAGTGGTCAGACAGTTCAACCTTGCAGTGCTGCAATGTGTGTCTTGGTTCAGCTGTCCGACATTTCTCCCCATTTGCACAGTGACTCAGCAAGCTTCCTCTACTTAGCTGAATGCTTCCTGACTATCTCGAGGTACTCCTTCACATCATCAGGAGATCCCAAGACAACAGGCACTCTTTGGTGGATATCCTCAGGCACTACATCTAGTATTGCTTGATGCCCAGTTGTTGCTATTCCCCCAGCCTTCTCAATAACAAAAGCCATTGGATTGCATTCATAGAGCAGCCTCAGCTAAAAGAGAGAAATAAAAATGGTAACAGTCAGCCCAGGTAATGTTGAGAACCGTGAAATGTAAATATATTTGGCATTTGATTTAAATTCAGTCAACACTCCAAGTACTGCAGATTTCATATAAACTTTAGCTCAGGAATGAAATTGTGTGGATTATTCCTTTAAATAAAACATGGTGAATGCAGTGAATTTGCCCAATTTGAGTGCTTTCTCCATAGCTCATGTTTGCATTATGCTCTTTACACAGAGATAAAGCTCATATGTAAGATGCAACCTTTAATAAGGCAGCAGACCATGTAGGCCTGTGTGAAAAGGAAAACAGTGGCCCTGAGTGTGCCATTACATTTCTCTAATGAATAACTGCATCTTATCTGCAACCTGAAGCAATAATTTACAGACAATTGCAAAACACGTGAAAGGTCTTTGCTGAATAAATAGTCCCCTTGTCAGCCTGCAAGTGTGTGATCTCCCTGATGGACTGTTGTCCTGGCAGAGGCAGTTAGGCATAGTTCCTCCAGATAACGCAGTGCTACCAAGTACAAGACATGAGATGGTTTTCTTTTGGGCAGAGCTACTCATAAGGGGCGCACTACCTTTAGGCTTCTCACATACTAGCTTGTAACAGGAATCTCAGGGTAATGTGGGCTGTTTGTGATGTTTCACTTGGTTGTGGCCAACCCAATTTGGTTGTAGATGGTACAGAGAAGCCTGTTTGAGCAGCATGTCCCCTGGTACATTCTGTAATCTGAAAATGTTTGGGGATAAAGAGAAGTCAGAGCAGTCAAAACAGGATGGCAGTAGTCCTGAAGTAGGTCTCTGACAACAGGTTGCTGTCACTTCTGACAGTGTGCAAGGGGTAGCCACACTCACACACCAGAGGTACAAACTACCAAGCTGTAAAACACATGTTCAAAATACTGTTCTGTAATACTGAGGTATCTAATGCAACATTTTCTATAATTGGGCTTCTTCAGGTTTACCTTCCCTTTAGGACTTTTGGAATTAGCAGGATACAGAAAGATTCCTCCATACACCAGTGTGCGATGCACATCAGCCACCATAGATCCTATGTACCTCCCACCATATGGTGAGCTGCCATCCTACAGAAAGAGATTTAAGTAAGTGTAACTTTCAAGCACATCAGGTTAATCTTATCTCCCTGCCCATCCACCCACCCTCTTTACTCATCTTAACACCCAATTCCTCCATATTGTTCTTCACTGATAATATTCAAAGTAGTCTTGGAGAAAAATTAGGCTTCCTCCTCATTTTCGAACCAAGAAAATCCAAGAAAAAGGACTGACAGAATATTTCAGGATAGATGAGTGGTAGTGCCAACAACAGAAAATGCATCCCAGCTCTCCATCAGTGCTCTAACCCTTTAAAAACACTGCATTTGTAGTAGGTAAAAGATCAAGTGCTAGGAATTGATATTGGGATTTTTTCTTTGCAGGAGAAAAAAATCCTAAGGAGCAAAAGAAGTGACCCTTCCTGTTTCTTCTACATATTTTTGCTATGTTCCACTTTTTTTGTTTTTGGAAAGAAAAAGTCAGTAGTTGGTTACTGATACAATTTCCTTACTATACTCCTGACATTATATTAATTATTCTATTATCTAAATAAACTGTACCTTAAGTGTGGCAAGATGGCAGATGAAAACACCAGTGTTTGTTCTAAGCAAGATCAGGAAGTCAAGAAGGTACACAAACAGTTAAGAGTAAATGTTTACACTTCAGTGTCCACATAACAATTCCAGCGATGACAGGCATGAGGCGTGAAAGCAGACATGATTTTTATGGGCACTCCTTAGACCTTCAGGCCTCCTGACACCAGGAAGTTGCCGAACCATGAAGCAGACCCTGAAGGTACACTAGATTTCGAAGGGAGAGGCCCCTGCAGAACCCAGCTTGCGTTACCAATTGAGCAGTGACTCACTGCCGCCCCCACGCAGCTCTCCACATACTCAGATGCGGCAGCGAGGAAGCAGCAATCCTAACACACATGTTGACCAAATTTCTTTATTACTAGATAATACTTCCTCTCTACTTGGCTACCAGACGCCCAGTGTTGTCTCTAACACCATTGCTCGAGCCCCCAGACAAAAGGAAAGATAAAAAAAAAAAAAAAGGGAGGAAAAAAATATATACATAAAAGAGGTGAAGGGTGAAGAGCAGCACAGAAGGATGGTGAAATATCTGGTCACATCAACTGCTGCTGTAATTATCAGTCCTATGTGAAGATACATTTTAAATAGATAGGAAACAAAACTAAGCTCTGAACAGTGATTTGTCATGAAGTTGAGAACTATGAATGTTGCTTGTCGTCAGAAACTTTCTCTGAAACAGGATCTTTACCTCAGGGTATTTCTTCTTTTTGAGGTACTCTGTGACTGCAGGATCAAAGTATTTAGCATAGCCTTCATTGAGACTGTAGATATTTCCCTTCTTTTTGATTTTCACATCCCTATCCACCAAAATGAATTCTCCAATTGCCTAGCAATAAGAAAGAAAACTAATTTGTTAACATTAATTGCTCATTATTTACAAACAAAAACAAAAACCAATTGCATACACAGTTTAGGAAAAAATTACTAGTGCTGCCATTATCATTAGTAACTCAGTACCTACAAAAAAGTATTCTAGATCAGAAGTGTTTTTTATACATGAAACACAGAGCACAAATTCTTGGGCTCAAGCAAGCTTCTTCATACTGACATTCGCAGCTTTCTATCACTTTTCTGTGCCAAAAAAAATACGGTTGCTTGTATATTCATTGAGCTCTCCACCATCTTAGCTAGTACAGCTCTGGGGAGTTTAGAAACTGAGCATCTGTTGAAGCAATGTATAAACATCTTCAAGTAGCTGTAAATATTAATAAATTCTAGTTCATTTTAGGTTGGGATAACTGGATCCCTGGAGTCAAGAGAGCCAATCTCTGCAACCAAGGGCTGGTCTATTTAGTTTTCATTAAAGTAGATTCCCAAGTTAGTGATAAAAAGAAACACAATAACATGCATGCATGCTCAAAGTTAAATCTGTTATCTAAATAAAGACAAAAATACATGCAGCTACTTAAGCTGTTACTTAACAAGGGGCACCAAGTAGTATTTCCTGCAGCGTGATCACTGCACGTTCTAAACACTCAAAACTGGCAGGTGGCGCACTTTTTTTTTGGTTACAAAAAAAAACACCCCAGCTCACTGCAAGCAAACTACTTTCTGTTATGACAAACACAACTTGCATTTTAACTTATGAGGTCAACGTGTGCTAGAACATCAAACACACCCACACACTTCACTTACTCTTTTACACATCATAGTGGGACCTGAAAACACAGAAGAAGGTTAAATATTTCTCTTTTTCTGCTTTACTAAGGTCCTAACACTGAGGAGAAGATGAATAAAGTCTTAAAGGGCATTCTGCCTTACAGAAAACAGCTCATTTTAAGTGTCACATGTTTTGACACATGCTGTATATTTGCTTTACTGACTTGGCTTTCTTCCCACTGTTGAATCACATGTAGCACCCCTGCAGCGGACAGGCAGAACACAAAAATCTCATTACATTACTGCTGATGTGTTATTAAGCATACTTCTCCATGTTAGCTTGAAAATTGCTGCTTTGTTTGATTCACGGGGAAGGCAGAAAACAGTTCTTACAGACAATACCTTTTTACACCTAACAAAGGAGCAAAGAAATAGAAGACATTCTCACCGGATCCAGCATGAAACAGTTGACACCTCCAGCTGAAGTGGCCAGTACCAGCATTGTGGCACTCCCATAGAGAGCATAACCAGCCGCCACAAGATTACGCCCAGGTTGTAAAGCATCTTTCCCAGAAGGTGCTTCAGGGGACACCTAGAATAAGAAGGAGCACAGGCAAATTTACTTCATTTCTATAAATTGTTCAAAACTGGACTCCCTGGGACAGCGACAGTCTTTTATTCCATAACAATGCATGAGGTGGCACAAACGACCATGACCAACAGCTAAGATTCCTACTGGATGCACTACTACAAATTATAAGGAGGAGATAAACACAGTGATCTAGAAATGCTCTTGCATAAGCCTAGTTGGAATGCTTGAAGCCGGAAAGAATTAAGGTGATAATATAGAGCTGTGTACCTCCTTGTAGGTGATGATGAACACAGCTCGAAGGAAAACACCAAGGCACAGTTAAAGAGCAAGCAATGAAAATGACTCATGGAGTTCACAGCTGATCAAAAGTACTAGAGATTTTTTTTGTTTTCTTTTGCTTCATACAAAAACAAGGTCAAAAATAGTTATTTTGGAATATATGACAACGTACAAAAGATGATTAAAATGCACAGCCAGGTGTGGTTTATCTTACTTTTTCCCCCATCTTCTGGCATGAAGGTCCAGTATTTCAAGCTCCTTCAGACAAGGTTTCTGCCTTTCAAAGTGAATTAGACACTTCAAATGTACATGCCATGTTTCAGCTCTGGTTTGTGTTTGAAGCCTGTCCTCAGGCTAGCAGGACTATTAGCACAGAGAACAAGAAAACCTGAAAGCACATTCCTCAAGTAGATGACAAACACGTGGTATTTTGTCTCAACACAAATATTCATGAAATCTGAGACCTGATTTGTTGTAAGGGATAATTTCTTTAGCTGGATAATTAAATATCAGCCAGGCTTCCATTACATACAGGTAACTCATCTTCCTTTGTCTTTCAAGACACTAATGCAAATCCCTCACAAATGTTTTACACAAGTGTCTGTGAAATAGCAGATTTAACTTACAGCTGGTCCAGAAAGTCTCTTTCACAAACAAGTGTAGTTGGATTTTATTAAGTCCTCACAAGAAATTATGTTTCATCAAAAGATACACAGTAGTAGCTTTTCCTGTCCTACATGAAATCATTTTACCTTTTTATAGATGGCAAAGATGGTCCCAATGGAAACAAGACAGTCGATATTTGATGAGCCATCTAGAGGGTCTATGCAGACTATGTATTTACCCTAGAAAACACAAAAGAGGGAACAAATAGATTACCAACATCATTTACCCACTTCCCCTAAATAAAAATACTGTGGAAGGTAAATTGTATCACAGACTTTCAAAACAATATAAACTAAAAGGCTTTAGAGTTTATGAAGGAATTGAATTCAAAAGTTAGAAATTCTTTGGCCCAGATTCTATCCTTGATTACAACTGCGAGATTTGTGCCAGTGCAGAAGATGGGAAATCTTTGAAGTAAGTAATAGGTGATGACATGGGAAAGATTTTCCTACAGAATTACATTGTCTCTATTGTATATTATTATATATACATTATATTTATATACATATAAGATAATATTTTTACTTATTAGCTTAGCTTCATCTACTTAATGTTGGTGCATTTTGATAAGTATTCTGTAATATCTATCTAATATCTATTTAGATATCTATATGCTTTCTTGTCTCTAGCAAAATGTCTTTCTGAATCATAAGATCAGCCTTTTTCATGTAGAGCTAAAAATAAGAGACATTAAAAATGGCTTTAACAGCTTACATTCATAAAACACACATTTCACTTTACCTTAAACATTAAACTTTATCTGTGCTCTGCATGCACAGATGGTCAGAAATTACCTTAGCCAATCTTTGATAAGAAACACAGCTTTTGGAGTTCCCCCCAAAAAAAGGAATCATCTTTGCCTATTGCCGTATTAAGGATTGCTATAGCTATGGGAAATTACCAGTACAGAGAAAACAGCTCAATCAACTGTAGCTTTTAAATAGCTTGTTTTCCCTTTATTTTATCCACAGTCATTTTGACAATCATGTAACAACAGCTACTGACGTGTTTGCTTTTATATATACATATATATATGTATATAACAGTTACATATACATTTGTTCTTCATTTGATTTCACCCTGCATGCCAGGATGCCAGGAACTTACTTAAGTCCAGCAATTCTCCACTCTGAAGTTACTCACATGTAATTTAGAAAAGCATTAAAAGTAAGCCTCCCTCAGTGAGGATCTGAAATCATGTTTGTTCAGATCTAAAGCAATCTTTGTTCATCCAATGCCTATAAAATAATTTTTCAAGATTCCTCAGCAGGGAGAAAAAGAGAGAACTGTTTCAGCAAAACAAACATTATTATACTTTATAAAACATGTTTTAGTCAGGGTTGTTTCGCTACTTTTTTACTCAGATTTTTACTTTTTTACACCAAAAGGAAAAAAGGAGCTATGACTCAACAAGTACATGTGAATATAAATAAATTAAAAATATTTCTGCTTTATTGTTGCTGGGTTGTTCATGGGCTTCAAGGAGAATTTTCATGAATTAAAAAACTTGAGATTTGGCCTGCATAGAACAGGTACCAAGCATCCTAGTGACAAAGCTACTTTAGAAAAGGGCTTGCTCGACTCAGGACATATCCCTTGCTTATCCCAGAGATCAGATAGGATAAGCAAGAAATAACTTTCCTCCACAATTAGGAAAAGGTGAGAAAAAACAAGGTGAGGAGGAACAACAGAAAAAGATAGAAATGAGAATCAGTCTCCAGGGCAAAATTAACAGAAAGAACAAATGCTGAATGACACTTTCTTTGCCCTTTCATTTGCCAGTATAAAAAAGTACAGGTTTTCTGAAATTTTTAGGTCAGTTTCAGTTTCTCAAACCTGAAGCAATACACCTATAAAGGCTAATTTGAAGTCAAGCAGCGAGAACCTTTAAAGCTACTCACCTGTTTCTCAGTTTCCACTATCACAGCATCCTTGTTTTCTTCCGACACGATTACACACGTACTGAAGGATGACTTGAGCATGTTAATCACCAGGTCATTAGAAAGGATGTCCAACTTCTTCACTTGATCTCCTGTCACATTGGTGGACCCAGCAATCCCATAGCTGGAGCAATGACAAGAGAGAGCATTTCATGAGAACAGTGCACTACATCTTCCAAAGCACCCTGTTTATGGCAATCTTATGCTTGTAAAACATCTTGTGAAACAAACAACACTTTTGGATGATCTCTCAGTTCTCTACGCCTGTTTTTTACTTACTGTCCCGTGGATTCTTGCCAAGACCTGGTAACATTAGCTGTGGCAACAAATACAGAAGACACTGAACATGAGGAATACAAAAGGAGGAATCACCTTTCATACTCCATAAACTGGATGCAAACACTGCCATAGCAGGCTGTGAAGGCTGAGTTATTGTAATTGTGTTATTTAATGAGGAATTATCTTTAAGACGTAATACTGCCCTGAATATTATAGCTGCATACCCTAAAAGCTAAGACCTCTTTAGAAAACTTACACTTAAAAAGTAACAATGAATCTGACAACATAGTTACGGTATAACTTCTCTATTCCAACCCTAACTATTCTATGATTCTATGTTTTTTGTTCCTGCTTAGCAACATGATGAAACAGATGCTCACAGATAAATCAACATTTTTATGGCTCAATGTTTTCAGTGTTGACTTTAAGTAACAAAAATTCCCTTGGGAATAAAGCTGAGAAATGCAAATACGGAACACAAATAAAACCCTGCGAGCTAATCTGCATCAAACCGTTTGGCATCAGGAAGTACCAGGAGACCTTAGAACAGGAGATTTTGAAAGCACGCAAAACAGACAGAGGGGAAGTTTAACTCTTAATAGCCAGCTCTGCTCACATTCAGATGACTCTTACAAACATCTGCTACAATTCATTGATCAGACTGAATACCGATATTGTAGGTCTTTTCTTAATAACACTGAACACTCCACTTCAGGAATGTACTGCATTCCTTCAGTTTAATGCACAAGACAAAGACCGGGCATAATTACCTGTTTTTTTCTCTCTTTCCTACAGTAGCTTGAACATTTTTCTGCAAGCATAAAAGCGCTGTTAGGAAACAATGTACTTTGAACACCACGCTTGCGACTGGAGGCACAAGTTCTAATCTCAGAGCAAAACCTACACACAGTCAGCAGTTACATCTCCCACACTTCATCTGTTGGGGCCTCATGGGAAGGTATGGTAGGGTGCCCTGCAGAGAGCCTGTAACTGGGAGGGGGCTGCGGCAACTCCCTTTTGACTGGATGACTACTGCTCCTGATCAGTGCTCTTTCTAAAGGCCTTAGACATCCAAAGCTTCATAAGCTCAAGTTGCTATGATGCAATACAGAAAGAAGCACACTGAATTTGATTAAATGCCTCACAGCATAAAACAGTGCTTTCATATTAAGCTACTGACTACAGTGAGCAATAAGTCAGACATATTTTGACACCCAAAAGCACCATATCTGCTGAAAGGTTGCACAAAAGCCTATCAGCACCAAACGTCTGTCAAAGAGTGCATGCCCCATCATATTAAAAAGTCATAGGATCCATTTCACTTGAGAAAATCAAGATTCCAAGATACTAAAGGAGTTGCTTACAGCTCTGTGCAAGGGATGGGTAGTCGCCACCTCACTGACGCACCTTTCTGGTGACACCCCCCATCCCCACCACCCCGGAGGTGTCAAGATCCCTTGGATCCTCGGGGGTGCGGGAAGGTGCAGGATGATGCTGCCGGCGCTCCAAACCCCCCGCATCCCGGGACTCACAGGTTGGCGATGCCCGCTTTACGGACGGCAGTGGAGATGGCTTTGATGGCTGTGCACAGGGAGTTGAGGAGCTGCGTGAACTCCCCGGTGCCTTTCGCCCGCCTGCCTTCCTCCATCACGAAGCGGGTCATGGTGATGACATTGGTGTCGAAGGCGGAGCGGTCCGTCATGGTGGCGGCGCGGGGGCAGTGGGGCAGCAGCAGCCGCCGCCGCTTCCACTAGCCCCGACGGGGCGGGGCGGGGTGGGGCCGGGCCTGGGGCGGGGCTGAGGCGGGGCCGCGCGGAGAGAGCCCAGGGCGGGGAAGACCCCTCCGGGCTGCAGGTAGCCGGGGGTAGGGATGGGGATGGGGATGGGGATGGGGATGGGGATGGGGATGGGGATGGGGATGGGGATGGGGATGGGGATGGGGATGAGGATGGGGATGGGGATGAGGATGAGGACGAGGACGAGGACGAGGATGAGGATGAGGATGAGGATGAGGATGAGGATGAGGATGAGGCTGGGCATGAGGATGGGGGTGAGGATGAAAGGGGCCCTACTCCACCTTTCTCCCAGAATAACTGTGGCAGGGGAACCCCACAAGCATTGTTTTGTTTTGTTTTGGTTTGATTTGGTTTGGTTTGGTTCGATTTGATTTGGCTTGGTTTGATTTGTTTGGTTTGGTTTGTTGTTTTTTTTTTTTTTTTTTTTTTACCAAAGCATGTGTAATTCCCATGCACTGTGGGGGAACAGATGCTGGAGGCACAAGTATGTGAATGGCACAGGAAGAAAATTGAGACATGGGTCCTGGCAGCTAGGAGTGTTTGCACTGCTTGCACTGAAATGCTCATGTCCCTGGAAGCATGCCCAAAACTTTAGGAGTCCTCTTCATTTCACTGCTTGATTGCAAAACTCTGAGTGTGACATTTGAGTTATGGTGAACTGCACACAACCTACAAAGCAAGGTTAACGTCTTCTGCCTAACAGGAATGCTCTTATCCTGACCCAGTGGTACAGAAAAAACACACATTTAGTAATCGATTACATCAAGTATTAACTTCTTCTGTTTAAAGGGATCATGCTAACCCCACACACACCAATATATCCAACACCACAAAAAAGCTGCAAAGAAACAGCTACTGGAAGCCGAACCCAATGTGGTTTGTAGCAAATTCTCTAAACTTGTTCAATAAAAAGATACAGGTCAACTTGCACTCCAAAAGCTAGAAATTAATGCACCTCGTACAAATACTGCTGCAAAATACACCAAGGTGCATAGACCCTCATGAATCTCACTGCTTTTGACTTCAGCCTTCTGATGATTGTGCAGCAAAAACAAGCAATAGGCTTTGCTGTTAATGTTTGATCAGAAAAATCCAGGCATTAGTAAGTGAAGCAAATTCACCCAACACCTGACCCTAGATACACTTTTTCACATAATAATTTGACAAACACAAATCTGGATATGAGTGATCTACTCAGTACATTCGTTATACTACCCAGCATTTTATGTCTGCATTATCTAAGGAGATAAATCCAAGAAATTTTTATTACTTTTCAGCGGAATACATCCATGGGTTGGACAACATGTTTGTGGGTGACATGGACAGTGGGATTGAGTGTGCCCTCAGCAAGTTTGCCAATGACACCAAGCTGTGTGGTTCGGTTGATACATTGGAGGGAAGGAATGCCATCCAGAGGGACCTTGACACACTTGTGAGGTGGGCTGATGCCAACCTGATGAAGTTTAACCATGCCAAGTGCAAGGTCCTACACCTGGGTCAGAGCAATGCCAGGCACAGCTACAGGTTGGGCAGAGAAGAGATTCAGAGCAGCCCTGTGGAGAAGGACTTGGGGGTGTTGGTCAATGAGAAAATGAACATGAGCCGGCAGTGTGCGCTTGCAGCCCAGAAAGCCAACGGTATCCTGGGCTGCATCAAAAGGAGCGTGACCAGCAGGTCGAGGGAGGTGATCCTGCCCTTTTACTCTGCTCTCGAGAGACCTCACTTGGAGTATTGTGTGCAGTTCTGGTGTCCTCAACATAAAAAGGACATGGAACTGTTAGAACAAGTGCAGAGGAGGGCCACGAGGATGATCAGGGGACTGGAGCACCTCCCGTATGAAGATAGGCTGAGAAAATTGGGGCTGTTCAGCCTGGAGAAGAAAAGGCTGCGTGGAGACCTCATAGCAGCCTTCCAATGCCTGAAGGGGGCCTATAGGGATGCTGGGGAGGGACTCTTCATTAGGGACTGTGGTGAGAGGACAAGGGGTAATGGGTTTAAACTTAAACAGGGGAAGTTTAGATTGGATGTGAGGAAGAAATTCTTTACTGTGAGGGTGGTGAGGCCCTGGAATGGGTTGCCCAGGGAGGTTGTGAATGCTTCATCCCTGGTGGCATTCAAGGTGGGGTTGGACATAGCCTTGGATGGCATGGTTTAGTGGGAGGTGTCCCTGCCCCTGGCAGGGGGGTTGGAACTAGATGATCTTGAGGTCCTTTCCAACCCTTACTATTCTATGATTCTATGATAAGAAGGCTTAAATGGAAAATTCAAACTGCATACTTAAGTCATTCCAGCTGATGTCAAATGCAGGACAAAAATCATTTCAAATGTGCACCTCTTTGCACATATACGTTCTTTTCTTTATGCAAAACACATTGATTATCTGTACCTTAAGGGTAAACAATGCTTTACAAACACCTATAGCAGCTACTTCAGTTTTAATAGTTGAGAACAATTAATAGCAAAGACCCAAGAAAATTTTGGATCAGTGCATTTAAACTTGGTAGAAGCAAGTAGCCTAGGACAGCCTGGGAATATATGAATTATGGTAACAAATTCCAGAGTTGCCTATCCGGGACAATTTACCTTAATTGTGAAAACCCCAATAAATACATCAGTAATCTCCAGAAGAGCTGTAGTTCACTGTAAAATAGCCACAAGTAGTCACAGCCTAAGGTTTTGGCATCTGTGCCTGAGAACAGCTTACCTCTTGCACCTTATTTATAGGGCAGTGCCTACCCTCCTCAAGCTCTAAGCTGAATTCCTTGCCCTGTGGGAATTGGTGAGGTAAGTGGGAAAAGACTTTTACTTTGCTCCTACCACAGAAGCCAGGCAGAAACAAGCAAACTGTGAACTGAAATAGCAATCATTTGAAGGGAAGACAGTTCCACATTGGTATATCCAGATGTGCATTTTCCACTGTGGGGAAGCAATGTAATTATTTTTAGCATATATAGCTGTCCTGGGTTCAGCAGTAGCAGTCATTTTTCTCCTTGATAGCTGGCGCAGTGCTGTGTTTTTGACTATCGGCCTGGGAAGGGCACTGGTAACACCGGTGTTTTTAGTTGTAGTAATGTTTAGTCTGACCAAGGACTTTCTGAGCCTAATGCTCTGCCAGGTGGGAAGTAGAGACAGGACACCTGACCCAAACTGACCAAAGAGGTATTCCATATCACAGCATGTTATGCCCAGGATGTAAAAATTAAGGGCAGGGACCCGGAAGAGGGGGGTGTACTCCTGGGTCGGGCTTGGTATGGGGTGGTGAGCAGTGGTATTCTCTTCCCTTGTATTTCCCTTGTCATTATTATTATTGGTGGTAGCAGCAGTGGTTTGTGTTATACCTTAGTTACTGAACTGTTCTTATCTCAACCTGTGGGAGTTGCATTCTTTTGATTCTCCTTCCCATTCCTCCAGGAGCGGGGGGGAAGAAGAAGGGGGGAGTGAGTGAGCAAATTGCGTGAGTTATGGCTTAAACCACAACAATAGCATGTTCATAATCTTCTGCAGTCAAGACAACTCAACATACTATAGCTTAACCCATTTCCACACCCCTGGCAATATGTGCAAACTTTGGTCATTTCTACGATTCCACTATAGTATAGAAAACTGAGATTTAATAGTAATGGTTGAGGGTTGACATAAAGCTTAATGCCATATGTTGCCTGATACTTACCCAGCTTTTCAGGCAGACTTTGCAATCTGTAGTGAGTTCCCTTCTGTCACAACTGGTTATCTAGCTAAGCTCTCTAGGTAAGTTTGTCTATATTAACCACAGGCTGCAGTGTAGGTCTCATGAGATTATTCTGATCAATTCTCAAATATGCATTTGTTAAGAGAAAAGGTCTTAACAAATATATATAGCTCATAGCATAACAGCAGCTTAGCCAGTGTTGTACTATGAGCTTTATTTTTTCCTCTTTTTTCAGTATTTTCACATGTCTTTGGACAAGACAGAAAAACTTCAGGAGCAAAGTGAAGAAGGAGTGTAACACAAGTGTAAAAAGACATTTGGAATACAGATGAAAAAAATTAACCTGCTGAAATGCATATGCAGCCGTGCAGCAACCATGCTATGTGGTAACTATAAAATCAGTGTAAGATTAAAAGTAGGTGCTTTGTGTCATGAACCTTTCCCTTTAGAAATCAGTAGTTAAACATTTATTGAAAACGAATTTGTGGCACTTGAGAAGAAAGGTCAGTGTTGGTTGATTAAACATTGCTGAAACAGCTCACTTCTATATAGACGAAAACAGTCTTGTTTGCGAACAGATGATGTTCAACTAGACATGGTTCCCAGATGGTTTAGAACCATAAGCATCCAAAACCACTTAACTCCTTTGAAACAAACTTTTTTCCCAGCATGTCTAATTATTTTTGAGAATAAGACACATGCTGATGAGAAATTCCCAGGTATTTTATCATGAAGGTTGCCTCTTCTAGGTTCGAATCACTGCCAAAAAGACAATGGGAGTGAAACCCCTTCACAAAGGCCCTTTTTTTCGTGAAGTAAGAGTGTCCACGTGCAGATGCTCTCTACCTTGCAATGCTTTGATGTTCAGGGCTGGAGCAGAATGAAGAGGATGACTGAGGCTGGTCCTGGATGCTGCAGGAGATGGATCAGAAGGAACTGCAGTAGCATATGCCGAGCTCCAGGAAGTGAAGAATACCACATGGGAAATTACCAGGTGGATTTCTAGCCAGACAACCAATCTTTTGTCTTCCTTGCTTCAGAAAGCATTTGTTTCACCAACATTAATTTCCTATGCTGGGAGAGCATCCCAGAATTTATGACTGTGATTGATAGCAAAGCACTTCACATTTCAGGACACAGGTGAAAGATACCAAAAGTCATTAATTTATATTTAAACATATGCAATTATGAGTACAAATTGGCTAAAAAATAATTTCTTAGCACAGTAGCTGTAAAATAAGAGTCATTTGACATTATGCATTAAATTACTCTCACAATTTGTACTATTTCTTATGATTAATAAGCAGAATTGAACTATGAGGTTGATATTAACTAAAATCCAGTGCAAAGGGATTTTCCGGTACCTTGCTTGCTTACTGCCCTCTTGTGGGAGTATGAACATTGTCAGCATTTTACTGTGAGATGGGCTCTGTCAGAGTACCTTTGCAGTTTTCTGCAGGATGACAAAACACTTAATGTGCAGACAGTAGATCCTGGAAAGGAACTCTGTGTACCTCTGAAATACGAATATTGAACTGTAATGTTTAAATCTCTGTATTTGTTACTTATCCACAAGATCCAACCAAGAAAGCAGAGCAAAGAATTTGCTACCTGAATATTACATTTGTTGTTACTTCTCATCTTGTAAAATGTGTAAACTAAAAGACTTTTAAGTAATCACGCCAAGCCTACATCAACAAAGCTAAAACAAAACAAAACTGCTAAAACCATGTAAAGGTTTCAATGCACTCAATACTAAGCTAAGAAGGTATTAAAGCATGGTTAGAATCTGTAACAGTTCACTTTGCAGAAATAGATAATTTTTGTCAGCACTGAGTACATAATGGCATTATTACATGATGCAATTTATCAATTCAACAGCCAAATGGAAAAAAAGATTGCTTTTGTACATTTAAACTGGGATCCTGGAAAATTGGAGATGACAGAGAAAAAACACATGGTATAAAAGGTCAAACTCTGTTCTTAGATGCTGATCCTAGGTTAGATTGCTGAGACAGATCTCCTATTAACGATTGAATTGCTAGCTCAATATCTAGTTATATTGCTGTATTTCAAAGTACAATCTGTTCAGGTGTTTCAGATCCTGTTTTTCAGGATTAATTACATGGACAGCGTTAACAGAGGTCCAGCTGTGAAGGTCTAACTTAGGCATTTTTTCAGCTCTGGTAATTTTAACTTTACATGATTCAATTTAGAATTTCTAGGTAATCTCAAATGTTTATCAGCACAACTGAAAGTATGTTCTTGCATAAAGGCACAGAAGAAAGAGTGGTTGGCTTTTCCAGTTTTATTGGCAGTGTGAGGAAGGTCCGGTCTGAAATTCAGGTAGTACTATAGAGCATTAGGCAGAAATGCACAACAACACCCACGAAAGAATCCTTTTGTGTAACGTTCGAAAAATATGGCCAACAAATGAGCCTGAGTGCCTGCTTATATGGTTTTCCCCTGTTCTGCACCATAAATATTCAGTTCCATGCCAAAAGTACAGGCAAAAAAAGCCCAACAAAACAAATATTTAAAATTACTGATAACCGTTGGTGGCCTTCTATGGCAGGATTACAGAATTAGTGGATAAGGGAAGAGCAACTGATGTCACCTACCTGGACTTGTGCGAAGTATTTGACACTGTCCCACACAATATCCTTTTCTGCAAACTGGAGAGACATATATTGGACAGATGGACCACTTGGTGGATAAGGAATTGGCTGGATGGCTGCACGCAAAGAGATACAGTCAACAGCAAAATGTCCAAGTGGAGACTGGTGACAAGTGGTGCTCCTCAGCGGCTGGTATGAGGACAAACAGTGTTCAGTATCTTTGCGGGTGACATGGACAATGGAATCGAGTACACCCTAGGCAAGTTTGCAAATGACACCAAGCTGTGTGGTGCGGTCAACATGCTGGAGGGAAAGGATGCCATTCAGAAGGACCCTGACACACTAGAGAGGTTACCCTCTGCAAACCTCATAAGGCTCTACAAGGCCAAGTGCAAGGTCCTGCACCTGGGTCAGGGCAATCCCAGGCACAGCTACAGGTTGGGCAGAAAATGGATTGAGAGCAGCCCTGCGGAGAAGGACTTGGGGCTGTTGGTTGACAAGAAGCTCAACATGAGCCGGCTTCACAGCCCGAAAAGCCATCTGTGTCCTGGGCTGCATCAAAAGGAGTGTGTCAGCAGGTCAAGGGAGATGTTTCTACCCCTCTACTCTGCTCTTGTGAGACTGCACCTACAGTACTACATTCAGCTCTGGGGCCCCCAACACGAGGGGGACATAGACCTGTTTGGGTGAGTCCAGAAGCAACTTGACTCCCCCAGTTCTTCTGGCCCTAGAAACAACTTACAAAACTTAGCCAGCTGTTGAAGGTAGCATCTGAAGTAATGACAGGGTGAGGCTTGCGGAGTCCACAACACTGAATAGAAATTTTGTAATGGAAGAGGTATTACAGAATGCTCATGGGGAATTCAGCATTGACTGACGAGAACAAAAAGGGGTGCAGGCCCATTACCTCAAAATATAGACATATCATAATTTTTCCAGTGCACACGGACTCCACAGGGGATATTTGGCTGTTACATCATCCACCTCAGCAAAATATATCACCTTCATTGACATGTTTTCAAGGGCTTCTCCAACCTTTTTTTTGAAAGAGCAAACATGCATTATTAGATTAGGAAAGATCAGAAGTGCTGTGGCACTGAAGTATGTCTTCCACTAGGGCCACTTGATGCCACTGTGTGAGTGCAGCCAGTGCAGTGCAACTGCAGAGCTGACACTGGAGCATGGCAGAAGCATGCACATGCATACACACACAGACACACAGACAAACACTTCTAGTGGAGCTTCTGCAAATGGCAGCCAAGTCATTTTTCTGGGTTGACGAGAAACAGATCTCTGTGATGCCTTCCTGGCCACAGGGCATCTGGAAGCTCATTAAAAAAGCATTATATTGCAAGAAAGGTGAAGGAAGCCTGATCTCTGATCTCAGACAAGAGACAGAAGGTGATGGAGCAGAATGCGGCTCAGAAGGCCAAAGTCTGAGAAGGCGCTGCCAGATGAGGGCAGCTGTCAGCTGGGTCAGTGGGAAATCTAGAAAGGAGTGTAAACGAAAACGGCTAGCATGATGAACTACCCTCATGAACACTGAAAGAGAAAAAGAAGTCCCTTCAGACACCACGACTCAGTAACATACAGATAACAGTAACATATAGATAACAGTAACATACAGATATCGATATGAACAGCAGATGACTACTGCCTTCATGCACCTGCCAAGAAGATGTCTTGAAGCTGTCCTTGCTCATCACAGGAGAGCTGGAGCAGATGAACTTTGAAAGTCCTTTCCTACCAAAACTATTTTATGACTCTATGACTATGATAAAAATATCCTTTTAATATGTGGAAAGAATTATGACTACATTGATTAAGACAGTTCTGTTAAATTCTGACAGTTCTGCTAAGAGAGAACACTGCTCATGCCGAGGACAATCAGGATAAGGGTATAGTACAGCACCATACCAGCAGACAAACAGCGCAGATATTTGCAACTGCCTTCACCATGGCAAGATGACTTTAGGAATAACCTTTCATGTTAATCCCTTCCATGTTAATGCCATCTGCTGTTCTTTACCATGCAGAGCATATTGCTGCTTAAGCCACCCTTGCAGACCAGAAGTTAACTCTTTCCCTGAAGAAAGTGGTATCTCATGTCTTTATTTCACCATCTTCAGCAACTGCTCACACATACGAAAAGCCCGCAGCTAGGGCTGACCCAAGATCTAGGGCACATCAACATGCCCCAATTCATAAACCATTGTCTATTCCTTTTTAGAATAGAAATAGCTGAGAAACTCACTGCAAACTGCAGCTAGGTGACCATTTCCTGGGCATGTTACAGGTTACACTGGTTTTTATTTTCACACAAGCTGAAACCAAGATAAAAAATCAGAGCAGGGAGAGAAAATTTCACACTCACAGCTTCCAACAAATGGGATAATGATGCTGGTATAGATGATGATATCGGTTCAAGCAGCTAACTCATACACATCTGTATTATTCGAGACTATGCTTCACTCACATACATTTTACTAGTGCCAGAAAGAGTAACAACAGTTAAACTATTCAGTATGGTGGAAAAGATGTATTCTCTATTTTTTCTTTTTGCTTTCTTCTGTAATATTTCTCAAGGATTATGAACCACGAGGTGTAGTTTCCTTGCCTGAAGCCTCTCTTGAATGAGTACAAAGTAATAAATGAAAATTCACTGTATTCTCAACAAGGATTCTTTTCGACCGTGTTGTTAGGAGAGCATAATTACAGACCAGTAGGGCTAAAAACTTGAAGTTTCTCGTGCTTGCAGACAAAGCAGCATGTGGAAGCTCAAATGAATAAATGTCTCTGAAATGTAATTTATTTTATTGGCAGAGCTCTTTGGAATTAATTAAGGCTAAGAATTTATTTGTGAAATTGCTTATAAATTCATCTGATCGATTCTCTGTTTTGCACCCATCTTCACTGATATGCTGTACATGACTTCTGGTAAAAAGTCAGTCCAGTTTGCAGCATGCTGCAGCAGGCATGTTACAGAGTAATGGTGGAGGAAATCTTCAGCATTTTAAGTAGAGGCCATAATGAAGATGTACTTTTTTTGTACACAAGCTGGAGTGGATGTATTGAAATGCAGCAGTCAAAGCTCTGTCTTGCCAGAAATGCTCAATCCATTTTCTCAGAACCACCACAGAAAACCTGGGGGAGAAGTCACACATTTCACTAATGAAGGGAGATAAACAGAGGGTAACAACTTACAAAACCAAGCAAGAGAACAACCAGGGTCTAGTAGAGCTGTCACTGTAGAAAAAGTACTCAGGTTTGACACTTATAAGCAGGCTGGAACAAACTGAGGCTAAAGGTTTGTCAAACAGATTTGGATTGTATCTCCTCTTAAGTTGCACGTTTGTGTATGTGTATGATAACAAAAGTCCTACACCTCTGTTTTCACCCTGCAGAAAGCCTTTAGTATAGAACACAGTAGAGCATGCTGAGTAAGACATGACCAGATATCCAGCACTTACAGATAGCACTGATCCTCTCTAAATGTTATATCTTTTTACAAAGACGAGATGGTACTTTACAGGTGACAAATTAAAACTGTGAGAGCTCTTACAACAGTAAGCCCATGCATGACAAAGGATAGTAAACCCAAGGGTCAAGTGGCTGAGGTATGTTCCACTTTTCAAAGGACTGTGGGTTTTGCATACGTATGTTTGCATTACCATGCACAAATATATACATATTGGGTTTAGACTTGCTAGGTTTAGACTTGTTAGCAGCACAGAGCTGTGCATGAGCTAATTAACAGTGATTTCCAGGCTACTGGAGAAATAATCTCAATACCTCATTTCTTTCCAGGAGGAAATTGGTAAGAAAGTTGTGAGCACCATCTTCCAAATCGAGGAAGAGCAAAGCTATGTGCTAAGAAAGTTAAATTCTTTGCCTGGCCTTTCAGAGAAAAGCAATATGTCAGAGTTGCCTCATTCACAGGATAGGCTGTGAAGATAATCAGCTAGTAAAACACTTTGATATCCTAGCACAGACTATGATGTAGAATTTCAAGCTACTTATTTTTTTCCCTCTATAATAAATCAGTAGTAATCAATCTTTTCCTTTTTCCAGGCCCCATAGGCAATGGGATTTTGATCTGGCCCACTTTAGCAGTAGCACTGAGATCATCAGTATGTCTCTTTTGATGACAAGTATTTTGGAGCAGAGTTCTGAATGGAAGGGCAGGCTTCCTGTGCCAAGCAGTAAGCCTGGCAGCCTGGCAGCACTGGAAAAATAGACTTTACAGTGGCGAGGCTGAGACATAGTTATACAAATCACTGTCAAAAGTACGATAATGGAGAATGAAAACACCATTCTTGACAGCTCAAATAGACAACTAAGGTCTTTACAAGGGATGCCTGTCCAAGCACAAGACACACTGCCACCTAAAACAATAGAATGGCACTTGGGAAAAGCCAACCATGCAAAATCACAGCATGCATACTCAGAGAGGTTTCACTGCCTAAAACCCTATGCTTGTCTGAATGGCTGTGAGCAACACCACAGGAAGAAAGAGAGGGAAAAAACAAAAGCTGAGCAAAAGTTTCCAGCACCCTGTCTGTAAGGAAAAGCTAGAAATACAGTGACCAGGGATAAAAAGGGGTTTTAATGTTGCAAGTATTAAGGCTACCTCTTTCCTGCTGTTTAAACCCTGCTTAGTTCAGGAAAACAGGATTTTCACCATGAGAAAATCATCATTAAGTGATGTCTGAAAAAATTTGGTGTTTAGTCATAAACACTTAGTTTGAGAAAAAGCCACTTGCTTTAACGTCAACTTTTCACTGCAGTACCAAAACTCCGCCATCAGATGGCAATGCTTATTTATGCCAAACTACTGCAAAACTGGAGTTAGGCAGCCCTCCGGAGGCAGAGGCAGGTCTGGGGAGCCTCTTGCGCCTCTCCCTTCAGAAGAGATTATGAAGCTCTTAGCATTGATGGTGAACGGAGGGGCTGTCTTTATTCTATATCTGTAGAGAATAGATTGACACTGTATTTCAAACGTACTCCTAATACAGAATTATAATTTAAATACTACTGAAAACAGTATATTCACCACCACGAGGTCTTTGCTCCTGTTCATTGAATTTTCCTCATGCTCCCACAGCTGTGTCAGTCCTCACAGTCTGGCTCCTTCCAGGCAACTTCCAGTGGTGAATGAAGCTGCATTAGCAGTTCAGGATTAGACCTTCCACATTTGACATCCCTAAGTACTGTTGTTGTGATGACTGTGATTATTTTTTTGTAGCACACTTGTTGTTTGTTATGGGCATAATTTTGTAGCAATAGAAGTCATTATTAGCATTGTGCAGACAGAGAATAAAAACACAGCCCTTGACTTACACAGTCCACAGCTCGAGAACAAGAGAAAACAGACAAAACCAGGCTGTGCTGGGTTCAGCAGTAGCAGTCATTTTTTCTCCTTTTTAGTAGCTGGCGCAGTGCTGTGTTTCTGACTTTCAGCCTGGGAACAGCGCTGATAACACCGATGTTTTTAGCTGCTGCTCAGTAATGTTTACTCTGACCAAGGACTTTCTGAGTCTCATGCTCTGCCAGGGAGGAGGGGAAGCCGGGAGGAAGCAGAGACAGGGCACCTGACCCAAACTAGCTAAAGAGGTATTCCATACCACAGCACATCATGCCCAGTATATAAACTGGGGGCAGTTACCTGGAAGGTTTAGATCACTGCTCTGGTCAGGCTGGGTATCGGTCAGTGGGTGGTGAGCGATTGTATTTTCTTCCCTTGTTATTTCCCTTATCATTATTATTATTGGTGGTAGCAGCAGTGGTTTGTGTTATACCTTAGTTACTGGACTGTTCTTATCTCAGCCCATGGGAGTTGCATTCTTTCGATTCTCTTCCCCATCCCTCAGGGGGCCGGGGGGAGAAAGTGGGGGAGGAGTGAGAGAGCAGCTGTGTGGTTCTGAGTTACGGCTGGGCTTAAACCACAACACAGGCATATGAGGATGTGCCTGATTTTGCAGAGGAGATCCACTGCCAGTCAAAACCTTATTGCCAGTTATTCACCTTTTCCTACTTGCATTCTGCAAACTACATGTCATTCTGAGAATGGCATTTTGCTAATGTCTGCTGAATATATCACCTTCAAAGGAAAAAAAAATAATGAGAACTGTAAAAGAAAAAAAAAAAGTAACCTGTAAGAATAATATATTTTGAGTTGGAAAAGATAATTTTCAATGCGCTAATTGGGTGAGGCTGCCAAGTGCCACATCCTTAACTCTTCCAGCTTACATAAAATAAAGACATCAAAATGTCCTTGCACATTCAATATTTCCTTCTGTTTATAAGCCCAGATCACATTCAGCCATTTATAGGCTGAATACCAACACCAATTATATAGGCCACATGTGTGTTTTTTGACATGAACTCCTTATGAGACAGCAGGCATCAACACATCCAGCCCTCAGCTTCCACTGTGTCTTAATTACTGAGGATGAGCAAGCACTGCCCAACCAGGCACAGCTGGAAGTTGATTTAGCTTATTTTTATAGAGGGAAAAAGATACTAATTTTTATATTGCCTGATAGGATTTCTCTTTCATGCCACAGATGCAGGCCAAAGTAGAGGATTTTACATGTACTTAATTTGGTACAGAGATAATAGCTACATAGTGCTCAAAGTGAACTAGATGCTCTAGAGCAGCAGTTTTTTCATAGAATCATAGAATCATACAATCATAGAATGGTTTGGCTTAGAAAGGACCTTAAGATCATGTAGTTCCAACCCCTCTGTCATGGGCAGGGACACTACACACTAAACCATGTCACCCAAGCCCCATCCAGCCTGGCCTTGAACACCACCAGGGATGGAGCATTCACAACTTCCCTGGGCAACCCATTCCAGAGCATCACCACGCTCACATTAAAAAACTTCTTCTTTATATCTAACCTAAACTTTTCCTGTTTAAGTTTAAACCCATTACCCCTTGTCCTATCACTACAGTCCCTAATGAAGAGTCCCTTCCCAGCATCCTTGTAGGCCCCCTTCAGATACTGGAAGACTGCTATGAGGTCTCCACGCAGTCTTCTCTTCTCCAGGCTGTACAGATAGAACTGGTATGAGACATAACAATACTCCCATTTCAGGTTTTAACAGTCTTAAGGCTTTGCAGTACAAACCCAGGCTACTCAAGCAGCCCCTCTCTTTCCAGGAATAGCTCCGGTTTATCAGCATTTGTCTGAAGCTTTTGGACTACAGTCCTGAACGCAGCTTGAAGGCTGGAGCAAGCATCAAATCTTAAGCCAAATCTCCACCCAGCCAATGTACTGCCTAGATCATACCATAGCTGTTCAGCTTATAACCCAAATCTAACATTTATGCAGTGTTAAGTGATTCCTTTTGACAGAAGCATAAAGGATTGCCGTCCGGTCCCTATTATCACCAATCTTACATTAGCCTTGGGACCCCCGGCCAGACGCTGGACTATCTATAGTTAATCATTCCCCTTGGGTGCCAAATTTAGATTGAAAGTTAAATTTAGCCAGCTCCTTATTTACCCTAGCAGCCACTTCTGTCTTTGCCTAGTTTGTAGGCTTTCTTTATGACAAACCTTAATCTTGAACCTAACCTCAATTTTAGTCATAGCCCATTAAGGACTTGAAGCTTAGACCCACTAACCACATGGTAGTTCTTATCATGGAGCAATGTGCCCATCTGCTCTCAGCCTTAGACCCAGCTTCTCGAAAGGCCAAAACTTCAGCCAAATATTAATCATAGTCTCAGGCATTCAATGACTGCTGCCGAAAGGAAATTCAAATGAAGTCACCCCTAAACCAGGATCAGGTGGCCCTTTGTTTACTAAGCTATAACTGAGCTGTGCAGGTCACGTATTAGCCCTATTCCAAATCCCAGATTTTGCCTTGTGATTGGTACCATCCACTAAACTATTCTAAGCACTGCATCACCTGCAAAGTTCAGAGCTGTTCTTAGCTAACCAGATCATTCCTGACTGATCCTAAACACAACCCACTTTTTAGCATTCTCCTGAAACTTGGACAGTGCTGGCTGCATGCCAGACTGCAATCTAGCCCAGCAGTCCCTATTGCTGTCAGAAGTAACTATAGCTCATTCGCCGATCATGCATACCCTAACCCTAACCACAGTTCTAACTTCAGAGGTTGAAAGTACCTGTTTCACAGCCATTCCTTCAGAAGCAGCCAGCTTCAATGTTCATACACTGAGATGTGGATTTGGACTGTTGTCACACTGTTCGTAGCACAAGCCCTTAGGTCTGTTGATGCTACTACTGAGCACTGCACATACACTGCACTGGTGTTCAGTACATTTTTAGCAGCTTATCCCATTCTTTAAGTCTTACCCTTTTGCATGGCCCATGTATATTTTAAAGCATGTGGCCACCTTATTCCAGATATCTTTTAAACATACAGAAGCCATGTGTTACTGCATAAATTCAGACTCCCAAAAGAATGTGAAAAATGGCTATAAGAGTTGCAAAGAAGTTTAAAAATGCGCCTGGGCATGAGGAGTCACTTCCCTGAAGTCTGCACAAAGCTTAAAATAGTGATAGTTTGAGGCTTGGAACAGGTTTAAGAAGTGTTTTTAAATCTTGCACTAATCAGCACGTTAGCTGAAGGAATGTAAACACCATTAGAGGATGTAACAGATTGACTTTGGCAAACCTTGCTATATCAGTTCATATGGTCATTGGCCCTTGCTGTTTCCCTTCCCCTTCTGCCTGTAGTTAAAAGTCCCCCAAGCAGCCTGAGCTGAAGCTGCCATGCGGCTGCACCTCTATACAACTCCAGCTCACTCTGTCATCCCTCTAAAGGTCTGAATTCAGCTCCCTTGGAGGACAGCAGATCACATTAAACCCCAGGTTTTATGGAGGAGGGCAAGATATAAACCTGAGCAAAGAACTGTCCCCTACAGAAAGTTCATAGGCAAGTCTTAAATGCATTTATACAGTGGGTTAGTAGGAGTTTAGCCTAATTACTTAAGATCATATGGACTAAGCATAATTTTTCTGGTATAGGATTGGCTGAATCACACTTAAAGCTAAAAGGCTGAATGGCATTAAGTGACAGATAAACTTCTTGTCTTCCTGCATTCTTCTGAAGGACAAAAGCTGAAAACAAGGTATGGACTGCAGTAGTAATGGAAAACTCCACTGAGTGCTTTTTGGCAACATTCCTTTCTATGAATGCTTAATGATATATTTGAAGTAAAATCCCCCTGTTTTCACATTTAGCCCTATTTTTCTCTAATTTAGCTTTTTCTTGCCTACAATCCAAATCAAGTAGTTTTGGACCTGAAAAAGGACTGTGCTGTTTCACATTGTTTTTCATAATAATCTCTTCATTTTCAGCTAATAATATGCATTTAATTAACTTTAAAATATTAACATTAGTGCCAGAGAATGTAAGTTCAGTACACAAAGGCCTGTCTGAATAAGTACAAAATTTCTGACTGGTATGAGCTATGGTTATTTTGTTCCATATAAATGAATTTTGCTGCAGGTATACCCTGCTGGTAGAGATTATATCCTCTGCTGGAAGTTAAATCAGCTTGTCAGCAAATTTGCGTGTCCTGATTTTACATTAATTACACAAATATTTAGCAAGTGTATTCTTGCTTCCCACTGAACTCCTTTTGTTTGAATGCCTTTTAGAAAAGCTTTGCTATCTAAAATGGGTTGGGTAATGTGTAGCGTTACAGAGCTCTTCCTAATGAAAAGATACATGGGGGAATCTAAAGGGAAAACTGAAACTCTGGTGTTTCAAATTCTAATGCCAGCTTTGCCGCTGGTCTCATGGAGACAAAATAAGAACAGTTTCACAAAGATGAGTGAGTGCTAAATGGACAAAACTGGGGCAGGGGAATACAGGGTTCCTACACAACATCACGCATATTTCTTTAGCCTGTGTTCCCCGAGCTACTGATCTTCAGACTCCAGTCACAACTGCTCTTTCCTTCTTGAAACTGTGCTTGAAATGGTTCATAGAGGCAGGCAGAATTTGAATAACACAGTACTGACAAGCTGGCACAGCATCACAACAGGAAAAAGGCAAATGGTTGGCTGCCTGATGGTCTGAAGAAAAAAGACCTCTGAAGACAAAGCTTGTTTCTCTAAAAGATGGACAGTGTTTGAAACCAGAACATAATTCAGTTGGGAATCTCCCTCTCACTTCATGTCAAGCCACCTCTGTACTAGAGTTAATTTAAAAATCTTATTTTGGATACTTGCTTTGGAAATGTAACTGTTTTCTAGATCTCAGTTTTGACTGCAGGAAAACATGCACTGTAACCTTTGGGATGATTCTCACTAATTTTCTGAATGAGCTTCAGTGTGCAGCTGGTAGAATAGCACTTGTGTGATATATATATACTCCCTCCTCCTTCTCTGCCAAGACAGTCTGGCAGACTACTGTCTTTGCATTTCACATGCTGTAATTTTGTATGGTCAGTGAAGAGTTGCTGTTAAATTTGCCTCAGATGACAACTATCTTAGAAACTGTCACCACTTTTCAGTTTTTACTTTGAGTTCTGTTTCAGATGGTGTTTGGGTTTTTGCTTACTCTGCCAGCCCTGCAAGCTCAGTCTGCTGCCTAAGATGGGTTCTTACTGGGATTGCTTCACTGCTAACGCAGAAGACTCCACAGCTCAGACTTTGTTTACACCTCTGTAAACTGGGGAAACAAGATGGAATGCTTGGTCTTCCCCTCAGGCCTCAACATGCTCTGTAGGTTTAAGAGTAAGAAGCTGGGAAAGGTCAATTTACCTACAAAAGTAAGCAGGTGAACTCCTACAGGAAAAAGGAAAGTAAAACCTTGGCCAAATGACTGGTTACAGCTTTCACATTTTGGGGTTTTTGGAACTTGTAATTCTGTTTTCAAGTCTGTTCATTTCAGTCTGTGCAACAAAATAAAAGTAGAAGACTAATGGAAATACTAATTGCTTTGAAGAAACAGCATAGGGTTACAGTCAGAATAAATGCTCTTTAGTGAACAAGCAGAGTATGGGTTATCTGGTGGCTATAATCGACACATGAACTAAGGTAAATAGTGCCGTATTTTAAGTTATATCACCCTGTATGAATTTCAGGATGAACATGAAATAGGAAATAATAAGCTTTTATGTAAAGCCATGGGCTTTGAAATGAGGTATTATAATGCTTAATAAATCAAGGACTCATAGTTACAATGAATACTAGTGGTTTAAGTACCAGGATATTGGAATGAATTAGTGGCTAGGTATCCACAAATATTATGCTGTTTTTCTGTATGCAGTGATAGAGAAAACAGTAAGTTATCAGCATAAAGCTCCACACTCTACGATAACTGAGAAGCCAAAGATCGCTTCCTGATTGACTGCTAGGAATATCCCCCTACCAGTCAATTTCACATTTATTCTTTCAGTGGAATTAAAAATGAAGAATAATGGAAGCAACAGTTAGGCAAAACATGGCAATCAGTTATGTTATTACAATTTTTCTTTATTCTTACACAATTACAACAGTCAAAATGTCAGGATATGAAATGCCAAGAACATACCCATGGCTGATTCATAAGTCTTGGGAATGCATAACAAGGACTGCATGGGCAGTCATTAATTTTTAAAGAGCTACAGGAAATCTCTCTGCAAATAGTACCTACTTCTTTACAGTAAAGCAGTTAAGTGAAATAGAAACAGGTCAGTCATCTCCAGTGAGGAACCCACTCAGGCCATAACAGTACACATTATTTTAACCCCTTTCTTTCAATGCCTTTTGCCTTCCCAGTGGTATTTCTGACAGAAAAAAACATAAGGGTTAAAAATTTATATTGTCAACCATTAACTACATTTTGTTCGCATCAGCTTTGTCCACTGAAGGAGTAATTTAATTATTTTCTTGTTGAAACACTTAACTACAGTTTTCTCGCACAGCTGATTAATATGACAGTTTGACATTGTTCAGAGGCTTTTTGCTAAAACTCAGTTCTGTCTCTTCTGCAGTAGATCAATACTTACGTGTTAAGCAAGAGTAGTTCCTATATGGCATGAAATGGAGGAATGAAAACTAAGAGAAAAAAAAATCATTATTTTCTCCCTGAATTATAACCAACAGAGATCTCACATGCAAACTGACAACTACATTTACAAGAATAAGCAAAGGGTTAAGTCATGTTTGTCTATTGAAAAAGTGCTTTTAAGCTTCACCTGCTTTTTGGTTAAATTTTCAAGAATAAATATGAATGTAATTCCAAAAAATTGTTGTCTGCTTTTACTTCTTCTTTCTAATTAGAAAAACAGAAATGCATATCAAGAAGGTTTCTTCTTGATCTTTTCTTGAATTCTCAAGTTTTTGAGAGTTCCAGCTTCCTCCCCATCATTAGTAAAATTTATTTACATAGGTACATGACAGAACTGAGACAAGGTGGATACCTTTTCCTCAGCATTTACAGTCTGTGCCACTTGTTCTGCGGTCATATCCACAAGAACCTATTTTTATACAGAAATGTAATTGAAATTCTGTCAGCATGGCTATGCACTGACCTAAGAATCCCAACCATTTCTGTATCAGATTATGGGCCCTGGGTGTAAATAAAAACCCAAGGTAAAGTAATTCCCTGGCTAGAATTTAATACTGAAAGAATTCTACCTGCATGATCAAATTCAGTTTCCTCATAGCTGCACATCACAGATAACAGTTATCAACTGCAGAATCATCTACAAAGAGCTGCTCTGACACAAACCTACACCACACGTTCATTTCTAGCTTTGAGTGTTCAACAGAAAGATAATGTTGGTATTGGCACAGATGGTTATCCATATCTGGAAGTGTTCAAGAACAGGTTGGATGGGGCTTTGAGTAACCTGGTGTAGTGGAAGGTGTCCTACCTCCCTTTCACAGCAGTGCTTTGCTGTGGAAAGGAGACAGCAGTGCGCAAACCAGGACTGGGGATGTGATAGAGGTGCTGCAAGAGTATTTAGGAAGCAAAATGTTTACTACCTCAGGAAACATCATAATTTCAACCCATTTTGAAGCAAGCACTCAATGTCCTAGGCTTGGTGAAAAAATAGGTTCTGCTCATGAATCACAAAAGGAATTTTACTGACTCAAGAACATCGATGTGATAGCTCAGTAACTCCAAATAATTATTTTGTTCAGCCTTAGCTCCTCCTGTTGGGTGGCCAGTTAGCCCTCAGTTAGTCCTCAGGAGACACGGAGTACAGAGTATCCTTATTCTCAGTCCAAGCCTAAAATCCGCAGTCTCTACCAGCTTTTTTGTGTAATTAGAGCAGAAAATTTGGCTAACCTTGCTAATACCTTCTACCACCCCTTGGGTAGCTTCCCTGTCACCCCTCTGTTCCTGCGCTGCTTGTACCTTCCTTCAAATTCTCATCCCATTAAAACCAAAAGAAAACTATGAAAGCAAACACATCAGGAAAGCTCTTTACAGCTTTTCAGCCGCTTTTTCTTCTTTCCATAGGGGAAGAAAGACCAGGCCTCCAAAAATTCACTTCTGAATTCAAAGTGTTGCTCAGTTCTGAACGAGACATCCTTTTTGTGGTAGAGTGTCATGGGTTCAGCAGCAGCAGTCAATTTTCTGTCCTTCATAGTAGCTGGTGCAGTGCTGTGTTTTCGACTTTCGGCCTGGGAACAACACTGATAACACCGATGTTTATAGTTACGGCTTAGAATGTTTTGGTCTGACCAAGGACCTTCTGAGTCTCATGCTCTGCCAGGGAGGGGGGGAAGCCGGGGGGAAGCAGAGACAGGACACCTGATCCAAACTGACCAAAGAGGTTATTCTATGCCACAGTACGTCATGCCCAGGATGTAAAAAAAACTGGGGGCCGGAACCCGGAAGAGTTTTTTGTTTTAGTTCGCAGCTTGGTCGTCGGGTGGTGAGCAGTTCTATCCTCTTCCCTTGTATTTCTCTTGTTATTATTACTATTGGTGGTGGCGGCAGTGGTTTGTGTTGTACCTTGGTTGCTGGGCTGCTCTTGTCTCGACCCGTGGGAGTTGTGTTCTTTCGATTCTTTTTCCCATTCCTCCCCCCCCCCCTTGGTGTGGGGGGGAAGAAAAACTCTTCCCTTGTATTTCTTTTCTTGTCATTATTATTATTGGTGGTAGCAGCAGTGGTTTGTGTTACACCTTAGTTGCTGGACTGTTCTTATCTCAACCTGTGGGAGTTGCATTCTTTTGATTCTCCTTCCCATCCCTCCAGGAGCGGAGGGAAGAAAGAGGGGGAAGTGAGTGAGTGAGCAAAACTGTGCATGGCTGAGAAGCTTAAACCACGACATAGAGAAACACAGGGGTGCTCATCAGAGAGATGTGAACTCAAACACAGAAGGAAATCTGTGAAATATTATGGGGGACTTCATAAAACTCAGTTTCGAATTTTGTCTGCAGGCAGTGAATTTTTAAATCTTTTTTTTTTTTTTTTTGTAATAAAGTCATAGCCATTAACGAAAGAATTGTACCACACACATTTGTGCTTGCTTATTTTATAAAAAAAACAGTGTACAGAAAAGATAAAGGGAAGGAGGAAATGAAGAGATTATCAGTGTCATTGTTTATGGAAATAGAACATGAAAAAGTGAATATATAATATGGCAATAAAGCATCAGCAAATACTTTAGTTTTGCATTACCATGGCAAGCACTTATTTCGTGGATATTTCTGTGTTGTGGCGGATGTGGCTGATCCCATGACAAACTAATGGCACAATAATGAGTTCTCAGGATGTGGCAGTCATTATTAAGATAACATAGATAACATAAGGGCAACAGAACAAATTCACCACAGATGTAAGAAGACATTCAAAGCTGTTAATCTCAGTTTTAGGCAGCTGTGCCTTACTATATCAGGACTTATTTTTGACACAAACAAGTGATTGTAATTCTTGCTGGAATAAATACGTAGAAAATCTGCATAAGCTAAACTTGATTTTGAAGCTTTGTTCTTTTATCTTTTTACAGTACCTGCAGTACCATACTACTGCTTTAGTGCAAAATGTACTTTAACTTGTTTCTATCTTTACTCCTACAGTATTTGTGCACCTTTTGTCCCCTTGAAAAGTAAAAATCTAGAGACATCTGGAAAGCACTGCCATTCCATTGTCTGAATCTCTAAATGCCACTGAGATATAAACATTTAATAATAAATTAGAAGTTACAGAGTTGCCATGATTGCTATTGCCTATTTCCAGCAGCTATCATGGGATCTGTAGCTACTGATGTGTACCCAGGACACAGTATTGTCTGTAGCCTTGTGCAGATTGTTATTCAAGCTAGAGGTCAACTAAAGCATTACGGATTAAGGTAATTTCCTCTCTCAATTATAGTCTTTTAGAGTATGATAGTTACCTCATGATTAGTTAGCATGACCTTTATTGTATGGTTCTAATATTTTAAGGCAACGTTGTAAAACAGCTTGAGTTATTTTAGGATTTGTACACCTGAAGTTGTACTTGATTATATGTAACATAAATACACATGCTATAAATTTAAAAGCACTATAGTGTAATATAAACATGGTTTCTGTAAACGTCATAGAATCACAGAATCTTAGAATAGCTAGGATAAGTAGGGGATTAACTTTTAATTAAAGAAGGATGGGAAATTAATTTAGCAGATATTATGATATAATGAAAGACAGAGGCTATGCCAGTGAATTTATGATTAGTATATGAAAATTAAACCATGACTGACCTACACAGTGGTCTCCAGTAAATTAAATTATCAGCACTGATGGGCTTCATTGTGTATTTTATTAATATCAAATGAAATCTTACCTTCTGTGCCTTTTGTCTTTCTATTTGATTTTTTTTTCTAGATTCTGGGGAAGCTCAGTTTAATAAAATAAAAACTAATTGATTACTCTGCCAGTTTCAAGTCAAAATACTAGTCCTTACTTTAATACCAGGGTAGATTTGCATTGTGTTAACATTGGTTATGGTTAACTACAGAAGGAAAAAGTGCCATAAACTTTGTGGTCATGCAGCTGCATAAACCATGATACCAGTGTAAGCTTTTACTTGGTAGGTTGTGCACTTTGGTCTTTAGTCCTGCATTTTATCCAGTGACTGTTTAATGTAAAATACGGAAACAGGTTTGAATGCAGGAAGAGAGGGAACTGAGGACTCCCTTTTACAAAGCAAACATCCTGCTTGTAAGCAGGCCTACAGCTTGGGAGCTTTCAAGTAAGACTGTAAGCAGCACCTTAGCATGAGTCTTCAGGTTCATTGTTTTGAATTTGCTTAGAGTCAGGATCTCTGCCTGAGTTCCCTTTACAGTATGTTGACTCCACAGGATACTGTGCAGAGATCCTCAAGCTACTAACACATGACTTAATGTCTCTGTCTTTCTATACAATCTCAAGTATATAGCAAGGTCAGCATCTCTAACCCTGTACAGTGTATTGTGCTGTAAACACATAGCTTAAAAAAAAACTCTTTACTGAATTTTGTTTGCATTTCCTGAATGGCAAAAACTCAACAAGTTAACAAGATTCATTTTCTCAAGGATTTAACATCCCCAGAGATGCAAAGATAGTCTCCTTCTTTCCCACTGAAGGTTTTTCACAAGTTCCTATTGATCATGGCTGCAAAACAATATATTCAACTGTGTATTTGGCTGTGACCTAGAAATATGTCTGTGATGTCATTTCCTAATGCCAAGCTTTAGAATCGACTCGTCATTGCCACATAGTTAGCTAAGTCACCCCTTCCTGATTCCAGCATGATTCGATGGCACAAACTGGCAGCAACACACCACTTACTCAGAGAAGATGAGTCTGGCTTCTCAACACCTCTGCTCACTCACATCATCCCGAAAAGCAGCAAGTTCTCTTACGAGCTCTAACAAGTGAAACATTTCTGATTAGTAAAGTGCCTATGAAAAATATGAAATTCACATGAACCATTTTCACATGTATTCGGATCATAAGAAAGCTAAAAAAAAACCCTCTTACACACAGATGCATCTACTGTGTTCCAATCAAATGTGACTGCACCAATTTGCTTAAGGCGAGCAGAGGTGTTCCAGGAATTTCTCAAACCATCCCAGATTCCCTATAAAATATGTTTGCGTAGCCTGTGTCACTGACTGAATCCTTAAAATGTAGCTTGTAGGAATAACAGAAAATTTCCCCTAAGCTAACCTTATATCGCTGGGACTGATCACTTATTCAAAAACCTGGGGCACTGGGTCTAATGTGCCACCTATAAAGCTGCTACCCATACTACACAAGCAGTGAAGTCCTATGGGAAATATCTACTGTCCTTGAGAAGCGAGTTAACCAGGTCCTCTATCAGAAAGGCAAATTGTCAAATTTGTTGAAAGAATATCACAGACTAAAAAAAGCCTGTGTGTCAAACAGATTTACCGAATGACACCCACTTTCCAGTCTTCTTTTTGGTATGATTGTTGAAAGCTCAAACTCTTGCATCATCACCATAATCATACATATGCCCTAGCCATGCTTTTCTCCCATATATACAACAAAATAGTCTTAGGAACACTACCAGGAGTCCCATGACTGAAGAATTTTTTTCTTCTGATCCTCGGAAACGAACTGGCTTCTCTGGTGATACTTCTAGGTATCTTTGCAACCACTACCACACAGCATTGGCAGCAAGCATACATTCCATCTGGTGACCTTCTATGAAGGGGCTACGGAACTGATGGACAGGGGCAGAGCAGTTGATGTCATCTACCTGGACTTGTGTAAAGCCTTTGACACTGTCTCACATGACATCCTCGTCTCTAAGTTGGAGGGACATCAATTTGATAGGTGGACCACTCGGTGGATAAAGAAGTGGCTGGATGGCCGCACGCAAAGAGTAGTGCTCAGTGGCTCAATGTCCAGCTGGAGACCAGTAACGAGTGGTGTCCCACAGGGATCGGTGTTGGGACCGCTCTTGTTCAACATCTTTGTGGGTGATATGGACAGTGGGATTGAGTGCCCCCTCAGCAAGTTTGCCGATGACACCAAGCTGTGTGGTTCAGTTGATACATTGGAGGGAAGGAATGCCATCCAGAGGGATCTTGACATGCTTGTGAGGTGGGCTGATGCCAACCTGATGAAGTTTAACCATGCCAAGTGCAAAGTCCTACACCTGGGTCAGAGCAATGCCAGGCACAGCTCCAGGTTGGGCGGGGAGGAAATTCAGAGCAGCCCTGTGGAGAAGGACTTGGGGGTGTGGGTTGATGAAAAAATGAACATGAGCCGGCAGTGTGCGCTTGCAGCCCAGAAAGCCAACCGTATCCTGGGCTGCATCAAAAGGAGTGTGACCAGCAGGTCGAGGGAGGTGATCCTGCCCTTTTACTCTGCTCTCGTGAGACCTCACTTGGAGTATTGTGTGCAGTTCTGGTGTCCTCAACATAAAAAGGACATGGAACTGTTAGGACAAGTGCAGAGGAGGGCCACGAGGATGATCAGGGGACTGGAGCACCTCTCATATGAAGATAGGCTGAGAAAATTGAGGCTGTTCAGCCTGGAGAAGAGAAGGCTGCGTGGAGACCTCATAGCAGCCTTCCAATACCTGAAGGGGGCCTCTAGGGATGCTGAGGAGGGACTCTTCATTAGGGACTGTGGTGAGAGGACAAGGGGTAATGGGTTTAAACTTAAACAGGGGAAGTTTAGATTGGATGTGAGGAAGAAATTCTTTACTGTGAGGGTGGTGAGGCCCTGGAATGGGTTGCCCAGGGAGGTTGTGGATGCTTCATCCCTGGCAGCGTTCAAGGTGGGGTTGGACATAGCCTTGGATGGCATGGTTTAGTGGGAGGTGTCCCTGCCCCTGGCAGGGGGGTTGGAACTCGATGATCTTGAGGTCCTTTCCAACCCTTACTATTCTATGATTCTATGATTCCACCTGCAGAGTAAATGAGAAGACAGAATTCTCTCATTGTTAATGTACATCACTTTTTCCCTACCAAAATTTTTAGTATCCAAGTTACTGCTAGCCTATACTTACATGTGATGGGCAGTCTCTTCCCAACTGTGAACACAAGAGAGGCTGTGAATTGCACATTATTTTGGGGTCAGAGATCCAGGTCTTTTGTCTGCCACATCAAACTTAGCCACAGAAACTCAGTATCAAAGAACACCTCTTCAAACTTGCAACATATAAAAAATAAATGCTATTTCTCTTACACCCATTACATGTATGGTCTAACATTACATACAGATGCTTTTGTTTTTGGTGTGTTACTTTTTTGTATGTTATGAATACATCATAAGTGTCTAAATCATGAGAATAAAACCTTAAATTCATTGATCAGTTGAGGAAAATTATCTTTCAACATTTATAGCTGCTGGCAGTAGGAGTTAGAATCATGTAGGTCACTGAAGGCACGTAGCGTGTATTATGGAATTTTGTGTTGAGCAGTATGTCCTCCTCTGGAAGCTGCAACGTACAGTTTTTGGAAAAAGAATAATTTTATTGCTCTAGTGAATACAATGATTAGTACACAATCTGAACATCTTTTCAAGAAATTGGTTTTTATGTTACATATATATATATATATTTATGTTACATATATATATATATATTTATGTTACATATACCCAGTCTAATTTTTTGTTTTGAAATACTTTGGCTTGTGTCATGCAGAAGATTCAGGTTAAATATTAATTAAACCTCCTTGCACTCAAGTGCATAATTTACTAGAGACATATTAAATTAGAACAAACTTACTCTTGAGTACTATGAAAGCAATACTGAATTTTGCTCTTTAATCAAGGTGCTTTCAGGTTTCACACACACACACAGATGTCGACACGATGGACCGATTGCTCAGAACAGGCACAGGGTGTGATGGAGATCCAGGACATACTCTGTCAACCTCACCAAACACACTCCTCCAGGTATAATGAAAGGATTTTCACGAACAGTTGATCCAAAATACCACTTTGAGTTCAAAAAGGCAACAGCCTTATTTTGATAAAAAATACACATAGATTCCCCTCACTAAGGCTGGCACACTGGTTTTTATATGTCACCCGTTACCTTGGTACCTCAACACCTCTAAAATGTTTTGAAATAGAAATTTTATCTCCACTGCATCTACTCTATTCCCTTCCAAAACATGAAGTAGCTTGCCTAGTGAGAATAAACAGTTTGACTAGTTCACATTCAGTTTGGAAGTATGGGAAATGTGGAGAACCTGCTGAAGAAAGCTGAATCAAAAAATTACACTTAAGATTTTAAATTCATTCTAAATGCAATCACCTTGATTTTGAAATTAAATCACCTTTTACGATATTCTTAGTCCAGTTCTGAGTTCTTGGTTCCCAGATTCAGTAACTGGAGGGCAGTTAAAAATGGGGGAAATGACTTTGTCACACTTACATGCTAAGTTACCTTACATTAAATTTCCATCAGTGCCCTTTCAGACAGGTGTGTATGTTACCTAAATACTGAGCTTATGCTTACTGGCCTAAGAAAGGCAAGAGTTTTACATAAATCTTTCTGGCAAGCTCTTCCGCTTATGTCTTCACCATCTCTATGTAAGGTTTCTTGTGGATTTTTAATCAAATGATGCAGGGAGCTGAAATTTATGCAACTGCAGATGTGATACCTTCATCATATTTTATTTTTTGTGTTGTCTGGAAAAATTGCACAGGGTGCAGCAAAAGATTTCAGTGTACTCCTGTGGATTCTTGTGGATGCAAATGATGCAGCTGACGCAGCTGACGACATGCAGGAGTGCAGCTGAACTTAGCCAGCTTTCTTTGCCTACTTGCTTAGAAAAGGAAGGATACATGCTGCATGCTTAAGAGATCTCTAGGTAATGCGTGAAGCTCATTTCAGCACTGAGTAACCCATATATTTCAGGACTACAAACTGCATTTCTTTCCGACATACATGCAGCTGGAGATGTTACAGTATCACAGGCCATTCCCTGCAGCCACTCTCCTCCAGTTATATGTCAGATGCTTTTCAGCCTATCTGCCAGATTATAAAATACTCTTGAGACCCTCATTTGCTTACATTTAATTCTTTCAGCATTTCTTTTGCTCCTGAACCTTTTCTTTCATTTTGCTAGTGGCAAGCCACTTCATGTTATTAACAGTCAGAGGCCTGAAGGAAAATATTAAATTATGCATATGTTTACTAACATCCTTTGTTTACATTACATTTGGCAATCAAAGTGAATAGGAGGATTTTTATGATGACTCACTCCATTCAACTTCCTTTTGGAGTACTAGCTGAAAGGGTTCACAACGAGCTAAGCATAATGAGCATAATGGAACCCACACTCTTAGGGACAACAAGCAATTTTCTTGTCTTGGTTGAGAAAGCTTTCCTGAAAGGAATACTTTTCATAACATTTATCCCATATTTGAATGACTGCATCAGGACTTTATCAGGTCAAACTGGTATCAAAGCATAAGACCAAACTGAGAAAATGACTGTTGTTCTTTCGGAGTGGTTATCTTTCTGCACTGGATGAAAACAATTACTGCAGCTGAAATAATAGACAGGATAAAATAAACGATCCTTTTAGGAAAACATAGATTAAATTAGATGACAACACTCCTGATGTGAGAGTAAAGCTATATAACAACATTCATATTTAGCAATTATATTGGTGACTAACTCTTACAAGTGATGAGCTGGTAGCAAAAGCCACTGAATACACATAAAATGTGATCCTAATATCAGGTGTCCCTTTTTATCTTTGTATTCGCTTCCAAAAGGTAACTTTATGTAAGACTTGTCTTTGTGTCATACCGCATGCATTTGACAGCAACAGGACATGCTGTTTGTCAGAAAATAGGTCTCCTTTCAAGAAATAAATAGAATTAAGGTAAATATGGTGCAAGAGAGAGGTTAATTTATGCTCATGATGAGGTCCTCATTTAGTTTTTTTAGGCTAGAACAATGTATTCTCTCAGTCACTGGAAAAGGCTGCCACATACACAAGTAAAAGCAAGAACAGTCAACAGTGTTGACAGCGCACGGATCTACTGACCTTTAACAAAGTGCAGCTGATTCCAAGGGCTCTGTACATCACTATTTCATCAGTAGGAATCTTAACCCATATTGTGTGCTGAAAACCAAAAAGAAGAAAAACCTCAACCCACTGAGACTGCTATAGTGCAGATTTTGCTAAAGCTACAGTATTCCTGATCAGAAGAAACGCATTGCTTTTCTAGTAGTTGCAAAGTAATGAGTACTTCCATGGTAATTCACCTCTGTTTATATATAGGAGATTTTCTCAAGCATAACTCTTGCAAGTTTAATCTTGATTCAGAACACACACTTAAGTCTGTTCAAAGTGGTCCAGTGATTTTGGACTCAACCTTTCCAAATTACTGCAGACAGCCCTAAGCAGAAAGTTCTTCGTAAGTATAGGTAGTGTGGTTGTAATCCTCGAAGAGAGGACCCCATACTGGATCTGGCTGTGTCAGAAATACTTTCTATTATCGTCCTACCAGTACTAGTATGTTCCAATTATTTTGGAGAGACTGAGATTTCTAGCAGTTTCCAACACTTTAAAAAAACATTTCAGTCAGACCTGTCCATAATTCTGCATTTCACAATGGCAAGTAGGCATGCGAATATCATTTAGGCTACCGAGTCCAATGTTTGTGAGTTTCCAAAACCTTAACATTTCTGTGCAATTGTGATTTGAAGTCCCAGGTACCTAAGTTTCTGCAAGGCAATCTTTAAGACATCTTCAAGTAGGTTTACCTAGCAAATGAGGCAGCAGTCCTTACCATTAAACACACAGGCTAGGCCTGGAACCAGTGCTTTACAGCTGACTGTGAGGTGAAGACTAAGCTAATTCACCCTGGCATTGAAGCAATACAGAATCATAGAATCATAGAATAGTTAGGGTTGGAAAGGACCTTAAGATCATCTAGTTCTAATCCCCCTGCCATGGGCAGGGACACCTCACACCAAATCATGTCACCCAAGGCTATGTCCAACCCCGCCTTGAACACTGCCAGCGATGGAGCATTCACAACTTCCCTGGGCAACCCATTCCAGGGCCTCACCACCCTTACAGTAAAGAATTTCTTCCTCATATCCAATCTAAGCAGATACATTGCTCTCAGGGTCCAAAATTAATTGCTGCACTGTTTTGTGAATATATGCCCACATTTTCTGTTAGCAGGCATCAACAAATCTAAACCAAACCCTTCCACTCAGAAGGATTCTCACGTAACATTCCCAAATTCCCTGCCTAGCACACCCTGTCCAGGAGGTCTTCACTATAGATGGTCTATTTTTTTTCCCTATAATCCAAGGATAATAGCATCTGCTTGGGTTGAGGAAGCTTTGTTTGCATATTTCCCTGGTTAGCAATGATCTGAATCCAACTTCTCCCCTCCCTTGAAAATGCCCTAGAAAATGCAATTGGGAATTCTAGGAGAGACCCTCCCAATTTCCTCTCTCAGTATTTTTCCACTTTGCATAAATAATGAAATGCACATGGGGCTAAGGAGGAGGAGAATGTGACTTTGCCAAGCTGTGGTTAAGGTGCTCACATTGGAAAGCCAGGTTTGAATCCCTATTCTAATGATATTCAATTACCCTTCTGATACCAGACAAGCTGCAGAGGCATTTTCATTCCCTCCTCCCCCACTCCTTATGCTAGCCTTGTCACAGAACCTGGGCACCTGTGGATTGAAAATGTAGATAAGTGGTAAGTTTAAAGAAACTAAACACCACAAAGCCAAACTAATTATTCCAAAGACCTTTCTCAGTCTTGATTTCAGCAGCCAGCGGCCCGCCTACTATTCCTAGGCAGCCGCACAGCTGGTTCAGTGCTAGCAACCAGTGCTTGGGCATTTTTAGTGGCTATTCCTTTTGCTAACAGAATTAACAGGACAATTCATCAGGGAGAAGCAACCTTGGCATGCCTGGGAGCCAGGCCAGGTGCGCCAGCAGCTCATCATCTGGAAGGTCCCAAGAATTTAACCATTCACTGCCCACTAAAGCGACAGGATAAAGTACCTAGTTAAATGTGTGATGTAAAATGTAAATGTGTTTACTTGTCCCCTAAGCTAAGGTCAGTGGGGTATTGGCTGCCTTGCACACCAGCAATAGGGCCCCACCCACAGAGTGAAGAAGACTAACTGTGCTTCTCCATCCTGTGATCTTAACTTGCCTGCAAAGACTGGCATAAGCAGTCAAGCAATGCCACCAGTAACCTTGGAAGGCCAGTTCCTGCTCTTTTCCTTCACCCCTCATTCCCTGCATCACCGAAATCAGTGCAAACACCTCTCCAACTAAAATGACAGGTTAGAAAGCTGACGTTACTGCCTATCATGGACTCAGAGAAAAGAGTTTTATATACCTGTATTATATACATATTCATTATAACTGCTTGAAGTTACCACCCAATTCTCGTTACGCATGCATATGGTAATTCGGGTAGGTAAAGCTGTGGCACAGGCTCTGTGAATTTGAGGAGTGGTCTCTGGGAGTCATGGTGGTCGTTTGGGGAGAAATAGTCCCACTCATTTTACAATTTTATGGAAATCTGTCAGTTAAGGACATTGGAATACGTGTTTAGTCTCTCCAATTAACTACGTATTTTTGTTTGGGCTTATTTACGACCCTGAGAGGCTCCTCCATCTGTTTTCTTTTGCAGCTGTATACCGATTTCTCAAGCCTTAGCAACAGGAGGAAGGCCTATACTGATCTGAGAGATAACATCTGGTCCTTTTGTTGCAAGCCTTCCTTATTTCGAAAATCCCTGTAGCCTTGCCCATGACTATGTCTCCACGTACACTGAAATACTACATGAATCCGGCATCACCTGGGAGCAGGAAATTCAACCTTCAGCTTGCACTCTGCAGCCAGGTCTGCAGGTGACAGCGGTTATCCACCCGCGCCACGCACGGTACGCGGTGCCTTAAGGGCGTGCCCCTCCGCTGACCCGGGCACCGACACCGGCTCCGCCGCGCCGCGGGCGCCGCCGACAGAGCGCCGCACGCTGACGGCGGAGGGCTGCGAGGAGGGGCGGGGCCTGTCTGATGACGTCATCAAACGGCGCCGTAGCCGGCTGGATTGCGGCGGGGGGGTGTCCGGTAGGTAAAGCCGTGGTTGCGGTGTTTGCGCGCTGGCGGCCGGTTACGGCCGGCGGGCTGGAACGGGAGAGGGTCGGTAGCGACCTTTCGTCTCCTTGAGCCCGTCCTCTACTCTCTCACACCCTCCGCACCTACCGTGTAGCCCCGGTCCGGCACCGCGAAGGCTGCCGCTGTATCATTCCTTCCGTCACCCCCTCCGGCCTGTGCCTCCGGCGTGGCCGGCGCATTGTGCCCCGCGCCGGGAGAGGGAGGCGTGGCGGGGAGCCCGGTGCCCCCGAAGGGGTCGACGAGCGTTACCGGGCGCGCTGGCGTCCCTCGTCCCGCAGCGTTTCACCCCCACCCCCCCCCAGCGATGGGATGTTCTGCCATGCCTGTCCGGGCCTCTCGCTTCGGAAAGTATGAACTGAGCCGGTGCAGCTGGGGAGCTGTTCGCAGTGCAGTGATCAGGATGCTGGGTGTGCTGCCAGCGTTACCTGTCGTCTTTTTTCACACTACTTAAGGAGCTTGAATCGGTGCCTTTCTTACAGGATTCTAGTTCTAAGTGTAATTTCCTGAAAGAACGTTAAACGTAATTCCATTCAAGCATGTCAGAGCTGATTAACAAGCTTTTCTGCTCATTAGCCTCTTTAACGCTTGGAAACACATAAGTGAAACTCATATCTTAATAACTGGCATTTTGTAATTCATTGGAGGGTTTCAGCTTAGTTGTGTGTTAGGTTCTTTACACAGGATAATGCTTAGTTTTGCAGAGGTCGAGTTGAATGACTGAGGTGGCTTGCCAATGTCAACATTGGAAAGAGAAGACTTTCTGATTCCAGCCTCAAGGAAATAGTTCTTTCACATTGTAGGTGGTATTTTTAAATGACAGCTGCACTGAGTTAAAAATAGTCATTCTATTTCAGCACAGATTTGATTTGGACGTTTACTGTGTATGAATATCTAATCACTTGCATGCTTCATCTCCTGCAAATCAGACACATATACCCCTTCCTTGAGTATTTTGAGTGGAAATAAAATCCAAGGTAATTGCGCACCTCTTTAATGCTGTTCAGCATCTCCACAGAATCACTGAGGTTGAAGGGGGACCAATGAAGATCATCTAGTCCAATGCCCCAGCTCAGGCAGGTTTTGATATAGCAGGCTGCCCAGGACCATGTACACCTCAAAATGATTTTGTAAAATAAAAGAAATCGAAAATTCCATCCTTACATGAACGAGTTTTCTGTGAGCATGGTAATTGTTGATTTGTGAGCAGGGTCTTGTAAAACATTTAGCTGCATATATTTGGGCTCTGTTTAACAATTTGAGGTATTTGGTCACTACGGTAATACAAAGAACCACCAATGGAATAAAGAGAGTTTATGGGGAATATGATGATCATTCTCCTCGTATCTCATTTACTAATAGTAAGTTATCTGTCTGTCTCAGTCTTTAGTTAATAATGTGTTTTTCTTTGGGAATGGGTATTTTGTGGACAGCAAGGGACTTGGTATTTTCCTGATATCAGCTGAAAGAAAGAAGGACTTTAATACTTCATTTGTAATTTCAACTCATGGGAAGCAACTTCCACTGCTGTTAATTTGTAGTTGGTAAAGAAGGTTGTCCATTATGCTCATTGTATCTATAGTTCCAGCCTTAAGGCTTCTGGAGAGGCACCAGTTGCTTTGCCAAGAGATATTACTAATTGAATTAACTTTCCCATCAGAACCTCATTATGATGTAGGCTGGTTTTCTCTGATGGGGAGTGAAGTTTGTAAGCTCTTTTGTATGGGTTGGTTTACAGTAGTTTAGCAGTAGCAGATGTTCCTGATAATATTTTTAAGGCTTACTTTCATTTATAGAAGAACTCATTCCTGCCTTGAAAAGGCTTAAGATGGCTTAGCTATTTGTGTTAATTTTGTGGAATAAAATTGTATTTGTAATTACTGACAATTATGTATACATATTATTTGCTATTTAAAGCATAAAATTACTGTTGGTGCTGATGTTCAAAACTGACTTCTTTTGTAAGATCTTAGTGTCCTGCAATGTGTTAAAAATTTATAGGAGTGGATTTGGAAGAAGCTTCCTTTGAAAGCAGTTTAAAGGGAATTAGTTATAAGCCTCTTAATAAAAGAGTGTTTGTCCAAATTCCCTTTTTTTTTTTTCTTTCATTTTCTAATTTCTTTAAATGCTTGGTGGAGAGCATTGTAGGTTATAATTCTAACACCTGCATGTTGAAAGCAATTGAGTTAGCTTTTACGTACAGATGAAGCAAAATGCTTAACTGGAGAGAAATCAGACATGGCTTTATTTTGCACTGCCTTGTTCATGGGGATAAAAGGATGGTGTTGTTTAAATGTGGAGCATCAGGATCTTGACCAGTGGCATGCAGGGAACATCTGTGTTGATGAAACACTTCTACGCTTTTGAAGAATATAGTGAGTACATAATACAAACAAGTTGGTGTCTGTTCTTCAGAGATCCTTGTTTGCAGCCCAGAATATTAGCTTAAATTACCAGTTTGGCTGCACAAATTACCAATGTGCCAGGCTGTAGGCTGGAGTGACTGTGCATGGGAATATCCGTCTCTCTTGACCGTTGTTCAAAGGGGGTGAATCTGACAGAACTGGCAGCCTGGAGAAATAGCTTCAAAAAGACCTGGTATGAATTGGTAGGGTTTGTCTGACAGTCCTCAGTTTTCTAGGAAAATCAATTTGTGTAAATTTCCGTTTAATTACTTTAATTGGCTTTTATTTCAGCAAGCGAGTTTGTGTACTGTCTGAAAAACAGAAGAGCTGTGACAGAAATGGCCTCTGTCTTGGGATTAATGTCTGCTACTTGTGTCAGTGTGTGTGAATAAGTTTGTGAAACTCTGATTTTGCACAATAAAAAATACTGGTATGTTTTTTAAGGCATTATCCAGTTAATATATTAAACTTTTTGGAGCAGCTTTGAGTTGGGAATTTTCCAGGGCTTGGCAGACATCAAATACAGAGTTGTGACTGCTTGGTTTAGTTGGAGGTCGTTTCCCTTGATCTTCCCTCATACAGCCCTTTCATTCATTTTTGTTTTCTGAGAGTCTGGAAATTCATGAAAAGAAACACCTACAGTTGTGCTCTGAAATAAGACATATTTTGTGTATGCTTATAAAAGAGCATGTTTGGCATAATTCTGTATTTTGCCAGGAAGTTGTGTCTTGTACGACTACATTTTGTGCCTGCCTTTCACTGTTGTGCACTAACAATGTGAGACATTCTGCCACTGGCTGATCTAGCAGGAGTGCAATGGAATAAAGTGTGTGCTTGAAAGGAAGTACATGATTCAGTGCGTTCTGGATAGTATGTTTCTAGCTTGTGCCACTATGCTATGGAGTCATCTCTTATGACCAGATGTCTTCGCTGTTGTTCAAGGATTTGGGGTTTTTTTTGAAGTTTGTAAGCCTTTCATTCGCTTCCACCTAGTAGTGCCTGTGCTGGACCTGCCAACAAATTCAGGTGGTTTTCTGATTTTCGCATGTGGATTACTGGTGTTAGAGTGGAATTAGGCTGGCATAGATGGTTGTTAGCAACTGAAAATAACGGCTTCCTGGAATAAAGGAACCTCTTTATCAAGCATCATAATTGATCATTCTGTTTTTTAATAAGCTATTTACAGGTTTAACTAGACTAGTTTGTGTAGTAGTTATCCTCACTTTCCTAATTTACTATTTGTAATGAATATATTCCCAGGGTAGTTCAGATGCCTGTTTTTTTTCCTTCTCTGCTTTCCCAGGTAGGATGGATTGTGTTTCCAAATTCTTTCTTTCTTCTGTCTAATTTTCCTTTTAATTGTAACAGCCAAAACTGTGCATTACTGTGTATTTCTTTCCACAAAACCCCACTTTTTTTCCCCTCTAGATATTTTTAGGAAGTTTAATATTGTCTACTTAGCTACTGTGTTTTATTATTGCCTGGAAGCTCTTTTCTCACGTTTTCTTTCAGAGGCATAGGATTCTAATTCAGGCCAATGCTTTCTGTATTAAGTGGAAAAACAATGTTATGCAAAATATCATTCCCTGAAGGATCACTTCTCTGTTTCCCATTCTGTGTGGCTTTTGTGCAACTCTGTTATGCATAGATGATCAAGAGATGATCAAGAGTGACTCTATTCATGTTGGCCACCATCTGCTATTATTGTTTATTCTTTCGCAAACATCTATCTTCTAAAATATTAAAACATACAACCAATTACCTTGCCTTATATTTTTATGGCTTACGAAGTACATTTGATAAGGAAGGTGCATTGAATGTGAGGTTGTATTTTTAAAATGCATTAGTAATTTGTTACATCTTTTTGTGTAGATGAAGTATGACAGAAAATTTTTTGTAAAATGACCATTGAGAATATGTGGTAGCATTACAGTTACTACTTTGTTTTCATGCTTAGAATCCAGATACGAACGTCCTTTTCAAAAGGCAAAATACATTACTTTCCAAAAAAAAAAAAAAAAACAACAACAAAACAACCCCCAAAAAACCCAACCCACCGGATACTCATATTGTGGACAAAATGTAGAAAAAAATATTCCTGAAGATAATGGAAAGAATTTAGAAGAAAATAGTCCCTGCCCATGGCAGGGGGGTTGGAACTAGATGATCGTAAGGTCCTTTCCAACCCTATCTATTCTATGATTCTATGAATATTGGAAAGACAAGGAAGCAATTCTTCACCCAGATAAGCTGGGATGCCCCATCCCTGCCAGTGTTCAAGGCCAGGTTGGACGGGGCCTTGAGCAGCCTGGTCTGGTGGGAGGTGTCCCTGCTGATGGCAGGGGGTTGGAACTGTCTGATCTTAAAGTCCCTTCCAACCAAAACCATTCTATGGTTCTATGTTTTGTAAGAGAAGTATCTCAAAAAATATGTTAGAAATAATGGCTGTAGTATCTTCTCTATGGTGATAGTACCTTGATATGTGTGTAAGATTAGTGAGAAATTTCTCATACAAGGAATGCTGTCTCAGAACAGCATATTCAGGAAGCAGTAGTAAAAGATGTAGTATTTGTGTATGGAAAGCTTAGATACATAGAGCTTCCAAGGTGTATGGCAAAGATACTGCTACAGCAGTTGAGCTAGTATGTTTCTTATATTATGTGAACACCATAATTACAGTATATTCTCTTAACTTGAATGAAAGGAAATGCAGAATGAATAAAAATTCAGATAAAAGAGTGTATTAGGTAGCTGGTCCACAAAATAAACCAAATGATATCTGCATGCTTTGAGATTTTCATGGCAGAATACAAACCAGTGGCTTTTGATTTTCTGGAAAACACTTCAGAGGTATTTAAACCACTTTAGTAACAACACAACATACTTTACATCAGTGTTCAAAAAATAGTTGAGGTATGAATACATAGGCAAGACTTTCAGTTTCTGTGTAGTTAGCATTGGCAGTTCTTTTGGTTAAAACAAAAGCCACATTTCTATCTTTCATACCCCAATTCCTCTCCCAGTGAAAGTGAAGAAAATGTTGAATGACAAGTGATAGTCTGAATTATTAGTTCCATAATCATACACTGTTTGGGAGTCAAGTTTGTTACACTTCATCTGAGTCTGTATTCAATTAGTCAGAAAAAAAGTAAGGAAGAATCCTGCCTTTATATACCTAGGCTTGACTTGCAAATTTGCATAGCATTCCAGCTCCTGTTGATTTCAGTTAGGATTTTGATAAGCTTTACCTCAGTACTTGCAATAGAAAACACATTGTTGGAATAATTATATTATTTTTGTACATATTTAGGGGAAGACTTGATTGAAGAAAAGGTACAAGTTGCATTTAGTCAAAGGCAATGGTAAATAAAATCATTATTTACAGCCTGTTGAGTTAAACTCCCCAAATTACCACATATTTATGAAAAGACATCACAGTTCAAATGAAGAAGAGAGTGTGGGGTTTAGAAGCATATTTTATTGTTTCGCAACTATTTTCTTTTTTTTTTTGTTTTCTAGTGTGTCACCTGTACCTGTCATTAACACATTCTGCTTCTGTGAGTGCACACACACTTTCTCTCCGTTTCCCACTGATTTAGTCATGTTGGACCAATGACAGTTTATGTGTAGGTGCTAAACTTCATACAAAATATCAGCATGTTTTTTACAACATTGTTGAAGTAACAGCACTGATTGAAAGCCAAGATATAGGTGCCTAGCATTTAAATAGATACAACAATATACATGCATGTGTATCTTTTTTGTCCTGTTAGGGATTTTCCCAATGATCCTCTTAAGAAACTGCAAAACCAAACAAACACAAACAAAAAATCCAAACCCCCCCCAACAAAAACAAACAAACACCCAACCAAAAAACCAAAACAAACAAACAAAAAAAAAACCCAAACAAAACAAAACCCCTAAAGCAAAACCCCAGACCTTTCTTTAATCTTTGGTATAGCATTCTGCAGTAATTCTTATCCTCTTTAGTTGAAGTGCATCATTCTTTTATAAATTTTAGCTTGTCTTTTTATGTTTTGTTTTTTTTTTTTTCACTTGATTTTTAGTTTGCTTTAATGTGATTCCTGTTTCATCTGTTTCATTGGTACAGAGGTTGGTATATAGTGATGAACAGTCTTGATCTTTTACTTTTTTTTTTGTCATACTAAAAAGGCTGTCTATGTAAGTGACCAAATAAACAGTTCATTCCTTTCATTCCTGTCTTTTCTTCTTGGATAAAACTGAGACATTCTGTCAGGGTGATTGTGATCCAATATTTCATAAGCCAAGCATAGCCTGAAGGAAAAGTAGATACCTATCTTGTCTGAAACACAGCTTTTATCCATGTATTTTAATATCATAAAATCAGCAGTGCTGTTGAATACAATGCATATGTTCACCTCATCTCAAGTTAATTTTTATGTAGCATGGTTTTGAGCCCAAATGAAACATTTAAATCATCTTTCTAGCTCTTAATTGGGTGACTAATGCATACATGCCTTAAATTATTTCTACTAGATTGTTCTAGATTCTGAGTAGCCTTATACTGTTTTTCTGTATTGTCAATGCCATGTGCTTTCAAAAAAGAAAAAAGCATCATTTTACCATTAGATTGCTTTTCAATAAAGCAACTATTTTGTAGCTCCATTAATATTTACTCTAAAGAAATCTGGAAAATACAGTGTGATAACACTGATTGTACTTGTATAAATTTTGGTCTGACGCGAGTCTGAGGTTGTAAGAATAATAGTTTAAAGGATGTGTGTGTTGTTTGTATTTTATGATCACTTCCAATATAATTTTAAACAGAGGATTTTACTGTGTATGTATCCAGCTTATAATGCATAGTGGTGTAACATTACCCACACCCAAGAGGGCACACTTAGTCCTCTGGAATATAATTATGAAAACCTTTTCAGTTAAATAGTATCTGCGAAGAAAATAATAAAAGCACACCATGAATGTGGTGCTATGTATAATTTTTAACATTGTGTATGAATATATCGTGGGTGTACCAGAAAACCTAACTAATCTTACCTTAAAGTTGTTTTGGTTTAGTTACATGAAGCTCTGTGGCTGAAGATTATCATTGTTGTTAAAGCTGGTTTAAAGAAAAGAAAAAGAAAGTAATCTAACATGCCATATTTTTTTTCTTACCATAGTGTGTTATAGTCAAAAGATCACAAATAAAGAGTTCCCATAGTGAAGTGAAGTTCCAGGATTCAAATACAGATATTTAATGATCTGGAAAACTTTTAAAAATTGTTGCTAACTTTTGGTGAAGTTCTTTCCTGTTCACATGAGAAGTTTTATTTTGTATTCCCTCTCTGAAACAAGCACAATGCTTCTTCTCTTCCATTGCTAAAATTATGTATGGAATGAGTTTGGTGGGCTTTTTTTTGGTTGTTTTGTTTTTTTTTTTTTTTTTTTTTTTTAAGATATTAATATTGCTTGAATATTTTTTGTCCTTGGATTTTTTTAAATTTATTACTGAAGTAACAATTAATTTAAATTTTAAGGACCATTTCCTCTTGGCCTTTTCTATACTATTTTAATTTTTGTAATCTTGCTTCAGAGCTTTTTTAGAGTCATTGATGGGACTAAATAATTAGACTTTACTATGCATCTGGGTTTCTGTTCATCTCTTTGCTTTTCTCATCCCTGTTTTCCTAAGAAGGCATCTAGTGGCTTAATCTACATTAAAAGCACTAGATACTGTCTGTGTAGATCTGTAATATCTTTTGATAATACATCATATAGTTTTCAGAAGATGGCTTAAGATGCCTGTAAAAAGATTCTGAAGGAATTTTCTTTCAAAAAACAATGAATGCAGCCACTATTGCTTTGGCATCTTCATTATTACAGACAATTAACATTTTTAAGTATTCCACACACTCTGAATGCTGTATGGAAGATTTGCCTAATACTAAAACTAAATTCCATGTGGAAAATGAACCAGCAACTTTAGGGACAGTGGTGTAGTCTGACAGCTACTAAACATTTAATCTATCTTGCAAATTTCTGTTTAACTTGACCCTGGAGCAGAAGAGTAATACTTTGTTCTCATTTTAGCTACATTCTAGACTTCTGTTAAAGTTGTAAAAAACACTGTTTCATGGGAGTATATTTTGGTAGACTCATCTTTAAAATGGTGTATTTCTGTTCTTTGTTTGGTCCTTACCTTTTCATGTAATGTTTAAATTTAACAACAACAAGAAAAGCAGTTCTGGAGACTATGAAAATGTATTCTTGAAAAAGTCAGCTCTGTGGGATGCAGTATAATATATAATGCAGTTGTATCTGCAAGACAGCTTAAAATCATTTTGCTTGTCTTTTCTCTGTGCCCCTCTAAGAAGAGTCTGGCTGCATATTCTATACATACCCCTTTGGTTACTGGCATGTAGCAGGAAATCTTTCCTGTCTCATCCCAAGACTGACCAGACCCTGTGCCATCAGCCTCTCCTCTTCTATTCGTGTGCTTCAGCCTTCCGCTCATGTTAGTGGCTCTCTGCTAGGCCTGTTGTGTCAATGAAATTGCAGGTTTTCAATAGAATAAATATCAACTCAGTTTCTTTCCAGAGGATTAAGGTAAACTGAGTGAATTGTTAGGCGTTTAGTTTATGACTATTTAGCAGAAAAAAATCATGCAGTAGAGGCTTGTTAAAAGTTGTTAGAATAATCTGATTGGTTTTTCTTACTGAACAACCGAGCTGTTAAATAATGAAGAAATACTAGATGTTTCGCTTTGCCTCTGGAAGGACTGTAGTGTCCTATATTAACTTTAATTTGCCTTTGAATTCAATTTTTAATTTATTTGTTTTTAATTTAAAACCCCACCAACCAAACTCTCAAATCCATCTTCAACATTCACCAGTGATTTAATTTTTAACTCTGAGATAATTTAAAATTTATTTCAACATACTTAAATGTAGTTGAGTCTGCCCAGGTTTTGCTCAATTTTTGTTAAATTTGCATATGGCCCCATGCCTGGTCTAAGTCCACCCCAGTCTGAACTGCCTCCTAAAGGGCAGTCATATTCTGTTCCCATCTGCCTGTTCCTGCCTCTTCCCTTCGTTTGCACTCTGCGGTTGTGTAGCTTCATACAAAGGAAGGCTGCACAGGAATCTGAGGAAAAAAGACACATTTCATATTGTGGCATCCCAGGCTAAGATTAGCTTACTTTTGTTGTGATACACATGGTCATCTGTGTTGTACTAGCAGCAGTGGAGTGATTGGATGACCTCAATCTGGAGAGGTTGCAAGCACTTTGTAATTCAGTATGTAAGTGATTTTTAAAAATGAGTTTAAATCGCTAAGTTGAAATTCAGTTGTGATTAAGTACAAAGTATTATGGAAAGAGAAATCCAGGGTGCAAATAAAAAATTGGGAAACATTCAGGTAATTGTTTTGTAGTTGTAGCAATATTGGCTCAGGTTTAATAGAACAAAAACTAAGATTTGCTGAGGTTGCAAAGAAACGCTACTTCTAGCTTTATCAATGCAAGTATTTATTGTCTTTCTCACGGGGGCTCTGCTGCCCCTGTGGATCTGTTGAGTGACCGGGCTGTGTAGGTGCTGTTAATTTATTATGGGCAAAATGAACTATTTCATCTCAGGGCACAATTTCAACTTTATTTTAATAATCTGCCTATTCTGAACTGCTGTGCTGAGTGACTGGGGAGAGGTGGAAGGGGTGAGAAGCAAATCAGTGCTTCCACAGTATAGCTAGGTCCTCTTTACCCAAAACTTTAGGAAACATGAATTTAGTGAAGCTTAGAGGGGGAAAAATGTTTATAGGAAAGAATATGTAATTACATATTATTAAAAACTGGATCATGCTAACTAGTGAAACTGAACAGTTCCCTTCTGCACAGGTATTTATAAAATAGTAGAATAGTGTTTTATACTCCTTGAGATGGCTTACCTCAAGAGAAAGAAGTAGAATCTTCCACTGAGGGCTTTTCCAGACAATATAATTAATCTGTCAGAAATATGAAGTATGTATGCAATAGTGGAGACACAAATATCAACCAACCAAAAAAATATATACGTTGAGAATATTTTAAGGAATCTAGAGTTTGGATGACATGGGTAATAAAGGCCAAATATGGTAGAAACTACACAGTTGGCTGATGAAAATACATTTTGATATGACTGAAGGGTAACCTACCAAAATTCTAGTTCACATATACAGGACACATTTTAAATGGCTCCCTCCATTTATTTGAAAATTATTGCTTTTAATGAGGGTTGGGGGTGTATTTTGAGCAGTGCAAATATTTAGAGTCATACTGTGGACTTCTAAATATTTTAAATTCAGCAAAGTAGATAAGTGTGCACAGTTAATTTGGGCAAATATGAATAGGAGCGAACAAGAGCTGAGAGTGCTGTGCCGTGTCAGTATTGTGGAGCCCCAGACAGTGAGGTAGCAGGAGTGCTCTACTAATACCTAGCATTATTTTGTACAGCTGTTTCCATACACAGAGTGCTGTCTTTAGTCTCTATTTTAATTTGAAAGTTTAGAAGAGCTCTTAAGAGGACTATCTCAAAATGCTTGAGACACCATATCACTTCACAGGAGGCAAACTTCCAGTGTAAGGCTTTAGTCAAGAAATCAAGTGATCACTTGTAAGAGAAGTGTGCTTTGCACAGAAGACACAGCTTTTTGCTATCACTAATGAAATTGTCAAAGTACAAGAATACAAAGATATTTGCATGAGTCACCAATACCGTCAGAATAGAATAGCATATCAGCTTCCCTGTTTTACATTTCTGATGTTCTGTAGACTCCTTAAAAATATTTATCCCATTAAAATGGAGGTTTTCCATTAAAATGGAGAGGTTCAGAAGCTGAGACATCTGAGAGCAACCATTAAAATTCGCTTACTAATGCTTGGAGATAGAGAGCCTACCTACAATTTTTGAAAGCTGAGATGTCTAAACTGGGTGATTTGAGAGGAGATTAAACAGACACAGTGTTACAACTGAATTAAAATTCAGTGTGTTCCTCTTGTCTGTTGCTCTGTTTGTAAACACGATTGGATGTGTCATCACCACTGAACAAATTTCAGCTGTAGAAAATGAATGTCTACTCTGTGGGGTTTTTAGCCCTGTGAGCCTTTGTTTTCAATTGTTTCTAAAAATCTTTTGCATTTCATGTTTGGTATAACAGTTTTGATTTGTATTTATAGAATTTATTCTTTTGATGATGCTTCAGTTAATTGTGGAGGGTTTTTTATTTGGATTGACTTTATGTGTATGGCACTATTTGTCACCTTTTAATCTGCCCTGTTGCTTAATGTTAAGTGAATGTGTTAAATAAAAGTTTAACTATTTACTTGTTTTCATAGGTATCTAGATATTTTCCAGTAGGAAGACTTCTGTTTTCTGTAAGATGCTGTTACCTCAAGTGTTAATGAGTTTCCAGCTATGAAAATGTAATTATATACCTTAAGTATTTAATTATAAATTTGAAAAATCTTCTTGAGCAATCTCAAAGGAATATTTGGAACAACTCACAGTAAATTGGCTCATTTTCTTGTAATTTACTGGAAGGGCTGATACGAGAGCATTTGTAATGTGGAAAGTATATTAAACTGTGCATTGTGTTCATTAAATTATTGCTTTAAAACTTTAAGACATTTGAGATGACTTAGGCTTACTCTTGTTGCTTAGAATCACAGTAGAGAAATGATCCCTATCTTTTGAGGTACTGCATTTGAAATAAATATGGCAACCATAAAAACAAACAGTGCAGTAATAAATTGAATTAGATGTTGCATAACTATGTGTCTGTTCTAAAAGATTGTTGTGGTTGAAGAGAGTCAACAGGAGGCTTGTAGTAAACTTTGTTTCCTTTAGTTTTTAAAAGCTGTCTAGAAATACTTTCACTTGGGGTCTTCTCTGAAAAATAAAGCCAGCGGTTCTGATAGCAAATCCTGAAGCAGCTGCCTTGATGTCATCCTTTGGAGACAAAATCATCATTCGACTGTACTGTTTTAAATAAAAGCAACCTTTAAATAACTTTTAGGTTATTAGTAAGTTTTATTTATTACTTTTATTCTTTATATTTTCATTAATTAGTTTATAATTAAGTTTATTAATAAAAGTTAAACTAGTTATTATCTAAAAGCGCATTTCTGAAATGGTTGTGAAACAATTACCTGATTTTTTTATTTTTATGTTTTTAGTAGAATGTGAGAAGTGGAGGAACTGCAATTCATTTCAATACCGTAATATTAATCAAAATGATTTTTGAAACTGGGAGGCTGAATATCTTGCTCTTTATGGAGACATCACTTGTAAGCAATGTCTAAGCCTTTGTAAAACTGTTGCCCAATAGACTAGAAATGGAGTCACAGCTGGACCCCATGAAGGATGATTTGCCCTTAATGGCCAACACAAATTATATGCTTGTAAGGCATTATGTATTGGACTTGGATGTGGATTTTAAAAGTAAAGTTATTGAAGGCATCATAGTTTTATTCTTTGAGGCTGGGAGCCAGTACCCAAAAACCAGCAGTAGTGGCAAAGAATGCTGCCAGTCACAATCTCATGAAACCTGCAAAGTGAAGGCATGTGAACCCTGCTACATGCCTGTGACAACTGTGAGTGCCTGTTCACCTAAACCGAAATATAATGATTTTGCTGTCTGTGGTGAAGGTGAAGAAGACACTTCTGATAAAAATGGTAACCATAGCAACGAGGCACAGGCTTCTGGGATTTCTAGTTCAAAGGACTTCTGTGACATACAGAATCGTGGGAACAAGGATTTTCTGCTGGTACTGGACTGCTGTGATTTATCTGTGCTGAAGGTTGAGGAGGTAGATGTTGCTGCTGTGTCAGGCACTGAAAAATTCACAAGGTCTGCCAAGCTAACGGATGTTTCAAAGGAGCTGCAAAATCTCAGGAATCGGATTGTACGTGAACTTGTGACTTTACCTGCAGATCGCTGGGTGGAACAGCTATACTATTTTACTCGCTGCAGCCAGGCACCTGGCTGTGGAGAGCTTCTGTTTACTACTGGCACTTGGAGCTTGGAGATAAGAAAAGCGGGAGTTCAGACTCCAACAGACTTTCCTCATGCAATAAGGATATGGTACAAAACCAAACCAGAGGGAAGATCTGTTACATGGACTACAGACCAGAGTGGCAGGTATGTAACTATTAACTGAAAGCTTTGCACACGATGGTTTTAAACGTAGGTGCATGGATGTAGAATCATGTAATGCTGAGCAGCGTGAAGATGATGAGCATCCTCTTCCACTGTTTTCATTTTCTTGTTCTGAATCCTGTTGCTGTAGAACAAACTCTGCTCAAGAAACCCTAACAGGCTTGCAGACCTCAGGCCTGTCTGATTTGCATTTACTGATTCTGAGCAGAAGTAAATAATTGTATATTAGAGTAAGTGTGTGCGGGTAATAAGGAATTATCACTTGGGGGAAGAGAAGGTATGCATGACAGGTTATTTTTACTGTAATACTTTGTACTAGTATACACGACTGATCATACAACTTACAGATCAGTATACATAATATTTAATGGAATTGCTTCACAACTAGTCTTTTATCAATGTTGTAATAAGTTTAGAAATGCAGTCTTTTTCTGTTAGTCTCTTATAATCAACTTCAAAAATCTTTATTATATAAAGTGTATTGATGATAGCAAACGAACTGCAAACTGAAACTGCAGAAAGAATTTGCAGTTTATCTAGCATTTGTACAGTGCTGTATCTTTAAGATAAGCTCTTTGGGGGGGGGGGGGGGAAGTCCTATGAAACAGTCCACTCTTGACTTCTACAACTGTAATTTTTTACTGTAATGTTCAAAGCTGGATTTGAATGGCTGTTAGTTCCTTGTGATGTCTAAAAAACAGAAACAGAGTTGGGAGATGGGGAAGAAATTGGTCTAATTGAGTTCTTGCTTTTCATCTCCAAACTAGAGATACATGGTTAACTTTAATTTCAGTTACACTAGTGGAAATTAAGAATCTTCTCACTGGCATCCATGTTAGGGAGGGAAATGAGGCCTTTTTATTATGTAACTGGGAGTTCGGTAATTCTCCTACTAAGCCGTGAGCATCATTAAAACTAGGAATGTACAGTTGTGTACAAGCACATGGAATTTCATAAGCGAATAATGAAGTAGGAAAAGATGGCTTGATGTTCGTCAGGTAGTGTGATGTTAGCAGATAGTCTCAAGCTGCTTTATTTTTAGTCTTTTGTAGAGTATTCCAGAAACTAATGCCTTTGAGAAAATAAGTTTTCATATCACAGTCATTAGACTCTTTCTTGCTACATTTTAAAAATCAAATTCTATATGTGATAAACCCATAAATACAGTGGTGAAGCTCACTGTACAAAATGCTGTCATATTTTTGCTTCCTTTTCTAAAAATATAATCCATTTATAATGTATGGAGGAAGTACTGTTACATTATAGTTTTATAGGGGAATTATTTAGATTTTTCCAATTTATGTGTATGGTGTTTTTTTAGGCAGTTGTCAAATCCTTTCCCAGTGGAGTGTGTGCGATTCTAAACCCAAAGAAAAGTGAAGTGAATAATGAAGTACAAACATTGTGTGGCCACTTCCAATATGTTTCTTCTAATTTACCACTAATACAATGTTTTGAAATTTAACCTATGAACTATTTTATAAAGACTTCCAATTTATTTGTTTTAAACAATGAAGTATTATAGTACACCATAAAAAAAAAAAAAGGTTACAACAGTGCTGTGAGGGATCAGTTAAGTCAAGTTGAAATATGTGTATGCAAACCTGATGTTGGCATAGCAGGGCACAGTTCTGCTTTCACTGGAGGAACTGAACACATGAAATTTCAGTATTTCCCTGTTCGGGCTTTTGATACTAGAAAATATATTAATGATCCAGAAGAACATCTTTGTCAGTGACGTGGACAGTGGGATTGAGTGTGCCCTCAGCAAGTTTGCCGATGACACCAAGCTATGTGGTTCGGTTGATACATTGGAGGGAAGGAATGCCATCCAGAAGGACCTTGACACACTTGTGAGGTGGGCTGATGCCAACCTGATGAAGTTTAACCATGCCAAGTGCAAGGTCCTACACCTGGGTCGGAGCAATGTCAGGCACAGCTACAGGTTGGGCGGGGAGGAGATTGAGAGCAGCCCTGTGGAGAAGGACTTGGGGGTGTCGGTGGATGAGAAAGTGAACATGAGCCGGCTTCAGTGAGCACTCACAGCTCAGAAAGCCAACCGTATCCTGGTCTGCATCAAAAGGAGTGTGACCAGCAGGTCGAGGGAGGTGCTCCTGCCCCTCTACTCTGCTCTCGTGAGACCTCAATTGGAGTATTGTGTGCAGTTCTGGTGTCCTCAACATAAAAAGGACATGGAAGTGTTAGAACAAGTGCAGAGGAGGGCCACGAGGATGATCAGGGGACTGGAGCACCTCCCGTATGAAGATAGGCTGAGAAAATTGGGGCTGTTCAGCCTGGAGAAGAGAAGGCTGCGTGGAGACCTCCTAGCAACCTTCCAATTCCTGAAGGGGGCCTCTAGGGATGCTGGGGAGGGACTCTTCATTCGGGACTGTAGTGATAGGGCAAGGGGTAACAGGTTCAAACTTAAACAGGGAAAGTTAAGTTTGGATGTGAGGAAGAAATTCTTTACTGTGAGGGTGGTGAGGCCATGGAATGGGTTGCCCAGGGAAGTTGTGAATGGTCCATCGCTGGTGGTGTTCAAGGTGGGGTTGGACATAGCCTTGGATGGCATGGTTTAGTGGTAGGTATCCCTGCCCATGGCAGGGGGATTGGAACTAGATGTTCTTAAGGTCCTTTCCAACCTTAACTATTCTATGATTCTAAGAAAGGTTTTCTTTTGGCTTAGAACATGTTTTTTGTAATAACATGCTTTTTAGGGCCTTTATGCCATAGTAATAAAAAGGGGATAAAATAGAAGAATAGGTTATATGAGTGTATGTGGCTATGCACATGTCAAGACACATATATGTGTAAACATACCCACTTTTTCTTGTGTGTCTCCAGAAGCTGCAAGGGCTATATCAGTTATTAAAACTGGCAGGTAACTTCTAACAGTGATCAATAACAGAATTATTAAAATAGAAAAAAAAAGTGTTGATTGTGATGTTTGTAATATGTTTATCATGAACAAAGAGCAGTTCTGTTTTAAAGTTTTTTAACTGTTTACTAGCACAGTACAGCACTGGTATTTCACACTAAGGAGGTAATTGTAGCAAAATTACTTTTGCTTGAGATATTCTTTGCATTATAGAATTATTTAAAATAAAAACTTACTTTAGACACTGTCCTGGGTTCAGCAGTAGCAGTCATTTTTCTCCTTCTCAGTAGCTGGTGCAGGGCTGTGTTTTCGACTTTCGGCCTGGGAATAGCGCTGATAACACCGATGTTTATAGTTATGGCTTAGAATGTTTTGGTCTGACCAAGGACTTTCTGAGCCTCATGCTCTGCCAGGAAGGAGGGGAAGCTGGGAGGAAGCAGAGACAGGACACCTGACCCAAACTGGCCAAAGAGGTTATTCCGTACCACAGCACATCATGCCCAGTGTGGAAAAACGAGGGCAGAGACCCGGAGGGGTGGGGGTGCACTGCGTGGTTGGGCTGGGTATCGGGTGGTGAGCGATTGTATTCTTTTCTCTTGTATTTTCTCTTGTCATTATTATTATTGGTGGTAGCAGTAGTGATTTGTGTTATACCTTAGTTACTAAACTTTTCTTAACCTGTGGGAGTTGCATTGTTTCGATTCTCCTTCCCATCCCTCCAGGAGAGGGGGGAAGAAAGAGGGGGAAGTGAGTGAGTGAGAAAACTGCATGGCTTAAATCATGGCAGACACTGTAATAGCCACTTTGTGGAGGTAATAATGTGTATACAACGTTCATTAATTGGAAGGAGAAACTACTTGCCAGCCCATCAAGGTGTTGAAGCAGTTTTGCCTAGCTCTGTGTAGCAGTGTTAAGTCAGCATGGCTACTAGTATTTCAAATTAAATACTTTCTCACAATCATTGTTAAGGAACCTGATTTGCTGAAGTATCCAGGGATCCCATATTTTATTGTTTAAGAAAAGGATTAAACATATTTGGGTTAAAATTAAAGAGATTATTTTCCTAACAAACAGCCTTGCAAATTCACTTCTATTAGGGAATTTCTCCAACCTTTTTTTCTGCTTTTCTTATTGCCACTTCTAGCACTGTCATAAATTAGTTAACAGTTTTGTTAATATTAGTGCACATCTGGGATGGAACTCATTTTCTCATGGTGGGATTAGGAATGAAAGAGTATCTTTGATATGAATGAAATCAGTGAAAAACATTCCGTGACACTGAAACCTTTCAGTAGAGGGTCCTAATCCTGCAAGCTACCTGTTCATTATTTATCTTGGCATACATAAATAGGTGCATGAATTGGTCAGGCACATGCATTTATTTTTTTCAGGTTAAGCCCAAGATATCAGGTATACAGAAAAGTAGAAATTCTGGGAGGTAGAGGGGGTGGGTTGAATTACTCCAAGTGTATGATTTTCATGAGAATTAGAAGCTATTAAAGAATGATTGAGCAGTTTTGGGGGAAAGAGCTCTACAGTAAACAACGTGCTAATTTGTGGGAAATATTGGACAACATGAAATTATCTCCTTAATAATTATTATGAAATCTTGATATTTGTTTAAACAATGTAAATGTCTTACCAATACAAAATATTTTGTACTCTCTAGTTGATTATTATATCTTATTGTTATATTAAAATATCAGTTATTTTTTAAGAATTCAGAAGTGCCTTTGTGAAAGCTATAAAGGTGAATACAGCAAGCATAAATGTACAATTTGGTGGAAGTGCTACTTCTAGCATATATTCTATAATTAAATGCTTGGACAAAAGAAGGCTCTGATGAGACCTTCTAGCAGCCTTCTAGTATCTAAAAGAGGCCTACAAGAAATCTGGAGAGGGACTTTTTACGAGGTCATGTAGTGACAGGACAAGGGGGAATGGCTTTAGACAGAAAGAGGGGGAATTTAGATTAGATATTGGGAAGAAATTCTTTACTATGAGACTGGTGAGACACTGGCAGAGGTTGCCCAGAGAAGTTGGGATGCTCTGTCCCTGGAATTGTTCAAGGCCAGACTGGAAGGAGCTTTGAGCAATCTGGTCTGGTGGAAAGCCTGACAGAGGGGTTGGAACTGGGTGATCTTTGAAGGTCACTTCCAACTCTAACCATTCTATGATTCCATCTAAGGGTTGCAAAAAGGTTTGCAAAAAAGGTTTGTGTGCTTAGTGATTGATTGGTACTTAAGAGTGAAGAATAGCATTTGGCTACAATGAGCTAGCAATTTGCAATGCATATTATCTGAGTATTGGCTACAAGCTATTCACTAATTGTACTGAGGTACCTGGGAATTTTAGACCATACTTGGAAAATGTTTGCAGTAGAGCTGCAAAAAAAGAGGGTAATTGCACTGATTCCCAGGCCAGATCAAACAGTTTCTCCCTACTTAGTCTGGAGCCTTTCTGATTACCCTCAAAGTTCAGCATAATGCTTTGATTTTGTATCGTCTGTTTCCAAAGTTTATTAACGTTATAGAGTCAACCACAGAGCTATTCTGCACTAATGAAAAGAGGGAAGGAGGGAGAGCTAAAAGGAATGAAGAAGAAACCTACCAAAGTGCACTTGCTGAAAGAGATGCTCTTGACCTGTCTAAACTTGGATGCTGGTTCCCTTCACCACTGGTTATGATGACATAGGTGTGTGTACAGCTAGGTGATAAGGCGTATGAGGGAGCTAGTGTAACTGAAAATAAGCAGGCAGGGGAAAGGAATGTGTTACAGGAGTTATTTTGAATATGTTACAGCAGTTAATTCGGAAGGTATCTCTGTTTCACTGACAGTACAAGTTTGTGCCAATGTAATCCTCTATCTGTAGCCTTTATGGAGTATCAGGCATCCTTTCACTTTTCATAATATATTTAGTGTTTTCAAAGCAGATTTCTCCAGGGTGGAGACTGGAAAAATGAGTCAGTTTCAAACTGTCAAACAGAAAATGTGTAATGAAAATAATTCTTTATTTTTCATTGGCATGAGTTAGCATCATTATGTGCTCTTGGAATCTGGAAATGCAGGAAGGAAATAAAGAGCTTGTTATGGCCAAGGTTTGGGAGAATAAGGTGCTACAGAATACACGCAAATCACAGACTAAATCCTAAATGGCTACCATCAACTGTGGGGAATTCTCTCCTGTTATTTTCTGTGATTTTGCTCCCTATGATGAATATTTATATTTGAGTGATTAATGTAGCATCTGAATTTTGATGGATTAGTAATGTCTGATACAGTGATTTCTAACGAAGAACAAGTGGTTTCAGGAATAGAATGGAGAAGTAAAGTAAAAATTAAAGAAAAAAAAAGTAGGCAGACTCGGAGTAGAAAATGAGCTGATTTGGTATTTCTGGAAATGTGGATGGCAATGAAAAAATACTTCTAAAAAATAAAAAATAACTCGTCTGAATTGGTTGTCCTGACAAAAACAGAAGACTGTGAGAAATGAGGTTTTTTTTTAGGGAATTTAATACTTTTTCAGAGTTACAGTAAGCTTCATGGCCTAGCAGGACAGTGTAGGTGGATGTCATGGTTTAAGCCCACCCGTAACTCAGAACCATGCAGCCGCTCACTCACTCCCCCCCTTCTGTCCCTTGCTTCCGGAGGGATGGGAAGGAGAATCAAAAGAATGTAACTCCCACGGATTGAGATACGAACAGTCCAGTAAATAAGGTACAACACAAACGACTGCTGCTACCGCCAATAATAATAATGATAAGGGAAATAACAAGAGAAGAGTACACAACTGCTCACCACCCACCGACTGATACCCAGTCTGACCCAAGCAGTGATCTAGCCCTTCCAGGTAACTGCCCGCAGTTTATATACTGGGCATGACGTTGGGCATGTATGGAACACCCCTTTGGCTAGTCTGGGTCAGGAGTCCTGTCTCTGCTTCCTCCTGGCTTCCCCTCCTCTCTGACAGAGCATGAGACTCAGGAAGTCCTTGGTCAGACTAAACATTACTGAGCAGCAACTGAAAACATTGGTGTTATCAGCACTGTTCCCAGGCTGAAAGTCAAAACCACAGCACTGCACCCAGCTACTAAGAAGGAGAAAAATGACTGCTACTGCTGAACCCAGGACAAAAAGATGAAGAAAAAAATGAGTTTACCTTACAAGCTCTCCTTTTAAAGCAGAACTGTTTAATGTTAGCTGTCATCTCAGTTGATGGCATGCTGCCTGTCAAGCTTCCAGGCCACCTCACTATGAATATACAAATGCCTAATTAAATGCTGATGTAATTGTTGCTCTGATAGTTTCCTCTTGAAATATAGAATTTACATGTTTCATTAGTATCTTCTTTGCAGACTTTGACATTTTGATTTGATATAATGAAGTTAGTAAGTGTACCTGGACAAAAATGATATTAAGACACGTGAGCAGTGGAAAGGAGGCTGTTTTGAAAAAAAGATTATGTGCTTTACCAATCTTTCTTCACTTTTCTAACTCCCTTTCTACTTGGGCCTTAATTGTAGCAACTTGTGACCTGCCTGTATTTTAGAATGAAAATGTTTTAGGATAAAAGATAGTTATATAATTATTTCTTATAATCAGATGCTTCTTAGTCCAGTGTGAAAGCTGTTGGACTGGGAGGCTTGAAGCTAAGCCTGAAGGCACAGCTTGAATGCTAGCACTAAGCAAATCTGTTCACTGTTTTACGTCTTACCCATCTGTGAAATGTTATTGACATTATTTGTAAAACACTTCATGGTCTGCAGGTAAAAAATGTTCTCTGAGAGCAAGATAATATTCATGGTCTTGGTAGCATCTGTTCCTTGTTATGTTTGTATTGTATTTGACACAGCATTGTAACATTATGCTTAGTGCTGTTCTGCTTGCCTTTTTTCCCAGTCATTGTGACATTTCCCTTAGGATATGAAAATCCGCTATAATACTCTTAAGACTGGGTTATATCAATGGCAACCAGCAAAACCACCTTCACAAATGCATGGTAAATCATTAGTAAAATACATATATCAATAGCTGTTAATCCCACCTTTCCCCTCATTCCTAGAATCTCTACTAGGATCTCTTTTTATATCTTGTGTATTTAATTAAGTTTTCGTGAATGAGGAGCCATCCTTTCCTCTCCATCCCCTCCCAGTAAACATATGATTTGGGATAAATACCATGTCCAGTATCTCTTAGCTAGCATTGTAAGGAGAAAGCGGGACCTCGTAGGAGATAAAAAAGCAAGCTCTTACTTTTCCTTGTGAGCTTACCATTCCTTTTTCTAGGAGGAAACCCAAGTATTTTATATATTATCAGAGTTGGTTACAGATTCAGTTTTAGTAGATTAATTTCAAAGAATTAAAGCTAATTAAAGATTTATACACATTACTGGTCTTTTACATTTAGCTGTGCATTGTGTTTTACTTGGTAAAAGATAACCACTTTCTCAAAAGATAACTACAGGTATCTTTGGAGCTTTCGTGGATATCTGTGTCCTACTCTATTCACTCTGACACATGGCAGGGGGAGCCAGATTAATTTCATTTTCTGGCTGTGCATAGACCTACTTAAACTGCAGTTTCACTGAAAGATCAATCTGGCCTGCGTTAGTTAAGCCACTGTGACTTGATTGTGCCATGGACAGCTCTGGATTCAATACCATAGATAGCACTTTTGACAAGAGGGCAAAAATACTCAGAGTATTTTTCGTCTGTGGCCATCAGTATCTCCCAAGTTCTTTCCTCTGGGAATAATTTGAATGGAGGAGCTGTTTGTATGGGAGTAAAGAAGATACTCAGATCTTAGCCATTTCAAAATAGGTTTTGCCCTAAAAATTTGTCTTCTGTTTTCCGAAGTGTTTTGATGATATTTACACTTGAGTTATGAAAATACTGATCAAAATATTTTTAGCCTCAAGCATTTACAAAATAATTTGTCATGCTCCCAGATCATTTAAATATCATAGGTTTTTAAAAACTCAGGGCAGTGAAGTGATGCTTTCAAGATTTTCTTTATCTGGAGAAACCTACTGACTGTGTTTTTATTATATTTATATTTATATTTATATTTATATTTATATTTATATTTATATTTATATTTATATTTATATTTATATTTATATTTATATTTATATTTATATTTATATTTATATTTATATTTTATTTAATTTATATAATTTATATTTGAAAATCTGATTTTTTTAGTACTAGAAATTTAGATAAAACTGCAAAATGCAACAAATGAAGTAGAAGAAGAATTATTACATCTGCCCACCAACAATAGTAAGGTAGGAGTTAATGAAAGGCCATGTTACCTTCCCAGCTGTGGCTAAGCTGCCAGTAAGAAATGGGCTGGCATGAAATATTGCAGCTGAAATTGGATGGAGAGGATGCCTAGGAGCGAGTTAGAGAAACTGCAAAAAGAACAATACTACAAGGAAGATTGCTACATGAAAAGCAAGAAGGAGACTGAAGCTCAGAGGGAATTGCTTCTCATTATATGCCCTGTGATTGAAATTCTGAAAGGCAGGTGAGCTAACATGCATTTCATTAGTGCAAGAAGAAACGTAAAATAGTCAGGATTTATTTAGGCTTGGACTAAAGAAGGCGCAAGGCTAGACCTGTTGCTCACAGTTTGCATGAGCCTCCGGATTGTATGGAGAGATGGGATTAATTATCATAAAAGCACTACTGTGATGACGACAGGGAGGTGTCAAAGGTGTCAATGAAGCCTTGCAAATGCATATCATCAGAAGATACTCAGAAGCCTTCTTTGGCCTTATGGATTCAGCTGAGAGCCGGTATACAAGGCTGGAAGGCTCCTGCATAAGCAGGCGAGTTGAAAGACTGTAGTTACTCTTTTCTAGTTTATGTAAAAATTATTGTGGCAGTCTTGCTTTTCTTCATCCTGTCTTAAATGACTTTAAATTGTATGTTGATTGGTTCAATGTTATACAGGTTTGAAACCTACAGAGAGGAGGTTAAAAATAAACACCTCAGTACAACAGTAGGTTTGATTCTTGATAGAAAAATTAATTCAGTCTTTGTTACTGTAACTCCAATTTCAATCTCATTTCCTTCCATCTAGGCCATGTGTTTATACAATGGGATCGCCAATAAACAACAGAGCTCTTTTCCCATGCCAAGAGCCACCTGTTGCCTTGTCAACGTGGCAAGCTTCAGTACGAACAGCTGCAGACTTTGTTGTGTTAATGAGTGGTGAAAAAGCAGCAGAGCCAGTCCAGCTTCAAGAAGGTGAGATGTACTTTCTATAGCAAATTATTTTCAATAATTTTATAATTATAAATATAGCTTAGTAGATATGTAATTGAAATAATGACATTCCTAACCTGAAAAGCACTTACTTGTCTGATTACATATCTGTAATCTCCATGTAATTCTGTGGAAAGTTGCCTGCCCAAGACCTCAGGTTAGCAATAAGAGTTCAAGGCATCTACATTTCGCTGTGTTACTTTTACTTACTTTTTTTCTGTGGTTTTATTCCTTTACTTTTTCCAAACCTAAACTTCACTTGTCACAAACTTGCTTTGATTTAATCACTCTACAGTTGAATGTTTCATAGATGAGGTATCTTATCAGGCTCTCTACAACTTCAGGCCTTGGTAAATCATTAACTTCCAGTTTTAGTTCTCCAGTCAAAGTATAGATCAGCATGCCAATGATTAGAAGTGGTCATTGTGTCATGTCTGTTTCCTGAAATATATGGAATATAGGAAGAATATCAGGTCAGTGCCCTGCAAATCTTGTCTTTGAGGTTTTTTTGGCGTTGGTAGATAATACCTTGTGCAGCAGTAAGCAAGCAAATATTTTTCTTCGGTATTGTTTATTCTCTAAACCTTTGTCTTCACAAAGAAGGAAGTTTTTAAGGCAGTTCTACAGAAAATAGGAAGTGTGTCTTGCTCCCATGGTTTTGTGATAATCTGTCAAACTGGATCAGTATTTTCTGGTATAAATAGTTCTGGTGAAAAGTGGCGTATAGAAAACAGTTGGAATTATGTGTTTATGGGGAAAAAACCTCTTATGTTCCCCTTCAAATTTATTCTTGAGGGGAAAAAAAACGAAAGTCTGCTTGATTTGAGAACCATCAGTTAATCCATTTGCACGGAATTATCTGATTATTTTGGGCCATATGTGAAGCCTGTTTCAAGCCTTGTCTCTGCTGTTGAAATACGGAAAGCTGCGATGATGAGTACTCAGCTCACTTGGATAATACTACTTTCCTGACTCACATCAAGAAAGCAAGAGTGCTATTGACTTCAGATCAGAGCGGCTCTGCCATCCTTTGATTAATTTAATCCACACTTCCACCTTTCTAAAGAGTTGTTGCTTGTCTGGCCCTCAGTGGTGGCTATGTGGTATGAAATATTAAGAGCAAGAAGGATGCTTATGTGAATTTATAGAAATAAAAACCTTGGAAAAACTTCAGGCAATAAAAATTGTCATAGGTCAGTTAAAATAGATACTTTCTTAGGCCAACTAGCTATCTGAAAATACTGTATTGCAAAATAATTACTTCCTTGTTAACATTGTTTTGTCATTCTAGTTTAAAGCACCTATTAAAAATTTATACTTAAATAAAGAAAAAAAGATAACTAGTTGTGGGGAAAAACATTTTAAAAATGCTGTCGATGCAGTGTTGAGAATTGCATCAGAGTACCCTATCACTGATTATAGCACTGGGGCTTAGTCATAGAATCATAGAATCATAGAATAGTAAGGGTTGGAAAGGACCTCAAGATCATCTAGTTCCAACCCCCCTGCCATGGGCAGGGACACCTCCCACTAAACCATGCCATCCAAGGCTATGTCCAACCCCACCTTGAACGCCGCCAGGGATGAAGCATCCACAGCCTCCCTGGGCAACCCATTCCACTGCCTCACCACCCTCACAGTAAAGAATTTCTTCCTCATATCCAGTCTAAACTTCCCCTGTTTAAGTTTAAACCCATTACCCCTTGTCCTCTCACCACAGTCCCTAATGAAGAGTCCCTCCCCAGCATCCCTAGAGGCCCCCTTCAGGTAATGGAAGGCTGCTATGAGGTCTCCACGCAGCCTTCTCTTCTCCAGGCTGAACAGCCCCAATTTTCTCAGCCTATCTTCATACGGGAGGTGCTCCAGTCCCCTGATCATCCTCGTGGCCCTCCTCTGCACTTGTTCTAACACTTCCATGTCCTTTGTATGTTGAGGACACCAGAACTGCATACAATACTCCAAGTGAGGTCTCACGAGAGCAGAGTAGTCACCTGAAGTCAGCCTTGTCACCCATAGAGTATAGAAGGGGCTTTTATTTAAATCCTTGTAGTTGTTTCAGTGGATTACTTTATGTTGGTAATTCATGCGTCAGCTTAAGGCTTTGTTTGGTTTGGGTTTATTTTTGTGTTTAGTGTGTTTTGTTTGGGTTTTTTTAATTTTCTGAAGTCTAACCCAGTATATTTCCTTTCCTATGAAATGTGAAAGCAAGAAATGCCGTAATAAGTCTTTAATGGAAAGACTAGTAGGGAGGAAGTGACTCATGTTAGCTTTGCTGTGCTGCTGAAGTGCTGAGTGGAAAGTGTGAACTGGGAAGAACCAAATGAAGCATTAAAGCTGGCTCCTGTAGGAGCCATGTGACAATGTCAAAGTTTTGTGCTGAACTTAACTGAAGAGAAGCAGCAGGAGCACCTAGTACATTTCTGTCCTATCTTTCCTCATGATGGAATTCCCAAGAATGTGGAAGATTCTGTTTATGGACTATGTGGGGTGCACACAATTACTTAGGCTAATTTTGATGTCATGATGCAAAGTTGCTGGGTTTCTTTAAAGGTAGTAGGCATTTTGCTCCAATAGCTCTCAAAGACTTAATCATGGATGAGGCCCTCATTATCTTGGTGCTTACATACAGTTGGAAATGACAAATCAGTGTTGAGAGTTGTTTGGAATTGTAAAAATTTGCAGAACAGATACAGAGGAAAAAAAGGGGAAAGAATAATATTGTGAGAAATAAGAACCAGAAAAACCCAACACTCAAGTGCTAATCTGAAGCATTGGGTAAATTCTGAATGAATTTAGAAATTCATTAATTCATTAATTTAATTAAGAAGACCTTAAGAGTTAAAAAGTTAAAAGTGGTTTGTAATGTTAAATAACCTGTCCCACATAGATTGTGTTGTTAGGCAGTTATGCAGGGCATATGAAATCTATCTGGCTGAAAATTTTGTCTTTATATTTGTAAAACATACCTAAAAGTCCTTCAGGGTGGCTTCAATTAAAATAACTTTTTCTTTGACAAATTATTTATATACAGTATGCTGTTGCTGTACTGCATATTTATGAAATCGTACATAACAGGCAGAACTCAAAAATATATTTTTAAAATGCAGTTGCTATTTTAGCAAGCAGTTGTGGATTAATTTACTCTGAAAAGAATTACAAGTTATTTGAATATTTTTTCCTTTAAATATTGTAACAAGCAAGGATGATACCTTCATTCTTTTAAAGAGCTCTGCATTCTGCTTCACAGACCTGCAACTCTAGATGCACAGGTGCTGTAATCCAGAGTATTAGCTAGACTAGTAACATGGACAAACTCCTCACTTGCCACTTGTATTTGTAGATTTTATTAACAGTGTGCTTTCTTCTTTATGTTGTGTTTCTGCATTCTGCCTCTTACTAAACTATGGCTCATCCTGCCGTTTGAAATAAAGCGAGGCCACATTTGTTTGAAAATACTGATACTTCACTTACTCAAGTACATATTGTAACTGTTCAAGTATGACCTAAAAGTGCGTGAAAGTACCAAGCATTCTTTGTGGAGTACTTAGAGAAAATAAAAAAAATATCAGAAAAATGCAATTGACAATGCCTTTTGGCAGAAAGCTTTACAGGGACCACTCTGTGTGTGTAATGTGAACCATTCAACCAATGGGTTTATTTTTCAGCACTAGACAATTTTACTTTCCTTCAGCATATTGCTGTAATGCATAGAAGGTGCGAATATATTTGGTCACAAGCACCTTTATATTTGTTTTAATTCATGTTCAAGAAGTAAATATCCAACCATGAAGCGTGAAATTGACTGGCTTGCTCTTTGTGTGGTTACATTATGTATCCCATGATTTTGTTTTGCCATCTCTGATACCAATGAGAAGGTGTGTTCTGTTACTGAGAGGAAATACAGGGGTGGAGAAGGCACTGGTACTGCTCTGTAGCTAGCAGCAACAGTAGTTGCTTTTGTTTGTTCGATCTCCTCTTGCTTTTCACAAGGCAAAACAAGAGTCCAGTGCTTGTGTTGACTGATCTCCAGCATGTAACAGGAACTACAGCATGGGAGTTGACAGCTCATGATGCGCTACTCATCCTTCCAAGCCAGTGCTGAATTGATGCCCTGGCGTGAATGTGCTCTGTGGGGAATTCTGGCTTTCAGACGAGATCAAAGATTTCTACGAGTTACAGAGAGTTTTAGAAAGCTGGAGAGCTCTTAGTGACTACTCTTTAGGACTCTTTACTTTGTATATCAAAGGCTGTGTGGGACTATCTCCCTTTTTCCCTAGAGGTAGCTGAGTTTTGTGGCGTTTTTTTTAGTAAGTCATGGACATTGTATGTATTTTGTGCTGTTTATATTTGTGTTAGTGCAAACTGTTTGAGAGAAAATACACTATAAGTAAGAATACTCTTAATGTTCTTGCATTTGGCATTAGCAGATACTGACTGTTATGTGTTTCTTCAGTTATAATGGACTCCACAGGACTCAGAACAATTTTAATGCTTTCGAAGGCAGCTAAATGAATTATAAATTCTAAGAAGTAATTACGTCATTCATCATTATTATTTCAAGTAGAGGAAATAAATGGCCTTTAAATTGTTCTTTTGCACAATTATAAATAGATTATTATTTCCTACCCTTGTTAAATGTAGTTCTAATTTTTGCGTGGAAAGTTTTCCACTCACAGCTCGTGGAGTAGGTGATTGTTGTGGCGCAGTTTGTGCAGTTATGACATGATAGATTTGCTTTGCAGAACTGAAAAAAAAATCTTAAAAAAATATTTCAAAATTACGTGTAGAGAAAATGTTTCAAAGTATTATAATCGCCTAAAATAATTATGTGTAGGAATCAAGTTGCTTTTAAATTGTCTGCTTGTAGTGAGAGGGTATTAGCATTACAAATAAAAGGACCAGTGCACTTTTCGTCTGTTTATTCCATGGGCAGGCCCCAGCTTAGTCTCTTGTTCTTCCCAATGTTTCCTTGCTTAGTCTGAAAATGTTTTTGTGGTACAAAACGCTGGTTTTGGTAAAGCAGGCTGTCTTCCCGTTTTAGCTGCGCTGTTTCCTCTTACCCTGGAGGTGGTGCTGTCTCCAAGGCTGCCATTTGCAAAGCAGTGGGCAGCCAGGGGAAGAGAAGAGTAGCCTGGAGCTTGTGATCCCAGTCTATACCCTGGGATAGATCTGAGGTTAGAGATAAAGGGAAACAAAACAAATCCCCTTGACCTGAAGAAAGTTAAAGGAAAGGAAATTATGGAGAAAAAGGCAGTCTGGAAGACAGTCTCACCAGTAGTGAGGGGAAAAGACAGGAGATAAATGAAGGTTAGACTCTTTAAACACTAATGCATGGTGCTTGCTGTAGAGAACTGATGCCAGCATAAAGACTATTTCAGTCGCCGGTCAGTGAACACACTATAGGGAGAACTTGGTTGTCATGCCAGAGCATGTGATTTCAGCTGTTCAAGGCAAAACAGCTGTGGTATAAGTATATAGTCACCCTTAACAGTTCGAGAGTATGAATGCAGAAGGCAGATTGAGCCCCAGTTAGATGTGTAAAGACAGTATAAATCTTGGATTTTGTTCTGGGAGTATTCAGAGTTCACATGCTCTCTGTAATGTCTGCAAAATGCAAGGGGCATGGAAACAAGAAAAGGATCTGTATGTTAGTTGCTTTGCTTTTCTTCAGGAAATCCAAATTTAGAGAAATCTAAAAACACATACCAAGAAAAGCTAACTGACTTTGGTACTCACCCTTTTGCAGGGTTTGCTGCAGCTCCGAATAGCATATATTCATTGCTGATACATGTGAATTCGTGAATACAGTACAAGGCACTCTTTTCTCTGGACTGTTAAACTGATTCCCCGTTCATTTTGACATTCTATTCAATCTACCTATGTTTTATAAGAAACCTCTATGGTCTTGCTTGCTCTAGCTTGTCTTGCTGAACATCTTTCTCACCATAACCCTCTCTGTTCCCTTTGTTTGGGCACTACAGGTCCACAGACACACTTTCTCTCTAGCCAATCTCTTCACTGTTGTGACAGCTCTCTCCTTTATACCTTCTGCCATCTAGAGCAGTTTTCTGTGACTGCCTTTTGACATTCTTGCTTGTTTCAGAGCTCAACTGAAAATGCATTAGTTTTTCCATTACGGTTCCTCACATTTTTATTCCACCTCAGCTGTTACTTAACTCTTAAGGTTTTACAATTAGCATAACTGCATAAAACATTCTGTAATGCTTTGTCTGTAACAGATTCCACATAAAGTGCAGTACTGTAGCCTACCTGTGGGCCTGCTTGTATACAGATCTAAGTCAATGGGAAAGCTGGTATTAATGACAGTGTGTCAACGAAACTCTGCATCAGGAGTTTGGTATTTCAGAATAATAAATTGTTGCTCTCCTGGGTGACTTCTTTCTCTCCAGGTGTCGTTTACTTGCCTTATCTCATTTGTAGCTTTGGTAAGTTCATTGAAAAAAAAAAAAAAAAAAAAATACAAAAAGAAGTGGAGGTGGAATTTGGAAAATAGTTATCCACCTTGTTCCTAATGTGTTTTGAGCAAATAAGTTCCTTGTGCTCACATACGACAGGAAGTTAGGAAAATTACAGGAGTAATATATGTTCACCTGATGGACAATACAGACAAAAGGTTTTTGAAGGTAGTGGTGAATGTTGCCAAAAGTAGAATAGAGTGAGAGAGTGCAAGTGGTTGCTAGTGCATGTAAGAGATAGAGGCTTTATTTTCCTCTCAGAAGACTTCACAAACACTATTGTTTTGTCAAACTAAATAGTAGGTGGAAAATCTGTTGAGGCTTTGTTTTTGCTTGTCCTTCCTTTGTACAGCTTGATCTTCTGTGGGCATTAAGGTAGGAAACCCACAGATGCTTTGCTGCAGTTGTTTGTTTCCTCTGTGCCTTGTGGCTTCCACTCTATTGTTGATTTGTTGTGTTTTTTTTTTTTTTTTTTTTTTCCTTTTTTTCCTTTTGATAGTCTTCCATAGCTGTGGTCATAATACTATTGCAAAAGAACAAGTACATGTTCTCTTAAAATAATCAAAGTTTGTATGTTTCCACAGTTGCCACAGCTACAGTTATTTGCACATGAGTCAGCAGGTTGTAACTTCATGCTAGGCTTTTTCCGAGGGTGATTAAGCTATTAGAACGGTGTAGTAACTGTATTTGTGACCATAAATAAGTACTTGAATGTAATTCTGAAGCTATATTCTTTTCAATAGGCGAATGGATAAACCAAAGCAACATTTAG